>OY728142.1:107420616-108670616 GCA_963277665.1 Viscum album
ACGTGAAAATTCTATTTGAAGAAGAATTATCTTTTAATTTGTGGATATAGTTATAAAATACCATTTGGGTTTATATGATTCTTTAATTTGAGGTTATTACATGTTCTTAATTTTTTGGATGGAAAAAAGAGGTATGAGATAAAATTTGTGGTTAAATAATTTTTTGGTTATTTTAAGAAATTTATCTCATTTTGGGAATGTTATAAAATATTGTTTTTCAAAATGGACAACATGCAGACCGTGTGACAACACATCGCATCAGACAAAGCTATGGGAATCGAACCCACAACAATAGTGTGATTGGGATTTTTCACCTACCAGTGGACTACATGATGTCTCTAGTTATTATGGCTAATTCATTTACTTTAATTATTTTATTGCGTTGATTTGGGACATTATGTATTATTAAATTGATATCCTTGGTTTTGGAAAATGATTAGGTGATTATGCGGTAAATGTTATTATGGAGGATGTTTTCTCTATTGGGAACAATATATTCCTTATGAAAATAGAATACTATGGGAATTCATTTTAGGTGTAATGGTCGATAATTTTCAATATTTTTATTGGGGATTTATACAGATTTGGGTAATTTATGGAAATGATTATGCTATTTTATAGAATATGTGATTAGGTTAATTACTTTTGAGTATGTGACTTTAAGAGTAGTCGATGTTAGCTGGAGATAAAACATAACGTGGAAGAATACATAATCAAATTCTTCTGAGATTGGGTTTTCAATCATTGTTAGGATTATATTGAAGGATTTTTCAGACAATTGTTCATCGAAGGGTATTTGTTGAACTTTGGGTATCGTTTCTTTAAATTTTAGAGATTAAGAGTTGTATTTATTTCTATAAAGGATTTTCCTTTTTGGGGATCATATGATAATTTACCAACAATTTTTTTATTTGGTAATGATTAATGAAAAGTGAAATATATAGTTCATCTTTTTTGGATTATGGGATTCTATATTAGTTGATTATCGCACTTCAAGTGCAACCATGCCATCTTCAATACTCATCGTTTGGAGAAAAGATGAGCATGTGGTAGAAATTTCTTATTGGATGACACTATACATGTATAGTTAGTATATCTCTTTATAATCTTTGTCAATATCATAAATAAATTCATTAGCATTATGAGAAGGAACATAAAAAAATGTTGTTCGTTTACTTTTTCTACTGTGTTATCAAAGACCGTTCAACCCATCACAAGTGTAGGGATTTCAGATTGTTAACTTTCTCCAAATAAAAATCTTGATCATTCTACATCAAAACATGATGACTAGTTTTCTCTTCTATATCCATGTTTTCCTACATAGATCCATATTATTTTTTATTTTCGGTAAACATCATACTTACATTTATTTATTTTAAAATAGAGGTCTCATTAATCCATTTTTGATGTCGGATTTCAACAAAGATATTTTGAAAATTCAAAACCCAGTTTTCAATCCCAAGACTAAATTGCAGGACACAATTTATTGACGAGGGGAGAATATAATACCCCAAGGTTTCAAAGTGCATTATCACTATGAAGTAATTCAATAGCTTGCACCTCAAACAACACAGAGTTCGAACACACGACGACTTACCCAACTAGCCATTCAAAAGCTGTTGTGAATAGTATTAACTAAATATTGAATTTTATATAATTCATATAATTCCAACATCCATATTATATGTTTGGTAGACATAATATATGAACACATATATTTTTCAAGTAAAGGATGTATTTTTTTAAAAAGAAATTTTACCACCTTTTAATGGAGAACCCTTATTAAATACAATATTTTACACTTTTATATATTAAATTTGACAAAATAAACATCTTATTTAGTATCTGGACATAAAAAAATAGTTTCAATAAATGTTTGGTTTTTTTTCTAATAACATTCATATTTTGGTGAATAGTGAAAAATAATAAATTTTAATTCAAAAAAACTTTTTAAATAAAAATAATTTATTGTGTTCAATTCTACATTTGAATGGTTTGGATGTATAATTAGATTATATTTTTACCATTGAACCCAATTTTGGTTATTGGATTTATGTTCACTTTGAAATTATACATAAACAAGTGTCAATTTTTTGATAGTTATTGTTTTTAAAAAACACGATATTTGTTTTGAAATCGGGAATTAATTTAAATTAGTTAATCCAACATCAATTTTTTGAATTTCGTACAATAGACATCATTTTTGAACTTGGAATATCAAATATTTCATAGGATTAATTTTTTATATTTTTCTAAAAAACATCAATTTTTGGTTAATAGTAAAACCACTTTGTAGTAGTTAAAAAACAGTCATTTTCATGTAAATAAAATTTTACCACTTCTGTGAATTGAATTAAAAAAATATGAAATAAATGGTTGTTATTAGTAAGTAAAATATGGTTCAATAAGATAAAAATAATTTTTGGTGAATAGTAACTTTTGACTTTCATTTACTGCGGTTAAAGGTAAATAGTGTAATTTTAGGTGAAAAGTATATTATAGTAATAAAAAATTACCATAACACTTGTCCTAAGCTTATTGGATGAGTCATTGCCGACCATGGGTATCCTTGGGTCGATTTTGTGTTTCCATGGAGCCACATAAGTGTGATAATGACACTTTATTTTAATTGAAATAATGAAAAGACAAAAATGACATTCACAATTATCTTTTAGTATATCAATTTTTTACATGGGGTTATATAAGTCATATTTTTAACTACAAATATTCATTGGAAATATAATAATATTTTTTTATATTTTGGTATTATTTTTATAATTTTTTAGACATCATATAAATTAAATGATTTCTGACAAAATAATGATGCAGTATTCACCTAATTAATAAATGATTTAAATAAATAAGATTATTAATATTAAACAAAATATCCAAAACCTGTCCAATTCTTATTGGACGATTATATCTTGAATATTAGTCATCTTATATTCAACTTTAGTGTGTTTTGGATCTTTTGAAACCAAATATAAGTTTATAATAAAATAACAATTTCAAACATTCCTATAGAGCCCCACCACTCCATTATAAACAGACACAACTTCTAATCCATTCATCACACCTCTCAAGACCCTTTTCACATCCAAAACCTACCCAAAAAAGTTCTTAAGTTCCCTCTCTTCCACCAGTAGACCTTACCTTAGGCAGAAGTCACTTGAATAAGTCTTCTTAGTTCAAACCAAAGGTAGTTACCAAAATTAAAGGTAATGGTTTCTCTTAACTTCTTTTCTTTATTTTACTTCTCCAACCCCTAAAGACTTTTTATTACATTCTTATATAACAACACCAGTATACTAAAAATACTAGGATGTTGTTATGAGATTCCTTCTAACTACAATTACACACACCCTCATTTAATGGGTAAAGAACACACTGTTTCTATGGATAGAAAACCAATGCCTCGCAAAACGATGATTGTTCAATTAACTTCTACAACCTCCCATGGTGGCCATTTATATGGAACTGTATTTTTATATGATATATATTGTGTTTATGTTTTCTTTATGATTCAGTATTTCCCATTTATAACATACCTTTATGGTTTCCATTATGGCTAAACGCGATAATTTCATTTGAGGAACTGTGGACTACCACCCCCCTCAAATTGATATGGCACGTTAATGCATTATGTGGGGAATATTAATAATTTAGTTGATTATATTGTATATGATATTATACTGGAATTATAATATACATATGTATCATTATGTTTTACTTCCTGTAAAATACAAAATAGAAATGAAAGTAGCATTCATGCGTACGTTTGACATACCATCTCCATGAATAGTGTATTTCCTTTCTTATATCCAAATGTTGTGTAATGTTATAAATACATATTTATAATAGATTTATAAAATATATCTGATATATAAATCATTTATATAATTATAGATATAATGGAATTTTGACCACATGAGCAAATTGTAATTATAACAAGTTCATGTTTGACTGAAGCTCCGAACATCGATAAATTATCCTATATGAACTCAAATAATTAAATAATTGTTATAGCAAGGTAATAAGTGATAATAAATGAATAATAAAATTGAAAAATTTACTTAACCAGGTATAAATTAACTTAAATTTATTATTCAGAAAAAACAAGGGACATATAGGACAAGTCAGACTTGAGGTAAGGGCTTTCTTATCTCACTTTTAATTTTGCGAGATTTCCATAGTTTTCCAGTTATTCATTTCATGTAATGTATTTTGTACTGCCATTTTATTTATATTATCATGATACTATTAACATTAATGTATTTTGTGATTCATTTTGTGGTTATTAACTTTTTTTCAAACAACTCGTTTGATACAACATGATAAGGGTTTCTCATCTCACTTTTTATTTCAATGAGATTCATACTATATTAGCCACTATTTCCAAATATGTGGTGTATGTACTGGAAATGATTATATTCATGGTGTAATAAACTTTAATTTATATGTATTTACATCTTTATTGTATGATCCTTCTATTATAGGGTGTATGATTTGTGATTTATCAAATCGGTAAGGGAATTTCCAATTTCAATTCTACGCATTGTCCTTTATGCATGCGTCATTGATTATTTATACAACAATTTTATGTGCGGGATCACTATATAATATTTTTGTAGTATTTTCCACTCCCCTTTATGGGGATATATTTTCGATACACTTAATCACTCCTTTGATAATTTCTCAAGTCATTGATATGAACTTGATAAAAGCAATCTTAACTCAATTTCCATTCATTGAGTTAAACATCCATGTCATTGGTGTAGTTTATACAAGTATATGTGTGAATGTCCTATGACATATTTACACTGAATATCCAATCATATTGAGTGTATTTATATTTTTCACACATAATTATGTCCATGATTTATTCTTAACCAAAGGATACGTTCTTTATATGGGATTTCATCTCAATTTACATTCCATTGAGACTTCTTTGTGGTTATATGAAAATTAACATTTATATGGTTTATATAATGTACTTTGACATGTTATATCATGAATCCCTTTATTATCATGATATTTCAATGTTTCTATTATCTCAATTATTTGTATTAAAGCGTCTCTCATTTGGTTAGGAACTCTAAATAAAATAACATTTTAAACGTTTTAAAATTTTTTCTTCTAAATATTTCTCATTTAATGTCCATGTTTTAAAATTTTTAAGGGTTTATTTATATGGGAATGAATGTTTTAAAATGTTAATTCCATTCAAAAGATTCAAACTGGTATGGGGAACTTTTATTAAAAAAAATCTATTTTGAATCGCTTCATGATAAATAGTGATACTTTTAAATGTTTTCATGAAAAAGGGATATTTATCTCAAAGATTTTTACTGATCATTTTCAACTATGTCAATTGCCTTTATGGGATATTATTCTTGATTGAGGTTGATTCATTATGATAAAAATATTTCATACTTTATTTTAGGATTTGTGACATGTTTTAATGTGGATGTATTATTTTTATACCATTCATGGATTATGGATAAAGTATTTACATTTTGTATGATAGATTTAAAACGAATGTTTATGTTATGTTTAAATCTTTTCATATGAGAATTCATTGGACTTAGTAAGTGACAGGTGGAGCCCGCTATATCTCTTTGATGCATCGTTAGGTCTCATGAGACAAAATGGTGTCTTGGCACAAGGCCTTGACAAAATATTATTTGTAGTCATGGAATAAGGCCTTCACTATGTGGTTATGAAGTCTGGAATTTTTCATTCCATCATGATAATGGTGTTTATTGATATTGCATTTGATCAATCTACTAATAGAATATCCATGTGAATATGTAAATGGAATTTTTTTATTTTATATTTCCCATATTATGTTAATGTTTATGTGTAAAATGTTTTTGATTTAGCCTTATACATTTCCTTTATTGTTTATGCTTATTTATCAATGTTTCGACTATATTGTTATCCTTACTGAGAATGTGAGCCCACCCCTCTATATGTTTTATTTTTTTCTTGGATGTGTATAAGTATTTAATGGTTGACTTTTAGGGATAGGCTACAGATATAAGCATTTTTATTTAGGGGATGAAATTTTGTTGATGTTTTTATTTCATGGTGTAATATAAATCTTATGAGTGAACCAAGTATATCCAAGGCTACTAAACTAATCGGTCTTTCAAGACATGATTCCATGTATCATGAAAATGTTATGTAATAATGCACCGAATCTGGGAAACTGGGGTTGGGGCATTAAATATATCACAAAGTTCATTGAAAACATTATTCTCTCCTAACTGATCATTATTGTATCGATATCCAACTTATTTCAATATAGGAGTAATGGTGCCTTGAATGGTGATACTAACCTTAGAATACAAAAGAACATGGTTTTGGACTCAAAATTTCATTTAAAACTACATTAGTACATAAGATATTCTGAGATGGAATGAATGGTTTGGATTACAACAATAAAGTAAATGATCAACTTTACAAGACAAACAATTTCTTGCAATGATTAATTAAATTTAGGTTTGTATTTTCGACTCATTCATTATGGGAAGGGATATTGTTGTTTGATTATTTTTTGTGGTTGTAATTCCTTCATATTATCATTGTATTTCCTAGAATATATGGGTGGATCATCAACAATTTCTTTTAATATTGAATCTTTTAATGGTTTTAGAAATTTTTCCAGTGTTTTCACTAGATTTCCAACCTATTAACACATTTATAAAATTTAGTTATTTATTTTATGATTTTTTGTATATCGATTATCCACTTAGGGTTATGGTAGCCTTAGATAACCAGGGTGATTTTATTGTTTTGAGGGATTGCAATTTATGTTTAGGTTATTACACATCATAATTGAATCATTCTATTTTTTACATAACTATTCATGGATTTGGAGAGGAACATGTTTTGGTTTGTTTATATCTAGAGGATAATTTGGTTGTTGGAATAGAAATTATATTTTTTGTTGGATGGGTTGTTGGTTTTGTATTAGAGGAGATTTTTTCTTTTGTATTTGACTAGTTGTGTTTGAAACAAATTATGGATTTAGTTTTTTCTGTAGTGTACGGGTTTGGTGTATGTGGATGATTAGGTTGTTGGTTATACCTCTAATGGAATATAAGATACTCATTTTATATTACATTGAAAGTGTTTTTTATACTGCTCCATTGATATTTCAAATATTCTACCCACACTATTGGACCACCTAATATTATATTCTTTAGGGAAGGAATGGTTGGGCAGTTATTGGTCATGTTTTCATCTTTTTAAAAAATTGTGAAAACATATTCCACAAATTTGATTTCATATACCATTCTAAGACCAATCTCCTCGACCATCAAACTAGGTGAAAATGTTTACCTATATGGATTTAATCATTCATAAGAATTTATGTTCTTCAATATTTGGGTGGATTCTTATATAAAGGTAATATTCCCCGAGTTTGGTATTATTCATCTAGACAATTCATATATTCATAAGAATAAATTGAGGATTTTTTATAAGGTTCTATAACACATCATATCAATGAATTTATTTATTTTCGGACAAAATACTACATAAAAATTTTAAAATCGTTCTAGTAGTTAATATCAATGGTTATGTAGGATGTTTAGTATCTAGATAATCCTTTCCAATGATTCATTATATAAAACCAATTCATTTTTTATAAAAAAAAATCGATACTCTTTTCAAGTGAAATAAATTTACAATTGGGTAATTATTATTTGTAGTATTATATATTAAATTTGTCCCAAGAGTGGATTGATGTATGTCTCATATTTTTCAAAAAAAATTATCATTTCTTGAGAATAAAAGGAGCCTCATATTAGCTTAATAATGTTGTGGTTGAGGGAAAATAGTCTCGACAATAGAGCACAACTCTTCAACATTTCAGTACGTCACTTCCATCTCCATACCATGAATTGTTATAATATGTTTTGGGATATAATGATTGATTACGTTGTGTGATTATCCTAGGGATGCATGTATAATGAAAGGTGTTTCATTGTTCTGATATGGTTTTAGGCATTCAATAATTATTTATAGAATTAATTTTCCATATTTGGGGATACCTTATATTGAACCCATTTGGGTTTCGACACTGGTTTAGGAATTTTTTTATTTGAAGACCCTGCATTGAAAAATGATTTTTTACTATATGGAGTATTATGAATAATAGGAATCAATGTAATAATAACACTAGGTTTACCTGACTCCCCAACCCTAGTACTATCCACCATAATAAGTCAGTTTGATTGGTCATTGTTATAGGCAGCCATGCACCATTAAAATTAATGTAAAGGGGAAAAGAGGTGATTAATTGAGGTGAGGAAACATAAATGGTGGTGAAAAATATAACTTTCAGGATTAATTACATGAGTTCCTAACAATGGAACCAAAATTATGACAACACAAAATTTACCTAATTTTTTTGTGTTGAAGCATTCACTTGTAGTGTGGAATGGGTTGTCGAATTCATAGTGTCCTAAGAAGAAGCTTCCAACACATACATTCTAATAAATAAATTATGTTGTGAAGTTCCCATGTTAGGGGTTGAATTTATGAGTGTTAAAAAATAATAACAGACAAATGTGAATTAAAATTATGACAATTTTTTGATAATTGGATATTACAATGGATGGATAGGATGAAATTCATTTTAAACAATTTAAATTTCATAGGCTTGAGTGTGAGTAATTTAAATAAATCAAAAAAATTCAACACTTATTGGTATAATAAAAAAAAAATATTTATAATCACCTATAAAATTAGTGAATGTTTTTTATTAGAATAACATGGTAACGGTTTGTAATAGCACTTGATGTGTGTAATATCATAATTCAATAAGGGTGAAGAAGTATTAAGATTGTTAAATGAAATAATAAATTAGAAAACGTTATTAAAAATTAATAGAGTGAGAAATAAAATAAAATATTTCACTTTGATTCACACCTGGATCAACCTATTATATGTTTTCCCTCTATTGATGTTATTCGATTAATGTAATTGGGAATAATACTTATGAATGTTTAATTGATGCAGAAAAACAGTGAAATAAACAGAACTCCACCATTGTGTGAAGGATGAATCTCTTTTATGTTTGTATAAATTCAAAATATTTAGAAATATTATCAATTAGTTTTAATGATAAAAGGAAAAAAGCATTTATTAATAAAGTAATATGAATTGAAAAAACCTAAAATTGATGAAATAAGACTGCGATATCAAATAGGCAGCATTAAATGACAATGAAATCATATACCACTTATAACCATAATAACCCCTAAAAAGTAATTATATGTAAATTTATGGATACTAGGTTTGAGGCCCAAATATTTCATTTCATCCCAATTAATTATGGTATGTATAGGTGGGTGAAATATTAATTAAGAGTAGACATTTCCACAATTCACAAAAAAAGGAGCAAGAGATCATCCACATATCAGTTGTTCCAAAACAAAATTCTATATGCCAAATTGGTGTTCCATTAAAGAGAAAATTATATCCAAATATATTCCATAACATATAAAAAACATTCATCCAAATTAGAATTTTTATTCATTGATATGACATAAATGTTAGGAATCCATTCTAAGACCTGAAATTTGGCCCGAAATTTCATCATCAACTTGGTCCACCAGAAACTCTTTTAAATCATTAGAATTATTTCTATGGGCTATTTAATGATAATTTCCCTATTATTTCGTATATATCTTGTTCAAATTTGTGATTCTTTGGGATAGTATCATGGCCACTAATGTTATTTCATTAGGGTATTTTTTGGTTCACTTTGGCAGGAATGTCCTTGGTTCAATGCCCACATTGGTAATATTTCCAATTGATCCATCAACAGATCCAGTATGATAGAATGTTCCAAATAGTATAGCAGACCAGAAAATGAAATATGAAAATAAAATCAACATCGTTTAGTGTTTTAGTAGGTGTTCAAATAGTTGTATCCATGACCGTTCTAGGCTGGAAATAGTGTATGGTTTTTGTTTATTGTCAATCTGCATTAAAAGTTCATAAGGTTTTCTAGGAATGGGATCATACAGTTCAGGTGAGCAACAATATTGAAGGTGGTACAGTTTCCCAGTGTTTTGCCAAATTTTTGGATCGAAAAATTTGAATATGGAGAAAAGTGTTTTTGGAAATGGGAGTAGCGCTCAATATTGAAGGGTGATTACAAAAATGCATGCAAGGACTAATTTGTGATTATTGCTTCAAAATATGGAAAAAGAAAAAAGTGCATTCTAGAATTAAATTGTGCACGAAAGATGAGGTTTGACGGAATAATCATATGCACCCAATGAAACATCAAATGGGGTTTTGCACACTATTGAAGAATTTTAACACACTGATAATTACATGATAGAATCTTGCGTGCAAGGACATTGAGGCCTATGAATAAGAGGACACCCCCTGAAATTCTCATGAATTTTTAAACAAAAATCAGGTTTCTGTACTGCATGAATGGTTTGTGCATGAACTAATTACAAAACGTCAATCTTCCAAAAAAGGTGTTCCTTTAGTCTGAATGGACAAAGTGAACCATTCAGTGTAGTTTCATGAAAGATAAGAGAATCACAGAAAGTAGGTGTTGTATGAAATTCATCTTGTGAGACAATTCCCTAATCTTGTGTGAATTTTGAGGTATTTCACTAAAGTGTTTTGTTATGATTATGACAGTCTTTTGATTATATTGTCTGTGTGAGTAGTGGATTCAAGGGAATTAATTAATGACTTTGATGAAAGTGGTGTCTCATTCTAGACTAAGACAATGAATTTTAATGAAAATAAATTGAATAAAACTTCATGTCGATAAACAGAGTTAGAATTCTCTCAATCAAGTGAACTGTGGGATGGACAGAAGTGATCTGAGGGATGTAGTTAGATATCCTGGAACCATTGTCAATATAAGGACCTGGCCTTAAACCTTACTTAATATTGAATTAAATGAATAATTCACATTGAGGATCTTTTTAGGTTCAGAGTTTTAGAGAATTAAGACATAACTGTTACATCTCAAAAGATTACAAAGTAAACACTTCTACTGAGTTTCCATAGAATAAAAAAACTCTTAAAAAGAAACATGTCTAGTTCCATGTTTTATAGAGCATGACTTTCCCTTGATCCCATCCTTGACCCGATTCCACATTAAGTCATGTGAAAAACATTTCAAAAAAACATGGGGTGTGCATAAAAAGCTCAGTAAGGGATACACAAAAAATGAAAAATGTTAGTTTTTCAAAACAACAAGTAAACCATGTATACTTTATCAAAGTAATAATTTTCACCTTTTCGAAGTAGTAAAAACTCTTCACTGAATAAAAGTTCATTACTTACCCTTCTGTAACCAAAAGATTACCATAACACCCATATAAAGATCACATAATATATAAAGGTAACTTGGGACATAAACATACTTAAGTGGAATAACCATAAGGTCAACTTCCACACATATCACTTAATGGAATAGCCATTCGTCCAACTTCCATACATACTTAATGGAATATCTATACGGCCGACTTCCATACCCAATGCATTGGAGGTTATAACGTAACCACCCGTCCTTGTATTCACGACACCACCCGTCATATGGTTTGTCACGTAACCACCCGTAAAATGTCCAAGTACCATCATTACACATAAAATATTGAAAATATAAACATTTCAATAACAAAATTTCATTTTCAATCAGAATAAGTAATTCCAAGATATTGAATTTATCAATCCATTTTTAAAAATCATGTAAAAGAGATTTTTGAATCAAAGTGTCCCATACCTCTTTGAATATTTTATTGGAATTATAATTTTAAAACATTAATCTACATATAAATAAATACTGAAAATCATTTTGAAAACATGGACATTAAAGATAAAGATTTAGAATAACAAATCTTTAAAACATTTAAAACGATATTTTTGTTAAAGAGTTTTTAACAAAATGAGATATTCTTGAATACAAATAATAGCGGAATTACAGTTAATCCGAACCTTATAATATCATGAGAATAAAGGGATTCATGATATAATATGTCAACGGACAGTATACAGACCATATAAGAGTGAATTGGGGCATAACAACAATGAAGTCTCAAAAGAAATGTAAAATGAGATGAAATCCATTATAAAGATTGTATCCTTAAATTAAGGATAAATATATCACATATTTATGTGTGAGAAATCAAAATACATCCAATATAAGTGGATATTATGTTTGAAACAATCATAGGTCATTCACACATATTCATAGTATGACATGTTCAAGAAGTACAAGTTTAACCCAAAGAAATAAAAATTGGGTTAAGATGTTCCCTTGTAAAAATTCGACAGCATAACGGCGTCACTTCAAAATTCAGAAAATTAGTCAATGAGAGAGTGAATGTTATCTCATAACTTGGACATAAAATTTACATCAATAAGGATATATAAGAACATATCCCAATGTAATAATATGTAAATTAAAAGACATAACAAAATAAGTCTTCTAAAAAAAGGAGGGTGAAAGGTTCCCTTACCGACATGGGTATCTTTTGAAACATACATCCCATTAAAAAGGACAATAAAACATTGATGTAAATACTCATAAATGAAAGTATATTACAAAATGAGTAAAATAATGGGCATTACATACACCACTCAAAGGAAATTGTGGCAAATGTATCATAAATCTCACGGGAATAAAAGTGAAATGAAAAATCCCTTTCGAAAACATAGCAGCCTAACGGCGCCACATAAAACTTAAAAAAATGAATTGATGAGATTAAATAGGGTATCTAATCATATTAACATAAAGTTTATAGAAATAGTAATATAAAATAACATCCCCCAACATAACAAAGATGAGCTTAAAAGAAGTGACATAAAGTAGAGTACTTAAAAAGAAAGAGAGAGGTTAGATCTCTTACGAAAATTTGGCAGCCTAACAGCGCCACTCAAAACATCCAAAATGGATTGATGAGAGTGAATAGGTTCTCTCATCATATGAACATAAAAATTACAGTAATAGTAATATAAAATAACACCCCAATAACAAGAAATATGATCTTTAAAAGGAAAGACATAAAAGAGCGTAAAAAAAGAGAGGAGTATGATCCCTTACCTTGGGTCCGACTTGACTCGATCGTTCTTTAATCTCCTGAATAATAAACTTGAGTTAATTTATACTTGATTAAGAACCTTTTTCAAGATTATTATTCCTTTTATATCACTTATTTCCATGTTATAAACATTATGTAATCATTAATTGAATAATGTTTGTTTTGTCGATATTTGGTTCTTAAGTCGAAAGTGGACTTGTTACAATAACATGTTGTTCGTGTGGCCAAAGGTTCTTTATATCCAGAATGACATTCCTAATTTGGATATAATATATATCCAGAATATACATTTATTTATAATATCACATAATCATTTAGAGGAAATAAATGAAATTCACCGTTCATGGAGACGGTAAGCCGTACGTACGCATGAACGCTACTTTCATTTCTATGTCATATTAATGGAATTAAAACTATATGAGAGGTATGTATATTTTAATTCCAGAATTATATTAATCATTTATATGTAAATTAAATTATATATATCCATTAAATATATGTACTCATAATGGTACATTACATTTGGGGATAAGAAATGAAATGCACCGTTCTTGGAGACGGTAAGCCGTACGTACGCATGAACGCTACTTTGATTTCTATCTCATACTTTAATGGAAAAAAATAATAGTGATATAAACGTATATTATAATTCCAGTATAAATTAATATATAATAACTTTAAATCCATCCTTTATACGTCCCACATATGGCATTAATGAACCACATCACTTTGAGGGGGCGGTAGGCCACACTTCCTTAAATGAAGATATCACGTTTACCCATAATGGAAACCATAAAGTTATACCATAAATGAAAAATAAAGAAGCTTAAGTAAAACATAAACATATTATATATAATATATAAGTATAGTGTCATCTTACTTTCCACCTATTAAGGTGTTAAAAGATGTTGAACAATCATCGTTTCGGGAGATAGAAATTCGCCATCCACGGAAATAGTATGTTCTTTAACCATTAGATGTAGGTGTGTGTAAGTGTAGCTCGAATCCTTCTTATAAAAACATCCTAGTATATTGAATATACTGTATTTTTTAAAAAAGAAATTAATAAAAAGAGTTTAGGGGGTTGGAGAAGAAAAATAAAACAAAAGGACTCAAGTGAAGACATTACCTTAAAATCGGGTAACTCTCTTAGATTTGAGCTCAAACGCTTCCTTGGGAAGACTTATGCCAAAAGTGAGGCTTCAAGGAGTAATATAGGGAATTGGAGAGACAAAATGGGCATGGATTGGCCGACCCAAAGGCTTTTGATGTGTTGGTAAGGAGGTAGAGGTGGGGGCCTTTTATAAGAGGAGAAGAGGGGCACTCTTGGAAAGGTATAAAATGTAACTTTATTTTCAAATGAGTTTCGCATTTTAATGGTCCCACATTGATGTGTTTAGAGGATAAGGTGATAAGGGTTCGAAATCCACCCAGCCAACAGGTTTTGGACATGTGTAGGTCTTATAGTTTACATTATCTTTCCACTTTATTTAAATCGTTAAATAATGAGGTCATCGCTGCATCATCATGATGTCATAAATAATTTAATTTATTTAATGTCTAAAAATTATAAAAAAAACTACTATGATGTAGGAAATATTTTTAGATTTATAATTAATATATATAGTCCAAAATATCATTTATATAGACAAAATTAAAAATATTTTACTTAGGTGATACATTCTTTGTTACATTTAACATTCTTTAAAAATAAAAAGATAAAAAGTCACTTCCTCACAAAAGTGATTCCATGGGGCCCCCAAGATTGTCACAAGGCATCCCATGGTCGGCCATGAGACAACCAGTATCCTTAGGACACATTTTTTGGTCATTATATTATTATTATGATATTATATTATTTTCTTTGACTACCCGATTACTCATTAATCAAGATAATTAAAGATAATTACCATCGTTACTATTCATAATGTCCAAAAACAAAAGAGTCTTAATTAAATAATTTTGACCTTCTGATTTCAAAAATGTAATTCATTTTACCAAATTACAAAAACATAAATTGCAATAATTAATTTAAAAAAACTTCTCGTTGTCAAAACAAATAGCAAGTTTTTTAGAAACAATATTTATGAAACATTTGGCACTTGTTTATGCCTAATTACAAAATGAAATTAATCCCAATTACCATCATTGAATTAAATGGTAAAAATATATTCTAATTACACTTTAAAACAAATTAAAAATATAATATAACCATTTAATTAAATTATATGAAAATGCCGTTTTGATGTAAAATGCAGCATTTTTCACTATTCATTGAAAAATGAACATTGTCAGAAAAATACCAAAAATTAACCGAAGGTAAATTTCAATGTCCCAATCATAAATAATATGTTTATTTTGAGAAATAGAGCTTATAAAATTTTCAAAAAGTGGATTTAAAATGGGGTCTTCATCAAAAGGCGTTTAATCCACCTTTTAACGAATATTACAATGTTTATGCTTAAAAACTGGATTCATTTGCATTTTTAATCCTCTAACATTTATTGTAAAGAGTAAAAATATTTGGAAAAAATATATAATTATTTTTTAGTTAGTTATGTTCATTCCCACCATTACAACAGCTAGGCGTTAACTACCATTTAAAATAATATTATTTTATTATTAGAGTGCAACGTAAGATTGCCAAGAAACTCGTTGTTGCGTATTGGGTACGCCATCGATCATAGCATCCCCTTTAAAGTAATATTAATATTTTATTCACAAATATGGATAAATATAAAGATGTCATATTCTTTATTAACCTGGGGTGTTACATCCTTCCCCCCTTTTGGGAATTGCGTCCTCGCAGTTTTAAAATTGAGTTTGGAAACATCCTTGAAAGTCCCACATCGGAACAAGAGTCGATAAAACAATCACATTAAAATAAAGAAAGATAAGTACAAAGGTCACCCGAGATAACCCATACTAGTATTCCATGTATGAAAATATGGACATGGAGGAAAAAACAAAGTGTCATGTTCTGATGGAGATTGATAGAAAAAAATTTTAGGAGAAAGTTAACCACAAGAAAATCACAAAATTGTAATGGGTTAAACGGTATTCGATTCCCCAGTAGGAAAAGTTAATAGACAAAATTTTTGTTTTAAGTTACTTTTTATTAAGGAATTTATTCATAAGGAAACATAATCACGTATCCTGTTGACTTTCAACTTTTATTAGATTCCTTACACAAACTCATATTTTATCCAAAAGACGAGTATTTAGGAAGACTTGTTCACATTAAGAGTACTATAATATACATCTAGAGAATAACCTAAACCACAAAATAGAACTATATACTTCCCATGTCTTTAGACTTTAACCAAAACCAAAACCAAAAAGGTTAGTACAAGATCAGATAATCCAGAAAAGGTTAACCCTTTATAAAAAGAAAATCGATTCTTAATCTCCAAAATTTGTCCAACAAAACCCAATGTTCAACGAGGACCATTCGATAATCAATTTGTCCACAAAATTCTTCAAATTAAACCAAACTAATATTGAAACCCAAATACTTTAAGGATTTAGTCTCATTGTCTTCCAAGTTAAATCGTAACATTTATCTCCAAACAACATCAGTTGCTCTAAAAGTCTTGTATAGAAAAGTAATTAACGTAATCACATATCCTCCATGATAGGTTAATAAATTTGCATAGATAACCCAAAATCAACTTACTCTTAATTCCTAAAATCATCTAACTTAAAATTATTAGTCAAAATAACCAGGGACTTCACGTAGTCCAGTGGTAGGCGATAAATACCAGACGCACTTTGGTTGTGGGTTTGATTCCCGCAGCTTTGTCCGACGCGACGGGTTGTCACACGGTCTGCGTGTTGTCCTTTTTCCAAAACTATATAATTTTAAAACATTCCCCAAAACGAGATAAAATCTTCAAAAATGATCATAACATATTTTAACCTCAAGTTTATCTAATGCCTTTCATTTTCCATCATATCATATAATAACCCATAATTACCTCAAAAGTAAGGATCATATAAACTCTAATGGTTACCTTTATAATAATTACCTGAACTTCCACATCAATTGGTCATCTCATACATGATGAAATACAGAACATACCAAGGTTCAAATGGATGATCATGACTCATTTATAGTTGGTTTAGAACAACCACGAGTTTCCACATTAAATCCCCCATTTTATCTAGTATCTTAAATAGAGAACCACCACAGTTTCCTTCAAACCTGTTGTCTCTTTGGAGCCTGCTAGATCCATCCATTCACTAAAAACAGAAAGGTTAGTGTGAGTATATCATCAAAACCATCATGTACTAATGAGGAAGATAAACACTAATATATACTTACTCATTCACTTTATCTAAAAGTAGGACTCTTTCTGAAATCCTAACCATTATGGTAATGTCACTTATGCTTAAAGAATAATCTAACCTCTAAAGTTATCTAAACCGACCATTGATTCCAACTATAAGTCCCCAGCCTTAAACCTTACTTAATATTGAATTAAATGAATAATTCACATTGAGGATCTTTTCAGGTTTAGAGTTTTAGAGAATTAGGACATAACTGTTACATCTCAAAAGATAACAAATTAGACACTTTTACTGAGATTCCATAGAATAAAAAAAACACTTAAAAAGAAACATGTCTAGTTCCATGTTTTATATAGCATGACTTTCCCTTGATCCCATCCTTGACCATATTCCATATTATGTCCTGTGAAAAAAATTTCAAAAAAACTTGGGGTGAGCATAAAAAGCTCAGTAAGGGATACACAAAGAATGAAAACTATTAGTTTTTCAAAACAACATGTAAACCATGTATACTTTATAAAAGTAATACTTTTCACCTTTTTGAAGTAGTAAAAACTCTTCATTGAATAAAAGTTCATTTCTTACCCTTCTGTAACCAAAATATTCCCATAACACCCATTTAAAGATCACATAACATATAAAGATAACTTGGGACATAAACATACTTAAGTGGAATAACCATAAGGTCTAATTCCACACATATCTTTTAATGGAATAGCCATTCGACCAACTTCAATACATACCTAATGGAATAGACATACGGTCGACTTCTATACCCAATGCATTGGAGGTTAAAACGTAACCACCCGTCCTGGTATTCATGGCACCACCCGTCATATGGTTTATCATGAAACCACCAGTAAAATGTCCAAGTACCATCATTACACATAAAATATTGAAAATATAAACATTTCAATAACAAAATTTCATTTTCAATCAAAATAAGTAATTCCAAGAGATTGAATTTATCAATCCATTTTCAAAAATCATTTAAAAGAGATTTTTGAATCAAAGTGTCCCATACCACTTTGAATATTTTATTGGATTTATAATTTTAAAAAAATAATGTCCATAAAAATAAATACTGAAAACCATTTTGAAAACATAGACATTAATGATAAAGATTTAGAATACTAAATCTTTAAAACATTTAAAACGATATTTTTGTAAAAGAGTTTTTAAAAAAATGAGAGACTCTTGAATACAAATAATAGCGGAATAACATTTAATCCGAACTTTATAATATCATGAGAATATAGGGATTCATGATATAATATGTTAAAGGATAGTATACAAACCATATAAGAGTGAATTAGTGCATAACAACAATGAAGTCTCAAAAGAAATGTAAAATGAGATGAAATCCATTATAAAGATGGTATCCTTAAATTAAGGAAAAATATATAACATATTTATGTGTGAGAAATAAAAATAAACCCAATATAAGTGGATATTAAGTTTGAAATAATCAGAGGTCATTCACACATATTCATAGGATGACATGTTCAAGAAGTACAAGTTGAACCCAAAGAAATCAAAATTGGGTTAAGATGTTCCCTTGTAAAAATTCAACAGCCTAACGACGTCACTTCAAAATTCAGAAAATTAGTCGATGAGAGAGTGAATGGTATCTCATCAATTGGACATAAAATTTACATAAATAAGGATATAGAAGAACATATCCCAACATAATAAGATGTAAATTAAAAGACATAACAAAATAAGTCTTTTAAAAAGAGGAGGGTGAAAGGTTCCCTTACCAACATGGGTATCATTCGAAACATACATCCAGTGAAAGAAGGACAATAAAACATTGATTTAAATACTCATAAATGAAATTATATTACACAATGAGTAAAATAATGGGCAGTACATACACCACTCAAAGGAAATTGTGGCAAATGTAGCATAAATCTCACGGGAATAAAAGTGAAATGAAAAATCCCTTACGAAAACTCGACAGCCTAACGGCTCCACATAAAACTTACAAAAATGGATTGATGAGATAAAATAGGGTATCTAATCATATTAACATAATGTTTATAGAAAGAGTAATATAAAATAACATCCCACAACATAACAAAGAGGAGCTTAAAAGATGTGACATAAAGGAGACTACTTAAAAAAGAAAGAGAGAGGTTAGATCTCTTACGAAAATTCGGTAGCCTAACGGCGCCACTCAAAACTTCCAGAATGGATTGATGAGATAGAATAGGGTATCTCATCATATGAACATAAAAATTACATTAATAGTAATATAAAATAACATTCCAATAACAATACAGATTATCTTTAAAAGGAATGACATAAAAGAGAGTAAAAAAGAGAGAGGAGTATGATCCCTTACCTCGGGTCCGAATTGACTCGATCGTTCTTTAATCTCCTGAATAATAAACTTGAGTTAATTTCTACTTGATTAAGAACCCTTTTAAAGCTTATTATTCATTTTATATCACTTATTTCCATGTTATAAACATTATGTAATCATTAATTTAATAATGTTTTTTTGTCGATATTTGGTTCTTAAGTTGAAAGTGGACTTTTTACAGTTACATGTTGTTCGTGTGGTCAAAGGTTCTTTATATCCAGAATTAAATTCCTGATTTTGATATCATATATATCCAGAATATACATGTATTTATAATATCACATAATAATTTAGAGGAAAGAAATGAAATGCACCGTTCATGGAGACGGTTAGCCGTACGTACGCATGAACGCTACTTTCATTTCTATGACATATTAATGGAATTAAAACTATATGAGAGGTATGTATATTTTTATTCAAAAATTATATTAATCATTTATATGTAACATACATCATATATATCCATTAAATATATGTACTCATAATAATACATTACATTTGGGGATAAGAAATGAAATGCACCGTTTATGGAGACGGTAAGCCGTACGTACGCATGAACGATACTTTCATTTCTATCTCATACGTTAATGGAAATAAAATAATAATGATATAAATTTATATTATAAATCGAGTATAACATCATATATAATAAATTTAAATCCATCCTTTATACGTCCCACATATGGCATTAACGAATCACATCACTTTGAGGGGGCGGTAGTCCGCACTTCCTTAAATGAAGATATCACGTTTACCCATTATGGAAACCATAAAGGTATGCCATAAATGAAAAATACAGAAGATTAAGTAAAAAATAAACATATTATATATCATATATAAGTATAGTGTCATCTTAATGTCCACCTTGGAAGGTTTTAAAAGATGTTGAACAATCATCATTTCGGGAGGCAGAAATTCTCCTTCCACGGAAAAACTATGTTCTTTAACCATTAGATGTAGGTGTGTGTAAGTGTAGCTCGAATACTTCTTATAAAAACATCCTAGTATATTTAATATACTTGAGTTGTTACAAAAGAAATGAATAAAAAGTGGTTAGGGGGTTGGAGAAGCAAAATATAACAAAAGGACTCAAGTGAAGTCATTACCTTATAATCGGGTAACTCTCTTAGATTTGAGCTCAAAGGCGTCCTTGGGAAGACTTCTGCCCAAAGTGAGGCTTCAAGGAGTAATATATGGATGTGGAGAGACAAACGGGGTAGGGATTGGCCGATCCAAAGGCTTTTGATGTGTGGGTAAGGAGGTAGATGTGGGGTCCTTTTATAAGAGGAGAGGAGGGGCACTCTTGGAAAGGTATAAAATGTAACTTTATTTTCAAATGAGTTTCATATTTTAATGGTCCCACATTGATGTGTTTCGATGTTAAGGTGATAGGGGTTCTAAATCCACCCATCCAATAGGTTTTGGACATGTGTAGGTCTTAGATTTTACATTATATTTCCATTTTATTTAAATCGTTAAATAATGACGTCATCGCTGCATCATCATGATGTCATAAATAATTTAATTTATTTAATTTATAAAATTATAAAAAAAATAACATGATGTAGGAAATAATTTTTGATTTCCAATTAATATTTATAGTCCAAATGATCATTTATGTAGACAAAATTAAAAATTACTTAGATGATACATTCTTTGTTACATTTAACATTCTCTAAAAATAAAAAGATAAAAACTCACTTTCTCACAAAAGTGATTCCATGGGGCCCCCAAGTTAGTCACAAGGAATTAAATGGTAGGCCATGAGACAACCAGTATCCTTAGGAAAAAATTTTTGGTCATTTTTTTAATATTATGATATTATCTTATTTTCATTAACTACCTGATTACTCATTAATCAAGATAAATAAAGATAATTACCGTCGTTACTATTCATAATGTCCAAAAACAAATGAGTCTTAATTACATAATTTTGACCTTCTTATTCCAAATATTTAATTCATTTTACCAAATTCCAAACACATAAATTGCAATAACTAATTTTAAAAAACTTCCCGTTGTCAAAACAAATAGCGGGTTTTTTAGAAACAATATTTATGAAAAGTTTGGTATTTGTTTATGCCTAATTCCAAAGTAAAATTAATCCCAATTACCATTATTGAATTAAATGGTAAAAATATATTCTAATTACACTTTAAAACAAATTAAAAAAATAATATAACCATATAATTATATTATATGAAAATTCAGTTTTGATGTAAAATGCAGTATTTTTCACTATTCATTGAAAAATGAACATTGTCAGAAAAATACCAAAAATTAACCCAATGTAAATAAAAATGTCCCAATAATAAATAATATGTTTATTTTGAAAAAAAGAGCTTATAAAATTTTCAAAAAGTGGACTTAAAAGGGGTTCGCCATCAAAAGGCGGTTAATCGACCTTTTAAAGAATATTAGAATGGTTACGCTTAAAAACTGGATTCAGTTGCATTTTTAATCCTATAACATTTATTGTAAAGACCAAAAATATTTGACAAAAATATATAATTATTTTTTAGTTAGTTATGTTCATTCCCACCATTACAATGGCTAGGCATTAACTACCATTTAAAATAATACTATTTTATTATTAGAGTGCAACGTAAGATTACCAAGAAACTCGGTGTTGCGTATTGGGTACGCCATCGAGCATAGAATCCCATTTAAAGTAATATTAATATTTTATTCACAAATATGGATAAATATAAAGTTGTCATATTATAAGGCCCCAGCCTTAAAACATACTTAATATTGAATTAAATGAATAATTCACATTGAGGATCTTTTCAGGTATAGAGTTTTAGAGAATTAGAACATAACTATTACATCTTAAAAGATTACAAAGTAGACACATCTACTAAGTCTCCATAAAATAAAAACTCTTAAAAAGAAATATGTCTAGATTCCATGTTTTAGATCGCATGAAATTCCCTTGATCCCATCCTTGACCTTATTCCACTTTATGTCCTGTGAAAAACATTTCGAAAAACATGGGGTGAGCATAAAAAGCTCAGTAAGGGATACAAAAAGAATTAAAACTGTTAGTTTTTCAAACATCAAGTAAACCATGTATACTATATCAAAGTAATACATTCACCTTCATGAAGTAGTAAAAAAAATCTTCACTGAATAAAGTATCATTACATACCTTTTTGTAACCAAAGGATTACCATAAAACCCATATAAAGAACACATAGAATATATAAAGGTAACTTGGGACATAAACATACTTAAGTGGAATAACCATACGGTTGACTTCCACACATATCACTTAATGGAATAGCCATACGGCCAACTCCCATACATACTTAATGGAATAGCCATACGGCCGACTTCCATACCCAATGCATTGGAGGTTATAACGTAACCACCCGTCCTGGTATTCACGACCCCACCCGTCATATGGTTTATAACGTAACAACCCGTTAAAATTTCCAAGTACCAATATAAAATCATAAAACATAAAACCAATATAAAGGAATGATAACATTTCCACATTTCAATCATAATATAACATAAATATATTGACATAATAGAATCCTTTATCAAAACCATTTTCAATAACAAAATACATAAAAGAGTTTATGGTATTTATTTTTTTCTAAAAACAATACGGCTTGTTGAGGAAGCCAAAGACCAAATAATACTCGCGGCGGCGGAAAAAGTCGTTGTCACCGCGTACGTTAAAAAAACATTCCTTTTTGTTGTTTAGTAAAACGCTTCGTAGAAAAAGATTCCTTTTGTATAAAAGTAAAATTCAAAGGGTTTATACACCATATAAAAGAAAGTTGTGTATAAAACGAAATATGCCTCAATGAAAGGAGATTGAGATGAAGTCCCTTACCTCGGGTCCGACTTGACTCGATCGTTCTTTAACGTCCTGAATAATAAACTTGAGTTAATTTATACTTGATTAAGAACCTTTTTAAAGTTCATTATTCCTTTTATATCACTTATTGCCATGTTATAAACATTATGTAACCATTTAAGTTAGTAATGTTTGTTTTGTCAATATTTGGTTCTTAAGTCGAAAGTTGACTTCTTACAATTACATGTTATTCGTGTGGTCAAAAGTTCTTTATATCCAGAATGAAATTCCTGATTTGGATATCATATATATCATATATATCCAGAATTTACATGTATTTATAATATTACATAATCATTTAGAGGTAATAAATGAAATTCACCGTTCATGGAGATGGTAAGCCGTACGTACGCATGAACGCTACTTTCATTTCTTTGTCATATTTGTGGAATTAAAACTAAACGAGAGGTATGTATATTTTAATTCCAGAATTATATTCATCATTTAGATATATCATTAATTATATATATACATTATATACATGTAATTTTAATAGTACATTACATTTGGGGATAAGAAATGAAATGCACCGTTCATGGAGACGGTAAGCCGTAAGTACGCATGAACGCAGCTTTCATTTATATCTCATAATTTAATGGAAAGAAATAATAATGATATATAGGTATATTATAATTCCAGTATAACATCATATATAATAACTTTAAATCCATCCTTTACACGTCCCACATATGGCATTAACGAATCACATAACTTTGAGGGGGCGGTAGTCCGCACTTCCTTAAATGAAGATATCGTGTTTACCCATAATGGAAACCATAAAGGTATGGCAAAAATGAAAAATACAGAAGCTTAAAGAAAACATAAACATATTATATATCATATATAAAAATAGTGTCATCATAATGGCCACCCATGAAGGTGTTAAATGAGTATTGAACAATCATCGTTTCGGGAGGCAGAATTTCGCCATCCACGGAAACCGTATGTTCTTTAACCATTTGATGTAGTTGTGTGAGAGTGTAGCTCAAATAAATATTATAACAACATCCTAGTATATTGAAGATACTGGTGTTGTTACAAAAAAAGTAAATAAAAAGAGTTTAGAGGGTTGGAGAAGCAAAATAAAACAAATGAACAAGAGAGAATGAATTACCATTAAAAGTGTAACTCCCTTTTGATTTGAGCCTAAATGCTTCCTTTGAAAGGATTCTACCCAAATGGAATCCTCTAGGATGTGGAGAGGGATTTGGAGAGAGTAATTGGGCCAGGGTTGGCCGAGCCAAAGGCTTGAGAAGTGTGTGAAATCGGGTAGAGGTGGGGGCCTTTTATAAGAGGAGAGGAGGGGCACTTTTGGAAAGTAAAGAAATATTACTTTATTTGAAAATGTGTTTCGGTTTTAAAAGGTCCCACATTGATAGAATTCGTGGATAAGCTGATAAGGGTTCGACATCCACTCATCCAATTGGTTTTGGACATTTTTAGTTTTTAGATTTTTCATTATCTTTCCATTTTATTTAAATCGTCAAATAATGATGTCATCGCTGCATCATTATTATGTCATATATAATTTAATTTATTTAATGTCTAAAAATTAAAAAAAAATTCTACGATGTAGGAAATCTTTTTAGATTTCCAATGAATATTTATAATCAAAATTGGGACTTGTATAACCCAACTCAAAAATTATTTTAGTAAAACAATTTATGTTAGTGTTATTTTCACTTTAACATTAAATAAAAATATATTAATGTCATTTTCCAACTAAAGTGGCTCCATGGGGTCCCCAAGTTGGCCCATGGCTTGTCTTGGTCTGCCATGACTCACCCAATAGTTGTAGGACAAGTGTCAAGGTGTTTTCACATTTTTATAATATCATTTTTACATTAAATTACACTAATTACCTCTAATCGCGATTAAAAACGTAATAAGTTACTATTCACCAAAAAATTATTTTAATCTCATTGAACAACATTTTACATCTTAATGACAACCATGTATGTCGGATTTTCAAAATTCAATACACATTAGTGGTAAACTTTCATTTAACTGAAAAATCAGTTTGCTTGATTACCACTTAGTGGTTTCACTATTCATCAAAAATTGAAGTTTTTCAGAAAATTACCAAAAATTCACCCTAAGCTATATTTGATATTCCGAATTCAAAAATGAAGTCCATTTTACAAAATTCAAAACATATAAGTCAAATTAATTAATTTAATAATTAATTCCCGCTGTCATGACAAATAACGTGTTTTTGTGAAACAATAAGTATCAAAAGATTGACACCAGTTTAAGTCCAATTTCAAAGTGAAATTGATTCCAATGACCACCATTGGATTAACTAGTAAAAATATTTTCTAATTTCACTTTAAAACCAATTAAAATAATAATCTAATCATATAAATAATTTAGATTAAAAAGAGGTTTTGAATTAAAATACAACATTTTACACTATTCATAAAAAAATGAACTTTATCAGAAAGGTACCAAAAATTTACACAAAGTAAATTTTGATGTCCTGATTCTAAAGAAGAGTTATATTTGGTCCAAAATAAAGTATACGAGTGATCAAAACTATATTTAATGATGGTTCACCATTAAAAGGTGATAAGTGAACCTTTAGTGAAAATTAGAGTATATATGCCCTAAAATTGAACTCTTTCCGTATTTTAAGCCTTTATCTTTTATTGGGTAAATGTATAAACATTTAAAAACATATCTAATCATATTTTAGTTATTTCTATCCATTCCCTCCAGTAAAACGGCTACTTGTTAACTAACATTTAAAATAATATTATTTTATTACTAGTGTTCTACGTATGTTTCAAAGAAACTCATCGTTGCGTATCGGGTATGCTATCGAACATAGAAACCCCTATAAAATAAAATTAATATTTAATTCGTAAATATTAATAAATTTGAAAATTCTTTATTCTTTATTTACCCGAGATGTTACATCCTTCCCCCCTTTTGGGAATTGCGTCCTCGCAATTTTATTCACTTATCAAAATAAGTGGGGGTAGTTATCCCTCATAGCATTTTCAGATTCCCACGTTGCCTCTTCAATCACATGGTTTTTCCACAAAACCTTTACCTGATGAATCACCTTATTCCGTAACACCTGCTCCCTGTGGTCAAGAATCTGGACCGGTTGTTCCTCATAAGATAGGTTCTCTTCCAGCTGAACTACCTCTGGACTCAAAACATGAGATGGATCTGGCATATACTTCATCAACATTGAAACATGAAAAACATTGTGTACCTGAGATAAACTCGGAGGTAAGGCCACTCGGTATGCAACTGATCTAACTCTCTCCAGAATTTCATATGGTCCAATGAACCTTGGACTCAACTTTCCTTTCTTACCAAATCTCATCACACTTTTCCAAGGAGAAACCTTGAGAAAAACATGATCACCTACCTCGAAAGATAGATCCTTCCTCCGGTTATCCGCATAACTCTTCTGCCTGCTCTGAGCTGTTCTCATGTGCTTCTGAATCAACTGAACTTTTTCTACCATCTCTTCTACCAATTCTGGTCCCATCAGCTTCTTTTCACCCACTTCATTCCAAAATGCTGGAGTTCGACACTTCTTCCCATATAATGCCTCAAATGGTGCCATCTGTATACTGGAATGAAAACTGTTATTATAAGAAAACTCAACCAATTGAAGTTGTTGGTCCCAACTTCCCTGATAATCCATAGAACAAGCTCATAGCATATCCTCTAATGTCTGGATTGTTTGTTCTGACTGCCCATCGGATTGAGGATGAGAATCTGTACTAAAATTTAATTCTGTAACCAACAACTTCTGAAGGCCTTTCCAAAAGTTAGAAGTAAACCTGGGATCACGATCTGATACAATGGAGAGAGGAACTCCATGTAACTTGACTATCTCTTTAATATACAAACGGGAAAGTTGATCTAGGGAAGAAGTATCTCGTATTGCAAGGAAATGAGAAGATTTGGTCGAGCGATCAACAATAACCCAGATTGCATTATTACCTCGAGATGTCCTCGGTAATCCCACAACAAAGTCCGTGGATATGTTTTCCCATTTCCACTCTGGCACTGGTAAAGGCTAAAGCATCCCTGCCGCTCTGCTTTAACCTGTTGACATGTCAAACACTTCACAGTAAAATCGGCAATGTCTCTTTTCATTCCATCCCACCAGTAATACTCCCGCAGACCTCTGTACATCTTAGTACTGCCAGGATGAACAAACAACTCATTCTTCAACTGTGAATCACAAGGCACACATAACCTCTTCCCAAACCTCAAAACACAAACACAAACTTATCCAAGAACTCATGGAAAATTTTATTCATAAGGTCCATGAATACAGCAGGTGCATTGGTTAACCCAAAAGGCATAACTACAAATTCATAATGGCCATATCTAGTACGGAACGCAGTCTTCAGAACGTCTTCTTCTTTTACTTTCAACTAATGGTACCCCGACCTCAAGTCAATCTTCGAAAAATACTGAGCTCCCTGGAGCTGATACCACTTCATTCAATGGCCCAACATCTGCTGAAGTTGTTGCAAATGATTTTACCACCCCTTTCTACTTGTAGTCTAACTGCTTCCCATCACTCAAGATCCTTGTCAGACACTCGTCTGCATAATGACCCATTTCATTACACTTAAAACATCTTACCGTTGGCTTTTCATTTCCTGCTTGATCATCTTCCTTAGAGTTACGAGCAATATGACCAGACTTACCACACCGAAAGCACTTACCTGACTTGGATAAACATTCTCCAGGATTCATTTTACCACACTTCTCACAGGATGGATATTTGGTTTTCTTACCTCCTTGCTTCTTTGATGAATTCTTCCCCTTTTCCTGCCAACTAGATCTCTTATTCTGTTGTTTGTCATAGAACACCTGATCATCGGCAAACTCCATTTCCACCTTCTCCGTACATCGAACGAGTTTTTCATAACTTTTGAACTCACGAGAGGCTAAAGCCCTTCGATACTTTGGCTTTAACCCTGAGTAAAAACGGTTTATTTTACTATCAAGATCTCGTATGAAGTTTGGAGCATACCTTGCCAATTGAGTGAACGTTTCTTCATAAGTAGCCACTGAATCATCCTCCTGACTCAATTCTAGGAACTTTTTTTCCATCCTAAGACGAACCACCTTAGGAAAATATTTCTCAAGAAACATACCTTTGAATTCGTCCCAGTGAAGATCCTCAATCTCATCACTATCCCTTATATTTTTCACCACCGACCACCACTGATCATCTTCACCTTCAAAACGGTAAACAGCAAGACTAACCTTTTGATGTTCTGAACACCCCATGACATCAAAAATCTTCTCCAGTTCTTTAATCAACCCTTCAGCTTGCACAGGGTCAGATGATCCTCTGAATGATGGGGGATGTTGCCTCATGAAATGTTCCACCACTGACATGTTCCTCTGCGGTTGATCTGGCTGATCTCGTGCATGAATACCACCACCATTTATAGCCTGAGTCAACTGTGCCATCACTGCAACAAACTGTTCTGTTCCGATTCCGACCATCTCAGGTTGCTGATTTGGAAGGTTATCTTCCTCCTGATGTCGTCCCAACATAGCTGCTTTGTTTCCTCTGCGGAAAACCATTCTGAACACACAAATATCTTAGGCGAAGCAACATGGTAATCCGTAAATGCTATATCATTTCAATCATATTATAATTTAACACTTTTCTAACTCCTAAAGTTGTCTAAACCGTCCTTTGAAACCAACTATAAGGCCCCAGCCTTAAAACATACTTAATATTGAATTAAATGAATAATTCACATTGAGGATCATTTCAGGTTTAGAGTTTTAGAGAATTAGAACATAACTATTACATCTTAAAAGATTACAAAGTAGACACTTCTACTAAGTCTCCATAAAATAAAAACTCTTAAAAAGAAAGATGTCTAGATTCCATGTTTTAGATAGCATGAAATTCCCTTGATCTCATCCTTGAACTTATTCCACTTTAAGTCATGTGAAAAACATTTCGAAAAACTTGGGGTGAGCATAAAAAGCTCAGTAATGGATACAAAAAGAATGAAAACTGTTAGTTTTTCAAACATCAAGTAAACCATGTATACTATATCAAAGTAATACCTTCACCTTCATGATGTAGTAAAAAAATCTTCACTGAATAAAGTATCATTACTTACCTTTTTGTAAATAAAGGATTACCATAAAACCCATATAAAGAACACATAGAATATATAAAGGTAACTTGGGACATAAACAAACTTAAGTGGAATAACCATACGGTTGACTTCCACACATATCACTTAATGGAATAACCATACGGCCAATTCCCATACATACTTAATGGAATAGCCATACGGCCGACTTCCATACCCAATGCATTGGAGGTTATAACGTAACCACCCGTCCTGGTATTCACGGCACCACCCGTCATATGGTTTATAACGTAACCACCCGTTAAAATGTCCAAGTACCAATATAAAATCATAAAACATAAAACCAATATAAAGGAATGATAACATTTCCACATTTCAATCATAATATAACATAAATATATTGACATAATAGAATCCTTTATCAAAACCATTTTCAATACCAAAATACATAAAAGAGTATATGATATTTATTTTATTCTAAAAACAATACGGCTTGTTGAGGAAGCCAAAGACCAAATAATACTCGCGGCGGCGGAAAAAGTCGTTGTCACCGCGTACGTTAAAAAAACATTCCTTTTTGTCGTTTAGTAAAACGCTTTGTAAAAAAAAGATTCCTTTTTTATAAAAGTAAAAGTCAAAGGTTTATACACCGTATAAAATAAAGTTGTGAATAAAACGAAATATGCCTCAATGAAAGGAGATTGAGACGAAGTCCCTTACCTCGGGTCCGACTTGACTCGATCGTTCTTTAACGTCCTGAATAATAAACTTGAGTTAATTTATACTTTATTAAGAACCTTTTTAAAGTTCATTATTCCTTTTATATCACTTATTTCTATGTTATAAACATTATGTAACCATTTAAGTTAGTAATGTTTGTTTTGTCAATATTTGGTTCTTTTGTCGAAAGTTGACTTCTTACAATTACATGTTGTTCGTGTGGTAAAAATTTCTTTATATCCAGAATGAAATTCCTGATTTGGATATCATATATATCATATATATCCAGAATTTACATGTATTTATAATATTACATAATCATTTAGAGGTAAGAAATGAAATGCACCGTTCATGGAGACGGTAAGCCGTACGTACGCATGAACGCTACTATCAATTTTTTGTCATATTAGTGGAATTAAAACTAAATGAGAGGTATGTATATTTTAATTCCAGAATTATATTAATCATTTAGATATATCATTAATTATATATATACATTATATACATGTAATTTTAATAGTACATTACATTTGGGGATAAGAAATGAAATGCACCGTTCATGGAGACGGTAAGCCGTACGTACGCATGAACGCTACTTTCATTTCTATCTCTTACTTTAATGGAAAGAAATAATAATGATATAGAGGTATATTATAATTCCAGTATAACATCATATATAATAACTTTAAATCCATCCTTTACACGTCCCACATATGGCATTAACGAATCACATCACTTTGAGGGGGCGGTAGTCCGCACTTCCTTAAATGAAGATATCGTGTTTACCCATAATGGAAACCATAAAGGTATGCCAAAAATGAAAAATACAGAAGCTTAAAGAAAACATAAACATATTATATATCATATATAAAAATAGTGACATCATAATGGCCACCCTTGAAGGTGTTAAATGAGTATTGAACAATCATCGTTTCGGGAGGCAGAATTTCGCCATCCACGGAAACCGTATGTTCTTTAACCATTTGATGTAGTTGTGTGAGAGTGTAGCTCAAATAAATATTATAACAACATCCTATTATATTGAAGATACTGGTTTTGTTACAAAAGAAGTAAATAAAAAGAGTTTATAGGGTTGGAGAAGCAAAATAAAACAAATGAACAAGAGAGAATGAATTACCATTAAAAGTGTAACTCCCTTTTGATTTGAGCCTAAAGGCTTCCTTTGAAAGGATTATGCCCAAAGGGAATCCTCTAGGATGAGGAGAGGGATTTTGAGAGAGTAATTGGGCAGGGGTTGGCCGAGCCAAAGGCTTGAAAAGTGTGTGAAATGGGGTAGAGGTGGGGGCCTTTTATAAGAGGAGAGGAGGGGCACTTTTGGAAAGTAAAGAAATATTACTTTATTTGAAAATGTGTATCGGTTTTAAAAGGTCCCACATTGATATAATTCGTGGATAAGGTGATAAGGGTTCGACATCCACTCATCCAATTGGTTTTGGACATGTTTAGGTTTTAGATTTTTCATTATCTTTTCATTTTATTTAAATCGTCAAATAATGATGTCATCGCTGCATCATTATTATGTCATATATAATTTAATTTATTTAATGTCTAAAAATTATAAAAAAACTACTATGATGTAGGAAATCTTTTTATATTTCCAATGACTATTTATAATCAAAATTTGGACTTGTATAACCCCACTCAAAAATTATTTTAGTAAAACAATTTATGTTAGTGTTATTTTCACTTTAACATTAAATAAAAATATATTAATGTCATTTTCCAACTAAAGTGGCTCCATGGGGTCCCCAATTTGGACCATGGCTTTTCTTGGTCGGACATGACTCACCCAATAGTTGTAGGACAAGTGTCATGGTGTTTTCACATTTTTATAATATCATTTTTACACAAAATTACACTAATTACCTCTAATCGCGATTAAAAACTTAATAAGTTACTATTCACCAAAAAATTATTTTAATCTCATTGAACCACATTTTACTTCTTAATGACAACCATGTATGTCAGATTTTCAAAATTCAATACACATTAGTAGTAAACTTTCATTTAACTGAAAAATCAGTTTGCTTGATTACCACTTAGTGGTTTCACTATTCATCAAAAATTGAAGTTTTTCAGAAAATTACCAAAAATTCACCCTAAGCTATATTTGATATTCCGAATTCAAAAATGAATTCCATTTTACAAAATTCAAAACATATAAGTCAAATTAATTAATTTAATAATTAATTCCCGTTGTCATGACAAATAGCGTGTTTTTGTGAAACAATAAGTATCAAAAGATTGACACCAGTTTAAGTCCAATTTCAAAGTGAAATTGATTCCAATGACCACCATTGGATTAACTGGTAAAAATATTTTCTAATTTCACTTTAAAACCAATTAAAATAATAATCTAATCATATAAATAATTTAGATTAAAAAGAGGTTTTGAATTAAAATACGACATTTTACACTATTCATAAAAAAATGAACTTTAACAGAAAGGTACCAAAAATTTACACAAAGTAAATTTTGATGTCCCGATTCTAAAGAAGAGTTATATTTGGTCCAAAATAAATTATAAGAGTGATCAAAACTATATTTAATGATGGTTCACCATTAAAAGGTGATAAGTGAACCTTTAGTGAAAATTAGAGTATATATGCCCTAAAATTGAACTCTTTCCGTATTTTAAGCCTTTATCTTTTATTGGGTAAATGTATAAACATTTAAAAACATATCTAATCATATTTTAGTTATTTCTATCCATTCCCGCCAGTAAAACGGCTACTTGTTAACTAACATTTAAAATAATATTATTTTATTACTAGTGTGCTACGTAAGTTTCAAAGAAACTCATCGTTGCGTATCGGGTACGCTATCGAACATAGCAACCCCTATAAAATAAAATTAATATTTAATTCGTAAATATTAATAAATATGAGAATTCTTTATTCTTTATTTACCCGTGATGTTACATCCTTCCCCCATTTGGGAATTGTGTCCTCGCAATTTTATTCACTTATCAAAATAAGTGAGGGTAGTTATCCCTCATAGCATTTTCAGATTCCCACGTTGCCTCTTCAATCACAAGGTTTTTCCACAAAACCTTTACCTGATTAATCACCTTATTCTGTAACACCTGCTCCCTGTGGTCAAGAATCTGGACCGGTTGTTTCTCATAAGATAGGTTCTCTTCCAGCTGAACTACCTTTGGACTCAAAACATGAGATGGATCTGGCATATACTTCCTCAACATTGAAACATGAAAAACATTGTGTACCAGAGATAAACTCGGAGGTAAGGCCACTCGGTATGAAACTGATCCAACTCTCTCTAGAATTTCATATGGTTTAATGAACCTTGGACTCAACTTTCCTTTCTTACCAAATCTCATCACACTTTTCCAATGAGAAACCTTGAGAAAAACATGATCACCTACCTCGAAAGATAGATCCTTCCTCTGGTTATCCGCATAACTCTTCTTCCTGCTCTGAGCTGTTCTCATGTGCTTCTGAATCAACTGAACTTTTTCTACCATCTCTTCTACCAATTCTGGTCCCATCAGCTTCTTTTCACACACTTTATTCCAAAATGCTGGAGTTCGACACTTCTTCCCGTATAATGCCTCAAATGGTGTCATCTGTATACTGGAATGAAAACTGTTATTATAAGAAAACTCAACCAAAGAAATATGTTGGTCCCAACTTCCCTGATAATCCATAGAACAAGATCATAGCATATCCTCTAATGTCTGGATTGTTTGTTCTGACTGCCCATCTGATTGAGGATGAAAATCTGTACTAAAATTTAATTCTGTAACCCACAACTTCTGAAGGCCTTTCCAAAAGTTAGAAGTAAACCTGGGATCACGATCTGATACAATGGAGAGAGGAACTCCATGTAACTTGACTATCTCTTTAATATACAAACGGGAAAGTTGATCTATGGAAAAAGTATCTCGTATAGCAAGAAAATGAGCAGATTTGGTCGAGCGATCAACAATAACCCAGATTGCATTATTTTCTCGAGATGTCCTCGGTAATCCCACAACAAAGTCCGTGGATATGTTTTCCCATTTCCACTCTGGCACTGGTAAAGGCTGAAGCATCCCTCCCGCTCTGCTTTAACCTGTTGACATGTCAAACACTTCACAGTAAAATCGGCAATGTCTCTTTTCATTCCATCCCACCAGTAATACTCCCCCAGACCTCTGTACATCTTAGTACTGCCAGGATGAACAAACAACTCATTCTTCAACTGTGAATCACAAGGCACACATAACCTCTTCCCAAACCTCAAAACACAAACACAAACTTATCCAAGAACTCATGGAAAGTTTTATTCATAAGGTCCATGAATACAGCAGGTGCATTGGTTAACCCAACAGGCATAACTAAAAATTCATAATGGCCATATCTAATACGGAACGCAGTCTTCGGAACGTCTACTTCTTTTACTTTCAACTGATGGTACCCCGACCTCAAGTCAATCTTCGAAAAATACTGAGCTCCCTGGAGCTGATACCACTTCATTCGATGGCCCAACATCTGCTGAAGTTGTTGCAAATGATTTTACCACCCCTTTCTGCTTGTAGTCTAACTGCTTCCCATCACTCAAGATCCTTGTCGGACACTCGTCTGCATAATGACCCATTTCATTACACTTAAAACATCTTACCGTTGGCTTTTCATTTCCTGCTTGATCATCTTCCTTACAGTTACGAGCAATATGACCAGACTTACCACACCGAAAGCACTTACCAGACTTGGATAAACATTCTCCAGGATGCATTTTACCACACTTCGCACAGGATGGATATTTGGTTTTCTTACCTCCTTCCTTCTTTGATGAATTCTTCCCCTTTTCCTGCCAACTAGATCTCTTATTCTGTTGTTTGTCATAGAACACCTGATCATCGGCAAACTCCATTTCCACCTTCTCCGTACATCGAACAAGTTTTTCATAACATTTGAACTCACGAGAGGCTAAATCCCTTCGATACTTTGGCTTTAACCCTGAGTAAAAATGGTTTATTTTACTATCAAGATCTCGTATGAAGTTTGGAGCATACCTTGCCAATCAAGTGAACTTTTCTTCATAAGTAGCCACTGAATCATCCTCCTGCCTCAATTCTAGGAACTTTTTTTCCATTCTAAGACGAACCACCTTAGGAAAATATTTCTCATGAAACATACCTTTGAATTCGTCCCAGTGAAGATCCTCAATCTCATCACTATCCCTTATATTTTTCACCATCGACCACCACTAATCAGCTTCACCTTCAAAACGATAAACAGCAAGACTAACCTTTTGATGTTCTGAACACCCCATGACATCAAAAATCTTCTCCAGTGCTTTAATCCACCCTTCAGCTTGCAAAGGGTCAGATGATCCTCTGAATGATGGGGGATGTTGCCTCATGAAATGTTCCACCACTGACATGTTCCTCTGCGGTTGATCTGGCTGATCTCGTGCATGAATACCACCACCATTTCTAGCCTGAGTCAACTGTGCCATCACTGCAACAAACTGTTCGGTTCTGATTCCGACCTTGCTTATTTGGAAGGTTATCTTCCTCGTGATGTCGTCCCAACATAGCTGCTTTGTTTCCTCTGCGGAAAACCATTCTGAACACAGAAATATCTTAGGCGAAGCAACATGGTAATCCGTAAATGCTATATCATTCCAATCATATTATAATTTAACACTTTTCTAACTCCTAAAGTTGTCTAAACCGTCCTTTGATACCAAATATAAGGCCCCAACCTTAAAACTTACATAATATTGAATTAAATGAATAATTCACATTGAGGATCTTTTCAGGTTTAGAGTTTTAGAGAATTAGAACATAACTATTACATCTTAAAAGATTACAAAGTAGACACTTCTACTAAGTCTCCATAAAATAAAAACTCTTAAAAAGAAAGATGTCTAGATTCCATGTTTTAGATAGCATAAAATTCCCTTGATCCCATCCTTGACCTTATTCCACTTTAAGTCATGTGAAAAACATTTCGAAAAACTTGGGGTGAGCATAAAAAGCTCAGTAAGGGATACAAAAAGAATGAAAACTGTTAGTTTTTCAAACATCAAGTAAACCATGTATACTATATCAAAGTAATACCTTCACCTTCATGAAGTAGTAAAAAAAATCTTCACTGAATAAAGTATCATTACTTACCTTTTTGTAACCAAAGGATTACCATAAAACCCATATACAGAACACATAGAATATATAAAGGTAACTTGGGACATAAACATACTTAAGTGGAATAACCATACGGTTGACTTCCATACATATCACTTAATGGAATAGCCATACGGCCAATTCCCATACATACTTAATGGAATAGCCATACGGCCGACTTCCATACCCAATGCATTGGAGGTTATAACGTAACCACCCGTCCTGGTATTCACGGCACCACCCGTCATATGGTTTATAACGTAACCACCCATTAAAATGTCCAAGTACCAATATAAAATCATAAAACATAAAACCAATATAAAGGAATGATAACATTTCCACATTTCAATCATAATATAACATAAATATATTGACATAATAGAATCCTTTATCAAAACCATTTTCAATACCAAAATACATAAAAGAGTATATGGTATTTATTTTATTCTAAAAACAATACGGCTTGTTGAGGAAGCCAAAGACAAAATAATACTCGCGGCGGCGGAAAAAGTCGTTGTCACCGCATACGTTAAAAAAACATTACTTTTTGTCGTTTAGTAAAACGCTTCGTAGAAAAAGATTCCTTGTGTATAAAAGTAAAAGTCAAAGGGTTTATACACCGTATAAAAGAAAGTTGTGTATAAAATGAAATATGCCTCAATGAAAGGAGATTGAGACGAAGTCCCTTACCTCGGGTCCGACATGACTCGATCGTTCTTTAACATCCTGAATAATAAACTTGAGTTAATTTATACATGATTAAGAACCTTTTTAAAGTTCATTATTCCTTTTATATCACTTATTGCCATGTTATAAACAATATGTAACCATTTATGTTAGTAATGTTTGTTTTGTCAATATTTGGTTCTTAAGTCGAAAGTTGACTTCTTACAATTACATGTTGTTTGTGTGGTCAAAAGTTCTTTATATCCAGAATGAAATTCCTGATTTGGATATCATATATATCATATATATCCAGAATTTACATGTATTTATAATATTACATAATCATTTAGAGGTATGAAATGAAATGCACTGTTCATGGAGACGGTAAGCCGTACGTACGCATGAACGCTACTTTCATTTCTTTGTCATATTAGTGGAATTAAAACTAAATGAGAGGTATGTATATTTTAATTCCATAATTATATTCATCATTTAGATATATCATTAATTATATAAATACATTATATACATGTAATTTTAATACTACATTACATTTGGGGATAAGAAATGAAATGCACCGTTCATGGAGACGGTAAGCCGTACGTACGCATGAACGCTACTTTCATTTCTATCTCATAATTTAAGGGAAATAAATAATAATGATATAGAAGTATATTATAATTCCAGTATAACATCATATATAATAACTTTAAATCCATCCTTTACACGTCCCACATATGGCATTATCGAATCACATCACTTTGAGGGGGCGGTAGTCCGCACTTCCTTAAATGAAGATATCGTGTTTACCATAATGGAAACCATAAAGGTATGAAAAAATGAAAAATACAGAATCTTAAAGAAAACATAAACATATTATATATCATATATAAAAATAGTGACATCATAATGGCCACCCTTGAAGGTGTTAAATGAGTATTGAACAATCATCGTTTCGGGAGGCAGAATTTCGCCATCCACGGAAACCGTATGTTCTTTAACCATTTTATGTAGTTGTGTGAGAGTGTAGCTCAAATAAATATTATAACAACATCCTAGTATATTGAATATACTGGTGTTGTTACAAAAGAAGTAAATAAAAATAGTTTAGAGGGTTGGAGAAGCAAAATAAAACAAATGAACAAGAGAGAATGAATTACCATTAAAAGTGTAACTCCCTTTTGATTTGAGCCTAAAGGAATCCTTTGAAAGGATTATGCCCAAAGGGAATCCTCTAGGATTAGTAGAGGGATGTGGAGAGAGTAATTGGGTAGGGTTTGGCCTAGCCAAAGGCTTGAGAAGTGTGTGAAATGGGGTAGAGGTGGGGGCCTTTTATAAGAGGAGAGGAGGGGCACTTTTGGAAAGTAAAGAAATATTACTTTATTTGAAAATGTGTTTCGGTTTTAAAATATCCCACATTGATATATTTCGTGGATAAGGTGATAAGGGTTCGACATCCACTCATCCAATTGGTTTTGGACATGTGTAGGTTTTAGATTTTTCATTATCTTTCCATTTTATTTAAATCGTCAAATAATGATGTCATCACTGCATCATTATTATGTCATATATAATTTAATTTATTTAATGTCTAAAAATTATAAAAAAAATACTATGATGTAGAAAATATTTTTTTCTTTTCAATGACAATTTATAATCAAAATTTGGACTTGTATAACCCCACTCAAAAATTATTTTAGTAAAACAATTTATGTTAGTGTTATTTTCACTTTAACATTAAATAAAAATATATTAATGTCATTTTACAACTAAAGTGGCTCCATGGGGTCCCCAAGTTGGCCCATGGCTTGTCTTGGTCGGCCATGACTCACCCAATAGTTGTAGGACAAGTGTAATGGTGTTTTCACATTTTTATAATATCATTTTTACATTAAATTACACTAATTACCTCTAATCGCGATTAAAAACTTAATAAGTTACTATTCACCAAAAAATTATTTTAATCTCATTGAACCACATTTTACTTATTAATGACAACCATGTATGTCGGATTTTCAAAATTCAATACACATTAGTGGTAAACTTTCATTTAACTGAAAAATCAGTTTGCTTGATTACCACTTAGTGGTTTCACTATTCATCAAAAATTGAAGTTTTTCAGAAAATTACCAAAAGTTCACCCTAAGCTATATTTGATAATCCGAATTCAAAAATGAAGTCCATTTTACAAAATTCAAAACATATAAGTAAAATTAATTAATTTAATAATTAATTCCCACTGTCATGACAAATAGCGTGTTTTTGTGAAACAATAAGTATCAAAAGATTGACACCAGTTTAAGTCCAATTTCAAAGTGAAATTGATTCCAATGACCACCATTGGATTAACTGGTAAAAATATTTTCTAATTTCACTTTAAAACAAATTAAAATAATAATCTAATAATATAAATAATTTAGATTAAAAAGAGGTTTTGAATTAAAATACAACATTTTACACTATTCATAAAAAAATGAACTTTATCAGAAAGGTACCAAAAATTTACACAAAGTAAATTTTGATGTCCTGATTCTAAAGAAGAGTTATATTTGGTCCAAAATAAAGTATAAGAGTGATCAAAACTATATTTAATTATGGTTCACCATTAAAATGTGATAAGTGAACCTTTAGTGAAAATTAGAGTATATATGCCCTAAAATTGAACTCTTTCCGTATTTTAAGCCTTTATCTTTTATTGGGTAAATGTATAAACATTTAAAAACATATATAATCATATTTTAGTTATTTCTATCCATTCCCGCCAGTAAAACGGCTACTTGTTAACTAACATTTAAAATAATATTATTTTATTACTAGTGTGCTACGTAAGTTTCAAAGAAACTCATCGTTGCGTATCGGGTAAGCTATCGAACATAGAAACCCCTATAAAATAAAATTAATATTTAATTCGTAAATATTAATAAATATGAAAATTCTTTATTCTTTATTTACCCGGGATGTTACACATATTCTTTATTTACCTGGGGTGTTAAAGTCAAGGATGTGTGCCTAGAACAGAGTGACTGTGAACAAACCTCATAATCAACATTCTCATGAAAATTAGTGGATTTATGTATGATCAAAACACTGTTGGTGTATGTCCTTAGGACATAGCCCTTTGTGGTGAACCATGATAAAGTGTTGTGTCATCTCCTTACATTCATTAGATTAAAAGGTTTTACAAGTTTCTACCTCCATGAGAACTAGATCAACAACTTTAAGATGAAAATGTAGACACTCAGATTCACCCATCCCCTTTCAAGGTGCCTTGATTCCCATCAAGTGGTATTAGAATGAGGTTATTGGAGTTAGACGTGTCTAATATCATCATAAAAAATTCATCCACTATTATGGGAGTCACCCTCTTCGATGAAAGTAGTTTTCAAATCTGTACGAACATAATGTGATCTTACCTAGGAACTCTTGTAATAGATTTTCTATTTAATACTATGCAAGGAATACAAGTCACTGATCCAATGTTGATAGCGATGACTGATGCAGACAGAATTATTCTTGATGCAGATGCTAATGTCCAGAATACACTCACCGCAACCCTTCTTGATCAGATCTATCTAAATTTAATGAGTTTCTCCTCATCATAGTCCATGTGAGATAATATTGAAAATATTTATGAAGGATATAACAATGTGAAGGGGGTGAACCTACAAGTCTTGAAAAATAATTTTTATTATCTATAGATGCATCGTGATGAGAATGTAGAATCCCTATTCAATCAAATTAATAATGTGGTTGGAGAAATTTGAGGTCAAGGAAATTACATCAAAGACTTTGATATTGTTAATAAAGTAGTGATAAGACTTTCACCCCTATACAATGAAAAGGTGTCACACATGGAAGAGAGAGATATTTCCACACATTTTCTGAATGATCTATTGAGTAGCCTAGTGGAATATGAAATGAGTGTCAATCCAGAAGATCTATGACTCGAGTGAGAAAGGAAATGGAATTCAATGTTCTACAAAAACTGAAAATTTCAAAAGATATTAGTGGTGAAGACAATGAGGAAAAAGAAATTATTTCTCTCATTTCCCGGATGTTCCAAAAGGGAAAAGTGAAATTTAAAGCAAAGCTACCTCATTCTTGCTTTAATTATGGCATAGTAGGGAACATTGCTTCTCATTGCTCTTTAACATTTGACGGTGAAGAAATTGAAGGTGAGCACATTAAGAAGCCTCGGAGATATTTTTCAAAATGTGAGACTTATAATCGAGAAAGAATGTTTAGAAGAAAAGATTTTTCTTGTAAGAGGAAGATGGTGATATTGAATTATGTGAAGAAGAACCATATTTTAAAACTGGAATCCATGCTTCCATGTTGGCTAAAATTGAATATTAAGAACCATCAATAAATAAAGCTATATAAAACTAGTTGAAAAATAATGCTGATCAAAAATACAACTTAAGGAAGCTTTTTTTAATCGAGTGAGTTAGTGTAAGAGATTAAATAAGTCGACAAGAATAGTATAAGAATAATCAGAATATGTTGATCATCTTGAATATGATGTTTATCTACTAGATGAACTGATCAATGTACTGTCATAAATCCTTGAAAGAATAGATGATGTAGTGGAAATAAAGCATAGAATCAAAGAATCGGCGAAGGTGATCAATGACCTTACCTCGACACTGGAGGAGAATTCCAAAATTGTCAGGGGACTCGAATAAAAAGTTGTTACTCCTAGAAGTATGATCCAAACTTAATTAAGTTCAAATGAAGAATGGAAGAAAATAAAATTTGTCGGTTCTTAGATGTAGAGCTACTACAGAGAGAAAAATGAGGGTCTGATGTAGTTAAAGATATTTTGAGTTTTCAAAGACCAGCATGCATGGGAAATAGTGGAATTGATTGTTATGAAGAAACATAAAATACTACAAATAATGTGGAACAAAATAAAGGGAATCAAAAAGTTGATCATATTGTAATATCACCAGAAGAACTGAAAAAGAGACCCTTAAATAAACCTGAAAGGAGAACATAAGACTATCCTCAAGCTTCTAGGAATACGTGGCAGTCAATAATTACTACCAAGGATGAAAAAATGTGGTTAAATAGAATTGAGAATACATTTAATATCAAGAAATTTTAGTTTTGTGGATATCTGGGTCATACTATGTCATATTGTGAAAAGGCTTGGAGCTATCTAAATGGGGTAGATCTGGGAGTTTATCAGAGAAGTAAAATTTCATATCCAACGAAAAAAATATGAATGATTTTCTATGGATATTGTTTTTGTCATTCTATCACTAGCCTTAAATACATTTATGGCATGCAAATTAGTGACATGGACACCACATACCAATTTCCGAGACAAGTAAAATCACATCAACAAGACAATGATGCTCTTTAAAAAAGGTTTTCTCCTCTGGAAGAATATTTTGACTGTGAAGAACCCATCTACAAAAAAGATATAATTGAAAGGCCATCTGTTCCCTACACTAAATTGAATGTCTCATGGAATGAAAAGATGAAATTTGAGAGAACAACCCATGGAGAGGTATCCTTCAGAGCTACAAAAAACCATAGCACCTGAATTCCTAATACAAGTCTCTTGCCTCATATGACAGGTAATGCATACTTGTTAATGAATGCCAAGAGAGGGTTGATGGAACAATATGGTTTGGTAGTGATGGAGCTCTAAAAATTTAATTATGTGGATGTACTGAACTAGCTAATGGAGAGCTAAAGAAAATTGATGCCTTTTATGTGGATTGGATACAAAATAATATCATCATCATGAGTAAACTCTGTGAATCAAGACATAGAGTTACTTTCAATCAGAAAGTCTGAACTATCAATGGAAAAGAATTAAATTCACTTATGAATGGATACTGAATAGAACCCATCCTATGTCAGGTTGACAGTATGGAAAACATTTTCTACCTGACTATTGAAGAAGAAAATAACATGTGGAATCAGAGACTAGGGAACATCAATAAAAAATACATAGAGAATATATCAAAACTGAATATTGTCTTAGATATTCCCCCATGAAGAGTGTACAAGAAAAGTCATGTGATGCATGCATTTGAGGGATGATAGACTTCAGTTCATATTTTCCATTGAAGAAAAGGGAATATCATCTTCTTGATCTCATTCATACAGATGTATGTGTCCCAAATAAATGTTGTTGGATCTCATGGAGAAAGGTGCTTCCTATTTTTCATAGATGATTATAGTATAATGGAATGTTTTATTTTTATAAATAGGAAAAGAAAAGTGCTTGAATTCTTGAAAGCACATCATCAAATCGCCGAGAATGATAATGGAAAAACAATCAATGTGCACCGATCTGAAACTAGAGGGGAATACACATCCATTGAATTTGAAAATTACTTGGAGAACCATGGAATAAAAAATAAGGTTGTTATTGTGAAAAATCCACATCAATATTTAGTTGTTGAAGGTAGGAATCGGTAGACGAACATTATGGAAAGAACAATGCTGATTAAGAGTCATATTCCTCGACATTACAAGAAAAAGACTATATAAGAAGCAGTGAATATTCAAAATTGAATAGGGTTTTATATGGGTGAGACAAAGACACCATATGAATTTTCTAATGGAAGGAATCCCACTTTGAAATTATTTTGTTTTTTGGTAGTAAATAATACATCATAAAGAGAGATAGAAATAAAAAAAAGTATAGTGACAACATAGATAAAGTAATTTTTCTTGGATACTCAATGAACAGAAAAGCCTTTAAGTGTTTCTACAAGATCTTAGGAAGGATTTTGGATAAAAAATATGTTAAGATCAGTGATGATAAAACAGAAAATGCATCGATGAATTCATATGATAATATGACAGATGATGGGGAATACTGTAAACATGGAGAAAATAAAATTACAAAAATAGAGGAAGTTATAAAAACTATTAGGATCCACCTCATGATGTTGAGTCAGAAGAAGAATATAAAGAGGAAACCATGGTTAGAGAGAATTTGGTATAATCAGAAAGGATGAATCAAAGAGAAAAAATTGATCAATCCAACATTATTAGGGATTGGACTACACCCACACAGATGAGGAGAATGAGTAATAATACACAATCATCATTTCTATCAGTTGTGGAACCATCCTCATTTGAAGAATTTGAAATTAAAGTATCATGGGTGAAATCCATGAATTAAGAGTTACATATGATAGACAAGAATCAATCATGTGACCTAGTCAAGATACCTAATGGTCACAATGTGATTGGTATGAATTTGATTTTCCAGATCAAGTTTGATTAGAATGGAAATAATATCAAGAGATAATGTGACGTTGGTATGTAATTGATATTGACTGATTGAAGGCATCGATGATGAAGATTCATTGGCTCCAGTTGAATGATTGTATTAAATCAAGCTTTTTACTACCATGGAAATCCAAAAAAGATATATAGTATATTCAAAGAATGTCAAGACCACATTCTTGATAGGTGTTCGTGAAGAAGAAGTCTTCATCGAACAACCATTGGGTTTTATTCTTGGTACAGATTAAAAAAGGACTGAAATTTAAATAATGCCTTCAATGGATAGAAGTAGGCACCAATAGCATTGTATTACTGTCTTGATTCTTATCTTGAGAATCTGAAATTTAAAAGAGGTGGAGTAGATCACAATATCTATGTGAATTTTTTGTTCAATAGTGGAGTTCATGGTTCTAGTTTATGTTGATGTCATTATATTTGGTTGTAGTAGGAAAATATCTGTGGGTTAATTTTACAATCACATGAAATCAGATTTTTAAATATCAATGATTGGGGAGCTCACATATTTTTTAGTGCTATAAGTGATTCAAAAGAAGGATTACACATTCATTTCTGATGAAAAGAATGAAAAAGAGATGGTGAATAAATTTAATATGCATCACTTCAAACCAATGTCAACTGTGGTGGTTGTGGGAACCAAACATCGAATTTTTGAGGATAAGAATTCTTTAGATCCCACTATGTATAGGTGGAATATTGGATTCTTACTAAACCCAACTGTGACACAACATGATATTGTATTAGAAACACGCTTAGTGTTCCGATTTTAGAGTAAATCGAAGGAAGACTATTTGATTGTAGAAAAAAAGAATCATGAGTTACATTCAAGGAACACATAAAAATGTGTTATACTTTGTTGCAGGAAGTGATTGTGAATTATCACCATTTTATGATGCTCACTGGGCTAGAGATGTATCGGAAACAAATGTACACTAGTTAGGGGGAATTATATATTTATAAGAAATGTGTGGGCTTGTTAAGTAAGAAACATGAAAGTACATCATTTAGTACTACTAAAGATGAATATATATTTTCTACTGAGGCATGCTCTCAGTTACCTTGGTTGAAGCAGTAAATAACTGATATAGGTGAGGAGGTGAGACAAACTATAATGATTAAATGTGATAACAAGAGTTCAAATGATCTTATGAAGAATCATGTTCATCATTATCATACAAAAAATATTGAAATAAAATATTACTACATCAAGTAAAAATTTGAACAAGGTGTGATAAAAATAAACTTGTAGGAAAAGATGATAAAGTGACTGACATTATGACCAAGCCACTGTCAACGATGGTGTTTGAGAAATATTGGTTGGACCTCAGTGTTCGACCACATCCTAATGCATCAGGAGTATATTTTTTCCCATATATCTAGTTGTGTTAACTATTTTCAATCTATTTTTTGATGTGATGCAGGTTTATTGGGGAGATACTATTCAGGGGGACTGTGTTTTGAGTTGTACAATGATGAAATTCCAATCATTGGGTTTATTGTCAATGGGGGAGAAGGAATAAATTCAGGATATGTAATTCTTCTCTAACATGTCGAGAATTCAGTGTTAAGAGAATATATTTTAAATCAATTTGAATTAAAAAAACATGAGAACCCAATTCTTGACTCACATGTTGCATTCTACACTAAGAATTTGTCACATAGACGTAGATTTTTGGTTTTTTTGTTTCTTGCATTTCAGGTTTTGATTGTGGCTGATGCTCTATCAATTTTTTTTGGAGATTTTCAACAAATCCAAGGGGGATATTTTTGGAACCACGACCTTTCTATGCTATAAATTGAGTATGGTTAGTGTTTGTTGTCAATCGTCATTATAAGTTCATGAATATTTTAAGAATGGGATCATGCAGTTCATGCGAGCAAGAGTATTAAAGGTTAGGATGTTTCCCAGTGTTTGCAACATTTTTGGGTCCACAAATTAGAATATGGAAAAAACTATTTAATGATAAAGGATTTGCGCTCAATATTGATAGGTGTTTAGAAAAAATAATTCATGAATTAAATGTTCCCCAAAGATGAGGTTGCGTGGAAGAATCTTATGCACCCGATGAAACTTCAAAAAGAGTTTTGCACGCTCATGAAGAATCTTATGTGCACTGACAAAGATACATCATAAAATTGAACGGAGGGTCATTGAGTTATTTAAATAGGTAGATACCCCTTGAAAGACTCAATATTTTTCCAACAAAAATATTGTTTATCTGATGTGCATACATTTTGCACATGAAATAATTAAATAAAGTTAATCTTACTCCCATGGAGTTCCTTTAGTCTGAAAAGACAATATGAACTCTTCTGTGTAGTTGCGAAAAAGGTATGGTTGTTTGGAAAGTAGGGGTTGCACACAATTATTCATTCATGAAAGTACCCAAATCATTTATGCAAGTTGAGGTCTTGGAAACAAATGTGGTGTTATGATTCTGATAGGATTTTGAATATCCTATTTTGGTGATCAGTGCCTACAAGAGTATCAATTCAGGACGTTAATGAAAGTACAATCTCACTATGGACTCATACAAAGACTTCAATTCAAATCAATTGATGTGTCCTTTGTGTCAATAAACTGTGTTAGACTTCTCTCATGGTAATGAGTTAGGGGGTAGAAAAAATTGATCCAATGGATGTAGTGAGTTATCCTTGAACCATTATAAAGGAAGTGTTCCTAGTACAAAGTGACCACGATCAAACCTTGTAATACAAAAAATTGTGAAAATTAGTAGATTTAGGTAAAAATGATACGATGTCTATGTGTGCTCCTTGGACGTAGCCCTTTGCGTTGAACCAAGTAAATGCATTGTGTGATATCGCTACATTCATTTGACAGGAAGATTTAACTTGTTTTTACCAATGCGGGAACAAGATCAAAAACATTAAAAAAAAATTTGATACCCTGATTCACCCCTCCCCTCATAGGTTGTTCTGGGTTCCTTCAAACATATTTACCATGTAATAGTGAATTTAAATAAAAATTACATTTGAAATGTGAAATAATGATAATATTGTAAAATTCACAAAAATGGTGTTTATGAATAATGAAGCTTAGAAAAATTACATATTAATAGATAATATTATCCTCTTTATTTGGAAATTCAAAATAGGGAAAAGAAATTTATAATTTCTATCATCTATTTGATCTCCTTTTAAGGAATAAATTCCCACACTACCTTGGATATGAATGTTTGAACTTTTCATCATATATTTTTCTACATCATGTCGATTCATTATGTAGAATTGAAATTTAATAGCCTTCATTAATTTATACATAGAATGAACATTGATCTTAGAATAATATAATATGTTTCCTATATTTCCATAAACAATACTAAGATTAATCTCATCATCATTTGAATCCACAATCACTTGTTTATCCATCACTGAATTAATATACATTTCAATGAGAACCATATACAAATATCCAAATATATATTTTTAATTATCCCATTTAATTTTTATAGTAACACTAATAAATAAAGAAAATTCCTAGAGAATTTTTAGGGTACATTGGATCCAGTATAGTATATAAGTTTTGTAGAAAAATTAATTTATAGAGTTTTTAATTTAAAAATATTGAAGCTAAAACTCTATTTCTGGATTTATTGGAAACATAGTTTTTCAGAAACCAATCATTTTTCCAATGAAATTTTGTTAATTTCATATCATGGGAAAAAATATGAAAGAATCCATAGCCCATTATAATGAATCTTCAACTAGAAAGCCCCCTAATAAATAACAAGTGATGAAATAAATCACCATATTTCAATGAATTCACATTTATTGGAAGCATTACTCATGCAATTAGAGAGAACATTCATTGCTATAATTGTTAATAAATGGCATCTGATCTCAAAAATACACATACTGTTACACCATTTTTAGGACACTACTAGATTCTACCTCCCGAAGAGTGGTGGAGAGCGTATGTTTCTCAGATTCATCTACATTACCTGAACATTTAAATAAATTATTTCTAGAATGATGTTTCTTATTAATTATATTTTTTAAGGAATCATTAGTATACATGACTCTATGAAAACAACTAGAAAAATATAGCTTTACCTCAAGGATAATATCCCTTCTAATTGACAAGAAGCTCAAAAACCCAAAATTCACATTGTATTTCAATTTACAATTCTCTCACAAACCACCATAATTTTTTTATAACATCAAGTCATGAATATATATTTTGGATAATTCTACAAATATAAAAACATCATATCATCTCTACCTATTTAATAGAATCCATTTTTCATGATATATCTTAATCAATATGGTTACATACTCATAACATCAAACTATGTTCTCAATTATTAATTATTTTACTCTCTTTGATGAACACTTCAATACATTATGGTCATGGATTTGGATTAACAGTTATATTGAAATCATTTGATCAATTAAATATAATTATATTATTATAAGAGACATTTTTTTAATGTTTTATTTTTTATTACCATAACACCCTTTACACACCCATCATATTCTATATCATTATGCATATATAGAGAAATTGTTTTCTTCAATTCATGAGAGAACCTGATAGATGATATACATTAATAATAATCTAATATTTATAAGGGAAATTATAACCATATGATGACTAAAATTTCAAAATAAATTCAACATGTGAAATTTTTATAGGTTGGTATGCCCCAATAATTACCTACCTTAGAGACATCCAAGTGAAAACATCTTGAGATAATTTCTTATCTACTTACGAGTGCTAAAAATTTAATATTTGGAATAAAATGTGTTCTGTAATTGATTTTTATCATTACTATGGGACATTATTTAGGAATATGTCACATCATTTCGTTAATATTTTCATAGTAGGAAACTTCTATGTCCTTTTAATGAAATAAATAAAATAAAGACATTATTAGTTTAGTGTAACCAAGAATAAAAACTATATTATGATATTATATTTCATTAATATTCATGTATTTTTGTATATATAGGTAATATAAAGGACATAATTGTTGTTTCTAGGGTACCAACTCTAATAGTGTACTAGTTTCACTAGAATAACTTCTAATTTCATTCAGTCTCCATGTTATCACATGAATTTCATGATTCTTCTGAGATAATTCATTTTTCAATGTGTATATCATGTTATATTTTATGTAAACTCTCTGACTGTGATCACACCATTGTAGAAAAAAAACCCCTCATGTGATAATATTTCTATAATACATTCATCATACATTGACGTGGACTTAATTCTATTGCATTAACATCCAATGCTGCATTATAACATAAAATGGCATAGATTCCCCAATTAATTGTACAACATCTTGGTATTCAATGAAATTATTACTATAAATCACATCATTAGAAATATCTAAAGTATAAATATACCCCAATACTACTCTAGATTAACCAATGATAGGCTTATTTGAGCAGTTCAAACTCACAAATCCTCTATTGAGGAAGAATAATTATAAAATTTTTGATATTAGATCATCCAAATATATTTAAAAACTAGAATATGTGTGTCCCATAATGACAAGCTCCTCATAACCTCTAAAAACCAAATAAATATCCTTAGTATGTTGTAGGTACTTCAAGATAGTTTTTACAAACATAGAATCATGGTCTACTGGGTGTACATGATATATTAATATTATGCTCATAGTGTAGGTAGCATCATTCCTGGTACATAACATGTTGTATATGGTATATTTCATTACATAAGAATATGGAATTCTACTCATCCAATATATATCCTCCTTTGTTCATTGACATATTTTCTTAAGGATATGTATTCCATGAGAAATTGGAAATGACCCCCTATTGGACTGTTCTTTTCTAAATACATTTAATACTATTTAAATATATATAACAGTACATTGTCATGTATTCTTCTTATATTAAACATGATATATCTCAATCAAATTAATATAGGATATTTATCCTATTTTCTTCATGGATAATTATTTTTCCAACCATTTTTTAATCTACTATAATCTCAATATAACATTTCCATTTTGATATATTCTATCCATAAATAGTATTAGGAAAATAATCTCAATCCCACTATAATTATTATTGAAAAAATGGATTAAATTCCCTCTTTATGAAAACAAATTATCTTATGGATTCATCAAAATAAATGGTCTATGATTTGGAATATTTCCTTAATCCATAAATGCATATCTTTTTATAGGGAATACATCTCACAATTCATGGACTCTTTCCACCTTTTAGATTATAAGATACATACAAACACCATATAGGATAAAATTTTATTAATATTACCACTAAATGAATAACCTTACTCCATAACAAGAAAAATAATATATTTAAGGTTCACTAAACATCCTAGTTCTCAAATGTATTACTTGTGTCTAAGAAACTATATCTTCCATGATTCTTTGTGGATTCAGTTCCTATGATAAATCCTGGGTATCTTGTGCATAAACTTCATCTGAGTTTATATTTATTATACCATATATTTTTAATATGTGATCCATCTCAACTATCAAGGAATGTTTTCTATTATAACCTTTATATCTAAGGGATAGTATATTAAATATCCCACTATCACATTCAGGCAGCATCTACGGATAATCATTGAGAATACAAGTTAAATACTGTTACAATGAAGTTTATATAATAAACACACTGAAACCAAAAACATATATGTTTGATTAGAAAAATATCCTTTCATACCAATCATTATATGGAATATTATTGGAATATTTTGGTTGAATGTGATTTTGTTTGTGCATTGTTGTCTATGATGCATATTCCCAAATAGAAAATGGAATACTTATGTAACTCATCTTCAACCTCACCATATCCAATAATGTGTTGTCACATCCAGACCGTGTATACTCTTTAATTTTATCCTTTTATATGTCATATGTCTTTTGGTTGAGGTTTTGATTTGAGTCACTGTTGGAGTTTTTTGGAGTTTTCAGGGACTTTTTCCAAGTGGTGAACAATTACCAAATATTTAGTATAAACCATGAAGTTGGTGTGTGAAAGAATGTGATAACAAAATCCTTTCATAGAACATACCAAATGGCTTGTGAATTGTCATGCATCTAATCCTTGGTAACAATGCACTGATCATTAGAAGGGTAGAGGGTTCCGTATGTTTACCACACTGTTTGGGAAACCATGCAGCCAAAACATGTGGCTATCCCATGTCATTAAACACGGGAAAACCTAATCCACTAGACTTTTTATTAAACCCATTTTCAAGGTTATCCTCTTTCCTCCGACCTAGGCACACAAGGGGGGTACTTGGGGACCCTCCTCCTTTTATTAAAAATGACTGGGGAACATCCCCCTTCAGATCTAAGGTAAGATCCCTTAATTTTTGTCATTCCTCTCACTTTCAACAATCTCTCCCCCATTATTGGGATTCCTTGTGTGGTCTCTCTCATGGAAGAACCCTAGGGTAAGGATATTTTAATTTTTGGGTGATTTTTTGATTTCTAATGTCTGAGGATCAACCGTGAGGCTCAGTTATTCCTATCCTTAGAGTTTTATTCCATCTGCACATGGTTAAGGTAGGAAATTCCTAATTTATTCCATTTTGAAAAAATCTATGGACAGTTGTGGGCTTTCAATTAATTTTTAAACTTCATTCCCACCTCTATGATACCTATGGCTATGATTCAATTTTGATTATTTGTAGGTTTAATTTACTAAAAAAACAGAGATATTAGTGTCCAATGTATAGGTGTATGGCACCAAGATTGTTTGTCGACATGATTTAGTTATTTTAAAATGAAATTGGGGGGTTTTAAGATATGTTTATCCCTAATTATGTTATGATAGTATTTTTGTATGTGAATTTGGTTTAGTATGTATAATTTGGTAATGTTATGGATTTATGGTTGTGTTAAATCATTTTGAAAATGGTTTTATAATTTTAAGGGGTTTTTTGGTGTTATTTTAAATAATGTGAATGGTTCAATATGGATATAAAAAATGTGATTTTTGTGAAAATTGTTTTTGAGTGAATTTTTATATGTTTATTGTGACATTTGATGTTAGCACATCTATGTGTGCACCTGGTGAAGACATGGATTTTCCCTTGAATACTGATGGAACATTTTTAATGGTGAGTTATTAAAACCTTGTATTCTTGAACAGTTCATTGGTTTCTAAAGGATATGGTTTTTCTTGTTCAGTGTAAAAAGAATGATTTAAAAATTAAATTGCAAAAGGTATGCCCATTAGTTCCTTGGTTTTTTTGAATGTCTTCCTTAAGGGGTCATTTTTCTATTTCATAAGTCTGTTTTTTTTTCAATGATTTAATGTCTTTTATTAAATTAATTGGATACATGTGAATTAAGAGAATTTTTGGAACTTCAATCTAAAATGTGATGTTTGTGTTAATTTTTATAAAAAATTGTGATTTTTAAAAGGGGTGTGCCCAGTCGGTGATTAAAAGTTCTTTATGATTTTTTTGAAGATAATATGATATAAAGGACTAGTTAGAACCTTAATGATGTTATATATATATATATATATATATGGGGGACCTCTATATAAGAGATTTCCATTTTTGGGTTCTCATATAGTGGTGTCTGTGTTTGGGGAATGAAAGTGTGGTGATGGAATGTACGGTCTGTCAAGATTGTGTGGGAATCCGACTTATATAGTTCTAATACCACCATGGTTTATTTTTTATATTTTAGATGATCGAGTTATTATAGATTTCCATCCCTGATTAGATGGGTCGGTACCCTCTTGGAGCTATAAATAGTCCAAAAGGGTTGTTCCACTGGTTTGGTGAGGATAGAGCAACCAGTAGGTTATTGAATTACGGGCTTCACCATAAGCTTATTGGTGGTTCCTAAAAGTTTACATCTAGGGGTCTTCTAGGAATTGTTATGATATCCCCTAGTTTTTATCTTTATTTCTTCTTTATATTCTATTGAACTACTCTCTAGCCTATATTGTTTATCAGATTCCTTTTAACACAACCTATGAATCCCTTTTTAAGTATTTTGAATATAAAATGTGAATTGATATTGGAAATGGTATGTGGAGTGTGTTGGTTTTTATAATCGGAAATGGTGTTTTTTAATAAAACATGAAAATCGAATTTTTAAATCTATATTTTTCCAACTACCGTTAATTGGTTTTTTTTAAAGGAATCATTTGTATTATTCGGTGGTTTCTTACGGAGCTGTCTAGATCCCACCCTACTTATAAAATTTTTTGTCGGTAAACCCATATTATTTTTCTGGTTCAGATTTGGTTCGGATTTCCTGGATCAGGTTCACGTTTTTTGAGTAGTTTTTTTCATGTTTTTAGTGTTGGCCATGATGTCACATGTAGATCATGTTAGTGGTAGTTTGGTTGTTTTTTTGTTATTTCATTTCATGTTTATCTAGAATTTTATCGTATCCAGTTCAGTATGTACTTTTTTACTAAAACTCAATTGTCGACTATTATTTTGTGCTCAGTTTTCAAAGTTTATTTTCTAGATCGTGGTTATTATATGGTCTGAAATCAATCCCACATTGATTTCATTTGATGTATGGAACTACTTGTAAGCCTGTGGTGATTAGAAACTCCCTTCGGACCTTATCATGGACCAGGTCGGGTGTCGGGTCAGTTGATATCCTGTCTTAGTTCATAAAAAAATGGTTTCAAAGAAGTCCATTGATATTTTGGGTGTCTAGTAGTAAGTGATTAGAAATTTTGGGACTCATGAAATAGGTGAAAGACGAGTATCGTGAAAACATTATCATACTGATCCTCAAGCTACCATGGGTAGTACAAGATTTGATTCTTTTATCATGCTATGTTTTAGATTAAGGGATTAAAATATATTTGAATCAGTGTCAAGATGTGGAATCACATGGTGTTGTGACCCATGTTATGTCCATGTTCTTAGTTTAATGTCTTCTTTGGATTATTCCATTCTTGGGGAATGGCCCACAATCATGTATTCGGGTTAGTTATAGGCACTAGTTTCTCATTTTGGTTGCTCATTATTGGTTTTTTATTTTGGTTTTTGTTAGTGTAAGTGTATGATGAAATTAAAATTAGATTTTGAAATGAAAATAGATTTAAATTGTATGTGTTTTCTGTCAAATTCATTTAAATATGTGATGGGGGTTTTAAAATTAAATTATTATTGGTATTGAATATATTGATTAGGTGTGACCCTTGGTGTTCCTTTTGGACGATTTTATTTTTAGGGGTACGTGTGGGATATTTGTGTTAGCATGAATGTATGGATATGGATGGAGAAACATGTGACAGTTCATTGGATTCTATAAATTCTTGATTGAAATTGAAGGCTTGTACTTTTTTTTAAAAGGATTTTGAATGAGGAAATGATTTGGTAAATTGAATTTGGTTTAAATAGATGATTTTTGTATTTGGGATCTGTCCTCAAAAGAAGTAAGTTTTGAAATTTAAAAGGAACTGGTTTATTTTGGACAGGGGTGTTTTTTGTGATGTTTATATTTTCTTGGATTCTGAGGCAATTGATTTTCTCTTGAGTTTCTATTTTTTTGAGCCACAGTTTTATGATGGATTTGGGTTTTTAATATGTTACTCAATAAGTTCTACCTAGAAATGTCACCACTTGTTTTAATGAGTAAGTTCAGTTCCTAGTGATTCTCAAGTGTCTCCTATTTCTATAGTGGTGGAGGCCAATTAGAGGATTTGAATTTCCATGAGGTTAGCAAGTCTATTTTTTGGTAATTGGCAAAGCTATTGGAGTCAATGAAGATAGAAGGTTGTTTGAGGGTCCAACCTTGAACCGGCGGGTGTTGGTTTCCGCATCATTAATGTATGTTGAGAAGATGTTTGAGGTTTTTAAGACTGATTTCTTCCAAAAGATAATTTTTGAGGTGGGGAAGCAATGAAGGTTGGTAGAGTTATGTGAAATTCAGTAGTGCTAGCCACCAATAATTTCATATTTTGACCATTTTAATGAGAAAGTTCGATTTTTTTGGAGGTGGTATTAGAATATCAGATGAAAACCCATATTTTTTTTTGGTATTTATCCTAAGAATGAAGAATATTTTTTCTCATCCAGTGAAACTTGTTTCATGAAGTAGGTGGATAAGGAATTCTTGTCTACGGTGGTTTTAGAGGTGAAATTAGTGGTTGTTTGTTCTTGTGAAGGCCCCCCATTTGGTGAGAAGGGAATTCTAGGGGAACATGTTTTCATGTAATATCCTTCATTAGTCCCAAATCCTTGATTGTTGGAATATTATCTTATATGTTTTCCCTGTGGCTAGATCGGGAACACGAATCCATCATGTTTCATCCCTTTAAATAAGTGTCGTCATCGTAGATTTCTTGGTCATTTGGAGATGTTTTGTAGAAATAATCACCTGAAAATTCAATTATTACTGAGGGGTGCTCATACCTAAATGTGAGGAATCATATTATTCCACCACCACAACAAAAACCACATGTCTTATGGTGAATCTCAAGAATAGTTAGGTGTTACTGGGGGATTGAAAACTTATCCCAATAATGTTCCCTTGGTCGGGATGGAAATATTCCAAGCCTTTTAGTTTTTTTCCAAATGTTATATGTTGCATTTTGTTGAAGTAATGTTATTAAATAGTTTTATTATAAACCAAGTAGTTTTTTTTCATATGGACATGTCCTTTGAGTTTTTCATATTCCCTAATGGTTAGTTTTCACCGGAGTGATTATTTTTTGTTCTGTTTGTGATCCTTCGAAAGTGTTTGAGTTTTTGTGGTAGGTGAATAACAGTTTCAGTCCACTGTTTATTTTTAGTTTTAACTTTTTTGGGGTCTATCCCATGTGATGAGTAATTTGGCTGGTGTGGATAAATTTTTATTTATGTGGTGATTTTGTTCATCCCTGAATGGAAGGAATCAATTGGTATGTGTTAGAAAATTTTGGTTTGGGAGTTCCCTTGATAGCCACTCCAATGGGTGATGTGTTTGGTTTTTAATGTTTCAGTGTTAGTAGAATTCTTATGGTGGGGATAACCCTTGTGTTTTTTCCTCACAATCTTGGCCTTCAGTTTTTTCATGAATTGGTTCAATGTGACCTGGGAAGAGAGATTTCATCCTTGGGTTTTTGGTTTTCCACGACATTAGGTTGTAATAGACATGAGTTTTGGTTAACTGTCATCTTGGTGAAATTATAGGAGAAGAAAATATCTTTGGTGTAGAGAATTTTCACACACTGATCACAAATACTATGTTATTTTATCCTTTTATTAGTCATGGGTCTTTTGGTTGGGGTTCGGGATTGAGTCCCAGTAGAAATTTTTTATTTTTTGAGTATTCATGTATTCTTTCATTGTGGTGCAAAATTAAGGAATAGTTAGTAGAAACCATGTGTTAGGTGTATAAAAGCACGAGGAAATATAATTCATAGATTTAACCTTATTAGTGGCTAGTGCATAACCATTCAGTCAATCTAATGAAACTTTTCTCTTGTATTTCTATGGGTAGAGGGTTCTGTATGGTTGGGAAAACAATGAGGAATAATTTTGTGATCATGTAAAGTCATTAAGGACCTGTAACCGTAATCCACCCCTTTTTCTTTTAACCTCATATTTGGGGATATCCCCCTTCCTCTAACTACATAGCACCAGGGGGTCTTGGAGACCCTCCTCCATTATTTTCAAATGTATTGGGTTGCTCTTCCTTTAGATATTAGGTATGATTCCTCCCCTTTTGGTCATTTTACCTCTCCATCTCCCTTTCTATCCCCTAGTTTAGGGATTCCATATGGGGTATCTCCCTTGAATGCACACTAGGGTTACAGATGGATAATTTTTGGGAGATTTCAAGATGGAAAGTAAACGCGAATTGTCCTTGAGGCTTGATTCGTCCCCTCCTATGGGTTATATTCCATCTGCACATAGATGAGGTTGTAGTTTCCATATTTTAATACAATTGCATTATCTATAGACACTCGAGTGAATTAAATTAACTTTAAAATGTCACTAAGACATCTATGATACCTTTTTCTAGATATAAATGGATATTTTTTTTTCATTATAATTTACTAAAAATTTATTTTCAATGTGATGGGTGTGCAATTTTTAGGAATATGGTCCCTAGAGTGTTGGTTGAAATTCCATTTTTCGTTTAAATTGAAAATGGGGGGTTTTTAAGAATCTATTTTCCCTAATTATGTTGTGATGGTAATTTTTGTTTGTGAATCCGGTTTTGTGTGTAAAATATGGTAATGTTATGGATTGATGGATGTGTTAAAAACTATGGAAAGGGTTTTCTGTTTTTAAGGGGGTAGTTAGTGTTTTTTACATAATGTGGCAAGGTTAATTTTTCTACAAAGAAAATGGTGATATTTAAAAATAGTTTTTGAGTGTAATCATGAATTTTCGGTGTTCCATTTGATGTTGGGAAATCCATGGGTGCACTTGGTGAACGCATAGATGTGCCCTCGAATGAATATGGCACTTTCAAAATGGTTCTTTCCTAACACGTGGGTTTCATGAATGGTTCATTGCATTTAAATGGATATGGTTTCCCTTGTGAAATTTTAAAATAATGATTTAAAAATAAAATATCAAAGGGTATTCTCGTTTGGTTCATTTTTTGTGGTTCAATGATTTTATTACTTAAGGAGTCATTTGGATATTTTGTGATTTTTTTTGTTTTCTCAAAGTTTGAAATATTTTTCAAAAATTCATTGGAGTCTTGGGACATAAGGGTATGTTTTACACATAAAACTCAAAAGATCATTTTTTTTAATTTTTAGAAAGGAATGCGGATCGATAAATGTGTGTTTTTTCGATTCACGATTCATATTGTTTTATAAAATGATTTGATGTTCACATGTTATGACGGCCAAGATGGAATCTTAATGATGTGATATATATATATATATGGGTAACCTCAATAGAAGGGATTTCCCCTTTTTGGGTTATCCTATAGTGTTTTATGTTCTTGGTTTAAGAATGTGTGGTGATGGAAAGAATGGTGAGTCATGGGTGTGTGGGCCTCCAACATAAACAGTATTACTACAACCATGGGTTCTTGGGTGACTTTTTGATGATAGAGTGATGATATATTTCTAGACCCGATTAGATGGGTCGATACCACCATAGTGTTATAAAAATTCTGAGAGGGTTGTACCACTGGTGATTCTAGGATTGAGTAGCTAGTCGGTTATTGACTTAGGGGATTCACTATAGGCAGACAGGTGGTTCCAAGACGAGTAAATCTAGGGTTCTTCTAAGGATATTTAGGTTCATACGTGGTATTTATAGTTATTTCATTATAACTTTCTATATTTCTAGTTTCTAGATTTAATTTTTTATTTTTTTAGTTTTAGCATAACCCTGGTATTATTTGTCATGGGTTTTGATTATAATTTGACAACTAATTTTTGAAATGATATGTTGTGTTTATTATATTTTGAAATTGGAAAACGTTGTTGTCTAATGAAATGAGAAAAATAAATTTGTATATTTATATTATTCAATTTAGTATTAATAGAATATTTTTAAAATGAATCATTTCGTTTCTTTGGTGGTATCCTACAGAGATTTCTAGCCCACACCCTACAATTACATTTCAGGGTTGGTAGGCCTAATATATTTTTTGGCATGAGCTTTTATTCAGGTTTCCTAGGTTGGGTGCTCATTGTTGAAGCATGGTTGGTCATGTGGTCAGTGGTGACCAGGAGGTAACATTGAGATCATTTCAATGATAGTTTGGTTGTTTTTTGTATCTAATTTATGGTTTCTTATGTTGAATATCCTATACAGTACTATTTGTAAATTTTTATTGAGCCTCAATTGTTGGTTTTTACTACATGCTCAGTTTTTTCAATTTATATAATTGATCATGGATATTCATTGGGCAGAAATCATTCTCATTTAGAATTCATCTGATGATAGGAACTAGGTGTACACCTTTTGGGATCAACAATGTTGTCCGGGCCCTGTCACAGACATGCTTGAGTGTCAGGTCGATTGACATCCCACCCTATTTTGAGACATGTGTGGTTCCTCCTTTCATTTGCACCATTAAATTGAGGTTTATAAGGAGCGGGTTGGTAGAAAATCCAAATATCTCATGGAAAATAAATGGTTTTATGTTATAATACTATCAACCATGGCCTTGGTGACGTTTCGTTACCTTCCAATATTTTTGATTCTCAATATCATTATTGTCTTCGTTGAATTTTTTAAATAAATAAGAAATGTTCCTCATTAAATTGACGTATCTAAATATAACAATTTAATATGTAAAAGTAATGATGATTTATTATCCAAAATATGATTCTTTATCAAAGAGACTCAAACATAATCATGAAATCATATAATAAGGTCTATGGACTTTTCACCCTTTTAAATGTATGATTCTTTTTATAGTTTACCTTTTCAAAAAGAGTGGAAGATAAAATATTATACTAGTTTCAATGAACCAAAATATCAAACATGATATTGTTTTTTCAATTTAATTTCATTAACATGAACCTAATTATAATTCCATGGAGGGTTATTATATGATTTATGCAAACTATTATTGGTATCAACATCTAGCACTATATTTTTGTATTCTTGAAAATAATGGCCATTGATTCATTATGCCACACCATATTATATACTATTATTATAGAAGTATAAAATTTTATTTCTCTATTGAAAAATAAAAACATCCATTTTATTATAGATGTAGATATAATTGTTTAGGATATAATTTACACATTGTATCAATCCTTATGAATAATAATCAATCATGTCGACATAGTGAGATTTTATTCTTCAATGTACAATGTAACAGGACCAACTCTATTAGTTGCATGTAATATGCCACACTGCATGGAACCAATGAAATTATATATGGATTTTATATTTCCATACAAATGTGGCCACCACTAGAAATTTATAATAACTCATTAATGGACACAAAGAGATTGATGTTGATAACCAATACACATAAATATTCCCCTTTCATCTAGAATGAATCATAGATCATCTTCCAATGGACCTTCTGTACCCATGAATTATATAGATCGTCCTGATCCCATAGAAATTACTTGATCTTACACTTCATGGAAGTGAAATGATAATAATATTATGACTTGGTGATGTTCTTAGATTTCTATACCGTTCCTTTAATTTTTTTCAGAATAATAATGGATAGATTTTCCTTACTCATAAGCATATTTTACTAGATAATGTGGGTGAAGATATCTCAGATTGAAATCTCTAAAATTATAAAATTATCATTCATAATAATGTTAGATAATAACTGCAGTAATGAGTGCGGTGCTAGATCTATGGTCGACAACATGGGTAGCTTCACACACAATATATCAAGACACTTAATGTCACTAATATTTTTAATTAAATGGGGTCAAGGTAGTGGATAGTGTCTTGGAGATATCATTCATCTCCTATATATATCTCTCTTGATAATGTTTATAAAAAATGTTTATCTTGTTTTATGTGTTCATGAAATCAGGATTTTTTTGAAACTCTATAGTAATTGATGAAAAAACCTTGTATTAGACATGTAAAGTATTATCCATGTGCTTCTAGAATACTTCAAGAACATTATCACTGGACCCCAATGCATACTCAATATAACTTGAGGACTCCGACAACATTTAATTAATCTCCAAAAAGGTATAATAAATATGTACTTGTACAGGTCTTATAAGTTCATGACTTTGGGGATATTGTCTACCATTAAAACCTATCTTAGTGATATCAATGTTACTAGGATTTTCATTTTCTAAAAAAACAAAATCATATTTTATGTACATTATTTTTATTGAAATAATTTTTAATATTTAATAAATTATAGTATCTTATTAGTCTCTAATTATTTTTATCATGTCTCATTATCCCTAACCATTACTCTCATAATTTATTATCATGATCAAATTATAAAAGAAATCATTCATATTTCCCTGTTTATAACACTCATGAGGGTCTGGTCAATTACTTAATAGTATTTGGGTAGGTGATATTTAAAAACTATATCATTATCTTATTTTATTCGTTTAATGGTCCCTCTTACATAGTAATTATATATAATATTCAATCAAATCAAATTCTAGGACATGTCATTTTTAGAAAGGGAGACATTTTTTGGATCCAAAATTATTTAGTCAACCATAAATTCATAGAAGACCTCATAGATAAAATCAAGGGTCTTGATGATGGTCAAATCAATACTTCGTCTGATTATTTCATTCATAATATGGAGAGTGAATTTGTTTCATAGTTAATAATTTCTTGTGCGATTTACATTAATTTATATTAAAATTTATTTATTTATCTTTTACATGTCATGTTAATATGATGTATATTTCATATAATTTATAAACCATGTAAATATACAATATTTATGAATAATAAATTTATTTATTTCATCTTTTATGCTCGTAATGTAATTCTTTTTTTTTTGATAACATTTTATGAACAATAAAATAACAAAATAACTAACAATTCACATTGTTAGATAAATATAAATAAAGTGACAATTATTAATAACATTTTGATGATTGATTTATCACGTGTAGGATAAATAAATATTTGACCCTAGTGGAAAATACATTGAACTAGATTTATATCAAGATGAAACAATACACCAATAAAATTAATATCATATTGGTTGGTCTCAACATGGCTCAAATTCAAAATGTCATCCCTCCATGGTGCTCCATCAATGTTATGTGAAACTCACACTTCATTAAAGTGAAATAGCTGTATGTGATATACAAAATAAACCATGGGCAGACATGTTCAACATAATAAACGTGGGAGGGGGTCAAAAAGACCATCAGAGATAATTTAATAACACGTCATCAAAAAATATAACATGTTAAAGAAGATTAAATTAAATTTCTAGATTACACATACATTATGCACTAAGACCTCATGACCAGTCACATACATACAATGAAATCACATTCAAATAAGCTATCATTCTTTAGAATCTCTCTTATATTTATGATAAATTTATATTGAAATAACACAAAAGATTATAAATTAATTAATTAATTAATTTTTTTATTTTATATTTACATCAGTCTTAGAGATACTTTCAATTCCCATCTGTTATAATTTTAAAAAAATTAAATCAAACATTTTCAATGATATTAATTGAGTACATGACATATAATAGTGGAATCTTGTCGTGTACCCTTCCTAGTCACTTGGGTCCTTCTATGGTTCTTTTCATGTATTTTTTACTCACAATACATGTATCATATATAATATTCCATGATATTACACTGCATTTCGTTCCTTCTATCTATTCATGTTTTGATATTGACAATTATGACACACTACCACTGTTAATATATGTGGTTTGTTCCAAATTTAATTCCCTTATAGAGTAAAAAACATATATAGTGACCATAAACATCCTGTAGTTTCAAAATTATTATAAAAATTAATATGGAAATTAATATTCTATAAATCCCTTTCACACGACATGTATTCTTACCACATTCCAAGTTTCATGGATTAATGTCATAATATATTATCAGTTTAGGAAATTGTTATTAAATTTGTTCACATTGGATCATATTGTTCTCCATGTAAATGGGTATGAATCCAAAAATGTCTAACCAGACTAAATTATTGTAGGCTTTTTATTATGAATACAAAACTAATTACTTTTTATTACCTATGAATGCATCATAGTACAATCCCCGTGTCGTTCTCCTAGAGGCTACTTAGAAAAATAGTTTTCCATTATCTCTATAAATATTCTAAATTATATAATAATAATGATAAATACTAATATAGTTATATTGTTTTTAAAAATAATATGATATTAATATTTATATTAAATTGGAAAATATAAATAAGAATAGAATAGAAAAATAATTAAATTTATAAAATATTGTTCTTATGGGTTTATGGTGATGTAATCATTTATCATTACAAAAAGTCTCATCATCATAAAAAATGTTTTTAAAAGATTATGAATCTAAAACATAGTAATTTTAATGTTACAGCCATTCACTATGATCATTACATGTATAGAAATTCTCTCCTGAACTATGGAAAAATAATTTCTTTTAGCCATGTATGATTTTATACTAATAATTATAATTCATTATGGAGAACATTCAAGTCCACCATAGTGTCCTTAACCCAAATAAAAGTGTATGGAAATCTATTCCAGAACTGTTTTAGATTCATGTTTAGGTTCATGTTCGATTTCAAATTGATTTAGATTCATCTCATGATATTCATAGATGTATTCTCCAATTTGGATCATTATTTTCTCCAATATTATTCAATTTATAACTTCTATGTAATTCATTGAAATTATAATTAATTTTATTCTTCTCTCACATAATAGTTGTTATTCCACACATCATAATATCAAAATTAATACATTATTGACAAAGTGATAATTTTTATTGTTTTTTTCGAAATATATTATTTTTTGGTATACTTATATTTTGAAAAATATTATCTTCTTGTGTTTTGATAACTCCAAAACGGTTCCAAATATGAAAGTGGAATTTTTCTTGAATGCCTATAAAAATTTATATTATATTATAAATAAGCATAGTTCAATCCGAGGATCAATATCAAGGAGTTTATATACACATAATGATTTATAATTAACAATATTTATAAATTATCAAATAGAATACCATATATAATTACTAACATAGTGTATCGGGTTTCTGAATTAAAAAAATATAAATATAAATCTAATAATTAATAATATAATGAATATCATAACATACAAAGAAGATAAAATAGCTACTATTCATATGGGATACAGTTTAAACAATCATTGATCATTAAAAAAATTTATCATCATCATACTCAATATAGTATTTAAAAAATATCATACCCCACACAACTATTATAAATTTTATAACCCCACAATGAGGTATATACATGTAGGGTAATACTTTAATCAATAATTTCTATAATATCTAATCACCAAATAACCCCACCAAAATGCTACTCCATCATATAATATAGTCTAATGATGATGGATAAGAATAAATATAAATTAGAAGAAGAATTCAGTGGTATAAAAATGGTGGAAATCACACACCATATTTAGATTGACCATAAATAAAATTATAGAATAAAATATGGATAACACAGTGGAGAATAATATAATCAAACATCATTAATTCTACCCTAAAACAACATGATGAGTTAGTTCTCCAGATTCATGTAGTATAGATGAAGATGAATTATAGAAATAGAGAATGGACATAAAAGTAAGAGAGTAAGAAGAAAAATCTAAACTATTGTAGAAATGTAAAAAATTAATTACACTATTATATTAATCCCTGCTAAAATAATAATAATAGAAATATAAAATGTATACCTAGATCTATAAATCATTTAAATTGGGTGGGGGTATATTTTAAATGGATAGAGTGACTCATTTTTATTCCAAGATAATACACCAAATATATTTACAATATAGACACATTTAAGGGATAAATTGGGTAACTATGTCTTATAGAATATTATTAATCTCCATCTCACACATTTCTTTCCCAATGTTATCTTCATTTCACATGAATATGAAAAAGTATGAAAAATTAACATGATATAATAACTCTTTATTTGATAATTTTTTCAATTTGCATGTTTTTCATTCCATTAAGTCCATAAATTAACTAAAAAATAGAGTTAAAAAGTTATAAAACCTATTATTTTACATGTTATGTATCACAATATAAAATTAGATCTCAATTGATTGGTATATTTTTGAGATGTGGGAGCACCTTAGCAATTTATCCTACTTGGGCACAGAATCCAAGGTCTGACAGGTGAGTTATTATTTGGGCCATGATTTTATGGATTCATATTTTTACCTAGTTTGATGAAATGAATATGAAATAATATTTCATCTCACTATTGAATAATTTGACTATTTTTCAACACAATATAAAATTATTTTTCAAAAATAAGAAACTAATTAAAAATATATAAAATTAAAAACATAATCTATTTTTATAATCAAGGTAAAATCCTTCACAAACAATAAAGAAGTCAAATTATAATTATAATTAAAAATTAATAGGATAATTATTTTGAAATGTAGGTTATATTATTTTAAATATTTGATATATCAATAAAATACACATAACACCCTTTTTGTCGCTCATCACACTCCTTAGGAATCAATCAGTAATGGTAGGGGATAAAATTATTTTAGCTAATTTGTATTCCATCTATATGTTGTGTAATTATAGTTGGTCGTAGATTCATTTTAGGTATTCAAAATGAAATGTGTGTATAAAAAACACATAACATCTACCAAACACAAAACTAATAAATTATGTGGTGTTACACATCACTTATGTCACATACATTCCATGTAACCCTAAATATTATGTTACACCATGTTAATGTTTTTTGCTGTAGGGGATGTGTCAGGAGGGAATTCTTAATATGTTGTTTTTTATCGACGATTAATATAAGATGTTCATTAATGAAGAAAAATATGACCAATATTGTTGATGAAATTTTTATTTGACATATGGACAAAATAATCAAACACCAGATAATCACATGATGAATTATAATTAATGAATGCATGTATGTAAATATCATGTGAAGAATTCATTCATCATTGATATATATACAGATTTATCTATGATAAACCATCATTGTGTCTCTAGGATAAATTACTGATTCCCTCAAACAATTTATTTAACTTCGAAAAAATAATATATTCTATACATTTTGTAGACACATATAAATTTGAGGATCTTTTCAAATTAATGAGTGTTTATTGATACCTAAATGTTAGGATTATTGATAAATGATATTAGTAGTCTTCTATAAGAAAAAATTAATAAAAACAATGACTATATATATTAAAATCACTATAGTAATGACGAACATCAATTTGAATACTAGGATACCTAACATTTAGGTATTAATAAACACTCATCAATTTAGCTCATCTAAATTGATATTGAAGTCATATCCTGATAACTAAATCAAATTATTATGACATGTTTGAATACTAGGATATGTATAACACGTGGTTAACACCTTCTATTATACTCTTTACACCATGAACACAACATTTTTTTCTTCTCAAATACTTAAGGATACCAATAATATCAAACAAATGATGTTCGTCATTACTATCTTGATATTTTTATACAAGTATAAATCAATAAGATACATAAATAATACTATCTAAAATGGATTTGTAGATAGATTATATCATAGAAGCATATTGGATCTTAACAATCCTCTCATTCTCCTATTATTTATGAGCTAAAAGTTTCATCGAAAAACATGAAAAAATTACAATGGACCCAATCATCTCATGGAATGTTCTATAATAATTTTCTTACATATTTATTAAATTTATTTACCTAGAAATCATATAATTAGTCTATTTGATCTATCAAAATTGATCTTTATCCCTAAAATGTTAGATACTTTACCTATGTTATTCCTCAATAATTTGTTATTGAACTAGTATTTAGTTGAATTTAAGACCAGTATACCATTGACAATAAGTAATATTATTTAAATATATTCTACATGGATAATGACCCAAAACCCCTATATTTATTTTAAACACATTTATATGATTCATTATTAATGAAACCAAGTTATTTTAAATCTCTATCTATCTGAATTTTCCATGACCCATATGGTTGCTTCAATCCACAATTGCATATGGGTAAATTGTATATCTGTTTATATTTTTATTGGTTTACAAAAACTTATATTTATTTCATATCGATAAATTTGTAATGGTTTATTTTTATATATTATATTTTTATATCTGTCTAAATAAGTTTATAGTTATGGTACGTTGCTACAACAAATATAAACTATATTGTTTTAAACACAGAAATCGTATAAATGATTTCATCATAGTAAATGCCTCTATTCTATTTATTACCATTACCCACTATCCATTTTTAAGTTTCTCATTCACCTTCCATATAAAATATTCTCTATAATACTCATTTTCACTAAACATGCATTAAATAAAGATGTGTATCAATAAGAACCCATACATTGTGGTAATATAATGAACCCCTCTTATAATTAATTGATTATTAGTATCGCAAAATATATGATCACTTTAATAATTTTTTGAAGGAGATTATAATGTATTATTGTCATATATTAATGATTCACCATGTTCAATGATTGTAAAACAAGATCACTTTAATTCTATTACCTCCCCGATGTTCCTATATAGTACTTTTTTTTGAATAAATTCTTACTTGGGGACCAATTAATCAATTATTGTAACAAATAGTATTTAAATTGAGAATCAAATTTATAGTATTATTTCATTCTCCCACTATCCATCTTGGGTATTTGTTTCATTTCATGATATATGGACTATATTATGGTAGTTTCTTTTATTCGGATGGGTTTCATGGATATTATATAACTATTTCCATATGATACCATATAAAGATATACTTCATCCCATAGGGTGGTATTTTTTCTTGGGTTTTACATAAAAAATACCTCACATCCCACCAGTACAAAAAACATTTTTGATGTCGGTTATAAATAACCGATGTGAAAAGAAATGCAATTGATTTATAACATCGGTTATAATATAACAAACATTAAAAATGCATTATGTTGATTTATCTTGTAAATTATTTTTCAACCAAAATCATAAATCAAATATATAACTTTATTATGTCGGTTATGAAATAACCTAAGTGATAAATCCTCTATCTTGCTTTATCACATCGGTTTTAAACAAACCGATGTGAATGCTAAAATATCGAATCACACAAATAATGAGATCATTTTTTTAATGCGGCATTTATATTTTCAATTCCGCCTAATATTTCATATTCTACGAATTTATTTTCAAGTTATTTTCACTATTTTTTCACGTAGGTTGTATAATAACCGATATGAGAAGTAAAATATTATGACTTTTTCATGTCAGTTATATAAGAACCGATGTGGAAAATAAATTTTTATAACTTTTTCATTTCATTTATTAAATAACTGATTTGGAAACTTGATAAAAAACAATTAGTTAATTTCCAAATCTTCTATTTGACTGGTATTGAAGCTCAAATGGAGTGACGGATCCTATGTTATGGGCATTGAATGTTGATCTCCTCAAAATAATGTCTTCCAGAATGTCAACTTCAGATGGCCATAAATTTTGATCCGTGACTCTGTTTGAGCTCTGGGACCGGTCAAAAAAAATCTTGGAAACTTATATACCTATCTATAAATATTTTTGACATTGGTTATTTTATAACCGATGTGAAAAATGACTTTTAACGTCATTTATTTAAGAACCGACATGAAATATCGAATGAAAGTTGTTATTTATGGTCAGTTATTAAATAACTGAAGTAAAAAAGACATTTTTCATATCCGTTATTAAATAAACGACAAGTAAAATGTATACAAACATGTAGATAATTTTCTAATATTCGTTTTGAGTGGTTGTAGAGCTTAAATGGACTTACGGATCAAAAGTTATGGCCAGCGGAAGTTGACATTTTTAAGACTTCTTTTATAGGTGATCAAATTTCAATGGCTATAACTTTTGATCTGTAACTCAATTTGAGCTTTGGGACTAGTGGAATATAACAGTAGAAAATTAACTGCATGTTTGTTATTGATTTTTCACATCGGTTATTTAATAAAAGACGTGAAAATTAATTTTCCATTGAATTTTCAAGTCAGTTATTAAATAACACACATGAAAAATCGATGGAAATTTTTATATATCCCAAAGCATATTAATTTTAATATCTTTTTTATGATTTTTATCAAAAATCCACTGTCAATGATATGTTTTATATCCCGCCAACACTGAATTTCAATTTTTTACTGTGCGACATCGAAATTGATGATTGCCGCCAAAAACTTTTAATACCACATTTTATTTTACCATATAATTTATAAGTTTTCATTATACACATATGGTTAACTTTTTATATGATCATTTCCTTCAACCATAACCATCCAACCGATTCGAATTGTTTGATCTTCAATATGAATCCATTATTTCTTTATTTTTGCGATATTATCAATGTATTTGTTATTATTTTTCCATTATTTATGTTTTTCTGAATTGTTTTCTTAATTATAATAACATTAAATGATTATTATTCTATCATAATGAATCATAATGTTCTGTATCAGGGTAAAATTAAAATTCATCCTTTGGTTTCAGAAAATTCTTTTAAGATGAAGATCTTCACATCGTGATCTCATCAGGGAATTTGTAATTATTTTTCCACGATTTATGTTTTTTTTATTAGTTTTCTTAATTTGTATACGACATAATGATTCTTATATTAATATAATGAATAATAATTTTTCTTATCAGGGTAAAACTAAAAATCCATCTTCTGATTCAAAAAATCATTTTAAGATGAAACTTTTGTTGGCTCATTCGATGTTTCCTCAGAAAAAATATCAATCTTATGATAGTCCTAACCTTTGAACACTAACTCTATTTGAGCTCTACAACCTATAAAATTGAATCTCAAGATATTATCTTCAATATGGTTAACATTTCTCACCATGGTTTTTGAAAAACCTATGTAAAAAATGCTTTCACGTCAGTTATTTAGAAACTGATTTGAAAAATAGAGTGTCAATGTCTTTTTTTGACAATTGGTCGGTCTTTCACATCGGTTTTTAAATAACCATCCTGAAAAATCATCAAATAAATATTTATAACGTCGATTAAAAAATAACCATTGTTAAAAAAATATTTTTAATGTTGCTCACAAACACATCCATTCAAATCCAACATGAAAAAACTAAAATAACAAACGTAAAAAACTGTTTATGTAATAGTTTCCCCACACATGAGTGTGTGAAAACACATATTTCATTCCATAAATTGACTCATTTGTGTATTAGTTTTCATCCTTAGTGATTAAATGGTCTACTATGAGTGTTTCAATATATAATGTATATTTCATAAAGGATAATTGTAGATATTCACCACAGCTCATCAATCATACCATATAAATAATATTAATACTCCCCCATACACTAAAACCATTGCAATATTGTGTAAATGGTGGATTATGGTGGGATATAATTCCTAACACATATATAATGTTGATATGATCTTTTATAAGACATTCATAACAAAAATCAGATCAAATAGTTTTGTATTCTATTCGTGTCTATTATTTTCTTAATTCCTAAATTCATCGAATTCATTATCGGATTTATACTTATACAACATCATAAAGAAATATCCACATGCACTAAAATAATTAGTAAATGTTATAAATGAATAATATCCAACAATAGCTTATACTAGAAAAGGTATTCACACATCAGTGTGTACCAATCCTAGATGCATGATTTACCTTTTATCATATCAACTAAATTGTGTTTTTAATTTTCTATATCAAATAATCATGAGATAATTCATGTGGTATTATCCCCAAAGTGTAAGAATATCTATCTTGGAAGATATTTTTCAGATGTTTCCCATTTACATGATCAATATTAAAATTCCAACACATAGTATAATATTAGTCCTGAAAATGAAATTCATTATTAGTTTTCAATATTTTTTTTACAATTATGTACATAAAAACCACTATTTAGTTATCTCATATAATATAAAATTCATTGTTTTTCAAATAGGATTTATTTATATCCCAATTTGAAAATAAATCCATAAATTTCAAAGAATGAAATGGAAATGATGTTCTTATTGTCACTTGGAAGAAAATAACCTTTTCTTTAAAAGTAAATCATTCCATTTGGAAAAATATTGGGGTACTATCCAAATTCTATGATAGTGAGTCATGGTCCATCAGTTGCTCATAAAACCACCTCTCCTTTTTAAGTAAATAAATATCTAAATATTTCAAATAGTTTTGTTCATATGTGATCACATAAAGCTATATCCAATACCTATTGTGTATATGAAACTCATTACCTTGATAATGAAGGAACTTTTAGCTTCCCCTTAAATTCAGGTGTTGCTCCTCTTCTAATTTCCTAGTTTACCATAAAAATATTCAACATCATTTTCTTTTATCTTTATTTGGACATTCATTTTCATGGAAGGATAATGTTTTGAGGATTTTGACATTATATGAGGCTTGGGTACCTTTTACTAGTTCCTCAATTTCATGTTCACCATAATGAATCCTTTTTTTCTAATTTCGAATATTCATTTTTATCTTAGATAATTAGAGTATTAATATATAATAAATTATTCATATTATTGATCATGTATTAACATTAGTCATGATGGTTATATATAATGTCATATAAATCCATAACCTTATGATTTTATAGAATCACATTGTAAATAGGAGATATCAATATGCACTCGAAATTCGTGGTGTCTTCCAAATATTTCTTTAATATTGATTATTATTTCTCATACACTATGGGATTGGAACGTTGGAATGGGATTGTCCAAAACATGTAATTTAATATCATGACCCTGAATAATGTCAATGGGAATTTTCAATTTATTTTCATTTGTACTAGTGAGAATTTTATCCTTTTCATGTATGAATCATAGTGATATAGTTGAAGCTGTTTGTATTTTTATTTCTATAGTTAAAATGATAAAACTTTTATTACATTATCTGACTTGTTAAATTAGATAATAAATTCTAAATTTATTAATCTCCCACTATTTTTTTAAAACCTAATATCTCTCACCATTAGATTTATAATATCACGTTTGATAGATATATCAATGAAAATGATTCATACTTCCCCTTATCATAAACAACACAGATGTCTCTCAAGCTATTAAAATGTGCCTAGGTAGGCCTAACCTACAAACTACATTAACTCAAAAATATTTTATTTTAAAATTTGACAGCCAAATTCTAAAATACGTAATTTATAGTTCCCTAATAAAAATTCATCTTGGATCACTATGTCTCATAGTGAAAATAAACACATAATGTGAACTACGTTACATTGACCCAAAACACAATATTGGAATTCTCTAATAATGGAAATCATCCAAATAGTGGTTGGTCATGAAATTTGTACTATATTTCAATTCTGACCATATTCGTGGAAGTTTATCAAGAATTAATATATATTATTTAGGGGTTTTACTTTTTATATGTATGTTTATCATTACAAAAAAATTACATGATTAGTAAAATTAATCAAATTTAATTAAGTAATTGTGCAAGTATAATTTCTATATATCATAATTTTTAATTCCTAAAGTCCTGTGATTATTTGATTTTATTAATATTGAAATTAAACATGAAACATTATATTTATAAATTAATTTGATTCATGTGATCATATAACTTTTCTAATGGTTAGTTTACATAGAGGTTGAAAATCAAACCACTATCCTTGTTGAAAATACATCAAACCATGACCTAGTTTGTAATTTAGCATTCCATATGTCCTCTCATGTATCTACATAATTGGATTCTCCTTCTCACTAAACCTAAACAAATTCAACTAACCTAGAAAATATATCCATTACAAATGTTTGTAATCACATGGTGGTCATAAGATCCAAAGGACTTGTTATAGGGTTTATATAATTGAAATTCTTTGATATCATTCACTATATTAATAATTGGTTGTATGAAACTACAATCATAAATTTAATTTGATAAGAAATAAAACGGAGACATGTCCAATTTAATGCTTTGGTCTATGATCACGATCATCCACAAACATTGAATGAATTATTCAATTAATAAACTAGAATTAATTTACAATTATTCATATTTAATTTAAATCAAAATAAAAAACATTAATTATATTCATTAAATACTCAATTATTTTTACCTACTTATTTTCAAAACATTATAGGGTTTCTCATCCATTAATATTATAAATAATTAAATAACTTATTAAAACCCAATTAAATACAAAAACATGTATATTGGTGAAAAATTGCGCGTACTAATATATAATACATATCTTGTACAATATTCATATACTATTTACCCATATGTTATAGAGAGTTAAAATATAATCTCATCAATTGATAGTTTTCACTTTTATATAAGTGATACACTAAAAGATGTTCTTTATATACATTCTTTGTGCCTTACATCTTATAGATTAATTGTTATATTAAAAATTATATTGAAATCAATTCATAGAGTACTTTTGAGAAGTTAATTATATATGTAATATATATAACCCACAACATGGAATTTATGAGATAAATAAATGATACACCACACACATCTTGATAAAGATTTAATACTCTTTTAAATTAATTTAAAAACATTCAAATTTTGGTATGTGCATGGAATGTGCTAGCTATCAACATTTTTATATTTCTATACCCTATATTTGCGACACAATCAATGAGATTCTGAATATTGGCATGCCATTACAATAATGAAGTATATAGTGTTCACCAAGGCTTTGTGCCTTGTGTTATCGAGCATACATGGTTCCAGTGACAGGAGATATATATAAACACAAACACAATCTTTGACTAATATTCTGGGATTCATGAACACAATTTACAAGCCATGTAATCCATATAATTATGCAATAGAATGTACAAATACATTCATGGTTTATTAAATACTCACCACATTTAATAATTTAATACACTAAAAATTAGTTAATATGTCATCATAGTGCATTAAAATCGTATATACGATGTCTTTTATGATCTCTATGTAGTGTAATATTGTTTTATTCATCAATAATCAATGGAACCTCCATAAGAATTCTCAAAATTTTATTCATTCAAAATTAATCCATTTAATGGTTATTTCTCCAAAAATGGAGGTGAAGAATATATGATATTGTAATTCATATTAAAGAATGGTTAAAACAAAAATTGAAAACTAATGATAAATATGTAAATCAATGATTGATATTGAAATAATTATTAATATTATGCATGTGTTATGATACCACATAATGGTTATGAGAAAAAAAATATCTAGGAGTACATTCCCAATAATTATTTTTCTAGAAATCAATGATTAAACTACGAATTCTATAATTGAAAAACTATGGGATAGAAAAACTGAATCAATGATTAATTTTTACGGAAACACAATAATTAAATATAGGGTAATAAAAGTATGATATAAAATTAATTAATATTGTTAAAGAATTAACATGATATAATTTTTTTCATTATTAATGATCATAATTAAATATATACATAAAATAATCATTATTTACTGAAAACTATGTATATTATCTTTAGTAGTGATCCACATGAGTACTGCGAACCTTTGAGTGGAACTATAGGCATCTATGATAACTAATAAAGAATAACATAAGGTTTTAATTCTTCTTATTAGATGTCAATGTGGATAATAAACAAGAATGGGTCTTCATGAATTATCTAGATTCAAGAGGGTTGGTAGAGGTGGATCTCTCTTTATTTTTGAGAGTTCTAACAGAGAGGGGATATATAGGCTTGGGGAAATTCTCTCTGTTGTTATTCACATTCAAAATAATTGATATCATTAAATTTTTAAAATAATATTATTGTGATTTATTTATTATTGCATTAGAAAACAATAATTTCACAAGAACCATTATTAGTTTTTCAATTCTTGTAAATTTCCATGGTTAAAAAATAATATTTCTATTTACTGAAATTAAGAATACTAATGAATTAATTAAATATTTTTATTGAATAATTTGTTTAATATTCATTCGAATAATATTTAAATTATGTATATATTATTTCTAAAAAACCTCTATTCTTGGTCCACCATTAATCCATAATATTTGATGGTCCTCAAATAATGACTGGTTATTTAATAAATATATTTTACTACATTAATCACTAAAAAATTAATAAATATTATATATAATAAATAGAGAATAAATATTTATTTTCTGGATATCTTCACAAAATACACAATCGAATAAATAGTGAAGGATTATATGAAATGAAGTAAAAATTGAATAATTATTAAACCATCAATGACCATAATGTTTAATCCAAATGAAAAATAATAAATATTATTATTATTTCATTAAGGTTCTCGATACATGTGGGTTCAAACCCATTCAGCCTTCTTATAAGAGGCATTATGAGATGTTATAGAAAGCCTATGGTTATAGTCTATAAAAATTCCATGAAACATTTAAAGGATGAATTTAATGTTGTAATTACATAGAATCTCAATGGAATACTCCATGTAAAATATAATCTATTTTTCAAAATAAATCAAATAATGTCGGTTGCATTATTTTTTCGAAAACCATTATTTTAAAAGTCACATTCATTGAATTTTTGATGGTGAAACCTCCTAAAAAAACCATGAACATGAATTTATTTTGGCTATTTCATTCCGATAATATGCATGATATATCTACTTTTGTATAAGAAGTGAAGTGAAAATTTATTTCCCCCAATATTAATTAATGAAATATTACACATTCTATATCCAAGGCATCCAACTTCACTATGAAACAATTTTTTATTTTATGTAATAAATATATAAATTTACATGAAAAAAATATTCATTAATAAAAATCATAAAGTGAAATGATCAATAAACATGTTTGTAGGTAGGAACAACAAATGAAATTCTCAAATATGGATTTCCTATTTGGTGGTCATGTTTACATAATCTCCATTCCAGTAAATCATTAAGGGTGTATATCATGAGAATGTAATTCAACATCCAATGAGTCCCTACCCCTTATAAGATATATCAATTTGACCCATCAAATGATATCATCTGGCTAGGGAACATATATTTATGAAAACTATTGTGGATATACTAGGTTCACATTATAGTGGAGAACTTCTATTAACTATCAGTAAGAAAATTAATGTTAGAGAATTATGAAAAACTATTTCACATAAAAAATATCCATGATATGATAATCTCTTTAATAATATTCATAACCTAGAATATAGGAAATCATTAATTAAATAGAGGTAATATATAGGGAACTAACTCAAACCCATAGTATTAAATACACTGTGTAATTAATGTTAAACTAAATGTTAGTAAATGATCTCCCACACAAAATGCTTCTATTTTAGCTACATTAGATTCATTTTGTTGATCAAAATTACGTGAAGTGTAATTCGGTGTATGCAATATAATCTTGTGGTGCAAGAAAAATATCAAAAACCTCCTGTTGAGAAATCGATACATGTAATACTTATTATTGGTTATACTATTTTGAGTGAAAATATTATGTAGAATTTATGAAATATTTTTGATGACATAAAATATAAAACAACAACAAATTATTATAATAATGTTTAATATAGAATAAAATAATTATAAATTTATACCTGACCACTCATAAACTAAACAATTTTACTAGGCCTAGTGGAAAATATCAGGGTCCATTCTGAATTTTGTTCTTCCATCACTTATATTGGATAATCCCTAAGAATAGGATGGATAATTACATGTATCTTAATTATATATGAATAAAAATTATTGATTAATATCATAAAAAGATTAAGGATATATGATGTAAAGTTTTTAGTTAATTTAATTGCTAGAAGAAAAACTCATTCATCTGATCATTATTTAATGAACATGTTGAATATTCAAAAAAAATTGGTAGTGTATCATCATTTTCATAAGATAATAAACAATTGAATCCCTATAATGGTGATTCAAATTTCACAACAATCTCTAAAGATCAAAAAAATCACATCATGTTCTATCATAGAGGTATTAATTTCCTTGCATCATTCAAAAATAACATAATTGATGATAATTTGTTCATGAATATCACATATTATGGTCTCTTAATCTTTTTTAATAGGACAAAGTGGTGTGAGATCTATTTATCATTAATGAATCCTAAAATAGTTTTTTGTTATGAAATAGACCTATGATAAGATATTATATCCACAACATCAAAATTAATTGACCTGAAATAAATCCCCCCCAAATGATATAATATCTAAGATATACTGTTGGGGTTTTATTATTATAAATTTCAAAAGACCATTCATCAAAAAATAAATCTATAATATTCCCCATGACTAAAAAATAATAATAATAATAATATTTCATGACATACTATAACTTATGCATGGTTATGTATAATATTTATTTAAGAAAAAAAAATCCATATTTATCATTGTTATATTTAGTCTTTATATCATTATCTATACCATACACTTGAAACAAAATTTTTTTCATCTTCATAAATTTTCAAACAATGAATAATAAATAAATTTTATTTATTCTATAAGTAATTGAAATATTATATTCATATTATTGTGAATAAATATTTTTTAAAATTCAAATCTAATAAAAAAAAATTTATAAATGAAATATTATATATTACACATTGAATGACATAAGGGGTAAATAAATATTTTATTATACTATATAACGAATATTTTTTTAGTTTCAATGAACATAAATAATATATTTCTAATATTTCTGGTGACTGAATAATTTTTGGATTATTAAACTCTAGAGTAAATATTAGTCATCCTTCATGAGAATATTATTTATTCAATGGTTAATTTATATATAATTTACATTTATCAATGGTATGGTTTTTTTGTTGGCCCCCAGTATTTTTTCTCAGTGGAATTTGTTGGGCTTTCCAAAATTATTTGTGTCAAGAAACACATCAAAAAACCATAGAGAAAATGTTTAATATCACATTGATAAGAAAACATACAAGAACACTAGTAGTTTTATATTATTCCTTTTCCTCAAAAAAATTAATCAATATTGTAACACCCCATGATTTCATAGTACGTTATTTCTTCAATGTAATTCAATAACTTTCCCTACACGCAACACCGAGTTCTAGCGCACCATGACTTACTAAATAAGCCGTTCATAAGCTGTTATGAAAATTATTAACATAATTTTGAACATTATATAATCCTTATAATTTTAGAATCCATATTATGAGTTTCATAGACATAATGTAAGAATAAATACATTTTTTCATATAAAAGAAGTATTTTTCAAAAAAATGCAATTTTACCGCCTTTAAATAGCGAAGCCTTTTTAAGTCCAGTATTATAAACATTTATATATTAAATTTGACAAAATAGAATTCTTATATAAAATCAGTACATAAGAATTTATTTTCAAAAATGGTTTGGTGTTTTTTTGATAACTTTCATATTAGGGTGAATAGTGAAAAATACTATATTTTAACTTAAAACAACTTTTTAAATCAAAATTATTTATATTGTTAAATTATAAATTTTAATGGTTTGGACGTATAAATAGATAATATTTTTACTATTCAATCCAATTATGGTCATTTTATGTAATTTTACTTTGAAATTGGACATAAAGAATTGTCAAACTTTTCGTAGTTATTATTTCTTAAAAATACGTCATTTGGTTTTGACCGCGACAATTAATTTTAAATTAATAAATGCAACTTCTATGTTTTTAATTTAGTATAATAGACTTAATTATTGAATTTGGAATAGCAAAATTATCTTAGGGTGAATTTTTGGTATTTTTCTGAAAACATTTAATTTTAGATGAATAGTGAAAAACACTGAATTATAGTTTAAAACCGAATTTTTATTTAAATAATTATTTATATTATTTATATTTAATTAAGGTAAAAATAGATACATAATACTTATATAATTTCAATGTAATTCATTGGAGTTTGTTTAGAATAATTTAAGATTTATAAAAATTTTATTGAACTTTTCGCCATTTTTAACCCACCTCCTTGGAGAATTGGGAAATTCACATAAAACAAATTTTACCCCTTTTATGAGTGGAATTTAGAAAATAAGAAATATAGGGATAATATAAAGGAGTAAAATTTGGTTCAATAAGATAAAAATAATATTATTTGAATAATAACGTTTTACTTTTATTTACCACTTTTAAAAGTAAATAGGGTAATTAAGGGTAAAAATGATATTAATATTACCCTAACACATGTCCTAATTCTATTGGAAAAGTGTATATCGACCAAAAAACAACCTTAGGAATAAAATATTAACATTTAGGTCACATGTATTAGATTAGGAACTTTTTACTATTTAATTCACAGAAAGGTTAAAAGAGTTAAAATCAATGTTTATTAACTCATATATTTTTAATATATGGTCATACATAAGATAAATTCGATATAAAATATATATTACAAAGATAAAAGTATTTAATACATAATGGTATTATATTTATAATATTTAGAAATTAAACATTTTAATTTATTTATGACACAAGGGTGATGCAGTAATTACCTAATTAATGAAATATTAAAAAATGATAATATAAATACCCAAATAATTGTAATTTGAGACTTTTTATGAATTCCAATAATTTTATAGGTTAATATGATATGTTATAATTTATTTAATTATATTTTTTTGAATTAATCATGCTGTTATGATTTTCACAAAAATCAAATACCAAATAGTGTCAAAATTGAAATAAAAGAGATTTTAAATAAAATAAAATATTATTAATTGATATTCAATTAGTAAAAATCTATGGTTAAGACAAAAGATTTATATAATTATGAGTGTATCATTAATTAACCACTTGGGGTTCTCTTGTATGTTTATGGTATTTTTATTAACCATATAATATAAAATACAATGAGACATGTTAAATGTCAAACTATTTACTAAAGAGTTAAATATAAATGATAAGGTTAATTTAGTGACCCAAACCTTTCTATAAACTATTGGTTGAAAGGATTTGGACACATACCCACTTTATACTTTGATTAATACACATAGGAGCCATTAGAAACCGAATATGAATTTATTTTAAATTAATAGTTTATATTTTTTCTAAAGAGCCCCTCCTCCCCCCTATAAAAGGACACCACTTCTAACCAAATCTTCATAACTTAAAAGCCTTTTGGATCGGCCATACTCCTCCCAAATACCCTATCAACTATCCTACCTTAATCTTAGAGGAATTAATTTAGTCACAATGCCATCCTATGGATCCCTTTTGAACAAATCAAAAGGAAGAACCTGAATAAGAGGTAATGTTTTCACCATCCTTTTTCATGTTCCTTTCTTCTTCGACTTCTTCTTTCTTTGTTGTTTCATTTATAAAATAATAAATTAAGTATCTTCTAAATAATGTGATGTTATTATAAATATGGTACAACCATATTCAGTATTATATCAATCTTTTGAATGACATGTCAACATAAGTGTGTACGTATGGCCTACTGTCTCCACGTCGTGGTGTAATTGTTATTCAATACATTATTATTTGGATGGGTATAATAATGATGTGTAATTCATGTAAATTATAAATTTAACATGATAATTATTCTTTATATATGATATATCTACCAATTATATATTATTTTAATATCAAAAGATTGTTATTGTCGCTCGTGTGTACGTACAGACTACCATCTCCACGAACGCGATGAGATTTATTCCCCATCACATCCATTCAAGTCTAATCCTCATTTGATGATTAAAAATAATGTTTAATGAATTTATATCATTATGTATATGAATATGATACAAGCTATCCATAACAAACACGACTTATGTAACAAAACATTTAAAATAAAAGGAGTAAGTTAACATCCGAAACGACGATAATACTAAGATATTATTAACAAAGCAATGGTAAAAGATAATATATGATATCATATTAATTTATATGATTCTTGTATAATTTAATAACAATTATTTCACCATTATACAGGAGGTTAACCTACCCTCAACCATGAAAAAGTACAAGGTAATCGTTTATTTAACAATCTCTTCATTATTCAAGGTTATTTATACATAATTATCTATTGGGACCTATTTATCATCCACATCCATGTTTCATAAAAATGTATTTCAAAACATTCTTACTATTTTACAGAATATGGGTCAAAGTCATTTATACCCTTTTTTGACTTTTTATAAGAATTTCATAAAGGAATCTTTCTGTCGTTTTCCAAACAAGTTCCTTTTTAACCTTTTTAGAAAAATTAAGGTAAGAATGTATTTTTTATCTTATACGGAGGGTACGGCTATTTTATATCGTTATAAACTCATCGAAGCATCCCTTAAAAACTTATAAGAATTTTTTCAAAGTAAATGTTTTATTTTATAATTATGTGACTCTTAAATTATTTCAATATAGAAAGAGATATGTCTCTAAAAAGTGTATTGATTTCATCTATGTCAACACCCTTTGATGGATTTTAAGTTTATTTAGAGTTGATTTATTATGATACCAAAATTCAATATTGTATTTAATGTTTTGTGATATGTTTGACCATGGATGTGCTATTTTTATACCATTCATGATTTATGGTTAATTTATTGACATTTCATATGCTAGTTTTAATACGAATGTTTATGATATGTTTAAACCTTTTCATATAAGGAATGTATTGGACTTAGTAAGTGATAGGTGTAGCCCGCTATATCTCCTCGATGCATTGGTAGGTCTAATGAGACAACTAGACATGGAATTGGATGAGGCCCTTTACTAATTTGATTTATGGTTTTGGCCGAGGCCTTAATCATTTTTTGACATCTTGGCTGAGGCCTTGACAAAATGTTTCAAAATTTCCTGCATTATACATTCCCTCATTATGGAAATAATATTGATGGTTCATGTGGTCATTCGACATGTACAATACCCATGATTATGTTTTATTATGGCTTTATTTACTCAACTCATATTCTTTCCATAAAAGTATTCATGTTTATTATTGGTAAAGGAATGTAGTTTCAATTATTCACCATGTTTAATATTTATGTTATCGTCTGCTGTATTACCTACCCTTACTCAGCATTGGAGCTCACCCCATTATATGTTTTATTTTTCCCAGGATTCCGAGAAGTGTATTATGATTAATATTCAAGGTTAAGCTAAATTGAATAATGGCATTCTCATAGAACTTGTTACGCTGTGTTTTATGTTTGAAATTGTAATATAATGTTAATGTATGTAATATATTTTCCAAGACTACTAAACTAATCGGTCCTTTGGGACTTGATTCCTTGTAATCATGCCGATGTATTAAAATAATGCACCGACTCAGGGTAAATGGGGTCGGGCATTACATTTTGTATCAGAGGAAGTTTATTACAAACGTTGGAAACTAGATTTAGATAAACTCTGATTAGAGCACATAGATCTGAAGTGGACTTTAAGGATTATTATAGAAGAACTTCCTAGAATTTTGGTATTGTAGAAATTTTTTGAGTAATCCTATGAATACATCCTGTTCTGGATATGAGCAGGTAGAGGAGGCTCTGGAACAAATGTACCTAGGGGTAAACCCGAAAAAACCACTTGGATCTAGACTCGAGCGAGAACTGGTGCACGAAAACGGGCCTTGCTGCACTCTTGGTTACGACACTCCTGGGGGATATGCTTAGGATAATTCTAATTTCCATTACAAATCATTATAAAGGGTTTACGAGTATATAAATCCTCAATTAAAACATATTTATAATTATGGATTACATCCATAAACTATTCAATTTATGTTAGGTATTTTACAGGTTTGGAATTATGTATTTCGATTCATAAACTATTATAGTTTATGCATTTTTTAGAAATGGAACCTAGTATAAGGAATGGAAATAGTATCAAAACACGTACTCCTTGTAGGGATTTACCTCCTACTAAAGAAAATTATAGTGGAGCTGGTGATACAACTAGTTCTGGTCAGCTTATCAGCATACTAGGACAACTCACTCGGGTTATGAATAATAACTTCACCCGTATGGAGCACCCTAATCCACAACGCGGAGTATCAATTTTAGATATCTTCATGAGAAAAAAACCACCAACATTCTATGGGAATACGAATCCATTGGTAGCTGAGCAATGGATAAGTTCCCTCGAGAAAATATTTCAGGCTTTTGGGAGTATTGAAAGGGAAAAATTTATCATGGAAGTTTATCGCCTCACTGGAGATTTTGATCAATGGTGGTCATTGATTCAAAAAATAAAGAAGGATGAAGAAGTATCATGTATGTAATGGATGGAGTTTAAAGAAATTTTCATAGAAAAATAATTTTCTCATGACCATCGAGCGGATCTGGAAGGACAATTTCTCAGTTTGAGGCAAAATGAGGATGAGAATATTGCAATGATTAAGGATAACTTTACAAGGATATCAAGTATTTCTATAGATTATATAAGCAACCCTAATAAGTAAGATAGATAATTTATTTGATGGGTTAAAAACATTTCTCCATCGAGATTTAGTTTCTCAATCTCTCTCATCATACGAAGATATTTTCTCATGTGCTATCAAGACAGAAAAGGAATTGTCTAAATCTTTTGACAATAAAGTAAAGCAAGAGAAGAAGAGAATGGTGGAGAAAGGTATTGGTAATGGTAAAAAGGGAAAGAAGGATTTTTCATTATGTGATAATTGTGGGAAGAAACACACTGGTACTTTATGAAAAGGAATGGGACTCTGTTACATGCGTGGTGAAAAAGACCACCATGCTCATGATTGTAAGGGAAAAAAGTTGTTTTTAATGTTGAATGCTATAATTTTAGAGAAATGGGGAATTAGGAAAATTAATGTCCTAAGAAACAAGGAAACATACCTCAAAAAAGGCCAAGGGAACAAGGTCATGCATATGTTGTTACTATATTTGACGTTGAATAATTATTGTACTTGTCCTTTTGAATTCAAGAAATATATTTTGGTTACAAGAATAATGTGATATATATAAGGATTGTACTACAGTACTATTTTATTGAGGATTTGAGATTATATGGTTCTAATAAAATTGAATTAATAGTAAGCTACACTTTTTGTAAAATACATGGTTGAAGGAAAGGTAATCCATAATATGGTCCTGATAATGAGGTAGTGATTTTGAAATAAGATATGGTGGATTTGAATAAATTATATTGGATGTTGTTGACTACCTTGAACTGATTAATGATTTCTATATCCCATCATTGTTAGAGTTTACAAGATTTTTGGATAGAAGGAGTATATCCAGTATTCTATAAGGAATAAAGTAGCATGAATGTAATCAGTAAGGGTTTGTTGTAATTTAGGATGTGTACTATTTTAATATAATACATGATGAAGGTGTTAAAATGTTATTATTTGGGAAAAAGGATCTTCATTGTGTTTAATATCCTTACAAATTTTTGACTGTGAAGTATTTTGGATAACTATAGTTTGAGATTATTTTTGATTCTCATAAATGGAAAACCCGAAGGACGGGTAACAACCTGTCACGACCTGCAAGGCCGCAAGAATTGATCCCACAATCGAAGGGTGAAAAGGGTGTATCACATACCACTGGCCCATGTGATGTCCTTTATTGAATAATGTAGTTTTTTTAAAGGTCTGGTAGATGAATTATAAATTCATTTTTTAACCCCAAACGAATAGGACAAATAGAATATTTTTTAATGTTCTATTATCTTTTAGAGTGAAAGATGAGTTTGTGGTAGAAATAAGTTAAAGGATGGAACTCTACTTGTCAGGTATATATTTTTATTCTTCTCTTATTAAATGAAGAATTTAATTCTTATACTTTATTGAAGGGATATTAAAACCCAAAATGTGTTATCTTAATACCTTATGTTCTGTTGAACCGATAGTATTCTAAATGATCATCGATTAATGAATTTAAGGCCCTCAATTTTACCCATGTTTGTGATTGATGACCTCAATCACTACCTTTCAATATTTACAATTTTCCTCCAATAATATGTCTCTAATTTCCACCAATGTTCTCCTAATAGAAATCATAATTTGTTGGTGACCATTTCATTTTCATTTTCCGCTTATTAAGACTAAATTTTTTAAACCTAATTTTCGATGTGGGTTTTCCCAAAGGTATTTTCTATTTTCAACCTTTTATTTTTGAAAAATAATTTCAAATTGCAAGGACGCAGTTTATTGAATGAGGGAAAATTTAACACCGCATGATTTCATAGTACATTATTTCTTCAATGTAATTCAATAACTTGCAGTACACGCAACACCGAGTTCTAGCGCACCATGAATTACCAAACAAGTCGTTCAAAAGAGGTTATGAATATTAGTAACTGAATTTTGAACATTATATAATACTTATAATTTTAGAATCCATATTACAAGTTTCATATACATAATTTAAGAACAAATACATTTTTTTCACAAAAAAGAATTAATTTAAAAAAAAATGCACTTTTACCACCTTTTAATGGATAAGCCTTATAAAATCCAATATTTGAAACTTTTATATATTCAATTTAACAAAATAAACTTCCTTTTTAGAATCGGGACATAAGAATTTAGTTTTGATAATGTTTTGGTGTTTCTCTGATAACTTTCATATTTTGCTGAATAGTGAAAAATACTACATTTTAACTGAAAATAACATTTTAAATCAAAATAATTTATATTGATAAATTATATAGTTTAAATGTTTGGAAGTATAAATAGATTATATTTTTACCATTTAAACCAATTATGGTCATTTTATGTAATTTCACATTGAAATTGGAAATAAATAAGTGTCAAACATTTCGTAGTTATTATTTCTTAAAAATACGCCTTTTGGTTTTGACAGCGGAAATTAATTTTAAATTAATAAATGAAACTTATATGTTTTGAATTTAGTAAAATATACTTCATTATTGAATTTGGAATATCAAAATTATCTTAGGGTGAATTTTGGGTATTTTTCTGAAAATATTTAATTTTTGATTAATAGTGAAAAAAACTGAGTTATAGTTTAAAACAGAATTTTTATTTAAATAATTATTCATTTTATTTATGTTTAATGAATGTAAAAATAGATACATAATACCTATATAAGTTCAATTTAATTCATTGGTGTTATTTTAGAATAATTATAGATATAAAAAAATTTAATTGAACTTTCACCGTCTTTTACCCACCTCATAGATGAATTTGGAAATTCACATAAAACATAATTTTACCGCATCTGTGAGTGGAATTTCAAAAATCTGAGAGACACGGTTAATATCAAGGAGTAAAATGTGGTTCAATAAGATAAAAATTATTTTTTGTGAATAGTAACTTTTTACTTTTATTTACAATGATTAAAAGTAAATAGGGTAATTAACAGTAAAAATGATATTAATATTACCCTAACACATGTCCTAATTCTATTGGACCTGTTTATATTGACCAAAAACAACCATAGGAATAAAATATTATCATTTAGGTCCACTTGGATTAGATTAGGGAATTTATTAATATTTAATTCAAAGAAGAGTTAAAAGAGTTAAAATCAAAGTTTATTAACTAAATTTTTTATAATAAAAGGTTATACGTAAGATAAATTCGATTATAAATATTCATTAGAAAGATTAAAAAAATTCCTACATAATATTATTTTATTTATAATTTTTCAACATTAAATAATATAATTTATTTATGACACAATGGTGATGAAGTAGTTACCTAATTAATGAAATATAAAAATAATTGATAATATAAATACCCAAATAAATGTAATTTGAGACTTTTTATGAATTCCAATAATATTATAGGTTAATATCACATGTTATTATTTATTTAATTATGTTTTTATAGAAATCATTGTGTTATTATTTTCACAAAAATCAAATACCAAATAGTGTCAAAATTGACCTAAAAGAGTTTTTAAAACAAATATTATATTATTAATTGATATTCAGTTCTTAAAAATCTATGGTTCTGCAAAGAGACTTATATAATGATAGGTCTATCATTAATGAACCAAATGGGGTTCTATTGGATGTATATTGTATGTTTATTAACCATATAATATAAAAATACAAAGACACATGGTAAATGTCAAACTATTTAACTAAGAGTTAAATATAAATGATAAGGTTAATTTAGTGACCCAAAACTATCTAAAATATATTGGTTGATAGTATTTCGACCCATAATCACATATGACTTTGACCAATCCACTTTTGAGACATTATAAATAGAATATGAATTTATTATAAATTAATACTTTATGTTTTTCCTAAAGAGCCCCTCCTCCCCGTTATAAAGGGACACCACTTCTAACCAATTAATAATACCTTCAAAGCCTTTTAGTTCGTCCAACCTCTTCCCAAATACCATCTCGACTATAATCCCTTAATCCTAGAGTCCTTACTTTAGTCAGAAATCCATCCAAATGATCCCTTTTGATCCAATAAAAAGGAAGAACCCGAAGAAGATGTGATGTTTTCACCACACCTTTTCAAGTTCCTTTCTTCTTCAACTACTTATTTCATTGTTGTTTCCATTATAAAATAATAAATCCAGTATATTCTATATAAATTGATTTTATTATAAATATGGTACAACCATATTTAGTATTTTCTCCAACCTATTAATGACATGTCACCATATGTGCGTACGTACGACCTACCATCTTCACATCGTGGTGTAATTGTTATTCAACAAATTATTATTTGGATGGGTATAATAATGATGAGTTATTCATGTAAATAATAAATATAACATGATAATGATTATTTATATATGATATATCATCCAATTTTATATTATTTTAATATCAAAAGAATGATATTGTCCCTCGTGCGTACGTACCGACTACCGTCTCCATGAACGCGATGAGATTCATTCCCCATCGTATCCATTCAAGTCTAATTCTCATTTGATGATTAAAAATAATTTTTAAGGACTTGATATCATTCTGGATATGAATAAGATACAACTTATCCATACAAAACATGACTTATGTAACAAAACATATAAAATAAAATGAGTTAGGTAACACACGAAATGATGATAATACTAAGATATTATTAAAAATGCAATGTTAAAAGATCATATATGTTATCATATTAATGTATATGATTCTGGAATAATTTAATAACAATTATTTCACCATTATACAGGAGGTTAAACTACCCTCAACCAAGTAAAAGTACAAGGTAAGGGTTTATTTCACAATCTCTTCATTATCCAATGTTGTTTATACGTAATTATCTACTGGGACCTATTTATCCTCCACATCCATGTTTCTTAAAAATGTATTTCAAAGAATTATTAATATTTTAAAAAATATGGGTTAAATTCATTTATACTATTGTTTGAATTTTTATAAGTATTTTATAAAGTAATCTTTTCGTCGTTTTCCAAAGAAGGTCCTTTTTAAACTTTTTAGTAAAATTAAGGTAAGAATGTCTTTTTTTTAACTTATACAATGGGTGGGGCTATTTTCTACAATTATAAACTCGTCAAAGCTTCCCTTATAATATTATAAGAATATTTTCAAAGTTAATGTTTTATTTTATAATTATCTGACTCTTAAATGATTTCAATATGTAAAGATACATTTCTCTAAAAAGAGCTTTGATTTCATCAATGTCAACATCCTTTGATGGAATTTAAGTTTACTTGGATTTGAATTGTTATGATACCAAACATCCATATTTTATTGAAGTTTTTTTATATGTTTAACTGTGGATGTTCTATTTTTATACCATTCATGATTTATGGTTAATGTATTGACATTTTATATAATAGTTTTAATAAGAATGTCTATGATATGTTTAAACCTTTTCATGTGAGGAATGTATTGGTCATAGTAAGTTATGGGTGGAGCCCACTATAGCTCCTCGTTTCATCGGTAGGTCTCATTAGACATCTAGACGTAGAATTGGCTGGGGCCCTTTCCCAATTTAATTTATGGTTTTGTCCGAGGCCTTAATCATTTTTAGACGTCTTGGCCAAGGCCTTGACAAAATTTTTCAGAATGTACGACATTATACATTCCCTCATTACGGAAATAATATTGATGGTTTATGTGGTCATTCGACTAGTAGAATACCCATGATTATGTTTCATTATGGCTTTATTTACTCAGCTCATATTCTTTCAATAAATGAATTCATGTTTATTATTTGTAAATTCATGTTGTTTCAATTATTCACCATGCTTAATATTTATGTTATCTTCCTCTGTTTTTCTTACCCTTACTGAGAGTTTGAGCTCACCCAATTCTATGTTTTATTTTTCCCAGGATTCCAAGAAGTGTATCATGATTAATAAGCATGGTTATGCTAAAGGGAATAATGGAATTCTCAAAGAACTATTTATACTATGTTTTATGTTTGAAATTGTAATGTAATGTTAAGGTATGTAATCTAGTTTCCAGGACTACTAAACTGATCGGTCCTTCGGGACTTGATTCCTTGTAATCATGCCAATGTTTTAAAATAATGCCCTGAATCTGGGTAACTGGGGTTAGGGCGTTACAAATATTTTTTAATAATGATATCATAATGTCATATTCTAGATTATTATTTCATTCACTTTTTGAAATGAACTAGATAACACACTATGGAATTGGATATAGGATGACATATCCACTCAAATAAAATTGAAAAATATATTCAGCACTGCTCATGGTAATGTCAAATTCAGTGTTGATATATTATCAAATTTCATTTCACTCAGTGTGCAACCAAAATATTCAACATCATAGAGAAAAAATATCATCAGGGTTTTCATATATATATATATATATATATATATATATAAATACACAATACAATATATACATTAATAATAGTCACATGTATAAGGATCATGATACATGTTCAAATATAAATAAATACATACAAACATAACTTGTCAAATTCCTATAGTCTTGCATGTCCTCATATGGTGACACCTAACAATAAATCCACAGATTCAATGAATTATTAAGACTTAATTTGAGGTTAGGTAATGCTAACATTAGGATCCTTGTGTATACATAATATATTTCATGTTATCCTATAAGAATAATGTCTGTGTAGGACGACTACTTATAGTATTAAATATGATGATGTAATATCGTTCTTCATTTTTTATATATTATGATGTTTTGGAGTATACCATAATGGAATAAATTTTTTCTATACTAATATATATTTAAATATATTACCCAATGAGATATGATAGTAACACCATAATTATTATTTTTAAGTGAGTGGGGTTCATGTAAAAGTGTTTCAAATTTTTTGGAAGATTGAATATAAATGGAGATATGATATAAAGACAAATAAATTAGAAGATCGTGAAGATTTGAGAGGATAATTGAATACTAATTATGTAGTATCAATGAATAATAAATGTTCTATTTCTTTATATAATTGATTTATGGTATTTTATTTATCAAGATAATATTTTACTAGTTTTTAATATACAATGTCATGTTCCATTTTATCAACGATTTTCCAAATTTTAATAATTAAATATTATCCTCATGATTGAAGTATTGTTTTATATAAGATGTTGTGGGGTGAAACCAATAAATGGGAAATATTATATTTTTACCCATTAGTGGAATACTACCATTTCATCTGATATTTTAGAGAATTTTACATTATCTAGTTATTACTATTCATGAATTATTTTATTTTACATTATTGTAAAAAATTTATGCCTATAATGGTTTTTGGTTCTGATATTGTATCATGTTCAAGGATATTATCTTTCATGTTTATTCTTCATGATAAAGAAATATATGTTGTGTTTCTGTTGAATAATATCCTCTATACACTAGGGATGTATGTATCAACATTAGACATGACACACATTAAATATATTGAATTATACATTTATACCAGGTTGTGAAGTGAGATGAGAGATTATAGATAACCCAGACTAGTGAATACTATGTTTGAAATAGATAAATGTGAACAAAACATTTTAACCTACACCCCCATATTATTTATCATGCTTTCAAGGGATATTAACAATAATCGTCTGACATGGAACCGAACAAAGTAAAAAATTATTACTCACTAATCACAATCATCTTGTGTTGGGACCACTTTAGTAATTGAGAGGTATTTGTTGTCAATCAGTTCAATGAATGGAAATGATGGTTAAAGACTCTCAACTAAGTGGAGTGGAGAATGAAAATCAGATTATTGATGTGCTTCTCCTAAGTTAAAAGAACTTTTATCGTGTGTGATACATTTTTTACAACATTGAAGTGACATCCTATAGAGGATGAATGAAGTTCTCTTTGGAATTCAAGTTCCAAAAAGAAATGGGGAAGAAGGGGACGCATGGGATTGGAATTTGAAGAAGAAGAGGCTTTGATTTTTATGGTGGTCTTGCATGTGATTTGTGTTTGAAGATTTTATTGTACTTTTGTGGATTATTCCATGTATTTTGTAAAGATATTCTAAAAAAATAGGGCAAAACAATGAGCTAACAATCCCATCCTCAACCTAAGGCACATGTGGGACCACATGGGGGTTGATCTTTCCCATGGGAATGCTTAGGAAGATCTATCTCGCAAGAGGCGTGTCAGGTCCATGTATTAGCCGACAGAAGCGTGCACAGTGATCAACCCGTTCGTAGGGATGTGCATAGTGGGCGTTATGAATCCACCCATATAAAGCATGGGTGGGTGTAAAAGCACAACCGTAGAGAACCGGTGTAGGGAAGAACTGGAGGGGGGATCAGGAATTCTGAGTGGTGTTTTGGAGGATTTGATTGATAAACCATTAGAAAAATGTGACGCGTATTGATGTGGGATGAGTTTTAAAAATGAAGAGGAAATCTTGGCCACTCATCTGATCTCATGAGGTATCTTGATCACACACCTTATCATACATCCTACGTTATAATTGTGGTCGTCTAAAATCAATCCGAGCTGATCCAATATTTGTTGCCTTATCTTCACCATTTAATCGCATGGAGAGTAAACTGATGTCACTGCTCATCATCGCCACAATCAATCCACCAAGATCACGCTCTTGGTCAGCGTTGATAATGAAAATTCTTTCATGGTGATCATCTGATCGAACCAAGACCATGCATACAGTCTATGTCTTTCCTGCATATGATATCTTGAGGAAGAAGGTTTGGCCGAGTAAAAGAGAGTTGCCAAGGCCATGTGGATCCGAGTGAGATTCATGCACAATAATTGTGCAGGTTATCTTTACACTATGCACGAAGATAGGAGCCCATGTTCGAGAAAAGGAAACACCCGAGACTAGATGATTATCCATGTTCCGTGATTTCAAAATCATGAAGGCAAAGATCTCAAGAATTAAAAACCCCAATCTTAATGGGAGATACATGGATTTGAAATAGGAAGAGTTTCTCCACTTACCTATTAAAGGAGGATCCTGAGAAGAGAAGAGATGCCGCTCCCACTTACCTGAGAGCTCCTGTTTCAAAAAATAGAGCATCTCCCTATGCATCATTCTGCGAATAGTAACCAGAAGACCCATGAGCTTTCTGCTCTGTGAAGAAGAGTTTCTACAATCCTTCAACAGGTTCTATTCACCCCTTAGTTTCTTCGTGAGGTACCCGAACTGGAACACGCGATAGGTTTTGTAAAAACCCTCATTGAGCTTCATGAAATCGATGCCATCGTGAGCTTGTGCTTGAGATATTCTACCACTGTTCTTTTTGAAGAGTAAAAATTGTGAACCTCATGAACAAAGAAGAACCATGTATCCTTTCATGATGAATATAACACGAGGACACCTTTTTTTCATAAGGTGAAGAAGAACTCTTTGAGGTACGCTTTTTAACATTACATTGTTTTTATGAGTTCGAGTGTTAGTGAAGAAGGAAGGGTAGTACTAGTTGCATGCACCCTTGTGCATTATTTGAAGAAGCCCAAAGCCATGAAGGAGGTTTCTCAAATGAAGGTTTATACTCATTTGAGTATGATGATTCATGTATATAAACCAAAGGAAACACACTAACTAAGTTTAAGAGATGAAAAGAATAGAAAGAGGAGGAAGATTCCTTGAGTAGAAACTAGCACAAAGAACGGGTTTCACCCATTCGGGGTTGATGAAACACACACAAACACCATGACTAGTGCAAGAGGAAGAAAGAAAAGAAAGAGAAGGAAGAGGTCGAGTGTGTGTGTGTGTTTAAAGAACCATATTAATTAAGGGTTTTCACACAAGAAGAAGAAGAGGATAATTCATGCTTGTATACAGGCACATGCACACGCTATGTGACATAAAAAAAGAATCAACAATAAGTGTGTGCACGTGTGTAAAGAAGAAGAAGAAATAAAGGAAAGAAGATGTTCAATCTAATTTCATATGCATTATCACATGCATACATGAAAAAGAAATAAAGAATTGATTCAGATGATGCCAAGTGAACCAATATTCACTGCCAGAATAATCACATTGGTGTGTGTGATTCTACCCATGAATAGAGAAGAGGTTTTAGTGAAGTTGGTTTTTTCTCTAAAATGAAGAAAGATGAGGTCTAGTGCAGTTGGTGATGTACTAGAGAAGAAGAGAAAGAAAGAAGGAAGAATTTATTTCTAACGTCTTTGTAAGTAATCAAGTGAAGATCACTGAAGAAAACCAAGAGCATAAATTAACTTATCAAACACAAAAAGGATTGTCTTTATAGACAGTATAAATAACCAGATAGAGGCTGCAAGTTGGACAAGTCCATCACCAGTCTAGGGAAGTGGATTTTTTTCCCACCACCCTCTAAATTTTAGGTACTCACACTGGCCATAGGATTGTTTTCCTAGCCACTCCACTGTAATAGAATATTACGTCATAGTGAAGAGTCCATGCAATGGTCATATACATGCATGGAAGGGACGTAGCTACTCTTATTGAGTGGTGAACCTTGTAAAAATATCGTGGTAATATTTTTAATGCATTTTATTATAACATGCTATAGGGAAAATAGAATATGAGAATCAAAATCCTAATAGGTCAAGATGTATGGGGATAAAAGTTATAATTGGTTTAAAAAGTCCCTAATACTGATTCACCCCCCTCTCAGTGGCAGGTTGTCCCAAAATAGTACCATCAATTGGAATCAAAGGGACAGGCTCATCTCTGTTAAATTCTATACTGTGAAGTTATTATGTTTTGAAGACCTGAGTTTCATTCCTATGTAATCAATGAAGTGGAATTTCAGTGAAGATTTTGTTATCACTGAGTAGTAGACTACATCTACCATGTCCATGATTATTTAGAAAAATAAGGAGAAGATAAAGTTGAAGAAGAATACCCTCTTATCTAAAGAAGGGGAAGGATATGGTTCTCCATATCTGGGTGACATTGAAGACACACCAAACATGGAATTTATGAGAAGGTGGATCATGTTTCTACCATGAATATGGATAACCTTAATACCTAAAATGATAAGGAGTTATGTGATAGTACATTTGGAAATTATTCTGTTTGTGAGGTGAAATATGGCTGGTCATACTATTAGAAGATTCTTTGAATTTACTGCAGCCCAACAAGTATTCCTAAAAATGGTAAATGTTGCACCAGAAGATTCTAGTGCTCTAAAAGACCTTGGAGAATGAGGATTCACACACAAAGATATGGATGAAATAGTGAGGTCCACAAAATCACAATCAACATTGATGATCCATTGTGAATGTGTGAAGAATGGAGCATCTAGGTTGAGAAGATCATCTCAACCTTGTTATTCACATTGATGGAGCAAGGGGGATCCCATTTATTCACATAAATATTTGTGTGTTTTATTTGTTCTTATCATACAAGGAATTGAAGGTGAGGCAATATCTCAGGGGGGAGAACCTGAGATTCAGTGATGAGAAGTGTTCCCTTGAGGGAGAGACATATGAAGTAGCCTTCATATTCATTATCTTAGTTGATATCAACATCAGTTGGTATAAAATTAATTTACTATGAATATTTTATAAGGATAATGTCATTGGAAAAGGTATGTCATTTCTCAATATCTCATACTTGGTTACTCAAAATAAATATTATTTTTTGAAGTATGAGTAACTATAATTACTCAGTGACATGAGAAGAATGGAAGTGTTCCAAGGTCACATATCCATCCTTTTACAAATTAATTTTTTTCCATTTGTTGAAGTGAGTTCAGGAGTTTCTGGTTGATTATTTAATATCACACATACTATCCTATGCATGGAATGATATTTTAACCCCTTGAAGTAAAATATCATGAGTTCTCATCTCATGAGGTATCACGATTTAGTGTATAACAAATAGATCTGTTGTCTAAATAAAATCCTCTTATTTTTTACCGTGACAATTTCTCAAGTATCCATAGAGTGAAATGATTGATGTCACATTTATTGAGTAATGATTGATAACCTTCTTCGCATGAACATTGAAGTTCTTGTCAATAAGGGGGAGAGAAGTGAAATGAAATTTTGAGAGAGAAAGAAGTAATGACTTACATTGACACATTCATTTAAGAGCAAAAACTTTTGTATTGATGAAAAAATAAATAGGGTTGAGATTGTGGGGACCACTTTAGTAATCGAGTTCAGTTTGTTTTCAATGAGTTCAATGAATAAAAAAGATGGTTAAAGACACTCACCTATGTTAAATGGATAATGAAAATCAGAAGATTGATGTGCTGCTCCTATGTTCAAAGAACTTGTATCATGTGTGATAAATTGTTTAAAAAAGTGACGTGAAATCCTCTTAAGGATGAATAAAGTGATATTTGGAAATAAGGTTCCAAAAAAAATGGTACTAAAGGGTATGCATGGGACTGTCATTTGAAGAAGGAGAGGCTTGGATTTTTAAGGCGTCCATGCATGAGGTTGATATGTGTTCAAAGATTTCAAGGAACATTTGTGCATTATACCAAGTATTTTTTAAGTCCTTAGTAAAATATGGTGCTAGACCACGAACTAGCTACCACAGCCTCATCCCGAGGCACATGAGAGACCATAGGGGTGGACCATGCCCATGGGGAAGCCAAGGCCGAGCTAGATCGCAAGAGGCATGTGAGGGTCGTGTATAATCCCGTAGGAGCATCTACGGTGACCAACTCATGGGAAAGGATTTGCATAGTGGGCACTAAGATCATGCCCATAGGAATCATGGGGGGAGGCATAAGGGTGCCCACAAATAACTGGTGAGGGGCAGCACTTGAGGGGCGATACGAGAATTTTGAGTGGTGTTTGGGAGGAGTTGATTGATAAACCATGAGAAAAACATGGCATGTTTCAATGTGGGATGAGTTTTAAAAATGTGGAAGAAATCCCGGCCTCTCATCAAATATTACGAGAGATCTCGACCACACGCCTCATCCCACATCCTGCATTATAATCATGGCCATCCGAAATCAAATTGAGCCGATCCAATGGTTTTGACCTCGTCTACAACATCTAATCACATAGAGAGTAACCTGATGTCGCTGCTCGTTGTATCCACTATAGAAACACCATGATCACACTCTCAGTCAGCGTTGATGATGAAAACTCTTGCATGGTGATCATATAATAGGTTTTATACCATGCATGCTGTCTACGTCTTGCATGCATATGATATTTTGAGGAAGAAGGTTCGACCGAGGAAAATGGAGATGTCGTGGCCATGTGGATCAGGGCGAGATTTATGCAAGAGAATTGTGCATGTGATCTTAACTCTATGCTCGAAGATAGGATATAGCGTTTGGAAAAAGAAAACACAAGATACTTGCATCTTATCCTTGACCCGTGTTTTTGAAATCTTCGTTGATATGTTTTCAGGACTTCAAAGCCCCAATATTAATTGGAGATACATGTATTTGAACGTGGAAGAGGTTCTCCCATCGCCTATAAGAGGAGGAGACTGAGAAGAGAAGAGTTTCTTCTCCCACATACCCAAGAGCACCGGTTTAAAAAAAACTGAGAATCTCCCTGTGCATCATTCCGTGAAGGGCAACTAGAAGTCCCACGAGATTTCTGTTATGCGAAGAAGAGTATCCACAAGCCTTCGATAGGTGATAAGCACCCTCGAATTGCTTCATTAATAACCGGCACCTAATCACGTGATAGTTTTGTAAAAAACCTCATTGGACTTTGTAAAATCCATTCTATCATGATCCAGTGCTTGAGATATTCTCTCACTGGGATTTTCGAAGAGAAACAAATTGTGCACCTCATGCACAATGAAGAACCTTGTATCATTACTTGAATAATACTACCCTAGTCCACCTTGGTTTCATAAGGTGAAGAATAACTCTTTGAGGTACACATTTTTACATTTCATTGTTTTCAAGAGTTCGAGTGTTAGTGAAGAAGAAAGGGTAGTACTTGTTTCACGCACTCATGTGCATTATTTTAAGAAGCCCGAGGCCTTGAAGAATGTGTTATCACAAAGGAATGGTTATAGCTGTTCAGGTATGATGATTCATGCATATAAACCTAAATAAACACAATAAATATGTTCAAGAGAAGAAAAGGAGAGAAAGAGGAAGAAGAGGCCTTGAGTAGTAACTTACCCTAAGAAAGGGTTTCACCCATTTTGGATTGATGAAATACACAAAAACACCCTAAACTATTGCAAGAGGAAGAAAGAAGAGAAAGTGGAGGAAGAGGTCGAGTGTGTGTGTGTGTGTGTGTGTGTTTAAAGAACCATATTCATTAAGGGGTTTATCATAAGAAAAAGAAGTGGAGAATTCATGCTTGTATACATGCACATGCACACATGAAGTGACATAAATAAAGAATCAAAAACAAGTGTGTGCACATGTACAAAGAAGAAGAAGAGATAAATGAAAGAAAATGTTCATTCTAATTTCATATGCAAGATCACATGCATAATTGAACACGAAGAAAAAAAGTGATTCAGATGATTCCACTTGAACTGATCTTCACTAACTAAATAATCACATAGGTGTGTGTGATTCTAGACAAGAAGAGAGAAAATGTTTTAGTGCAGTTGGTTTTTTCACTAAAAAGAAGAAAGAAGAAGTCTAGAGAATTTGGTGATGCACTAGAGAACAAGATAAAGAAAGAGGGAAAAATTACATGCCTACTGCTTTTCATGTAATGACGTTAAGAGAACTAAAGAAAACCAAGATCAGAACCTACATTGTAAACAAGGAAAAAGATTTCCTCCATAGGTAGTATAATGAACCAGCTAGAGGATGCATGTTGGACTAAACCATCAGCAGTCCAAGGAAGAGGATTGTTTCCAACCCCCCCCCCCCCTCTAAAGTGCAAGGACTCATAATGGATAGATTATTGTTCTCCTATCCACTCCACTATAATAGAATATCACATCATTGTGGAGAATCCATGCACTGGTCATATCCATGCATGGTAATGACGTAGCTACTCTTATTGAGTGGTGAACCTTGTAAAAATATTTTGTGCATATTTTTACTACATTCTATTATTACATGAAACAGGGAACAGATAATAAGAGAATCAAGATCCCAATAGGTCAAGAGTTATAGGGATAAAAGTTGGAATTGGTTTAAAAAGTCCCGAACACTGATTCACCCCCCTCTCAGTGTTAGGTATAACACAAACTAGTCCTCTCATCTTGTATATATACTTAATATTCATGTAATGAAAAATAATCTTTATAACAGCCATATATTAAACATAATATTGCAATATTTCCATATAAAAACATAGAATAAGCTAAACATGAATCTATAATTCTAATTTCTAGAAATAAAATTTTTATTTATTACAACAATTTAAAATAATAAAATATAATATTTTTCCCAATTACAATATATATCGTAGAAATCATTATACCATTATCATTGGATGAAACTTTTTGGGGAAATACATAAATGTAATGGTGCACAAAAATCCCTATAACAAGATAATGAAACTAAATATTAGGTTGAGATATCATAATACTCAATCAAAAATTGGCATATAAAAGTATATTATCATTAATCCTACAAAGAAAAATTAAATAATGGAAATAGTATCATATAAACATGGAAGTAATTAGAGTTACAATAATTTGGCACAAACATAATATATCTTAATATTAATATTGGGTTGGGGTATTTTTTCATAAAAAAATAAAAAAATTACATAGTACAGTGAAACTGCTCCATTCATAGTATAAGTTGATATAATATCATGACATAGTTGATTGGGGAGGAATTCTAAATAAATTTTATTTATCATAACTATTCAAGCATGTGTGTCACACGTTGAACATAAATCAGATATTAATAATAATTATGAAAACCTAATGAGATGATAATGGGTTGCACAATAAATCCATATTGAATATTCAAAAATATTAATTACTAATACCCAAAATAATAAGGGAATATATTATATTGGATGTTCAGATTTTAGGATCAGAAAGTAAAAAATCATTGTACACTATAATGGGAATAATAATGTTGAATGAAATCATATTATAGGAATTGATGAGAGGTTAATGATATAATGTATTCTATAAAATCATTTTATGTGGCTAAAGATTCTTGTAGAGAAAATAATGTCATGAATACAACTATAAGAATAAAATTAAAAGTTAAATAAAAGATATAAAAAATTACATAATAAAAAAATAGATGAATCCTAAGAGAAAGAGAGATAATGTTAACCGATAAATTGAATAGATAATGTAAGAGTTTGAGAGTCCCCTTAATTTTCTATTGAATATTTATTATGATCCTCTAATTTCACATTTAACAAAATTTCATATTATTATTACATAAGGTTTTATCTTGATAGTGTTTAGTATAATTACTATTATCAATTTATTATCATTCAAATTTTATGTTATTGGTTTAGCATTTCTCATTCAGCTATTTCTATATTGCTTTAGTGTAATATTACTTTTTTAATAAAATTAAAATGATTCAGTAAAATAATAAGAATTCATGATTTTGGTATTAAATCCATCATATAGTATAAAAATTAAATATCCATAATGGTACTCTAAAATATATAAATGTAATAAATTTTTTCTCGGTAATATATACTTTATATGATTACGCCTATGCATATGGATTATTTTTTTATCATTATACCCATTTTATCAATGTGGAATCTAAAAGATGACATAAATTAATTATTATTATTAAAATTATATATACAAACCATTACAAAATCAATGATGAATGATATAAATGAATATATAACAACATCATGCAACAAGGTAGAATAAACCAAAACAATGAAAATGGTGTTTTCAAATGATGATATGAAACTGAATAGTGTAAAATTTTATGACTCTTATAATTTAGTCAAATAATAATTATACTAATAATGTCACATTAATAGAAGAGAAAATTGTTATGTATAGTCTGTGAGAAGATAATTAAAATGAAATCATGTTACTTTTAGAAACTATACCATGCACATGAAGACTCGATTAATGGAAGGAGAATTAATCCTTTATAGTTTCAAATTTTGATAACATTATAGATTAAAACAAATGGATAAAATATTTTCTTTTGAGAATTTTGAAGAGATTCAGGAAAATAATTTTTTTTAATAGAATATGTAATCCATATAATTTATTTATGAATAAAACCACATTATTTTTATGTGGGAATCAAACAATCTTCTTACCAAAATAACTCAAATAGAACATCAAAAAAAATAAAAACATAAATAATAAAAAAATTCAAAATAACACATCTCAAACATTTATCTTATTTTTGGGAGGAGAGTTAACCAAAAAATAAATCCATCCATGGTAATGTTTAACACCAATAGACATATAATATTAACTTCCTATTAGTTTATCTCCCCGGTCTATATTATAATAATTTCAACTTATTCTGTCAGCATTTCATATTCAAAACATTAAACTCTACTAAGGGGAAGAATCACTTGTTTGGAGGCAGTTTTGAGACTGCTCCCACTATTAGTGTCTGAATTTTGTCCATAATATTGAAAATTATTTTTATTCCCTCCTCATCAAGTCTTTTCATTGATCCCATTAGTTGGACCTCTCATATTTCTGACAGTCATTATTCTTTGATAATTTACGAGAAACTATAATACATCATCTGAGGATAATTAAGAATAGAAAAATTTGTGGTCTCCACATATTTAAATAATTATATATATTTTACTCCATGAATACTATTTTTTAATTAATTGAGTTGTTTTTACATCAGGATGAACTGTTATAACATTATGTGTATGAAAATATATATTTTAAAAATCAACAACAAAATTCCAAAATTTCAGTAAAATTTAAAAAATTCACCCAGTGATAGTAAATAACTAATTCCAAATGATTAAATAAATATATATTTTCTTAATTTATGAAATTATAATATTTAAATTTTTACTGAAAAATTATTATTTATAAAATAATTTAAAACATACAATATTAAAAATATACCGCAATATGGTTTTTGAGTTATATAAATTTAATATTTATCTTATAATTTTAGTATAGTTATATTTAATTATTTTGTAAATTGTAAATATTACTTATCAATTACATTAAAATTTCAACAATCAAGTAATAATTCTTATGATAAAATTCATAATGAATCTAAAATGAATTATTATATAATTATTATATTTCTTTTAATAACTTAATATTCCCATTATTCATCATTTAAAAAAATAATTATTTATTATATTTATTAAATTTTATTTTTATTTATAATATTTTTTATTCATTCTATAATGTTGTTTTGGGATTCAATATTTCTTGGAAAACAAAACCAATTAAATATTCAGGATTGATTATTTTAAGTAAGATGAGTTTTCTTATATCATTATACTTGTATTGATCCAATGAAATGTATTCATCCTTTTATTTTATTGTTTTTTTGTGAAATAAATTGATATTTACATTTTCATACTTTTTATATAATGAAATACTCTACAATTTTAAATACGAATATAAATATAATCCAATACTTTTATGGAAGAAACATTCACAGAAAATTGGGATTTTACATTACAATAGACAAAATAATTTTCATCCATGAAATTTATATTAAACAAAAATATTTAAAAACTATTAAGACCCATTTATTGATTAAATCCATAGGTTTTCTTATTGACTCTTCATACTAATTATTTCACTATAATACATTTTAATGGTGAGTTCCATGATTCCTATAATTTCATCTCTATGATCTTTGATCATTATCGATCATATATCAAAAGAGATACCATACTAAAAAATATATTACATTGGGTTTTTGTACGTAAAGGGTATCTAGTATATACGTAATTGGGAGAGTAACATGGGACATAATATGTAATAGTTACTATCATGGTGGATGAATCAGTCAATACTCCATTTCTCGAAAATGAATAAAAATATCAAAGAATCCAAAGTAGTTGGGGAATAACAAACACTTCATCCCAAATTTCAAAACTCCCTAGAATATAGATATTAAATTGAATAATTTATACCCCAATCAAATATTATTCCTCATTTATAATATTTATCATAACACTTCTATCGACTATATGATGATCTGATATATTCATAAATTGATAAAACATTATTTATAATTTCCTTTTTAGATTTTGGTTGTAATAGAATAAATTATATATATCTATTATAAATTTTTTCCATTATTTGTTTTCTATAATGTGATTTATATATATCCATCTATATTATTGACGGTATTTTTTTCTTCTACAACTACTAGATTAGTGGATTACATAGATATGAAACAACATTGATGCCCATGATGTAGGTTGTGAGAATGTTATCATGGGTTTGAATGGTTTTGTTATATTAACTAGTTATATAAGAATGGTATGATTATTTAATGTTATAATATGTTTCCAATTCCATTTAGATACTCTTACATAAAATTGAGGTGAACCTCTCTTATCAATCACAAAAAAATTGATAGTTATGTTTTATATAACCTCACGTCTTATTGGATATATAGAGTGGAATATTGATCAATTACGACGTATTATTGATTATACAAGACTGGAGTTATCATTATAAAATGATCCATCAAAAATTGACATAGGTTTTTTTCCATTAGATATCATCATAATTTTTATGGTAATATGTATAGAGATTTCTCATAATTCTATTTTTAAAAAGGAAATATCTTTATTATCTCCTAGGAATCCTATAATTCCACCTTAACATTTTGGAATACCAGTTATATTAATATATATTTATCAACATCCATATCCATATAATATGACAAGATGTTTTTTAGAAATGTATTCAAATATTCTATTACTTTTTGGATAGAAAATGATGAGTTATGTGAATTATGTTATATCATTATCATTATATCTATATTTTTTTGTATATAATTTTATCCCAAAAAATAAAACACAATAATTTTGAAAGGATAAATATGAGATTAAAGTTCTTGTATTTATATGAATTATTTTAAATATAAACATAATCCCTCTCATTAACCTTAATATTCTTTAAGAAAAATGGTTGATCAATTATTTGATTATTGTTGTATGATTGAACCTATGTTATTATTCCCAAGTCTATATATTATATATTTATGATGATTTGAACCTTTTAAATCCTCATCATTGATATGGCTTTCTATTCTTTTTTACTTATAAAATCTATCATTTTTCTTATATTCATTATATTAATGGATTGTGTGGTTATAGTTTTTTATTAGGTATAACTATATCCATTAAATCATATTAATATATTTCTTTGTGAATAAATAATTATATATTTAATGATAGTTATATATGCCACACATCTCACCATAGAGACCAGTCCTCGAAATTTTAATGCAAATGGAATTAGTATCCATTTATGATAAGTATAAATGTCATAATTCTCTTCAAATTTCACACATCATACAATAGATATAATCTTATATAATGGGAGGCTGAAAACCCCCAAACATTATATATCTACTTGGCCTGACACTATCAAACTCCCTATATATTCAATTTTGGTATATTATTAATATGTAAATTAACTTTATTAAAATTTATTTTACTTAATTATAATCATTTATAATTCCTTATCTCCTGCATATTGATATTTTATTATTAAAATTAATATTTTAGTGTTAATTTTTCCTTTTTACATGTATGTTTCAATGTTCAGGGTTGGGTACATCCATTATCATGTTTTCGTTATTACTATAGTGTTTAAATTGATTTAATAGATGTGATTGATATATTTATATATTCCCATGGTCAGTTCCAAAAAGTAATGTTGATTTTTTTAAAGTATACATAGAAATAATTATTTGAGTCATTATTGAATTAAGATAAGAATTTTTTTTTTGTTATTCTATTTTGGAATTTTTCCATTCTTGAATAAAGAAAACATATTAAATTAATTAATATTAAAATATATTATTTATAATTATATTTTCTCATCCATTATTGATATAATGTTTATATCAATTTTATTGTAGTAGGAAAAACTAGTAAAACAAGAAAATTATAATATGGATAAATTATTAAGAACATGTAATTATATATTAATAACTTCAATTATAAATTAAATTATAATTAAAATAAATATATTTTTAATGTTTAAAATTCTAATATATAAGATGTGAAATGAAATCTAAGAGAATAATATTTAAGGATATGATAACATGTACATTACTGACACAAATCTTTTATTGTAGAGAATATTTGAAATGAATGATTTGGAAATCCTTGAAGTGAACAGAACACAAAAAACATGGGAGTGGATGTTTTAGAAGATTAATTTTTTTGGAATTCATGAGTAAAGAAATGATATAGTGCATGTTGATATTGGTAGAGGATATTTCCTTCTATTAGTGAGTGTGAGTGGAATTTTACACAATACACATTTCTTAATTTATAAATAATGTAATTTCTTATGAATTGAATAAAAATCATGGAAAATAAATCATGGTTGTTTGATAATAACCTCATACACACATTTATAGATATTTTTGATACATTTTTTGATTTTATTAAATAAATTAACAATTTTATCACATTTACCCTTTATTATAGTAACTCAACTTAACCAATGTAAAATAATTTTACCAAAAATGATATTGAATATATAATCCAATTTAAATGATCTATTTCCAAAAATAAAATTGATTTTTTATATTATATTTATAAATTTTATTATCCTTATTTTGAAATATGAAATGAATTTTTTTTAAGTATATGTTTTATGCATAAATGCGGCTCTTACTATTCCTTATGATGTAATGATCATTAAATGGAGAATTATTACTATTTTATTGACCTAATTTAATCATTTAAAACACTTATAATCAAAATATGATACATTTATCATGTAATTATAAAATAAAAAATATAATAAAATAATATTTTTAAATTATGCACTTTTTATTAACCATTAATTATTAAATTATTTCTCATTGAAACTAATTTAATATATATTTGATATTATATAGATATTAACACATCATCTCATTAATATTATCAATCAGTTTTATTTAAAATAACATTTAAAATAAATAAAATTAATTTAACATATAATATACAATCAAAAAAGTTCTCTAAAATAACTAATATCATCAAAAAGGAATTAATATCATTTTATTTTATTAGAAATTTTTATGTCATTTACATGCCAAAAAATTTATGTGTAAAAAAATATTTTCTTCAAATAAAAAAATAATCAACATACTAGTGGATGTTCTCCCTAAATCATTCAACAAGTATGATGGGTTTTTAGCTATATTGTATTTTATGATTCATGCAAGTCAATGTGTCTAAAATAAAAAATAAATGGCATATCGTATGCCTCTAAAAAATTAAATCACAAAGAATATTATAATTTTTGATATTATAATAGCTAATGTTATGAAATATAATTCTAGTATTCCTACGAATGATATTTTAAATGGATAGTTTAATAAGAATAAATTCATGGGGATGGCATGGTGGAAAGTTCCATATAATGTAACTACATGAAATAAATTGAAACTTATATGTCAAAGAATGTTAATTTGATTAAATTTACAAGGGATATATATAAATAGGAAGTTAACATTGAAGGGTTATGAAATAATAATATTTATTATTAGTTTAAAACCCATTGGCTCTGTAGATTGGTTTATCTCCACCTTTAGACTTCACAAGGCATAAGAGTGTTTTGGGTGATAAGGGGATCTTTATCGATTGTTAGGGGATTCAAAATATTCCATAGATACCAATAAGAAATGGATTCCATTTGGTTACCTCTAATTTCATATCCATATAATACATATGATGAAAATGGATATTGTGATGCTATAATTGTTGGTACGCATAACAAGATTATTATTTTATAATATGCATTATTTCATTTATAAGACATGGTGTTCAATTTTTTTTGTTATATTTATTTTTATCCATTATTTTATGTAAATTTTTATGATATACTAAAACGTTGTAGGTTCACAATAGAATTTAGATATGTTTTATTTTATAAATTTATCTCTAAGTTAATAAATCTGTCGAACATCACATTATGCATAAACATGATATCTAATGATAGCCTAAAATAAAGATATTGGATATGTTAATATGCTTTGAATCTAATAAAAAATAACTTATTGGGTTATATCATTTTCATTACTTACACACAGGTTACATTTGTTCTATATCATAGAGTATGATATATCAAAAATTAAAAAATTTATGCCATATGTTATGATATAGGTGATATAATATGCAATGAGTGAATTTTGAGTTTTTAACGATAAGGAATCGAGTCATTAATGTGATATAGGTTATATATTTGATTATATTATACCAATGCAATAGTGTTTATCAGACATAAAAAAAATGTTTTTCCTTCCCCCAATAGTGATACTCTATTATTAATGTGATTTTTTGATACATAAAGGATTTTTTATCATGTGATAGAATTTCATACATATAGGTTTATTGTTATGAAATTGACCCATGTGTAAATAATTTTCATTTCCCATAAAAATAAACTTATTTTATGTATTTCTTACATAAAAAATAAGGGTCACACTCATTGCTACTTAAGTAATTAATTGGTAATTAATGAATATTATGTGTATTAAGGGGATTTCACTTTAGTACATGGGTTAAAACCACATATCTTATGCAATAATAGGGTGATAAATTATAAAATATGGATTAATTAACTTAAATGGTTTAAACAGTGAAGCCCTATAAATCATATTTTATGTGTCCCTATATATATTTAAATTTTATTTGAATGGATTTTTTTCTCCAATTTCAATTATGAATTATGTTATATAAAATAAATTTTTTTTTATTTGAAAAAAGGTCTTTAGGGGCATCTATTAATTTATAAAGATGATCTAAAAAAATTAATTAAATTTTAATGAATAATTTATAATATATATTCCAAAATAAATAATTATAATATTTTAATACCTTTCAACTATTATATGATTTTGAATATAATTTTAAAAATAATGTACATATTTGTAAATTAAATGGGTAATTTATATACTGTTTGTACATTATAGAATAATGCTAAATATAAATAGTTTTATATTTATTTAACTAATTCTTCATAATATTAAATTTTAATTAATCAAATTAGATCCCTACATCAATAAATTATTTAAACCACATCAATATTAGTTTTGATGATTAATTTTATAAGGTTTTAAGTCATTCTAAATATGTTATATTTTCAATTTTAAATTTCATACATAATATAAATTTAAATATAAAAAGATTTTATCTCATGTAAAGTCATATATGTTAGATTATTTAAATACTATGAATCATATGAAATATTTTATGATAATAAATGAATATATTGTGTTTATATTAATAATTATAGAATTTGAATATGGATGTCTAAAAATATAAAGTGTATAAATTTTTTTATATAAATATTTTTAAAAATCTAGGTGTCTTATTTTAATTTATGATATATTAGTTAATTTAATGTTTATACCATACTTTATTATTGATCATTATAATATTTTTAAGATAATGAATAAGTTTATGATTTAGTATATATGTAATTAAATTACATCTACATAAATATATTTTCATTAATGGAGTAACATGATTGGTATGAAAACATAAAAGTTAGTATTCATCTATATAGACATTATTAATTAATAAATGTTGTTAAAATTAATTAGTAGTTTGTTTTAGTGTGTACACAATTGTTGATGGATTTATGGTGAAATTAAAATATATCCTGATTAATTTATCAGTGGGTAGAGTGACTTTGTATTAGACTTCCCACTAGTCTGGAAGATTGTTCATTATTATTGAAAGGTTTGGATTAATTTCTATTTCAATAGGGATATGAAATTTGGGTTTATAATTTCTTACAATTATCATCCTTTATATGAAATTATCATACAACTGATGCATAATATGCATTTGGATATGTGTTAATAAGTATATATTCTATCATTTGCTGACTAACACGAACATTGTGTTGTGTAATGTTAAACAAATACATATGAAATGATATTGTTGGTTTTTTTGGAATGAATATAAATCCAAACTATATAATTATAATATATATATATATATGGAATTACATCCAAAAAATGATTATTATTAAATATCATTAAAAATATTAATTGATATATTCCTTCCAAAGAAATTGATATGAAGATTTCAACCATTAAACTTGGTACATTTTAAAAATTTTGGGTCCCCAATAATATCATGTGTATCAATTTGTAAAAATGTATATCATTGAATGTCTGTAAACCAAATCCCACTCATAGGACTTGGTAAAACATTATTGAGATACACTAAAAGTTTTTATAGTAAAAGAATATAGTGGTGTATTTATTTTGGATGGATTTTGGAAAATAGTTATCTACTAAAATATGAATGAATTATATATGATATGATTGGGATAATTCCATACATAAATGACTATGATGTGAAAGAAACAGTAATGTAGACTAATTTATTGGGTAAATGTGGTTCTAATCATGATAATGAATATGATGCATTTAGAACATGAAAATTTTTATTGGGAGAACATTTAAAATGAGTAATTATTAATTTTAATAAATATCATGGTTCAAAGAATCTAAAATATTAAATTATATTATAATAATATAATCATCATTAAAGTATACATTTATATTTTTATTTGAATGGAAAAATTAATTTTAAGAAATAATTATATGTATCATATTAAAAAAATTCATAACTATGTTAGATTCTAGGTGTTATGAAAGCACATTCCCAAATAACCCAATGTTGAAGCTATTAAAAAAATGAATATAAGTTTCACATAGAAGAATAACTAGATTACCATTATATTTCAATTTCATTATATGTGAACATAAATATTTGTTTTTATTATCCTCTCACATACTAAACCAAATTTTTTATGTTAACGTATTCTTCAGAAAATATATCTCTTTAAGGCTTCTTTTGGATATATAATTCCACTATTTGTCATCGAGTAAATTTATATGACAATGAAAAGAGTTAAAGAAAAATTTACAGAAAATTTTATAATTTTTTAATATAGATGAATGATTCATATACTGATTAGGTTCTACTATTGTGTTTAAAGTATAACTGGGTGAAATTTTAAATCATATAATGCAATGATAGTTATAGAGTCAAATGCTACTTCTCTAAGTAGATAGTCAAAGACATAGAAACCTAGAGAAATCCTGAATTTGGTGTAATTATTCTATATAATGGAATTATATTTCCTAATTAAATGAGTTTTTGAAACTCTGTGAAATTTTTATTTACGGAATATATTGTATTAAAATTAATTAATCATTTTAATGGTATGTGATACCCATTGTATACAATATAAATTTTATGAGTATAAAAGACATCAAACCCATTTAAATAATTAGTAATGATTGTTGTTTTCTTTCATGTGAGGGAGTATATTTTTTTGAATAATTTATTTGAATAAAACTGTATATATCAATCTCAAATAGTTTTATTTAATAGATGTATAAATTTATCTCATTTATATTATATGAAAATATAAATTTTTTCTAAAATATAATTTTGATGAAAAATATTAGATGATGTACATAGTATATGATTAATCAGATGCTATAACTATTTTTGGGTATAATACAAGGGTAAAAAATGTAAAATCATGTAACATGGAGATTAACTATATATTTTTCCTATAATAAGGAATTGTGAATCATTCACTATTTTTGAATATTTTAATGAGCAATAATTTTTTTTAATAAATACTATAATAATTTAAATTGTAAAACATGATTTTATCATCTAAATTATCCCACTTAATACAGTATTATTTATATAAATACAGAAATGAATTTCTAAATTTTAGCAATATAATTTAATGAAAACATTAAATATAAGAGTCCAATAGGAATATTTTTTAACTCCAAGAAGTTCATGTTTTGTCAAGAAAAGATTATTCTCGGGAAAATTCAAAGGGAATTTAACTTAATATCTATAATTAGTATAGTGAACGGAACAAATGTAAAATTAACAGTGTTAAATTTTGTTTCTAAAACAATGTGAAATACACTATATTCCAAAATAGTTTAAAATGTGTTGCATTGTGATTATTTAAATATATATATGAGCCACTAAATGATTTATGGGGAATATTAAGATGGAAATGTTTTTAAGGATGATTCCACTAAAATTGAATGATTCATAATAAAAAAATAAAATCATTAACATGTTAATATTTTATATTTTGGAGTAATGGGGTTTTAATATATTTTTTGATTTAAACATTATGAATATGATTATATTGTCTAAACATTACTAAAACAGAATTATTTATTTATTTTAGCTATTAGAGATATTAGTTGTAGAGTTTTATCAAGTTATCCTAAAAGTTATGTAGTAAGAATAATATAGATATATAATGTGTCAGAAAATCTATAATAATCCAAAATCATAAATATAGACTATAATTCAATAATATTTGATATGTTATACATGTTCTTATGTATTATGTTTTAAATTATTCATTATGAAACTATTATTAGTAAATTTATCATGTTACAAAAAGGGATTATATAGTTTATAATTTTTTAAAAATAGGTATATATATATATATATATTCATATAAATTTCATGAAGTGTAATGATATTATAACTCTTAAATTACAACATTTATTTATCATAAATATATGTTCATTAGGGATATATATAATTTAGGAGGAAATATTATATTTACAAGAAGTATGATTTTTTTATCAAGATATAATGTATGATTAATAGGTTCAAATGTGTATTGTGTACTTTATGAACCAGAAATTATACCAAATATAGTTCAATAAACTATTTATATAGTACTATATAAATGGAAGAATAATATTTTGTTACCCAAATTCACGGGTTTGGTGAGATACGTAGCAAGAGAACCATCATGTTTTGGTAACATTATTATGGAGTAGTTTTGGATTTTTTAATAAATGGGTAATTGTGAATTTTTTTTATCGTGTCATAAGTTTGTGTAACATCCAAATATTTTCTTATATTTTTTTTAAAAAAATTTATTTAAAATTTTAAAGACTATTTACTAAACAATAAAATGTGTTTTAGTATTAACTACACAAAAACACAATTTTTTTCAATTGCGTGCATGACACTTATCGCTCAGTTTTAGTGAACAATGAAATGATATTATCATAAATTTGACCTCAATAACATATAAATTAAATACTTGGGTATGAGTAGTATTTAATACATTATGAAATATAGATTTCCTACTAGATATTATTTATTAATTCCTTTTAAATTATATATTAAATTTTAGTAATGTAATTATATTCACCAAAAGTATGTTTTTTTTCAAAAATAATTTTTATTTATATTAATGGGAAATAATATAATTTCTTTATAGTGATTTTATGAAATATATTTTGTAAAATTAAATTAATTATTGAGATCACCATATAAAAATCATCTAATGGTAAAATTTCGGGACATTATAGAAAATATCGATTTTCAATGATTAGTGAGAAATACTAACATTTTTAAAACAATAATTTCATTAATGTAAATAAATATAAAAATTTATAAATAAAAATGTGTATTATTTGTATATAATTATTCTAAAGAACTAATTTTTTTTCAAAATAATATTATATTTTAGTATAATTTTATTTTTTGTTAAACAAATTGGGTTTTTTCCTAAAATCTATTTTCAAGTGCATAATGTAACCCTATTAAAATTAACTGAATTGATTCTTGTTCAGGAATGATTGAAATTAAAATTAATTATCATTTATCAATAAATTTTTATTTATGTTAATACAATTTCAATTATTATACATTGAGTTATTATAAAACTACCTTTTTCTGAAATAAATACACTTTTTGAAAACATGATTTTCACCACATTTGCATGTTTTGCATAAAATTAAATTTTTTCCACTATTTGTTAAAAAAATTCAAAGAATACATATTTTTGAAATAATCATGTGTAAATTATATTATGGTTATTTTCACTAAATTTTTAGAAATGATAAATTATTTGATGAATAATGAAAAATACTAAATTGTAATTAAAAACTGAATTTTTATTAAAATTATTTATAAATATGAGATATAATTTTAATAAGTTTTAATGAAATTTTATTCAATTATATATATATATATATTAATTAAACTTATTTTTTGGAAATGAATTTCATATTTAAAATGGATGAATTTTTTTAACCTTTTGAACATTTTCTCATTAATACCATTTTTCTTTTCGCTTCAACGATATTAATTTTAAATTAAAAATTTCCACTTATGTGAATGTAATTTAGATATAGAATAGATTATACATTTAAATTTATAATTATTTATGTTATATAATATGTTAAACTAAATCTTGGACCAAAATATAAAGTAAAAACAATAAAAATTATTTATTTCAAATAATGTAAAATTTAGTTTAATAGGGGGTTAATGAAAAAACAATATGGGTTAAAATGACCTAACCATGATTTTAAAAACTAATTTTTTGAAATTTTTTGACCATTAAACCTTTTATGTTCAATAATTTTCCATTTTGGACCCATGGGGAATGTGAAAACAATGAGAGCATATTTTCAAAAATAAATAGTGTCCTCTCCATCACATAAGAAAGGCCAAACTTTTTCCTAATCACTTCACATCATATAAAATATTTATTATAAGGACCCAACATAAGTATCCCAGATCCAGTTCTTTATTTTTTTACATTGATATTATTACATGACTGTTTTCTCTTGAATTAATGAATGGTATAGTAATTTGGGAAAAAAAATATGTTCAACAAGATTACATGAAATGAAATACATAATAGAAAATCCATATGAATCATAGATTATCAATTCACTTGAAACGTAATATTCATCTTCACAGCATGGGGAAAATAATAAATAAGAAAGGGGTGTGATTAAATGTTCATTGAGGGTTTGTAATAAAACAAAAGATTTCATCAAAATAAACACTAGCCAGGATGGAATTTTATAAATACATTCCTTTAAAAATATTTATGAGAATAATATGGAAGAAATGAAATATGATTAAATACCGCCATATAAATGATCATAAGAGTATAAAAAATAACCATTGTAATTCTACTAGTTCCATAATTTCATCGATTATCAGGTATTAATTCTATATTAGGGAATGCCTAATTCTGAACATTTGGAACATATTGTCAAGGCCTCAGCTAAGATGTCTAAATATACATGGGTAAGGCCTTGGCCAAAACCCAATTATGTTTTGTCCCATGAGACCTACTGATGAATCTAGGGGCTATAGCAGGTCGTACCTGGAAATTTCTAATTCTAATTCACTCCTCATATGAAAGGGGATAATCATAAACAACATAAAAATATGAAATTTAATTCCCCAATCTGTACACATAAACACTAACCATTCCGAGTAGTATGGTGAATGATATAAACATTGAAAATCCATAGTAAAATTTATCATAAACCATTTAATAAAATATTATATATGATAAATATAATACATTATCCTCAATAAGAAATATAATTCAACAGAGGTGATGAAATAGATAGATATACTGAAATAAATTTTTCATGGATATTTTTAGAGAAACAAACTTTTAATTTGAAAAGAAGTGTTTTTATTGATAATATTTGCAATACTTCTATGTTTATAGAAGAATATATATTCAGGGTAAAATTAGTGGTTTGTTATAAATAATTTTTTTCTTAAAACACATTATAGAGTGCACATGAAAATAGGCATGAATGTGAGGAGTTCCCTTGAATATGGCCTTTTTTTAGGGAAAAATTGGGAATGATCTTTATAAAGCATTTAACTCGACACAACAAAAAGAAGGATTGTTAATGGTGAACATATATTGAAAATTCAAACATAATTTATGTGTATTATATAATAATAATGAATAATTTAATTGGGATTAGTGGAGAAAAAGAGTAAACTGAGAGAAAATGGAGGTTCTGGTAGAAAATTATCACATTGTGTCTAAATGTGTTTTGTAATTGAGCATAGCAACATGTATAATGAAATTAAATTTGTTAATTATTTAATTCAGAAAAATTTTTAAATTTTTTTTTTATAATAATTTTGTTATGTTCATTTATTGCCTTTTTATGAGTTATAAGATACAAATTTATCACTCGGGGGCATTCTCTTCCATGGTTTTCATGATGGATGTAATTGAATTTAGTAGTGGAAGTTCATGTGGAATGATTATAATAAACAGGAATTGAATTTATATGATATTAAAGAAAATATAGTAGTGTAAATGTTTATACATATTTATGGGATATATAGTCAGAGTATGAATCAATAGATAAAAAATTTAGTCACAATCATTTATATTTTTATGGGGGATTTTCTATCAGAATTATATATTTTTGTTCAATAATTGTATATAATATATAAATGATCATACTATAATTGTTAAATAATTTATAATACATATTTTAGAATCTGTTTCAACTAAAAAATTGGTTTCATGACAAGACATTTAATGAAATTGATGAACGAATCATTGTCGTCTATGAAGTTTGAAAATGGGCACCTACTAGATAATGATTTGGTTTTTCAAATAATAGAGATAGAGAGTAAGGATAATGATGACGGATATTCCATTAGCATTATATAATTATAGAATAGAGATGATTATATAGTAACCACGATCATTTGGACATAGGAGGTAAGGAGATAATAATAAAATATGGAACTTAAAATCTATTAAAAGGAGAAAGTAATATGAATTTACCTCTTTAGTACTCCTTATTGAGAGCCGCCTTAAGGGAAGCTGTTTGGGTATTTTGGAAATACGAAGAGATTTTAGACATGATGAGATAATTGTGAATAGTATTTGGAAATAATATCGTGAATATTAAAGGTTTAGTGGATTGAAAATAATATGGAGTGAGGGGTGGGTTTTATAGTGGAGGAGAGGAGTGATTTTTGAATATTTTATTAATTATTTTATTATTTTTCTCCAGAAAATAAATAGTATTTGATTTTTGGGAGAAAAAATAGTAACTGGTGAATTTTATTTTGAACCAATGTCCATTTATATTATAATGATCCATACATTACATACATTGTTATTACATCAGAATTGAAGCATACTTGTTACAACATATAACAAAACCAAGAAAGGACCGTATAGGTATAGTGTCTTTGTAAACTGGGAAACATAAACAACTGGTTCATAAAGAATCTACATTGTCTTCCATTTATTTCATCGTATCAAGAGTCCCATTTGGAATATCCAACTTAATAACCTTCTTCCTGACCTGAGGAAAGAAAACATACAAAAGGGTGAGCTCAAATGCTTAGTAAGGGTAAACAAAAGAAATATCAATCACATCATATTAATAAGAACATAACATTTTGGAAATCTTAACCTGCAAAAGAGATCACAATTTGGTAACATGGGATAAATTATAGTAGTTAAATGTAATCCCAATAATCATAACGTAAAACATAATACATTGAGTTATACACACATAATCATAGATAATCATATTTAAGTAGTCAATACTCATTTCGATGACAATCTTAGTGGACAAAGTCCATTTCTGAACCGAGTTCACTCCCCGTTTCAGTCCTGTTTCACCGAACCGGTTTAAACTGCCGTTCCAGCCATTTCTATCTCATGAGATATAAATCATTACCCAATGAATTGGTGGGAGATATAGGTCCCACCCTTCTAATAATGATAACATTCTTATGTGTGCCAAAAAATCATACATCATACATCAAAGCATAACCCATGTAATAAAAATGGGATCCTTAAACATCCTGACATCATAAAACAATTCATATAAGATAAAGGAATTCATAAAAATAATTCCATCACAACATAATCAAATCAATGTAATTATAGGGATAGAAACAGAACCCTATATTATTTTAGATGTAAAATAATTTTGATAACACACTTGAACTCCATTCTTGAAGAAAATATCCTTTCTACTTCAAAAAAATTTTCCTTTCTTAAATTTTCGTACAATTTTAAACTAAAATAAGTTGATTAAAAATAATCATGAAAACTTTTAAAGGATACTTCTTGGAAATAATTTTTTAAAAATCCATTCATGCCGTATAAGTTAAATAAACATTCTTCTCGTACTTTTGTCGAAAAAGACAAAAAGTACCTCATACGAAAAACGACAAAAGATTCCTTTCATATCTTTTACTAAAAACTCACCGAAGGGTAAAATTGGATTTAAAAAATTTTAGGTGGATGGAAATAATATTAAATATTGATAAAACATGGATTTGGATGATAAAATACACCCCAGTAAATACCAATGTATAAACAATCTCGGATAAAAATGAGATTGTTATATTTTCCACTACCATAGGTCTGATTTGATTTGTAAGTGTCCAAAACTCCTTTATAATGATTTAAATAATGTCATTGACTTATTTCAGAATCATAATAATTGTTATGATATCATATATGGCCATATTCAAAGCTTCGTATTAGTAATATTTCATTGCTACTTGTTATTCTGGTGTTTATTACTTTTTGTTCTTATGCGTGTTTTGTGGAATAAATTCTTATTCATCATCTTAGGTTATAGATACCTCATTTACAGAATAGTATTAATGTAATATATATCATATTCATTCATTAAATTCATTTATATAATCATTATGCAATGAAGATCATGTAGAACGAGTCACATCACATCGTGGAGACAGTATTCCGTACGTACGCACGAGTGATGATATCGTTCCCATGATCATGGAATTGTACTGGAGTGTATGTATACTATTTCAGAATCAATATCACTTTAAAATAATAATATATAGTTATATTCCATCATTATCATGTTATGGTGTTTGTCATCGATAATGTAATTTTTATGTCATTGGAATGTTGGGTGTGTTTCACTATGACATGTTTTTTTCAATATCATGTCTTATGGGGTTTTAAAAAAATACATTCATTGTTTTGTTGTGAACACTAATTATTTACTATATTCATCATGGTTCATGCTAATGAATAAAACGAAAAAGGAAAGTTTTAAAATTAGGTAATATTAACGGGATGTAAAAATAATATTGAAAGGAATTTAAATCATATGATATATTAAATTATGATACATTTATTTCAACAAATGAAATTTTAGGATCAACATACCTCACATTTGGTTAGATATATATCATTTTAACATCAATTTTTTCGTCATAATTTATTTCAAAAATAGTAAAACTATTCTCTGATACCAACTGAGATGAAAAAAATAACATATGGAAATAATATATTAGATAATAAGAATATTTTTTACATCTAGAAATATATCAAATCATAGACCAAAAGGTTCTATTTATTTATATATTAACTGAATATAGTCCTTATATTATGATAATCATTCAACATCTCATACAAATATCTCTACACATGTTATTATTCAACATACATTATACACGATACATATCTTCATTACATAGGGAATTTAATAATTATAAAATATACATCTAATAAAGTAAATATTGGTATTCATAAGAAATGTTAATCAGAGATAACATATAATTATAAGATGAAAATGTTGGCATGAGAACATAATCAATAGAAAAGTATATATCGTAATGAAATTATACCAAAAAACATGGATTAAAAATTATTAATTTCAAATATTTATTTTTTAATTATATAATAACTGACATTAAGGATAATGGAACCAGAAGTATATAATCATGAACCATATAAAGACAATATAAGAATGTAAAATAACATATATATGTGATGCATACCCAATCCTAAAAAAATCATTTTACGAAAACACATAATATAATGACCTTAATTACATATTGATATATTTACACTAAATACTGAATTGGGTTCACTCCTAAATCCCATTATATATAATGCCTTAGGTTGAGGTTACTATCTCATACATATCAACTCATAAGATATAAATCTGTACTAAAACATTAAAGGGATACACAATTTCACTCTCAATAATAACATAATGAAAAACCTTACATACAAGTAAAATAGGGACATCAAAATTTTCATAATTAAATAATATAATAATTAATACATTAGAATAAAATATGTATCATAAGAATTATAAAATTTCATAATAATGATTCAATGAGAGTTATTAGTTAGAAAATTTCATTGAATCATACCCTAGGTGAAATATAGGGAATGAAAAAAAAAGAAATTATCACATATTAACAACCCTTTATATGTTCACTAGAATATTTCCTATAAATTTGAAATATAAATATTTTATATTTGAATAGAATTTATGAATATAATTAATATATTAATTAGTGTTTTTAAGAATATGTGAATTGTAAATAATATTTTATTTAATGAATCAGGATATTTAAAAAATATATATTTGTAAAGAAAACCAAATAAAATATTATGATGAAAAAATAATCATTTCATACTATTATAAATAATTTCAATTTCAATAGAAATTTACCATACAAAACCCTAAAATTTGTATAAATATATCAATAAAGATATAGAAAAGTCATAATTACATAGGAAAAATCTTCTCGACCAAAACAAAGAGTTATTGACTTTCCTAGATATATGCATCATTTTAGTTGAATTATTAATAAAATGTTAGGGGAAATGGTAAAATGACTTTTAAAACGTGGAAATAACCATTGGAATGAAAATGGATGGGGGTTTCGAGTAAAGAACAAAAACTATACAATAATCAAGATTTTCAAATAGGAAAACTAAATTAAAATGGAATTTGGGAAAGGAAAATGACGCCACAAATTTCTGATAGATTTCACGTGTTCTAAATATATTGAACATTTCAATCTTATATTATAGAGCATTTTGAAAATTTAGGACATTGAGTTTCTTATTGTAAAAATATGTTCTCACACATGGGACAGTATTTTTAGGGAGATATATTTAGCAGGGGTTCATAAATAAACTAATAATAAGTTTTGGGTTGTTTTGAGTGGAGGATGAGGCCAATTATATGAGATCTGGTGTGAAATTCCTTCATATTCCATTTCCATAATATTTTAGTAATTTAATTTCTCATAGAAAGTTTCTGAATAAGTGAAATAAGATATAACGAGGTGATGATGTTCCCATCCTAATATTTGGAGATAATTTTTAATGATATTCTTTCTTGTGTACAATAGTTCAAATCTTTTACGTCATTTCATATTTTATTATGTAAATACACTTTTAATCTAGTAATAAAATATTAATTTTTAAAAAATAAAGTCATCTTTTGTTATAACAAAATTTCCTTGAATATAAAAATTGAAACAAATTTTTATGAATAAATTAATAAAATTTTAAAGAATATTGTAATAAAAAACACAAAACACATAATTTAATTATAGAATAAAATGTATTATTAACAATAGATAATTTATTCATATTCCATAACAAGTAATAATAATAAAATGGATTTTCATTAATTGTTTTATATATAATAAACAAAATTCAATAAATTTTTTCCCTAAGTATTGTAAAGTTATCATTTAAATATAAAAATATAATATTATAAAAAATATTTTTATTATATAATAGTTGTTTATTATCCATAGAACATTAAATTATAAATATATATAAATATTTAATTAAATATTTGAGAATTTTAAATTATTTATCATTCATATCTTGATTTTTTTCAATTTATATTATTTAAATGACTCTTTTGAATCAATAAGTTATAATTTTAATATATATTTTTTACTGAAATTCATTTTCATTAAAATAGTAAAAACATTTAAAAATGAATTTGACTATTCAAATTTGACAAAAAAATGTTAATGTAAAATAATGGTAAAGTATTTTACTTTTGAAAAATTGTTTTCAAATAACTATAAAATACTCAATATATTTGTTGGATACTTGTATACTCAATAGAAACTTTTACAATGCCCATATATTTAATGAACACATATTGAATAACTATAAAATCAATGAAAATACATAAAATGATAGTATAGAATTACTATATATATATCATTAAATAATACACTAAAATCATTAATTGTGTCATTATTTTCGTTTTCAATATATATATATATTCTTTTAAATGTGATATATTATTTATTTTGTTTCACAGGAGGTATGATCTTTAAGGAAAATAAGGTTTATGATAATTTAATCATTGTTGTATGTTTATTTATGTGTTGTTTAATTTAATTTATAATTTTACAATATTGTTTTTGATTTATTTGTCCTATATTAATTTTCAATTTTTTATTATAATATTTTACCATAATGATATGATGGGTTTTAAATTATATATTGAAGTATCCTATATTGTGAGCTATAAAAAAAATGATTTAGTTTATGGGAAATAAAAACTGAAACAATGAGGTATTTCTCTATAAGAAGGATCTCATGAGATTTAATAATTAGAAAATTATTTGGAGGGATGTATAATTCTAGTAACAAAAATCATATCATAATAGGTTCCCCATATGTGTGTAATATAAGAATAATATCATACATTTATCATAAACATGTAAAACTCAAGTGAGGAGAAATTGTTACATAATAATCTTATAAAGATTATAAAGTTTAACAGATGAATAATGAAATAAATTAAATTAAATTATATATTATTGGGTCAGTTTAAATTATGAATAAAAAATTATACTCCACGGATATAAGAATAGAGGTATAAGAAAAAAACAAGAAAAGACATCATATGGAGAGGCTTTAGAAATAATATATTTACCAAATTAAATAAATATGGATATGGATTAATATAGAGTAAAAAAGTGATTCATATCATTGAATAAAATAAATTGAAAATAACATAAATGAAATTAATAATTTAAATATATTTACTATATTATAATAATCTGGCAACGACTGAGAAACAAGGTGTATAAGCCCAAAAAAATAAAATAATTTCAGATTATTAGCACAATGGGACTATTTTACTATGAAATATCCCCTAAACTCCTAATTAACATAATCAAATAAATAAATTATATAGTAAAAAACATCATTAGTGTTTATTATACACATTATTATCCTTTTATTTTATTTTTTTGCTCATTTTTCATTTGTCCTTTTATGTTGAGGTTTCAGCATTATTCAATCAACTATTCAAATTTATATTTTGTGTAATGGTAATTTTTGTTGTAAAATTATTTATAATTAAAAATTCTCATGATTCATTATAGATTGGTTTCAGTTTTTTATATTATTATAAATCATTATCATTGTGATATGTAAAAAAAATACAAGTCATAATGTTTTTCTTAGAAAACCCATTTTATGGGATTAAACAAACAATTATTATTTATTCCTTATGATTATTATTTTATTTCAAAATATAAAATTTTATTTAAATTAATTATTAAAATTATAATATTACATGTTAACAATTTATAAATTATCCATAAGAAGAGGAAATTAATTTAAAACATCATCATCGATATTCGTAGTATAAATCAAAGATGGGTAATCGATGTTTTTATGAAGGAATAAGAAGAATGAAATTATATTATGTATTTTTTTATAATTTATTTATAGAAAAATTATAGTACATAATTCTTTTTACAAAAATAATACAGGAGGATGTTTTGGCTATTTTGGGTATAATTTTTTTTTGTAATAGAGTAAAATGTAGTGACTAGTGGGACTCAGTTTGTGTTGGCAGATGAGGGAGTTCTTAAATATTTCTATTGGTTTTGATGGGTTAGTTTGTTTAGAAATAAATTGTTTGAGAATTCAATAATATTGGTTCTTAAATATGGTTTCGAAAAAATTATCACATTGGATATTCCCCATACATACCCATTAAATCATTATTCATTCATTTTGGCACTCATTCCTCATCATTAGCTGGATGAGTCCAAAACCAACATTATTCTATCAAGAAAACATTATGGAAGATGAATGTTAAATGATTAAGACACTCAACACTTTAACATATCCAGGTAATTAGAAATATATGATTAATCATAGTACAATACTTCACCCTCAATCATTTAGAATTTTTTTGAAATATAGTGGTTTTTTGCATGAAATCTTTGAATAAAATACTATGAATTAAAAACCATAGAGAAATGAAAACATCTTATTATATAATAAATAAAATAATACCAGTAAGGTAATATAAAATTCAATTAGTAATTAAATTAATAATTATTGAATAGGGGTTGGGAATGTGTCCCTATTTTGAAATATATGCGTCTAGTGTTCCATTACTAGAGAAGAGTCATAGAAATTAAAAAAAATACAACAAATGAAACTATTTCTTGATAATATATCTCACCATAATCTAATTAATTTCTTATAATTTTATATAATTTATTGAATTATTCGAGTATTTTATATTTATAATTATTGATCTTAATCAAATTGAATGAATATGTTCATATTATTCCTTGATGTACAATCTTATTCTCTAAGTTCACTTGTAATAATCATATTTTTCTGTTCCCATACTGTATCATCTCATATGGATTATTTATGTGAAGTTTGAATGGGGTAGAATTATTCTATTAGGAATGTCTCTAAGCATTCCCCTATAAAATCCATTCCAAAATTTTAGATCTTCATTAGCACATTTAGTGATTTATATTTCGAATTTTGGGGAAATGTTACCTAATTTTGGTAGAAAATAGGAATGAAAATTTATTTTATTCATACCCAATTTATTTTGGTATTTTTTCTTTCAATTTTCTGTAATTCAATAGTGGGAACTGGCTTACCTTGTAATGAAAATCCAGAATGTAAATCCCAATATTTGGTGATATATCATACATTTGATCACTCATACATTGATCTAATAATACATAAGTTGACAATACAGATATTTATCATCCTTGTAATGATATTTTGATAGTAAAAATTATATATATAATTTTATATATGTGTTATTCTTAAAGGGATCATCACATATGGGATCTCTATGAGTTCATTCCTTATCCAAATCATGAAAGTTCATGACTCACAGTTAGCCATTCTTATGTGCCCAACATTGACATGGGTGAAAAATACTATGATTATTCATATATTGTGATCAGATAAATTGACCAATAATTTTTCATTTTGGGCCTCAACATCATACTTAATAAAATATATACTTAATTTAAAAATGCATGATTTTATACCAATTTTAAATTAAAAATAATGAAAATTCATATGTATAATGAATGTTAAAAATCTAAACATATAAATTAGAAATTAATGAATCTATTTTTATTTATTTTCTTGAAGAAAAAACAAATTAAAATATAATAATTCAATATATTTCTATTTTAATTACATATTCATGATTCTACAAGATTTTATTTAATTAATTTAAATTAAATAAAAAAATGTTGTAAATAATCTAAAATCATAATTTCATAAAAAAAATTCTTGATGACTCTCTGATACATATATATGAACTTATTCTATTATTTATATTATTTCCACTTCATCTCAAGATCATGTTCTAGTTCCAAATTTGTGCAGAGAAAATAGGTAATTTGAATTTTGAATTTTAAAAGTTGAACATCCATAAATCCCCCTCTAATAAGTTCTTTATATCAAATATTATTTTCACAAATACTAAAAACTTCTGATTTTAATTTTAGATATATAATATGGTCCTTTTCCATATATTATCTTAATTTTATAACCATTTAAAACCATTTTGTTATCTAAAATTATTATATTTTCCCAACAACAATTATCTAAATAAATTATTATATGTGGGTAGTTAAAACAAGAACTGAACATTCCCAAGGTAGAAGGTACCACACCTGACATTCTTTAATAAAAATTTCAAAAGGTAATTCATGGTAATCTAAATCGCATAACTATATAATACTTATTTTTTGGATATAATATAAACAGATGATATTTTATTGAAATATAAAGTCATATAGATTGGTTCCAATATAGTCATTTCACTTGAGATCATACAAGCAACTAAAATTTAATTTTTTTTATATCCTTAATGTTTTAATAAATCGTAGTTTGTTGGTAACCTATGCTAATGTTTGAAATCCTAGTATCCTCATGCTATCAGTTTGGTTCCAAAATTTTAATTTCCATTGGAAATCCCCTAAACAATTTGAAGTGAATTTTTTTTCAGGGTTCCTAATTGAACATGGTTATGTTCAATTTAGAGGGTAGAATGAATCCTCAATAATCTTATTTTTTTATTTTAATTTATTCTACAAGGATTAAAAATAAAAATACAACCCAAATAACCCATTTACCTCATACACTAAATTTACCATCTACTACACTTAATATATACACTACCCAGAATTTATTTTAGTATTATGTTATAATATAAAAAAAATATTTTAAATATGTGTTTCAAAAATATTGCAAAGGAACGAAAAAAACACGCATTATATATTCTTATTCAGTATGGAGTAGTGTATACACTTATAGTGACTCATACTAGAAATCAGGATAAAATTTTTTCAGTTGTTTCCCAGTTACATTAAATTTTAGTTTGGGTTTGAAACAAGAAATTTCAATTACCTGAATTAGAAATTTAAAAGTCACTCCAAATGGCATATTCCATCTAGAACATATCATGTATGTCATGAGTTTTATATTTGGGGATAAAAACAAACCATTTCCCCAAATTTAAAAATATATACTATAAATAGGTCCATGATTGAAATATATAAACATTAGATAGACCATAGAGAATTTTCATATGATTATATCATAAAAAAATATTAATCTATATACGAGATATTTATTTATTCTCTAAATTCACAAAATATTTGGTTCATTTCATTCACTACTATATGAAATTTACATTGATATAAAGGGAAAAGTGAAAACTCAAACAAGACAATATTATTCAAGGGGCCATTACCAAGATGGTTGTGAATAATATTTTTTATTCATAGAGTTCATACCATAACTACATTATACATTCTATCAATTTGGGATAGACTATCATTTTTAGAATTCCTTTTATCTCCTTATTAGATCGCATTCCCTACCCATTTTTTTCGTTGTTTAATAGTAAATTAATTTTTTTACACCATACACTTTCATGAGTTCTTACATTCTATAGTCTCAAAAATGTGTTATTTGATCAATGATAATAATTTGAGGTACTATAAAGATGAAAAGATATGTGATCATACAAATTCAATAGTAACATTTCATAGACTAGTTATAGTTAATTGGGCCACAACCAATTTATAAACATAATGTTTTGGTAATGAATTATATGTGAACCCTAAAAAAATATAAATGGACCAACAATGTCTATACACAAAAGTAACATATTTCAAAAATAACAATTTTTCTAGGTAATTCCATTTCATTGACATATTTCTACTTTAAATTGAATGTTTGGACATGACTTACAAAAATTATATTACTATTTAGAAATTATTGGCCAAAAAGCCTATGTCCAACAACATTCTAGCATTGTTATGTGATCCAAATAATCCTCTATAGGAAATATCATGTGACAAGTTAAGCATCTGACAAACCTCATCATCTAGTTTAAATATTCATATCACATTATCTACAAAAGTTTCCCATTTATATGGATCATACCAACCACAATATTTTGATTCATATTTTAGTTTAATTTATCTTGAAAATAAAAAATACCTTTGTTGTTACGAAATATTTAATCATGATAACATATCATGGTTCCTTAACAAAGATTTATTATAGTTACTATCTAGGGATAGAATAATCAATCTCAATTTATTTTGTTGTTATACCTCAGTATTGTGGGGAAATAAGGTCCAATTGTTTGCATCTATATTAGCAGAACCATTCATTTACTTGATATATAACATGAATTATTATTGTAGAATCTACCATTTTGGAAATTGTGGATTCGAATTAGCTTTAGTAATCATGTATATATTGGTTAAATGTGCAGGTTCTAGGTGTATCAGAAGCGCATTGGTGGGTTTTCCCAACATTAAATATAGCGTCAACAGTGGTCAATCTGAGATCTGTCACGATAATAAAACGTCGAATCATCGGAATAGAATGATGAAAGAAAAAAGAAAGATGGTGACCAGGAACCATAAATACAGGATCATCATATGATAGTTATAATTAATTTAATTAATTTACAAGAATTGCCTTGATGGAAATATTTTTTCATTGATGTCTATGATCACGATCTGATTTGATTCGTCGTTTTGTCAGAGAAGCCAAGTGTAGAATCCCTCTAGCAGTGATCCACACATGCACCACTTATCTCTGGATGTTGCCAAAGGAATCTTCAGGTGCTATCATGGGGAAGCCTTTTCCTGCATTTCCCCCTTAGATCACTTTGATCTAATGGAGGAGGATCTCTCTCGGTCTTGAGAGCATTTTTTGAGGAAGGAGTTATTTCAGGCATGACGGAATTCTCCCAAATTGTTGTGCACAATGATTCTCTCTGGAAAACAGTTTCGGTATTGATGATTTTTATAATCGGGTTTGAGGTTATAGAGTTATGAAAATAAATAAACAAGTTAGACGTTTTATTTATTTCATTGACTCTTATAGAAAACCCCCATGTCAAATGATTAATTTCTTGACATGCACCCTCGCTGATTGTAATAAATATCATTTAATAAAATGATATTATTTCCTCAAAATCATGACTGGAAAAGGTACACGGCGTGTAATCATTAATACATGGCGTGTACTCATTTTCCATGAAAACTACATGGCGTGTACATTCAATGTACAAGCTGTGTTTATCTTGTTTTAATTTTTCTTTATTTCCTCCACCCCATTTAATATAACTTGAGTAATGGATATTTATTTCTTAAATAAATGAAACTACATTACTCCCTAATAAATATATATAATTTTTCCCACAATATATTCCCTCGAATAACTAGGGTCAAAATAAATTTGATTAGGCATCCATAAATATTTATTAATCCACATTCATGAATAATAGTTTTTAACATGTTAAAGTAATATTTATGTGAGATACATAGACACACATAATGCATGACCCTCAAGGACTCTTCCTCAGTGGAATTATGTGGAGCCTTCCTAAAGTCCAAGGTTTTCATCTAGAAACATGCCAAGGCACCCATAGAGAAAGACGGTAACCCCGAAATGATGTGTCATCTCATACGAACGCTTCTCATGAAATATAATCACATTGTCTCGATATCTCGAATCAAGTAGGTTTAATGCTAGTGCCATCAACCCATGTGGTCGATTATTCTTTCGTTGACTTTCCAGAATTGAACTCACCCATTCCTTACCATGTCCATGGATTTATTTTGGCTATATCAATTCCATCAAATGGCCCGAGATATCAAATTCCATTATGGAACAGAAGGTACAATTTTTTTGGCATTATATATTAATGTAGTATTAATCTTGATGCACCGAACGTATCCTACCTCACTATGAATAGTGTGTCATCACGGTTTCTGTTAATTCATCTATATGTGTGAGTTGAAGTACCCATTAATAATAATATTAAAATCCAAGGACCAATATACTTGTCCGTAGATAGGAACATCCAATGACACTATGAAATGTGGATTTCCTTCGGGTAGGTCTTGTTCTCATTATATCCACGTGGATATTACCAAGGGCGCACACCATGAGAACGTTCCTCAATGTTTTATAATTCCTCACCCCTAATTGGTTTTATTATTTATGTCCCTCAAATAACATCATCTGGACATGGAACATATATTCAATAACATTGTTATGGCACATCCAGGATCTCATCATAGTAGGGATCCGCTATGGCCCTTTAAGGAAACATCTATCCTTGAGACATTATCACATGCATTGTCATGTAGAAGAGAAATCAAGATGTGATATAGTGTTTGTTTAATGAATAATGTACATAGTACTTGTTTCTAGGCCACTAACACCAATAGACTCCCACATGGACTAGAGTCAACTGCTAACAAATTTTAACCTGCTAGCTCTCACATGATATTCATGCTTCTACTGAGATATGCCTTTTGTCAGGGGTCCGCCACGTTTTCTTCAATGGACACTCTGCTCACTACAACTTCACCCCATTAATAGAAAACCCTTAAGATGTGATAATTTCAGAGTATGTGCTTTTTTCCTTTGATGTGACCTTTTTTCTTTTGCAAGAGCCACCACTACAGTATTATCACAATACAACTTGATAGGATCATTACTGTTGGGCAGCACATAATGCTTATGGACAAAGTTCTAAATCCATACGGCTTCCTTGGAAACATAATAAGCTGCTATATATTCAGAGTCCTCTATAGAATCGGTGAAAACTGTCATCTTTGAACACTTCTATCTCACAACTCCTCCATTGAGACTGAAAACATATCTAGATTGTGATTCTAGATCATTCTGATTAGTCTGAAAACAAGCATCATCATACCCTCTGATTACATGCTCCTTGTCTCCTCCATACACTAGGAACATATCCTTAGTTCTTCTAAGATACTTAAGGACAGTCTTCAATGAAATCCAATGTTATTTTCCTGGATATTCTTGATATCTTCCTACCATGCTCAATGCATAGGAAACATCAGGTATGGAACATAACATGGCATACATGATGGATTCTATAGCTGAAGAGTATGGTATCTTACTCATTCTATCTTTCTCTTGTTGTGTCTGAGGACACATTTTATTTGGAAGATGATGGCCACGTGACACTGGAACCTATCCCCTCTTGGATTGTTCTATACTGAATCTCTTTAGTATCTGGTCAATCTATGTACCCTGACATAGTCCATACAACCTCTTGGATTTATCACGAATGATCTTGATCCCTTGAATATAGGCTTCTTCACCCAAGTCCTTCACGAATAAAAATTTGTTCAACCAGTCATTATCTCACCATAAGACTGGTACATTGTTTTCAATAAGTAATATGTCATCAAAATATACATCAAGGATAACGATCACATTCCCATTAAACCGGTTATAAACACTTGGCTCACATTCGTTCCTAATGAAACCAAATTCTATTATGGCTTCATCAAATCGAATGTTCCATGACATGGATGCTTCATTAATCCATAAATGGATTTATACAACTTACAAACCCGTTTTTCTTCACCTAGTGTCAGAAAAACTTCTGGTTGTTCCATATAGACATTTTCCTAATGGTTCATGTTAAGGAATGACATTTTGAAATACATCTTCCAAATCTCATAGTCATGGTATGATACTATGGAAACTATGATTCTTATGGATTTAAAAATGAAAACCAAAGAAAAGGTATCATCATAGTCAATTATTTGACTTTATCAGAATCCTTTAGCCATTAGCCTTGCTTTATGGGTGCTAACATTACCTTCCATGTCATGTTTTTGCTTGAATACCCATTTGCATCCAACAGACTTTATATCAACTGGCTCATCGACTATAACCCAGACTTGGATCTGATACATGAAATCCATCTCCGAATTCATAGCTTCCATCCATCTTGCATATTTTTATCTTTCTACTTCTTCCATGTAGGAGGGAGGTTCATCATTGTCCAATAATAATTATTCACCATCATTGGTGACCAAGAAACCTAATCTCTCTGGTTCCCTTACATATCTTGAGCTCCTATGAAGTACTTCTGTTTCTAGAACCTCTTCTACATGGACCTCTGGAACTTGTTCCTATACCAACCCCTATGTATCTTGAGCATAAACTTTGTCAAAGTCAATATTTCTCCCACTATACGTTTTGAGGATGTTCTCCCTCTAATGAATGATGGTTTGTCTGGCGACAGTCACTTTCTTATCTAATGGGTTATATAGGAAATATTCTTTCATTTCCTTTGGATATCCTATAAAGAAACACATCATGCCAGGGGTGCTAGTTTGTTGCCTGAGAAGGCCTTGAGAAATGAATTGCATCCACATACATGTGTGTGCGGAAAAATGGGTTTCTTTCCATTCCATAACTCAGATGGAATTCCATTTTCCGCCATAGTTGGTACTCGGTTTAATGTGTATGTTGCAGTTTGTAATGCATATACCCAAAATGATAATGGAAGATCTGTAAGACTCATCAATGACCACACCATGTTAAACAAGGTGTGGTTCCTCCTTTCACTAAAACCATTTTACTGTGGGGTCTGATGAGGATTGAGCCAAGATAGAATCCCAGACTCTTATAAAAGATCGAATAACTCTTGGTTCATATATTCTTTACCTCTATCCGATCAAAGAATCTTTATCTTCTAACAAAGCTAATTCTCTACTTCATTCTTGAATTCCATAAATGTCTCTAAGGATTCCGACTCATACCTTATTAAGTATACATATACATATCTACTCAAATCAACAGTAAATGTAATTAAGTAAGTTTATCCACCTATAGCTTCTACTAGAAGTGGTCCCCACATGTTGTTGGGAACCAATTCTAGAATCTATGTGGCTGTTTCACCTTTACAATTAAAAGGATTCTTGGACATTTTACCTTATAAACAATCATGAAATCTATCAAGTGTTTTTAGCTCAGCAGAGTCTAAATAGCCATATTGGTAGAGCCTTTTTAGGAATTTATCATTTACATGACCGAGATGGTGATTCCACAACTTCGTGATGTATGAGTCTTGTGAATTTGTTACATTATCGATTTCCAACACTTGGTTTTCTTAAATTAATACATATAAACCATTATTTAAATGTGCCATTCCATAACATACATTGTTCTTATAAAAGCGAAAGCCCTTATTTCCAAACATGAAAATAAATCCATCAATATCCAAACAAGATATAGAATTTATATTCTTGGTAACACTAGGAAAATAATAAAAGTTATTTAAAACCAAAATCATCCAAGTTGGAAATGAGAGGAGGTAATCCCCAATAGCCAATGTAGTTAGCCTTGAGTCATTGGTAGCTCAAAGATCCACCTATCATCTAGCAGTATTTCTATATCCACTTGGTTGCTGCATTTGAATACAGATGTGAACCCCACAAGTCGTTTCTAATACCCAATGTGTAGAAATGGAAATATTACACTCGATAACCAATCCACCTTTAGTGTCCCTATGCTTCTGAGTGCAGTTCCTCTTTCAGTGGACTTTCTTGCCACATGAAAAATATACTACCTCCAGTTCCTTACACTGCCTCTAGATCTTCCCCTTCTTAGAGGGATGATGCTCGGGGGAATCAAAGGATATATAAGTCTTTGGATCATTTTCCTTTTCCTTCTTTTTTTTAATTCACCACAAGGACTGCATGTTTTTCATGACCCACGTCCTTATCTACCTAGAGAATTACGGTCAAAATCTATAATAGACTCTTCATATTGTTTCTCATTTTATAATTGACAATGAAGATAGAAAAGGTGTTGAGCAGTGATGAAAGGATGAGATCTGTATGCAACTCATCCAAGAATTTACTCCCTATGATTTCCAGACATTCAATGTATCCAATATGCTTGACTACATGAGGTCCAGCTGGTGTAGACTCTCCATGTTTAGTTGTATAAAAAGAATTTGAGATCTCATATCTCTCTTGTCTCGCCTTCACCTAGTGGAGATCTTTAAGGTGAGACATCATGCTATATGCGTCCATGTTTTCATGTTGCTTTAAGAGCTCATTAGACATGGCTGATAGCATGAAACACTTGACATCTATGGAATCATCCATATGTTTTTCATAGAGAGATATTTACTCATCATTGGCCTCTCTCTTAGGAGAAACTAAAACTTTCTCTTCTAGGACATACAATTTCCTCTCGTGGCGAAGGATGATAGTAAAATCCTCTGCCACTGTTGGAAATTATTTCTGGTGAGAAGTTTTTCCTTCTCGAGTATGGTTCACAATGATATGTTTGATGTCATTTTACAGGTCATTTGTAAAAATTATGATGTGAAAGGTTTTATTACCTTATAAAATGGAGACAAATAAATAAATTAATACTTTTTAGTCTCCCATTATTTTATCAAAATCCAATAGCCCTCACCATTGACTTCGGAATATTCTATTGCTTGAATAGTCTAGTGGCAAGGATCCATATTTCCCTTTGAATTACCCCAAATAGGGTTGGTCAAGAAACCTGAAGGGTTTTAGGTAGGAATTCCAAATGCCAACTACATTAACTCGCAACTCCTTTGTCCATTGTGTGGACTACCCAATCCCGAAATCCTTTTATCTTCAATTTCCTCAATCTCTGCCTCTTGGTCACACCATGTCCTGCTATGGAATTCAACCCTTGATGTGAACCAAGTCAAGTCATCCCAAAACCATTATTCATAATTCCCCATTAATTGAAAGCACCCCCACTTGGGATTGTCAAGTACTTTGAACTATAGTTTGATTCTAACCTTGTTTATGAAAGTCTATACCGTGTTAATATTTTATTTGAGGGATTTTATAAATATACGTAAATATCCATTTTATTATCTTTGATTACATGATTGTTAAAATTAATTGGGATATACTTATGTTATTAACCATGTCTAAGATAATATTTACGCATAATCCAGTCTTATTTTATTTTCATCTTTCATGCTTCTTTAATTCATTAATTTTGTGATCACGATAAGACACCAACAATAAATAAACCATGAAACTAACAGAAATAAAATAAATGGGTTGGTCAAGAGCTTGTTCTATTGGTTAGTTTTTCTAGCAATTGATAAACTAACCCAAGACCTAGGGGAGAAACACCTTAAACCTTCTGGGTTCGTGTTTACAGCTTTCCACCTAACCACCTTTGTATCTCCATAGATTTGTTTCACCTTGGATCCTGACTTAAGCCAACTCTACTAGCTTGGGAGCTCTATCCATTACATATGAATTTATCTCACATGTAGGTTAGGGGGAAAAGGGGTTTTTACATAAAAGAATCATTGGGTGCACATGCCCTACATATTAATGAGGAGAAGGCTCGCATGCCAAAAATTTTAATTCAAATAACTAAATTTATAGAATACATACTAATACAAAGGTCTTGGTATAGCTAATGATCATCCATGCAAGAAATGATAATTACCCATAAATAAAAACTGCATTCAATTCTTTAATCGTTCTTATTTAAGATAAAACAGACTCAAATAAATTATTTATCATTAGTTAATCAATTATTTTATTATAAACCATTTTTTTTTGAATTTCCTTTATATTCTCATTGTAGAGACCCGAAACTTGACGTACATGGACATTACATTACTTTTTGGGAATATTTAGTACATAACAAAATCATACACACAAGGACCATAATAGTATAGTGTCTTTGGAAACTCGGGATATAATATTCTAATCGTGGTGAAAGATCTTCAACATCTCCCATAATGACCTTCCCTTTTTTTCTTACCTAAAAACATTCTTTATATCCTAGGGAAAAAAACAAAAAAGGGGTGAGCTCAAATTCTCAGTAAGGGTAAGCATAGAGAACATAAAACAATCCATAAACATTTTAATGCAATAACATGAACATAAAATCTAAACATCAAAATCGTGATCAAAGACATGAATCTTGGAAGTACGTAAGGCATATATCAAAAGGGAACATCAATCATGATAAAATAGAATGGGAATAAAACATGTAATTGTGGAAAAACATTAACAACATGATATGATTTCCATAGTAGCCAAGGCATTGCTGCCAAGACCATCTTAGTGGACAAAGTCCCTTTCTGAATCGAGTTCACTCCTTGTTCTAGTCCTGTATTACTGAACCGGATTAACTTACCATTCCAGTCATGTATATCACATGAGATATAAATAATTACCCAATTAATTAGAGGGAGATATAGGTCCCACCCATCTCATAATGAAATAATTCTTACTTGTGCCACAAAATAAACATACATCATTCATAATAACCCAATAAATAAAATGGGTTTCATAAACATCATCCCATCATCACATAATCCATTTAAAAAAATTGATATCATTTCATAATAAGGAAATTGAAACTATGTAAATCATAGAGACATTATACTTGAAACATACCCATATGAAATAATTTCATCTTAGATGAAAAATGGTTTGGATAAAACACATGAAATGAATTCTTGAGGAAAATATCCTTTTTTCTTCAAAATCATTTTCTTTTCCCAAAATGTCATGTAATTTTAAAAGAAAAGGATTTTGTTGAAAATAGTCATGAAATATTTTGGACAATGTTTCATAAAAATAAGGATTTTTAAAACTGTAAAAATCCTTTCATGTTGTATACATTAAAAAAACATTCTCCTCGTACTTTTGCCGGAAAAGTCAAAAAGTACCTTATATGGTAACCAAAGGAAAGAGTCTATTCATACAATGTGGTAAAAAGTAAATAAAGGGTAAAAATGACCTTAAACATTCAGCGAAGAATATTAAAAATTTTATGAAAACATTTTTAGAAAACATGGTCATGGATGATAAACGTAACCCTAGTAAATACTTACATATAAACAATCTCGGATAAGAACGAGATTGGAATAGTTATCCCTTACCTTAGGTCCGATATGCTTCGTACGTATCTGAATCTCTTGTATAAAGATTTAAATAATGTCATTGACTTATTAAATAATCATATTCATTGTTATGATATCATATATGGTTCACTTATGATTTTATATTACCCGTTCTTTTGTAAGTTCCATGTTAAAGTAGTGTTTTGGGTAAAATCGTTTTATTTATCATACATGTTTGGACGTGTTGTTCTTGATATTATTACTTATATCCTGATTTAATTAATTCAAAAATGTAAAACATGATTTATATGTAATATATATTAATTATATACATATATATATATATGATAGATCGATAAATGGAATGAAATACACCGTTCATGGAGACGGTAGGTCATACGTACGCAAGAACGCTGTTTTCGTTTCCTTATTGAATTGAATGGAATTAAGGAGATGACATAAATATATATATTCATAAATACAGTGTCATTATTAAGTCATATATTTCATGATTACTTATTATATATACTTTATAATCATTCATGAATGGTTAACATGGAGAATGAATCTCATCGCGTCGTGGAGACGGTATTCCGTACGTACGCACGAGGGAAGATATCATTCCCATGATCGTGGAATTGTATTGAAGTGTATGTATAATATTTTAGAATCAACATTACTTTACAATAACCATATATATTTATTATTTACACCATTATACCCATCCAAGTAAGGTGGTGGTGGAAAATAGATTACACCACGACGTGGAGATGGTATTCCGTACGTATGCACGTGCGGTGATTTCATCTTCCGTAGGATGGATAGATGGTGAAATAGGGTTGTTTCATACATATTATAACATATAAGTATATGATTGATACTGATTTCATTACTTCATAATGAAACAACTAAAGAAGAATAAGTGGAAGAAGAAATAAAGTTGAATGAATCGGTAAGGGACAGTACCTCCTCTTTGAAGCGCCTCTTTGAGACCTCCACTTAGGGCACTACAATTGGTCTTTGAAGAAGACCAGGACCTCTAGGATGTTTCTAGGGAAGTGGATAAGTGAAATGGACAGGGTTCGGCCAAGCATGAAGGTTCCACGTGGTGTGAGGAAGAGAGGGAGGAGGTGCCCTTTTTTAAGGGAGAAGAGGGGAACCTTTGGAATAACTAAAAATATTATTTTATTATAAAGTCATATTCTGTTTTTAATAGCTCCAAATTGAGTTATTTTGAATCGAATGTTGGGATGGGTCGAAATCCTCTCATAAAATATAATTTAGAAAATATTAGTTTTCTATTTTAACCTTATCATTTAGATTTAACTTTAAGTTAAATAATTTTACTTTTACCGTGCCTTCTTGTTTTCTTACACTATAAGGTTAATAAACATATTATAACAAGTCAAACGATCCCCAAGTTGTTTATTAATAATATATATATCCTTATTTATGTCATTTGGCAGAACCAGAGATTTTTAGGTTAAAAATAACAATTAATAATATAATATTTGTTTTAAACACTATTTTATGTCAATTTTGGCACAATTTGGTAATTGATTTTTTTGAAAATCATAAAAGAATGATTTGTTCGAAAAAAGTTACTTAAATCAATAATAACATGTCATATTAACCTATAAAAATAGTGTAATTCATAAAAAGTCTAAAATTACATTTATTTGGGTATTTATAACATCAATTATGTCAATATTTCATTAATAAGATAATTACGTCATCATAATTGTGTCATAAATAAATTATATTATTTAATGTCTAAAAATTATAAATAAAATGAAATTATTTAGGAAATATTTTTATCTTTATTATGAGTATTTATAGTCGATTTTATCTTATGTATAACATTATATTAAAAATGATTTAGTTATCAAACATTGATTTTAACTATTTTGACTCTTCTTTAAATAAATTAATAATAAATGTCCTAATCTAATCCAAGTGGGACTAAATGGTCATATTGTATTCCTAAGTTTTTTTATGGTCGAATTACACTTATCCAATAGAATTAGGACATGTGTTAGGGTAATAATAATATCAATTTTACCCTTAATTTTCCTATTTACTTTTAACCGTGGTAAAAAAAGTAAAATGTTACTATTCACCAAAAATTATTTTCATCTCATTGAACCACATTTTAGTCCTTGATTTTAACCGTGCCTCTTAGATTTTCGAAATTCAATTCACAGAAGTGGTAAAATTTCATTTAAATGAAAACGTCAGTTTTTTAACTACCGCTAAGTGGTTTCACTATTCATCAAAAATTGATGTTTTTCAGAAAAATAAATAAAATCAGCCCAAGCATTATTTGATATTCCAAATTCAAAATTGATGTATATTTTTCCAAATTTAGAACATAGAAGTGGAATTAATTAAATTTAAAATTAATTCCCGTTATCAAAACAAATAGCGTGTTTTTAAGAAACAATAACTATCAAAAGATTGATACTTGTTTATATCCAATTTCAACGTGAAATTAATTCCAATGACCAACATTGGATTAAATGGTAAAAATATATTATAATTACACTTTAAAACTAATTAAAATGATATTCTAAACATATAAATTATTGTGATGAAATAAGTTGTTTTTAATTAAAATATAGCGTGTTTTTACTATTCATCAAAATATGAAAGTCATCAGAATAATATGAAAAATGTATCCCAATTAATTTTTTATTTCCAGATTCCAAGGAAGAATTTTATTTTGGAAAATTGAACTTATAAACATGTCAAAAACTATATTTAAAGTGGGAGCGCCATCAAAAGGCGGCAAAACTGCATTTTTTGAAAAATAATTATTTTACCCGAAATATTTATTTAGTTCTCATACCATGTTTTAGAAAATATGTAAGATGAATAAAAATGATATAAAATTAAAAATGTAGTTAATAATATTCATAACGTCTAGTCCATAATGATATTATAACAATATATTGTTGTTTAGTAAAACCCAGTATTGCGTACAACACACGCTATCGAGGAAGGTTGCGATTGCGTGTAATGCAAGCCAAGTCAGGGTTGCATGTAGTGCACGACTCCATTTTTGTTGCGTATAACAAAATCCAACCATATTTCATTAATACATAAATATATATAAATATATACTCAATGTTTCGAAGAATAACAAATATCGATCAAACTCAAAATTGTGTGTAACATGATCCAAGATTAGTTTTGCATATACTACAAGCTAATAAAGTGTTGCGTATAACGCAAGATAATATTTGGGTATCATACAACACAATACATCAAATAAATTAAAATAATGTTTTTCATATAATCTCGGGGTGTTACATTCTACCCCCTTTAAAATGAATTTCGCCCTCAAAATTCGTCGTTGTTATAAATCGTTTAGTATTTGAAAGTTTCATTCATAGAAACCCACATCGTAAAAAGGAAAACTGAAACTTAATTTTAAAAACTAAAGAATGAAACGTAATGATTACCCAAATTAACTCATCATTGGGTTTCCATATAAGAGAACATTGATGAAAATATGGATATGGAAGAGAAATATAAACATCATGTTCTGATGGAGAGTGGTAGAGAACATGGCTATGAAAGGACAACAATCACAAAGCCACAAATTTGTGATGATCTAAGGTACCATCTGATTCATCGGATATAAGGACACTAGGACAACATTTTTTGTATTCATGATCATTTCCCTAAATTAGAAGAAATTGGAATTAGACGAAATACGTTCTTGATTTTGGTACAATCTCATCATTGGTCGTTCCTTGGAAAATTTACACTTCATCTTTTAATGAAATGAAGTTTCATTTTTCATTCGCGAAGTGTTAGCAGATCATATGATAGAATTATAGGTCATTCCATCTATCTCAAAAAAAAGTTTTCAAAAGTTATCAAATATACATAAGTCCATATATAGTGAGATTAATCGTATATGATTCCAAAAATGGACTTATAATTCATCTATCATACCTCTTAATAAAATAAAACTAGTTTCTACTAACCAGGGACTTCTTGTAGGCCAATGGTAGGTGATAAAGGCCAGTCACACATCAGTTGCGGGTTCGATTTCCACAGCCTTGTCCGACGCGATGGGTTGTCGCCCATCCTGCAGGTTTTCCTTTTTATAAAACTACACTATTATAATAATAAAAAATTCTATCCTTACACAATACAAACTTATGTTCAACATAATCCATTCAAATCTTTAGGCTTATACAAAATAATTTTTTCAAAACTCATAATATAAAGAGAACGATTGCTAACAAGAATGTGAATACCATCATTTATTCCTCAAATATCTTGTTGGTCACATTCCAATCATGTGAATACCTTAATCATGTATTCCCTTTAAAAATGAATACCCATTGAACCGTAGTGAAAACATGAATGCTATCAAAAGTTAACTCTTTCCACCTACCAAAATCCCAAAAATTATATATACTGAAACCATAATATCACTATGTCCTTATATCAATCATGAGCTCATGAATATTGTCAAACATTTCATTTTCTCCTTATCCATTCATTATGCGCATATCATCAGTGTTACAAAATATTTGAATCACTTTTCATGGTTACCCGTACCATAAAATTATTGAAAACCACAATAGACTAATAAAAAAATATTCTAATACACCATAAAAGTACCTCAAAAACATTATTATTGAATACCAATACATAAACAATTCAATCCATCCTCTTCAATGATTCGCCTGGAATAAGTCCTTCCATGAATTAGAAGTAACTATTTAGGTCAGGGCATTGAGTTGGGTAATGCTCATGTTCTCCACAAATAAGACATTGAACTCCATAACAGTCTGTCACTCTATGACCCTTTTCTCCACACAGATATCATTTGTCCCTCCATTTTAGGTATTCCTAAAGGTTCTTCTTCCCTTCTTTAGAAGTCTCAATCTTCCTTTCTTTATGCTCCTCAACATGCAAACATGCATAAAAGTCTATCTTCCTCTTATTTGATGAATTAGGCATACCACTAAATTTCACCTTCTTAATCATATATTGCGATGACTGATTCGGCATAATCACAATATATTTCTCTCTACGAATTACAAAATTTTGTTGCTTATAGTCACTGATTTGACCATTGGATTCAATGTTAATTGAATTCGTTCTGGTTCCCTCCATTGACTAAAACACAAAAAGAATTTTGTGAGAGGAAAAAATCATACAAGGAAAATTACATAATCAAGGGGGAGTACCTTCGACATCTTACATCTTAGGTTTAATTCTAATATCGTTACCGTAATTATAGGACTATAACCTATACTTATATATAACCTTATGAACATCCCTAGACATACCTTAGAAATATCTCTAGGGATCTCACTGTTGTTTTCGCATCCTAGTTTCCAAAGGTTGACTAAACCTTTCCTCTGATACCAACTGTAGAGACCCGAAGCTTGACGTACATGGACATTACATTAATTTTGAAGAATATTTAGTACATAACAAAATTAGACACACAAGGACCGTAATAGTTTAGTGTCTTTGGAAACTCAGAATATAATCTTCTAATTGTGGTGAAAGATCTTCAACATCTCCCATAAAGATCTTCCCCTTTTTTTCTTACCTAAAACCATTCATTATATCATGGGGAAACGAAAACATAAAATGGGTGAGCTCAAATGCTCATTAAGGGTAAGAATAGGGAACATAAAACAATCCATAAACATTTGAATGCAAAAACTTGAACATAAAATCTAAACATCAAAATCTTGAGCAAAGTCATGAATCTTTGAAGTACGTAAGGCATATATCATACGGGAACATCAATCATGATAAAATAGCATTGTAATAAAACATGTAATTGTGGAAAATCATTAATCACATGATATGATTTCCATAGTAGCCAAGGCATTGCTGCCAAGACCATCTTAGTGGACAAAGTCCCTTTCTGAATTGAGTTCACTCCTCATTCCTGTCCTGTATTACAGAACTGGATTAACTTACCGTTCCAGCCATGTCTATCTCATGAGATATAAATCTTTACCCAATTAATTGAAAGGATATATAGGTCCCACCCATCTCATAATGAAATCATTATTACTTTTTCCACAAAATAAACATACATCATTCATAATAACCCAATAAATAAAATGGGTTTCATAAACATCATCCCATCATCACATAATCCATATAAAAGAAATGGATATCATTTCATAATAAGGAAAGTGAAACCATATAAATCATAGAGACATTATACATGAAACATACACATGTGAAATAATTTCATCTTTGATGAAAATGGTTTTGATAAAACACTTGAAATGAATTCTTGAGGAAAATATCCTTTCTTTTTCAATTTTTTTTTGTTTTCACAAAATGTCATGTAATTTTAAAAGAAAATGATTTTGTTGAAAATAATAACCAAATATTTTGGAAGAATCTTATTGAAAATAAGGATTTATAAAACCGTAAAAATCCTTTCATGCCGTATACGTTAAAAAAACATTCACCTCATACATTTGTCGAAAAAGTCAAAAATTACCTTATATGGTAACCAAAGGAAAGAGTCCATTCATACAATGTGGTAAAAAGTCAATAAAGGGTAAGAATGACTTTAAACATTCATGGAAGAATATTAAACATTTTATGAAAACATTTTTAGAAAACATGGTCATGGATGATAAACGTAACCCCAGTAAATACTGACGTATAAACAATCTCGGATAAGAACGAGATTTGAATAGTTATCCCTTACCTTAGGTCCGATATGCTTTGTACATTACTAAACCTCATGTATATTGATTTAAATAATGTCATTGACTTATTACAGAATCATATTCATTGTTATGATATCATATATGATTCACTTATGACATCATATCACCCGTTCTTTTGTAAGTTCCATGTTAAAGTAGCGTTTTGGGTAAAATCGTTTTATTTATCATACATGTTTGGACTTGATGTTCTTGATATTACTAAATATATCTTGATTTACTTAATTAAAAATTTTAAAACATGATTTATATGTAATATATATTCATCATATACATATATATATGATAGATCGATAAATGGAATGAAATACACCATTCATGGAGACGGTAGGCCGTACGTACACATGAATGTTGTTTTCGTTTCCTTATTGAATTGAATGGAATTATGTAGATGAAATACATATATATATATTCATAAATCCAGTATCCTTATTAATTCATATATTTCATGATTACTTATTATATATACATTATAATCATTAATGAATGGTTAACATGGAGAATGAATCTCATCTCGTCATGGAGACGATATTCCGTACGTACGCACGTGCGATGATATCATTCCCATGATCGTGGAATTGTATTGAAGTGTATGTATAATATTTCAGAATCAATATAAATTTACAATAATCATATATAGTTATTATTTACACCATTATACCCATCCAAGTAAGGTGGTGGTGTAAAATAGATTACACCACGGCGTGGAGACGGTATTCCGTACGTAAGCACGCGCAGTGATTTTGTTTTCCATATGATTTATTGATGGAAAAATAGAGTTGTTTCATAATTATAATAACATATCAGTATATCAGTGATACTGATGTTATTTCTTCATAATGAAACAAAAAAATAAGAAGAAGTGGAAGAAGAAATAAGTTGAAATAATCGGTAATGGACAATACCTCTTCTTTGAAGCGCCTCATTGAGACCTCCACATGGGGCACTAAAATTGGTGTTTGAAGAAGACCATTACCTCTAGGATGTTTCTAGGGAAGTTAAAAAGTGAAATGGGAAGTGATTTTCCAAGCATGAAGGCACAAAGTGGTGTGAGGAAGAGAGGGAGGTGGTGCCCTTTTATAAGGGAGGAGAGGGGCACCTTAGAAATAACAAAAAAAAATTATTTTATTATAAAGTCATATTCGATTTTTAATAGCTCTAAATTGAGTTATTTCAAAAGTAAGGATGGGATGGGTCGAAAGCCTCTCATAAAATATAATTTATACAATTTTAGGTTTCTATTTTAACCTTATCATTTAGTTTTAACTTTAAGTTAAATAATTTAACTATTACCGTGTCTTCTTGTTTTCTTACACTATAAGGTTAATAAACTTACTATAAAAAAGAAAAACGATCCCCAAGATGTATATTATTAATATATATATAACCTTATCTAAGTCATTTGGCCGAACCATAGATTTTTAGGAATAAAATAACCATTAATAATATAATATTTGCTTTAAAAACTATTTTATGTAAATTTTGACCATATTTGGTAATTGATTGTTGTGAAAATCATAACAGAATGATTAGTTCGAAAAAATATACTTAAATCAATAATAACATGTCATATTAACCAATAAAATTATTGGAATTCATAAAAAGTCTCAAATTTTATTTATTTGGGTATTTATAACATCAATTATGTCAATATTTCATTAATAAGATAATTACTTCATCATCATTGTGTCTAAAATAAATTAAAATATTTAATGTCTAAAAATTATAAATAAAATACCATTATGTACGAAATATTTATAGCTTTCTAATTAATAATTATAGTCGAATTTATCTTATTTATATCATTATATTAAAAATGATTTAGTTATTAAATATTGATTTTAACTATTTAAACTCTTCGTTAAATAAATTAATAATAAATGTCCTAATCTAATCCAAGAGGGCCTAAATGGTCATATTTTATTCCTAAGGTTGTTTTGGGTCGAATTAAATGTATCCAATAGAATTAGGATATGTGTTAGTGTAATAATAATATCATATTTACCCTTAATTACCCTATTTACTTTTAACAGTGGTAAAAGAAAGTAAAATGTTACTATTCACCAAAAATTATTTTCATCTCATGGAACCACATTTTAGTCCTTGATATTAACCGTGTCTCTCAGATTTTTGCAATTCAATTCACAGAAGTGGTAAAATTTCATTTAAATGAAAACGTCAGTTTTTTAACTACCACTAAGTGGTTTCACTATTCATCGAAAATTGATGTTTTTCAGAAAAATACCAAAAATTCAGCCTAAGAATTATTTGATATTACAAATTAAAAATTGATGTCTATTTTTACAAATTCATAACATAGAAGTGGAATTATTTAAATTTAAAATTAATCCTGTTATCAAAACAAATAGCGTGTTTTTAAGAAACAGTAACTATCAAAATATTGAAACTTATTTATTCCCAATTTCAAATTGAAATTAATTCCAATGACCAACATTGTATTAAATGGTAAAAATATATTCTAATTACACATTAAAACCAATTAAAAAAGTTAATCTAACCATATAAAATATTGCGATGAAATAAGATGTTTTTAATTAAAAAATAGCGTGTTTTTACTATTCATCAAAATATGAAAGTTATCAGAATAATATGAAAATTTTATCCCAATTTATTTTTTATATCCATATTCCTAGGAAGAATTTTATTTTTTCAAATTTGACTTATAAACATGTAAAAACTATATTTAATGTGGGTGCTCCATTAAAAGGCGGAAAAACTGCATTTTTTTAAAAATACTTATTTTACCCGAAAAATTTATTTAGTTCTCATACCATGTTCTAGAAAATATGTAAGGCGAATAATAATGTTATAAAATTAAAAATGTAGTTAATGCTATTCTTAACTTATAGTTCATAATAATATTATAATCATATATCATTGTTTAGTAAAACCCGGAATTGCGTACAACACACGCTATCGAGGAAGGTTACAATTGCATGTAATGCAAGCCAAGTCAGGGTTGCATGTAGTTCATGACTCCTTTTTGTTGGGTATAACAAAATCCAACCATATTTCATTAATACATTGAATATATATATATATATACTCAATGTTGTGTAGAATAACTACTATCAAACAAACTCAAAATTGTGTGTAACATGATCCAAGATTAGTGTTGTATATACTGTAAGCTAATACAGTATTGCGTATAATGAAAGATAATATTGGGGTTTCATATAAAACAATACATCAAATAAATAAAAAGAATTTTTTTCATATAATCTCGGGGTGTTACACTCATCCATCATAATTTTATACTAATTAACTCATTTAATATTATATTTGTACGTACCATGTACCTTGGAGGAAACCCGGTGAATTTTCATACATTATGCCGATGTCAAATTAAACACATATATATAAAACACTTATCACTTGTTGTGCCTCAGCTTTACACCTGCACTATGGTATACGTCTCAAGGGGTTGTGTAATAAAATAATAAATTTCAGTAAATCTGCATAATTTAGATGAGTACATGGTGTGTAGTTATGACTACACTGTGTGTACTTTTTTTCACCGTCCATACAAAGTACATGCTCGGTGACATGGTGTGTAGTTGTACTTTGTAAATTTTCGGAGTACACGGCATGTTCAACTGGAAACACGCCCTGTAGTATCCAGATTACATGGTTTCCAGCCAGGCAAACCGTGTACCAGGTACACGGTCCAACCCTAACCCGAAGGGACTACACACCATGTTCAGTTGGACCACATGGTGTGTAATTCGAAAAAAATGTGCCACCTATTATTGTTCAACACATGGTGTCATAAATGACATAGATATGATTGGATACATGGCCTAATTTGGTAGGCCAGTCAATGCATTGAACCTAGACTACACGACGTGTACTTCTGAATACACACAGTGTATTCTAGTGTTGTATGACCAGGAGCGTTTAGCACCTTCGGATGAGTTCCTCTATTTTATTTTTAATCAAAATTAAAAGAAAAACTCCTTTCTGTATGTTGAACGAGATAGGAGAGGGGAAGAACAGATCATAAGATTCAGATTTTAAAGAACGATTAACTTGAATTGATACAACTAAATTATTAAATGTGTAAATCACCAAAAAATACTACATAATTATAATACATACATATAACCCCTATGATACCACTTGTAGGTTTTGGGTGTAGAGGAAGCGTGTTGGTGGGTTTACCCAACCTTAATTTTAGCATTAACAATGATGAATCTGAGATCCATCACGATAATAAAACATTGGATCTTCGGAATTGAACAAAAAACAAAAAAATAAAGAGGGAGTCCCGATACCATAAAGTCAAGATCATCATATGTTAGTTATAATTAATTTAATTAATTGACAAGAATTACCTTGATGGAATTCATTTTTTATTGATGTCTCCGGTTATGATATGATGTGATTAGTCATTGTGTCGCAGAATCGAAGCATAGAATTCCTCTAGTGGTGAACCACATGTGCACCACTTATCTCTGGATGTCGCCAATGGAATCTGCAGGTGCTATCATAGAGAATCCATTACTTTCATTGTCTTCCATAGACCACCTTAATCCGATGGAGGAGGCTCTCTCTCGATCCTGAGAGCATTCTTGGAGGAAGGAGTTGTTTCAGCCTTGAGATAATTCTCCAGAATTGTTTTTCACAATTATTCTCTCTGTAAATGTGTTGGGGTTGTGGGGAAATTTATAATCGGGTTTGAGGTTATAGAGTTATGAAAATAAATAAATGTGTTACGTGTTTTATTAATTTCAATAACTCTTATTGAAAACAACCATGCCAAATGATTAATTCCTTTACATCTGCCCACAATTATTATAATAAATAAAATTTAATAAAATGATATTATTTCCTCAAAATACATACTGGAAAAACTACACGGTATGTAATCATTAATACAAGACATGTACTCATTTTACATGAAAACTACAAGGAGTGTCTATTCAATGTACATATCTTGTTTATCTTGTTATCACTTTTCCTTATTTTCTCCACCACATTTATTAGACCTTGAGTAATTACTATTTATTTCTTAAATAAATGTAACTTCATTACTCGTTATTAAATATATATTATTTCTCCCACAATATATTCTCTCGAATAACTAGGGTCAAAATAAATGTGATCAGGCATCCTTAAATAAATATTAAACCACCATTTGGAATAAACATTATTTAACATGTTAAATTAATATTTAACTGAGATACATGGACAGGCTTAGGGTGTGACCCTCTAGGCCTCTTTCTCAGTGGCATTAGGCAGAGCCTGTCAAAAGTCCAAGGTTAGTGTTTAACAACATGCCAAGAAACCCATAGAGAATGAAGTTAATGCCGCAATGACATGTCACCTGTTTAATATAATCCCTTTGTCACAATATCTCGAATCAAGTGGGTTGCATGCTATTTCCTATTAGGATGGTATGAGTCTGAGTATGGTATACTCTACTATACCAAACGTAGGAACGAAATAGAATGAGATTCTCAGATACAAGAGGGGGTGAAATGTACTTAAAAATCCCTTTGGAATTTTTGGATAACCATAATTCACAACACCCCTATGTTCTAAAGACTTGCTTGATTTCGAAAAATTGATTATAGAAATGAAACTCAAAAAAAGTTTACACCAGCTAATATTTTAACTTAAAGAATTTAGAATATAACTAAATAAGAGTACAAGTAATGAATTATAAGAACGTTATACATTCCTTAACAACGAAAAATGCAGCGTAAACAAACAGAGTATTAAAAACTACATGTAATAAATAATAACTCTTTTAACCCAAAGATAAGGGTATCCAAAAATCTTTGATAAGAGGTCCCTTGATTTATACATTCAAGAATGTTTGTCTTACCCACACCAAGGTAAGCCCTCGATACGAAGATCAGGGTCTGTATTGCTATCCCTAAAAGCCCTCAACTACCAGGTAGTCAGCACCTCTGTCTTCCTCATCAGGGAAGTCCTCAACATCAAGGTGTTGGAACCTCTATATTCATATCCCTGGAAGCCCTCAATTGTAATCAGCAACAATTGGAGTCACACAAAACAAGTTTGCACAAGTCAATGTTTGAACAAGCTGTTCAAACATTCTGTACGAAGCATTGAGAGTTGATAAGAGCCTCTCTCACTAGAAATCACTTTAGGAAATTCTGATCACAAAAATTCCAAAAGTCTCTAACACTTACAAATGAGCTCCTATTTATAGGTGAAGCTCTAATGGTCGTCTCCCTCCTCCAACGATCACATTTTTCCTTGAATTTCGGAGGGACCTGTACACGTGTCAGTCAAACAATGGTTAGACAACAACTGAAATCATGACATCATTTTCTAATGAAACCAGTGTAAGCATAAGTAAAACTGAAGTTTGGAATGTAAAACATAATATCTTTTATCAAATTATTATATGATTCTGAGGTTTTGAAATTGAATCAGAATTTTACACTTAGAAAAAATTATGATACGAATAATTAAATCTAGGTAAGGGTAAATTTCCATAAAAAAGAAAATATTACTTAGAGAAGTAAAATATCGGTTTGATTAAGTATAAGCTATCTATGATTTTCAAAACAAGAAGGAATGGAAATTTCATAAGGAAAACCTCATTGACTCAACAATCTCCCCGTTTTTGGAAAGCACAAACAACCTTACAAAAAAGAATATAAGGACTTAGAAAAATTTCTTTAGACTTTGAAATTAAAACTTATCTCCCTTTGTTCATAGATGATAGTGATTACAACTAACTCCCTCTTAGGCTTTGGAACTCTAAGGATTATATTATGGATTTCTAATATGGAATCTTCATTATCATCAGAATGAAAAAACTTTGTAACAAGAAACTCCCCCTTACTTAAGGATAGTTTTTCTTAGCTTGGAATTTTTTCTACCCCCGTTTTGATTTTTCCTTCTCCCCCATTTGAGTAGTTATTTTTCCTTCTCCCCCTTTGTGATTTTCAAAAATAATTTAAGGTAATGGAAAATAAATATGGTACCTGAAATATTAGTAAAGACATGCAAGGAAAACAAGAAACCATAGTTCTATTATAATTGGATTAATTTTTACAAGGAAGATCAAATGCGACAAAAGATTGGATTGAGTTTATTTATCTTCCTTTTTCTTTGGGAATAGCTTTATAAAGAGGGTTTTCATCTTCTTCAATTCATTCTTATCCTCCTCATCTTTCTTTTCTAAGGATTTAATCCTTTCCTCTTGAGCCTTCAGAGCATCAGACTATGCCTTAAGAATTTCATCCTGCTTCACAAGTTTCTCTTCAATCTCAATCCAAAGATCTCTTTCCCCTTTCCAGTTTTGAGAAACTGAGTTAAGCTTTCCATTCAGATCCCTTACTTGATGATTCCATGAATTTTTCTCAATGGTCAGCTTATCCTAAAGATTATTTATCATGGAATCCTCGTTGTCAAAAGATTCTTTTACATCATTCTGAAAATTATCAATCTCTACGAAATCATTATCAACTATATTAGGCAACAATGTCATCTTGGTGCTTGATTTTCTGTGAACATCATAATTGATAAGGAAATTTCTATACTCAGACTCAATCTTCACACATTTATCCATCACCAAAGATAAGGATTCTGACTATTGATTCAGATTGTGTTGAAGCATCTGGAATCTATAGTCTATGGTAGGAATGATCAGAATGGGGTCCACCAATTTCTTCAATGACTCAACAACAAAGTCATTACCCAATGCTGATGACTCCGAATCTGATATCTTGATAGGTGAGTGCTCTTCATAAATCTCCACCATATTTCTTCTAGAAGAACCATCAACATCTTTCTTTCTAATGATATATTTTGTTTTGGGTGTCCATAAGCACTTTCTTCCCCTTATCAACTTTCAGAACTTCCTCATTAGAAGATTCATCCTCGCTTTCAGATACTTGAAAAATCTTGTCTTCATTTGGTTTCTCTTTCTCTACTCCTTCTTCAAGATAGGGATTCTCATATCTTTCTTCCTAAGATAATTTGTTTTCTTTCTCTTCTACATTCTCATCATATTTGTTACAATACTTTTCATCTCCCTTTTCCAGAGTGACATGCTTTGAAGATTCGGCCACTTCGTGATAATCCTCAACTTGTTTAATTAATTCATCTAGATCACCACTTATTTCTTCTACTTGCTCTTCTTCTTCTACTTCCTCTTGTTCTTATATTTCTTCAAAAAATTCTTCCTCTACTTCTTCTCGAGCTCTTTTCTCTACTTCTTCAACAACCTCCTTCCATTTAGACTTTTCTGGAGTTGAGTAATTTTTTCCGGGGGTCTCCGGTAATGGATCAACAAGAAATGTTTCCGGTACATGAATATTATGATAGGCTACTTCAGTGTCTCTCAAAAGGGATTGTATAATTTCAAATTCAACCATATTTTTCTTCATATTCTTATCATTTTATACATTTTCAAGGTATTCAGCCGTCTTCTCCCTTAAGGATTTAGCTCCAGCAGGGTCCAATCCGAAATTGTAACGACCCAAAATTTCATTAATGGAAAATCCCTATTGATCCAGTTAAATGTTTCTTTATGAAAAAAAAATGTTTTTATAAGATGTCAACTTCTTTAGTTTAACGTTAAGATTTGTGACCGTTACTTTTATAGCCATTGAACAGTGATCATCTGGGTAGTTTAAATATAAGGCTTTAACGAACCAATTTTCTACTCAGACAAAGGAAGCGATGGCCTCATCCAGTAGAATTTCCCATTACGAAGCCCATTTGTCGGAGCTCGGAAAGGAGGTGGCGTATTTGGGCTTTTCCCTTGACCAAGACCAAGCTGAGCTTCATCATGTCAAGCTCGAACGTGATCGTCTACGGGAAAAATGGAAGTTGATAGAGATTACCACTCGAGCAATGTTATCCGAGCAACCCCAAGAGTCGGTCACCATCGCACACCTTACCCTTAGGTCTTATGCGGCTATTTTAAGGGGTTATGTAACGAATAAGTAGCACCATGTTCATGTAAATTATTTTTGTATATAATAATGAATATAATTTCTAGTCATTTTTGATACATTGTAATTAGTTTTTAAAGTACAAACGGTGTTTTTAGTTATTATTTAATTAAGAATTATATTTTATTAAATTAAAGGATTTTTGAATTAAATAATATTTTAATAAAATATTATTATTAATATTAAATTAATTTTTATTAAATATAAATGATCTTATAATTTTATGAATGCAATTAAAATTTTTATTAAGGTTTGAAAGCCATTTCTGTCAGAACCCGTGAATTTTTTTATAAATGTCGGTTTTTATTTTAAAAGTGAAAATTCACATATTTAGAAAATTATTTAGATAAAATAAATATTATTTTTGGAATCAGGACGTCGAAATTATCCAACGGTTAATTTTTCATAATTTTCTGAGACAGTTAAATTTTTGGGTAAAAATTAAATACCATTTAAATATATAATGTGTTTTAGGACATCATAATGACCCAATGGTGATGTAATAAAATACCATAATCCTTATGTTCGGCCAATATATGTTTTATCATTAAAATAATGAGGTTTTGGGTTTGTTTGACTCACTTTTCAAAGCATTAATGGAGCCCTCAAGACTTATTCAACACTTTGCCTTTTTAAATTAATTTCCATGGAAGTGTGACTCACCTCCACATAAGCAACCCTAATTTTTTAATAAGTTCGGACCTTGGCCTTGTAAAATATCGTTTTCCTCTTTCCTTTTCCAGAAACCATGGGAAAATTCCATGGGATGGTTTGTGGTTTGGATTATTTTAATATAAGGGGTCCCAAACCTAAATAATAAAGAATTCTCTCACCTTTCCTATATAAACCCACCCAAGCTCCCACTTCCTCCTTACTCAAAGCCCTTGATGTTCGTCCAACCTCTGCCCTACTCTCTCTATAATCCTCCCAAGGTGCCCCAAGCTCCCAAGAAGCCTCTCACAAGCCTCTCTCTAGCCTTTGGAAGCACACTTCCAAGTAAGGGGTTTTCTTCCTTTCTCATTTTTTTGTCAATTTTCTTTAAGTTGTATTTCCCTTTTTATTTCAATTATGAATGTTGGGGTATGGTTTCGCACCTCCCCCATACTGCCCTATTATTGTTTGAATGATGGGAGAACCCTTTCTCTCTCATTAAATGCCTCCTATGTACACCCGTTACTATGCTGAAATTCCGAAAGGAACTTCTCTCTCTTCTTTTACATTCAAGCAATACTTTTGTATCATGAATCTAAATTCCATTTCTATTGTTGGGACATGTATATATATTATCTCCTTACTGTCCATTACATGTAAATATGATGAGGAACCCATTTCTCTCTCATCAACCTTTTTTATGAATTCTTATGTCACGACGTTACGCTGCCGAAATCACACCAATTTTCTAAGCCAATGTCTTTGTGTAGTGAATACCATGCCCATTTCTCCATCAAGGGTATTCACCTTTATGCACATATACATATTGATTGTAAAGTTTCATGTATGAATTCCACATTCCTTTATCGTGGAAGAAATGATTATGTTTTATGAATCCATGTTTTATGATCCATGTGGCACACTTATGCATGAAATGAAATGTTTAAGAAGGGTGCACCCTTTATAGCGCTCCAATGCATTGGGTAAAGTATAGTATCATGATACGTCATGTGCAATGAGTGTTGACTCATGCTAATTCAAGTGCAACGAGGGTTTACTCGTGCTTCAAGTGCAATGAGGGTTTACTCATGCTCCATGTGCAATGAGCCTTGGCTCATGCTAATTCAATGTTAAGTGTTGTTGCCACATTTCCATGTTTTGATTATCATGCTTTATCATGCCTTTATGTTCATGTCTCTCTTATGCTCTATTGAAATGACTATTGCCTAACATGTATTGTACTTCTCATGTTATTCATTGTGTACTCCCTTACTGGGCTTTATAGCTCACCCTTTTCTTATGCATGTCCTCAGGTTATACCATGCAATGCTAAGTACGAAGGAATGTAGTGGTCATGTAAAGGAAGTTTTCAATAAGGATGTTGTATTTCAAGTTTAAAGTCTTTATGTAATGATCCTAAGCCCCAAAGACACTAAACCTCTCGATCTTCTCTGTTGTATCAAGTGAAGTTTTATGTAATAAAGCATGTTTAAGTTGTAATAAAAAGCAGGGTTGTCATAGTTGGTATCAGAGGATTTCTCTTTGGATCAACTGGCACGGATATATATCAGGGAAGTGGTACGGTTGCATGCAGTACCACTATATATGGTGTCTAACCGAGATCCAAGATTTACCTCTATGTTTTGGAAGAGTCTTCAACATGCTCTGAATACTGAACTGAACTTCAGTACGGCCTATCATCCTCAAACTGATGGCCAATCCGAGCGGACTATCCAAACACTTGAGGATATGTTGAGAGCGTGCTCAATGGAATTTAAAGGAGGATGGGATCAACATCTTCCTCTAGTTGAGTTCTCTTATAATAATAGTTTCCACTCGAGCATCCAAATGGCACCATATTAAGCCCTGTATGGGAAAAGGTGTAGAACACCGGCATGTTGGGATGAGGTCGGTGAACGTAAGCTGCTTGGACCAGAAATGGTCGAAGAAATGGTGGAGAAGGTGAAAACCATTCAGCAGCATATCAAGGCAGCCCAAAGTCGACAGAAGAGTTATGCAGATAATCATCGATGAGACATTGAGTTTAAAGTCGGAGACATGGTGTTTTTACGCATATCTCCGTGGAAGAAGGTCATGAGGTTTGGAAAGAAAGGGAAGTTAAGTCCAAGGTACATCGGCCCCTTCGAGATTCTTGATCGTGTTGGGGCTGTGGCCTATCGACTAGCACTTCCACCTACTATGGCCAAGGTGCATGATGTCTTCCATGTATCCCTCTTAAGGAAGTACATACCAGACCCTTCACATGTACTCTCTTCTGAGGTGTTACAATTAGAAGATGATCTTTCTTATGAGGAGAAACCAGTGAAGATCTTGGATCGTAGAGAAAAAGTTCTACGAAATAAGACAATGCCCCTCGTCAAGGTGTTGTGGAGAAACCACAAGTTTGAAGAAGCAACTTGGGAGTCGGAGGATATGATGAAGCTAAGTTACCCACATTTGTTTTAGTGTGGGAAAAGGAAAATTTCGAGGGAGAAATTTCTTAAGGGGGAATGTTGTAACGACCCAAAATTTCATTAATGGAAAATCCCTCTTGATCCAGTTAAATGTTACTTTATGAAAAAAAAATGTTTTTATAAGATGTCAAATTCTTTAGTTTAACATTAAGATTTGTGACCGTTACTTTTATAGCCGTTGAACAGTGATCATCTGGGTAGTTTAAATATAAGGCTTTAACGAACCAATTTTCTACTCAGACAAAGGAAGCGATGGCCTCATCCAGTAGAATTTCCCCTTACGAAGCCCATTTGTCGGAGCTCGGAAAGGAGGTGGCGTCTTTGGGCTTTTCCCTTGACCAAGCCCAAGCTGAGCTTCATCAAGTCAAGCTCGAATTTGATCATCTACGGGAAAAATGGAAGTTGATAGAGATTACCACTCGAGCAATGTTATCCGAGCAACCCCAAGAGTCTGTCACCATCGCACACCTTACCCTTAGGTCTTATGCGGCTATTTTAAGGGGTTATGTAACAAATAAGTAGCACCATGTTCATGTACATTATTTTTGTATATAATAATGAATATAATTTCTAGTCATTTTTGATACATTGTAATTAGTTTTTAAAGTACAAATGGTGTTTTTAGTTATTATTTAAATAAGAATTATATTTTATTAAATTAAAGGATTTTTGAATTAAATAATATTTTAATAAAATATTATTATTAATATTAAATTAATTTTTATTAAATATAAATGATCTTATAATTTTATGAATGCAATTAAAATTTTTATTAAGGTTTGAAAGCCATTTCTGTCAAAACCCGTGAATTTTTTTATAAATGTCGGTTTTTATTTTAAAAGTGAAAATTCACATATTTAGAAAATTATTTAGATAAACTAAATATTATTTTTGGAATCAGGACGTCGAAATTATCCAATGGTGAATTTTTCATAATTTTCTGAGACAGTCAAATTTTTGGGTAAAAATTAAATACCATTTAATATATAATGTGTTTTATGACATCATAATGACCCAATGGTGATGTAATAAAATACCATAATCCTTATGTTCGGCCAATATGTGTTTTATCATTAAAATAATGAGGTTTTGGGTTTGTTTGACTCACTTTTCAAAGCATTAATGGAGCCCTCAAGACTTATTCAACACTTTGCCTTTTTAAATTAATTTCCATGGGAGTGTGACTCACCTCCACATAAGCGACCCTAATTTTTTAATAAGTTCGGACCTTGGCCTTGTAAAATATTGTTTTCCTCTTTCCTTTTCCAGAAACCATGGGAAAATACCATGGGATGGTTTGTGGTTTGGATTATTTTAATATAAGGGGTCCCAAACCTAAATAATAAAGAATTCTCTCACCTTTCCTATATAAACCCACCCAAGCTCCCACTTACTCATTACTCAAAGCCCATGAAGTTCGTCCAACCTCTGCCCTACTCTCTCTATAATCCTCCCAAGGTGCCCCAAGCTCCCAAGAAGCCTCTCACAAGCCTCTCTCTAGCCTTTGGAAGTACACTTCCAAGTAAGGGGTTTTCTTCCTTTCTCATTTTTTTGTCAATTTTCTTTAAGTTGTATTTCCATTTTTATTTCAATTATGAATGTTGGGGTATGGTTTCTCACCTCCCCCATACTGCCCTCTTATTGTTTGAATGATGTGAGAACCCTTTCTCTCTCATTAAATGCCTCATATGTACACCTGTTACTATGCTGAAATTCCGAAAGGAATTTCTCTCTCTTCTTTTACATTCAAGCAATACTTTTGTATCCTGAATCTAAATTCCATTTCTATTGTTGGGACATGTATATATATTATCTCCTTACTGTCCATTACATGTAAATATGATGAGGAACAACTTTCTCTCTCATCAACCTTTTTTATGAATTCTTATGTCACGCCGTTACGCTGCCGAAATCACACCGATTTTCTAAGCCAATGTCTTTGTGTAGTGAATACCATGCCCATTTCTCCATCAAGGGTATTCACCTTTATGCACATATACATATTGATTGTAATGTTTCATGTATGAATTCCACATTCCTTTATCGTGGAAGAAATGATTATGTTTTATGAATCCCTGTTTTATGATCCATGTGGCACACTTATGCATGAAATGAAATGTTTAAGAAGGGTGTGCCCTTTATAGCGCTCCAATGCATTGGGTAAAGTATAGTATCATGATACGTCATGTGCAATTAGTGTTGAATCATGCTAATTAAAGTTCAACGAGGGTTTACTCGTGCTTCAAGTGCAATGAGGGTTTACTCATGCTCCATGTGCAATGAGCCTTGGCTCATGCTAATTCAATGTCAAGTGTTGTTGCCACATTTCCATGTTATGATTATCATGCTTTATCATGCCTTTATGTTCATGTCTCTCTTATGCTCTATTGATATGAATATTGCCTAACATGTATTGTACTCCTCATGTTATTCATTGTGTACTCCCTTACTGGGCTTTATAGCTCACCCTTTTCTTATGCATGTCCTCAGGTTATCCCATGAAATGCTAAGTACGAAGGAATTTAGTGGTCATGTAAAGGAATTTTTCAATAAGGATGTTGTATTTCAAGTTTAAAGTCTTTATGTAATGATCCTAAGCCCCAAAGACACTAAACCTCTCGATCTTCTTTGTTCTATCAAGTGAAGTTTTATGTAATAAAGCATGTTTAAGTTGTAATAAAAAGCAGGGTTGTCATAGAAATGGGGTTCCCCTTCCTTTATCTTCTCCTTATTTTCCCTCCACATAGCAAACACCTCATCTGAATATGCTTTTGGTTTTTTCGGATTGGGAGGTGAGGATTGGGTTTCCTTAGTTTTTGGGGTCTTGCCTTCAGTAACCACTTCTTTCAATTTCGTCTTCTTACCAACCTTCTTCACTGGCTCAGATTTCTCCACATTTTTTAGATTGGTTTCAGCCACATCCTCTAGAAAATTATAATACTCTCCTATTTCATTGGAATAAGTCATATTAATCCTCTTCATGGTATTATCACTAATAAGAATCACCTCACAATTACGAGCCTTAGACTTACATGAAATCTTGAAATAATCCATACACCGAACTATCAGCTTAGATAGTAAGGCAGGGTACATGATGACTTGAGCTCTCAAATTTCCCGCCTTGATGTTATTGATTGTCACAAGAACATTCCTCATCAGATATATGTTTCTTAGATTCCCCAAGAAGTATAAGAAATATTTATCACTTTTCTTTAGGGTAGTATTGTCACCCTTTCATGGAACCAAGAAACCTTGTACCCAATGTTGAAGAATCCGATTATTAGATGATATGTGAGAAATTATAACTGCCCTTAAATAATCAAGCCCAAGGCACTCCAAGGCCTTTAACATAACAAAACTACCATGAACATCTGGAAGTTTGTTTGAGAAAAATTCAGCTTTTCCATCATATGCCATCCCCACCAATCTTGCTACCTTGGTGTAAGTATGTTTGTAAGTCTTCCCATATGACTTGAAAGAAACTTTTTCTCTTCCCTCTTCCTCATAAAAGCATGATGATTCATAGAAATATACAAGTAACTCTGGATAGACCACATCTTGAACCCCTATATTAGATATACATACATCTTCCCAACAATTCCACTAGATGTTCTTAGAGATGATAAAATCGTACTTGTAAATGTTTGGATAGACCAACCTTTCTCTGTACACTTACCATTTTAAAATTGGCTTCATGGTAGACATTTCTTGAGAAATGGCTTCTACAGACATTCGTAATGGAGGATTTCTGAGAGATTTGAAATGCTCTTTAAGATCTGAGGCAGAGCTTCAAGATGCGAGAGCTTGGAGTTTGATGTGGGACACAAATGGGGGTGCCCTTTATATAGGCGAAGGAGCTGAAATTTGAACTTCCAAAACCAATCTAATAGTTGAAAATTTCTCTGATCTGATCTAACGGTTCAAAACAAACCCACAAATAAATTCTGAATCCGATCTTTTTTGGTTTTAACAAAAACATTCAGATTTAAGAAGAAACAAATCCAAGAAATTTTAAATGAAAAAGAAACTACCAGCAACTAAAAATGACTACGCAAACATGAGTAAGGAAGTCATACATTTCTGATTCAGTAAGAAGTTTATTCGTGATTGGTAATATTCTTCTTGAAGAAAATTTGACTATGAAAAATTCACTATGAAAAACTTACTACAAAAAACTTATAATAAAAAATTTTATTGCAAGAAGTTTGAGTACGATAAGTATGAGTACGAGAATTCCCATTATGAAAATTCTCAATTCAAAAATTCTCAATACGAAAATTCTCAATAAGAAAATTATCATTGCGAATATTCTCATTAAGAAAATTTTTAGTACGAAAATTTAATTATGAAAATTTCTAGTATGAAAAATTCATTACGAAAATTCCCAGTAAGAAAACTTCTTTACGAAAATTCTCAGTATGAAAACTTCATTACGCAAATTTCTTTTACAAAAGTTTCCTTAAAAAAATTTCCAATACGAAAATTTCATTTCGAAAATTTCTAGTATAAAATTTTTCACAATGAAATTATTTTGAAAAACTCATTACGATAAATTTTGAAAAACTCATTACGATTTTTTTTGAAAAACTATTTATGAAAACTTTTGAAAAACTCATTAATTTTTTTTTGAAAAAGTCATTACGAAAATTTTTTAAAAACTCATTATGAATTTTTTTTAAAAACTCATAATGAAAATTTTTTAAAAACTCATTACGATAATTTTTGAAAAACTCATTGCAAAAAATTTAGAAATACACATTATGAAATTTTTTAAAAAACACATTACGATAAATTTTGAAAAACATATGTACTCCCCCTATGAAAAGGATTTTGTTAATGTAAGGAGAATGGTTCAAAAAGAAGTTAATGAAGGAAGATTACCTTATGGTTATCATCCCTAGCTTCTATTTAATGTTTTCAAATCTATTGGAAGGTACAGATTTTGTGAAAATGTCATCAAGTTGATCTTGCATTCCGATAAATTGAAGAATGATGTCTCCTTTTATTTTGTGATCCCTAAGAATGTGATTCCTAATATCTGTGTGCTTTGCACGGGAGTGATCTGCAAGGTTTTTACTAAGGGCAATGGCACTTGTGTTATCACAAAAAATTTGAGTCTTAGTAAAACTCAAACCATAGTCTGTGAGTGTGTGTTGCATCCACAACACTTGAGCACAACAACTTCCAACTACTACATATTCAGCTTCAATAGTGGAGAGTGCTACAGAATGTTTCTTTTTGAAAGACCAGGAAACTATTGAATCTCCTAGGAAATGACATGTTCCAGAAGTACTCTTTCTATCCATTCTCCATACACCAAACTCCGCATCTGAAAATATGTTTAAGATAAAATCATTTCTAGAATTATAAAATAGTCATATATCCATGGTTCCCTTTAAATAGTGAAAAATTATTTTCATATACATTAAATGAGATTCCTTAGGATTGGATTGATATCTTTCACATAAGTATACTGAAAACATCATGTCTGGTAAACTAGCTGTCATGTAAAGCAGACTTCCTATCATACCTCTAAAATATGTTTGATCCACTGGTTTCACAGCTTTATCAAGATCTAGTGTGTTTGTGGTACCAATAGGAGTACTTATACTCTTAATGTTGTCATATCCATAATTTTTAAGAATATATTTAATATACTTATGTTAGGATATGTAGATTCCTTCAGGTTTTTGTGAAATTTAAAAACAATGGAAAAATGTAAACTCGTCCATCATACTCATTTCAAACTCATATTTCATTAGATCCGAAAAGGAATCAGTTAATGATTGCTGAGATGAACCAAATATAAATTAATAAACATAAATTTGAACAATAAAAACATTTTTCTTATCTTTCTTTATAAAACGGGTTGGATCTTCATTTCCCGTAACATAGTTATTTTGAAGCAAAAATCCTGTAAGACAATCATACCAAGCTTGTGGGGCTAGTTTAAGTCCATACAATGAATTGGTATGTCTAAAAACATGATCAGGATGTTTTGTGTCTTCAAAGCGACGAGGTAGTTCAACAAAAACTTCCACTAGATCATAACCATTAAGAAAGAACATTTCACATCCATTTGAAAAAGTTTATAATTTAAGAATACTGCAAAGGAAAGTAAAATACGAAAAGATTCATGTCTAGGTACTGGAGCATAGGTTTCATCATAGTCCATTCCTTCTTATTGATTGTATCCTTTAGAAACCAATCTAGCTTTATTTCTAACGACGACTCCATTTTCATCACACTTATTTCTAAAAACCCATTTTACTCCAATAATAGAAGATTCTTTTGGTCTTTCGATCATGGTCCAGAAATAATTCCTTTTGAATTAATTTAGTTCTTCTTGAATGGATTTTATCCAATCATCGTCACCTAAAGCTTCATCAGTGACTTTCGGTTCCAATTGGGAAAAGAATACTTGATTTTCTATTTAATTTCGTAAGTAACTTCTAGTCCTTACGGGTTGATTGACATCTCCAATGATGCAATCACTGGAATGATTCTTTAGAAACGACTGATTTGGGTTTTTTAAAACATGTTCATCAGCATAGGGTAGGAAATATTTTGGGGTAAATGTTTCAGAAGCATCTTCTTGTACATTTTCCTTATCAGAAGGGTTTTCTATCAATGGTTGATAATCAGTTTATGAAAACACATCCAATGATGTAGGTTGAGTTTTTTTTGAAAAAAAAGGGATCAGTTTCATCAAATTTGCCATGTACTATTTATTCAATAGTACAAGTGTTTTTGTTGAAAACAGTATATGACATAAACGTTGTGGGGTAGCCTAAGAAAATTTCGTCATCAGATTTTGGTGCGAATTTGTGTAAGTTATCTTAAGTATTCAGAATGAATACTTTGAATCCAAAAACCTAAAAGTAAGAAAGTCTAGGTTTTCTACCACTCCATAACTCATAAGGAGTTTTATTAAGAAAAAGTCTAATCAAAACTTGATTTATAGTATAACAAGAAGTACTTAATACGTCACCCTAAAAATGTTTAGCTACAGAATACTCACTCAACATGGTTCTAGTTATCTCTTGGATAATTCTATTTCTTCTTTCAAAAACACCATTTTTTTGCGGTGTTCTGGGTGGTGAAACGTTTTGAGTAATACATTTTCTACTACAAAAAGTTTCAAAATCAAAATTTTGAAATTCTCCTCCATGATCACAATGAATATTTTTCAATGGATGTTTTTTCTCATTTTTGACTTGGGCACTAAAACTTTTTAAATAAGAAAAAGATTCAGATTTCATTGCTAGAAAATAGACCCACGTAAATCTAGTGAATCAACCAAAACAAATACATAGTACATTCCCCCAATGCTTCCAGTTTGTGTTTGGCCAAAAATATCCATATGCACTAGCTGTAATGCATCTATAGTTGAGACTTCACCGACTGATTTAAAACTTGATTTATGTTTCTTTCCATATTGACAAGGGTCATTATATTTTGAATAATCAAATCTAATCTCTTGTATATACTTATTTAAACCATTATTAGAAATATTTCATAAGATCATGAGATTACAGTGTCCTAACCTTCTATGCCATAACCCAGAATGATCTTCCATTAAACTAAGGCAAGGTATGTCTTGGCTCTTAAGGTCTTCTAGGTTTAGTGTGTAATCATTATCTTGCATGTTGGCAGAATGAATATACACTTCCTTGGAATTGTATACTAAGCACTTATCATTCATAAAATTCCCAAGTTATCCTTCATCAAATAATTTAATTAAGCTGAATAGGGTATGCTGAAGACCCTTAACAATTAAAACATTTGAAATCAACGTTTTTTCAAGAAGAACAATGTTACCTATAAAAATAATTTCTCCCTGAGCATTATCTCTAAATGTTAATTTTACTCCTTTCACCTTGATAATATTTTCAAAATAGATTTTGTTACCAGTCATATGCTGGGAACATCCACTATCCATGTACCAAGTATTTTTGTTGGTACTTTCCCTATTTTCCTTAAAATAAGAAAAAGTTATGTTTTCCGAATCCAGACTTTCTTAGATCCAGAATTGTTAGACAAAAACTATTTGGGTATCAACATTTGTTTAGGGAAATTTTCATTATGAAACCCTAGATATTGAACTCTATTTAAGGAGAAATTTTTCTTCGAATGACCACCACTTTGAAATTTAGTGAAAAAAGGGGATTTAGAAGGAACAAAATAGTTGTTTTTGAAAATCAGTTTTTGGTGAGTATAACCTATATCTGTATTGTTTCCTTGAGGTTTAATTTGAGAATACATATTTTCAAATTTTTCCATCCCATAAGTAAATTTTGCAAGGAGATTCTTAAGAGAAAATATTTCATATTTCATTCTGATGATTAGATTCTTATCCTCGGGAATCATTTCCGTAGTGTTCGATTTTTCCTCAAAAAATTTCTTCTCTAAAATAGCATTGATAAGATCTTTAGAAATTTATTCTTTAATAAAATTTTCTTTCTCAAGGTCATCAGAAAGTTTTTCCAAAAGCTCTTTTTTATCTCTAAGATCTGTAGAATGATCTGAAATGTATTTTGTATGAACTTATTCCCTAGTATTTTCCTTGTCTAATTTCATAGAAATTTTACAATTTTTTGCTTCATGTAACTTGGAAAATATATATACATCTTCAAATGAAGGTTCTTCATTTTCTAAAGATGACGTATCTTCATTATAAGTATTATTTTCAGAATATTAGTTTTTATCAAGAGATAAATTTGTTAATTCCTCGGTAGAGTGTACCTTTTCTATAAGGCATGTATTTGAGAAAGAAGTAGTAGTAATGAATCCCATATTCTTATGAGATGATGAATCCTATTATGAAGATTCACTTTTTGAAGAGTCACCACCATTGGCACTCTAGGTGTAATTAGAATTTAGAACTTTCTTAGCTTTGGCTATGTTATAATTCTTCCTATTCCTTTCAGAATGCCTCTTTTTTGTTTCATTCTTCTTGAGAATAGGGCAATCAGGTCTTATGTGACCAGCTCTCTTACATTCATAGAATGTGACAAATGAATCATTCTTATCTTTCTATTCCTTCTTTTTATACTTGGACTGGAAATTTCATTATCCATCTATCTTCATCATTCGTCGAGGAATATTAGCTGACTCATTTTCGGAGACTTCACTTTCACTATATTTAGATTGGATAATAACCTTCTTAGACATGGATCTAGTAACTCTATCAGGAGTCTTAGCATTCTTGTGATTTGAAGTTGTAGTAAAAGCAACACTACCATTCCTAATCTTCTTCTTTATGTTGTCAGCATCTCTCTTCATTCTTGTCTCATGTTGAAGAAGTGTTCCAAAATGTTCATCAAGAGAAATTTGAGTATCCTTTCTACTTTCATCGATAGCAGTTCTATATGATTCGCACTCATTGGGAATTATAGAAATGATCTTTTCAATAAGAGCTTCATCATCTAGACATTTCTCTCCCATAAATTGTATGCTATTCAAGATAGACGTGAATATATGTTGCACCTTACAAATTAGTGCTCCATAAGTAAAATTAAAACAATGATACTCAGCTCTGAGCATGGATCTTCGAGTCTAAATCATTTTAGATGTACAAAAATGTGTAACTTCAAGTTTTTTCCATATACAATTAGCTGTTTCAGAAGAAGAGATTTTTTTATATATCTTCATAGTCATTGAACAATGTAATGTATTGTGTAACTTATAGTTGAGTTGGTATTCATGCTTTTCTTGATTAGTAAAAACACTTACTTCCTTATCAATAATTTTATATCCACTGGTAAGCATGACAAAGTTATCTACCCCAGTATTGATAATGAAAGACTTCATAAGATATCTCCAATATTCATAATCATTACCATCAATCATTGGTGGTCTAGTAGGATTTAGGTTGTTGATAGAACGAACATTTAAACCTTCCATCCTTCAGAAAATCTATGGAACACAAACTTGTTAATAGTACGAGTTTGTAAACAAGAGAAAATAGTCTATGAAAGAAAAAATTGTATCTCTAATCAATGTATGAATCTGAAATATGAGTTCGAAAAAGATATTCCCAAAATTATGAATCCAAGAAATATGAATCTGAGAATTTCCTTCTGAATCTAATCGTGAGATTAATTCAGATTGATCCAAATGCTCTGATTCCAACTGTTTGGATGGTATGAGTCTGAGTATGATATAATATACTATAAATAATGTAGGAATAAAATAGAATGTGATTCTTAGATACAATATGGGGGTGAATTGTACTTAAAAAATCTCTTAGGAATTTTTGGATAACCAAAATTCACAACACCTCTATGTTCTAAAAACTTTCTTGATTCCGGAAAAGTAATTCTGGAAATGAAATTTAACAAAATTTTACACTAGATAAGATTATACCTTAAAGTGTATAGAATCTAACTAAATTAGAGTACATGTAAGGAAGTATAATAATGTTATACTTTCCATAACAATTAAAAATGCAGCGGAAAAAAATAGAGTAGTAAAAACTACATGTAACAAACAATAACTCTTTTAACCACAAGAGAAGATTATCCAACAACCTTGGATAAGAGGTCCCTTTATTTATACTTTCAAGAAATTCTATCTTACCCACTCAAGGGTAAGTCCTCGATATGAGGATCGAAGTCTATCTTTCTATCCCTGCAATTCCTCAACTATCAGGTAGTCGACACCTCTGTCTTTCTCAGTAAGGAAGCCCTCAACTTCAAGGTGTTGGAAACACTATCTTCCTATCCCTCAAAGATCTCAATTGTAATCAGCAACAATATGAGTCGCACGAAGCAAGTATGTACACGACGAAGTTTGAAAAAGCTGTTTGAACTTTGTACATGAAGGTTTCAGATTTGATAAGAGCCTATCCCTCTAGAAATCACTTGAGGAAATTCTGATCACCAAAATTCCAAAAGCCTTGAACACTTTCAAATGAGCTTCAATTTTTAGGTGAATCTCCAATGGTCAGCTCCCTCCTCCAACGGTCATATTCTTCATTGAATTTAGGAGGGTAATGTACACGTGTCACTCAAACAATGGTTAGTCAATAACTGAAAGTACGACACTATTTTGTAATGAATCAAGTGTAAGAATAAGTAAAACTAAAGTTCGTAATGTAAAACATAATATCTTATATCAAAGTATTATATGATTCCAAAGTTTTGGAATTCAATCTGAATTTTATACTTAGACAAATTTATGATATGAATAAGGAAATCTAGTTAAGGGTAAATTTTTTTAAGTAAGGAAATTTTCCTTTGAGAAGTAAAATATATATTTTCTTAAGTATAAGGTGTTTCTGGTTTTCAAAATAATAAGGAATGTAAAATTCATAAGGAAAACCTCATTGACTCAACATTTCCATCAAACCATCTGCTCGATTATTCTTTATTTATCTTTCCGGAATTGAAATAGCCTATTCCTTACGATGGCCATGGATTTATTTAGGCAACATAAATTCCATAAATGGTCTTGAGATATCTACTTCCGTTATGGAACAGAAGGGACAAATCATTTCTCGCATTATCTATTATTGAAGTATTACTCGTGACTCACCCAACGTATCCTACTTCACTGCGAATAGTGTGTCACAACAATTTTCATTAATACATCGATGTGCATGATTTTCAATACCAATTAATAATAATATTTAATTCCAAGGACCAATACACATGTCTGCATATAGGAACATCCAATGACACTATGAAATGTGGATTTCCTACTGGAGTGTCTTGTTCTCATAATACCCTATTGGATATTACAATGGGAGAACACCATGAGAGATTGCCTCAATGTTTTATGAGTCCTCACCCCTAATGGAATTTATTATTTGTGTCCCTCAAATAACATCATCAGGCCATAGAACATATATTCAAGAAATTTGTTGTGGCACTTCTAGGCTCTCATCATAGTAGGGATCCGTTATGACCCTTTAATGCAATAGCAATCCTTGGTACATTATCACATGTATTATCACGTAGAAGAATAATAAATATGTGATAAGGTTTATATTTAATGAATAAAGTACAAAGTAATTGTTTCTAGGTCACCAACTCCAACAAAATGATTAAAATAATTAGTAATTTTACTCAAAATATAAGAATGAATTTCTTAAATGAAACGGATATATAAAAACATTTATATTTTATATAGATAATCTGGGATATTTATAGAATTAATAATGCATTATATATCAAATATGAAAATAAATTATTCATTCAAGACATTACTGATCTTAATAATTTGTCAAAGGCTTCTCATTACACGTCAATGAGAACATTTCAGGCTAGTAGTTTGATTAAAATTATTTTCTTAAGGATCTCGTTGAGTCTATTAAATTTTTTCATTCATGATTCATCATATACAAATTCCACAACCTTTATATGATGGTTATTCAAAATATCTAGACCACATTCAATATATGCCTTGTCTAATGGATATATACATACTCCCTTCCTTCAGATATATCATTTCCCTAATTTTTTAGATATCATTAATTGATTCCAATAGCTTTCTTTCTCATCATCTTTGTTCTATGTTGTTTCATATCTTCTAAAAATGACACTTATATCATTGTTCAAACATCATCTCATATCAGCGGAATCATTGGACATGTTTATTTTGGGATCATTTGGATTACAGGATCATGAAATGATTGCTCTTCTCAATCATATAAACATCATGATTTATTTCACATTATAGAATGAGCTGGTTAGTGTTTGGACCAGTGTTCTACTCATCTAAAATGAATATGGGGTTTTCCATTTTAGGTGGACTTATGATTTCCATATGAATTGTGATTCAATAATCATGGTGATTTTGGGATATATTTCATAACCTCCCACTACATTTCCAAAACCCCTCAATTATTCAAATGTTATGGATCCTCTTTAGTAGATATTGCAATGTCTTGGGTTTTCTATGTACATTTAAAAAAATTACATGGGATTATATAGAGACAATATACTAAGATGACACATTATTCAGAGGACCAGGTTTCCTAGAATACATGTTTGAACTATGTTTATGCTCATTTAAAATAGTGCTCTTGTGCAGTTTTAGTAACATTTAAACGATTTATCGAATATAAAACTGGAGGTCACCGTTGTATTTAGAGCAATGGGGTTTTCAAATGAATGACCATACATTGACCGACGTAGGTCGACTATGGAAAATATTATTCATAAATTTTTAATGAATAAAAATAAACATAAAAATTTTATTTGCTTTTTTCCTTTAACATTTCGTGGTGACGCAGCAAAGCTACCAGACAATGATGAAGAAAATCTTCTGCTCATAAATTTAACAGAATTGTGATGATGAAACTCAGAAAAACAGTGATACTAAAACACATTTCTTCAATTTATAGCTTGGAAGGGACGTAAGATTAGATTCACATTCTCTAGAGGGTCTGGAAATGAAGAAAGGATACATATTAGAACACCCACTTCATGATGAATGAATAAGGGAGGCAGATTGACAATAAGATTCAGAATAGGCATTAGAAGATTGATGAACTATGAATGCTTGACTCACTCAACATCATCGATCGATCCCATCGTCAAGTTTGTGTGTAAATTTTTGTATTCTTAATTCCTTTCTCCATTCATGTTTCTAATGATGAATGCAGAAAAAACCATAAACAGGATGATTAGGGGTTGATCATTTATGAAGGATTGCTAAAAATTTGGGATTAATGTCGAAATTAGATCTTTGTGATTTATAATTTGTTCATCGTGATCCTACTAACAAGGTAGAATTAAGTCCAATATAAACTATGTGTTGGATCTATTTTTGGGTGTTATTTTCTTTTTTCCTTCCACCATCATTCATCATAGGGATATGAGAATATTGATTGTTGCACCTTCGATCTGTGGTCCAGCTATCCTGAGGCCCAGAACTTGACACCATAGAGACCCCGCAGAGGTGTGATGGTAGGAAAGACATGAGATGTGCCCACCAATAGTGCAGACTAGTGGTGGAATCTGCACCAGCCCAGTGGAGCTGCAGGTCCAGGTGCACAACCACCTGCATGGATGCTTCCTAGGGGGGAGAACCGTGGTCCAACGAGATCATGACCGCGGGGAGAACCGCGGTAGGAGGCTGCAGCCTTGGTGGGCCGCGCCGGTGCAGATTTGTCACATGGAACCACATTGGTGCAGATAGGATATGTGGTAACACATAGATGACTATCACATAGTCTTGTGTACTACGTGTAGAAGGGGTGATCAATACACGACACCCACTGTGTCTGGGAGAGATGAATTAGTCCACATAAGTGGGACACACCAGATCCAGCTGACCAAAGAGGGAGCGGTCCGGGCCCAGTTGAGGTGAGTCGAACCAAGTTGGATGGGACAAGATGGACCCAACGGGTGGGCCAGTCCCTTCAGGTTGGGTCAGTCCTATCGGGTCAGCTCGGGTGGGGTTGGTCTAATAAGGTCACACCGAACCAAGACCCAACCAACCCCCTTTTTACATAAAATCACATAACACTAAAAAACGCTGCCTATTTTGAGAGACATTTCTAGAATTAGGACCTTTGAGATGCAGCTATCCTTTAAAGATACTCTATGTGAGTTTTTGGGGAAGTATTCATACGGCCTATTAGCACGAGGAGTGGGTGCTCCCAGAACATGCATGTTAAGTGAGATATCTTGTGGATGGCTAGGAAATAGAAGCTATATGATTACCTAGGAAATGTTCCATTTCTAGAAAACATTTCTTACTGATAATTTGTGTCTTATATGCACTTTTTGTCTTACCAAGATTGAGTCAGTACTTCCATTTCCCACTAGGGTGTAGGTCCTCTAGTCTTCGTTGACACTCGTTGTGTTTCCCACACTCATTGTGTTACCAATAAAACTTGTGTTTTATTATATCCATATGTTACCTACACTCTGTGTTTTTCTGGAAATCCATCTATTACATAATCTCTATGTGTTACCAACACTCTGCATGTTACTAGATGAGGGTATAATAGATTCATAAGAAAATCATGTTTAAGTATCGCAGTCCTATACTTAGTGTGAAATGACTCTAGTGTTTCTCTTGACTTTACCACATAGAGATTGCTCTTTGTGTGCCTCTTTGGTTGTCTACAATGTGTATTTATTAGTGATCTTATTAGAGATATTCTTTGTGTCATTTCCTGTTGGTTACTTTGTGTAATTCTATTATGATTTGGGGTCCCTACTGAGTATTGTATGACTCACCCTTGCATGAGCTTCGCCACCACATGTCATGACTTGTGCAGACGATCAAAAAATTGGGAAGAGTCCTTAGTGGGCCAAATATTGGGGTTGCTTCAAGGTGACTCAATAGATGTGGTACACATTATTGACATTTAGAAAGATTATTGTACTTACTCTTCATGTAGATTTTTTGTGGAAATGTTCTAGGAGCTTGTACTAAATTATTAAGTTGGGCTTGTATTCCAGCTAATTTTTTCCTTCAGTTTTGTACCTTAATCTGAGTGGGTTTTAATATTTGTTTGGATCCCTAGATAAATAGTTTTTTAATATTCAAACTTTTCATGGAGATAGATGTGTGTATACATGTAATAGAGAAAATTCCTTCCAATTGTGGGATATTCCTACTTGGTGCTATTTTCTAGCCCATGGCCTATGGGAGGTGGGCTTGGGGTAGTCATGACATATTCCCCAAGGGATGGGCCATGATAGAGTGGTATCATATAGAAGTTAGTTTTACTCTTGTTTTGTGGCAATAGTGTTAACTGCTTCGAGTTCAACTTTCAGTCCACAGAACCAAGTGTTTTTGTGACGACCGACGTATCCCTACACCAGGACCTTGAATTCGGTTTTCTGACTCGATACATGAAAACACTAGTCGCAAGGTAAATTAATGAGTCATTCATGATATATGAATTGAGTGTGTTCTCATGTCCTTCATAATTTAGAATCATCTCAACATGTATATTTTATTAACCATTGTAAATCCTATTCTATATCATGATACTTCTACATAGGCAGCTATCTAGGATTTTGTGTCATGACCAAGAGGATGGTCCACCGAGTGATGAGGAATCGGTGCATGCATAATTTTCATAGATTGCACCTCCATGTGGAGTACTAGAAATACCACCACCTGGAGAGCATTAGTTCCTACCAGCGTAACTGGTAGAGTATGCACATTGGCTTAGTGCATTGCGTGAGATCCAGAGGAAGCAATCTCCAAACATTCGATATGAGACAGATCCTCAGGTAGCTGAGGATTACCTGCATGTGGTTATGAAAATCTTCCGCTTAGTGGGGACCCATCCCAACAAGATGAAAGTATTTTCTGTGAGCATTCTTTAGGGATAAGTGGGGAGATAGTGGTTCCTAATGGCTCAGACGCACGATGAGGTGACCCTCTCTTGGACAGCCATTGAGTGTCTATCTAGAGAGGAGATCATTCCAATGACATTACATTCTATGTGTATACATGATCTAATACACCTGTAGTAGGGTAGAAAGTTATTAGCAGAGTACTCTTTGTGAATTAAAGATATTTCATGCTATTATACATGCATTGTGAAGAAACCATTATTCAGGGAACATACATTTGAGTAGGGCTACCCTGGGAAATCAGGGAGTTGATGATATCCCTTAAAATCCCAAAGCATACTTAGGTACCAGAGCGAGCTCTACTAGTAGGGATATTTTTTCCATAGAAGGCACCCACATTGGGAGCTGCCACATGGAGACAGTTAGGGGATTATTCAGTAGCAGGTAGCCTATAGATGATGCAGGGACCCAAGCAGATCAAAGCACCCAAGGGGACAACCCAAGGACATGGGTTCTACAGTGTGAACCAACTAGTGCTGAGTGAGTTCGGTAAAGGAATGAATATGATACTCTTTCTATGGTTGGAAACATATAGATTTACATTTTCAAAACATTCGTATGATTGACTAGGAGATGGTCGGGGGACTGCCGAGGTAGCAGTGGCGAAATTATCAGGGTTTTCAGGCGGTAGACATAGAAATGGTGTAGGATGAGAGGATGGAGGCAGCCAGAGGTTTTAGGCACTAACACCACCACCCAGGTGGCCCACTATGTGCACCTGGAGCTGGTGGAAAGGGGAAAGGCCCACTCTAGTAAATGGAGGCTTACAATCTTGAGACACCTATGATGATTAGAGGATTGATATGTAACTTTTACACCATAGTCGTATTTTTGATATACATGGGTTATAATCACTCTTTCCATTCCATGACCCATGTTCAAGAAACATAGTTTCCATTAGAACCGTTTACTTGTTCTCTACACTTCTAGACTACTATGGGAGGAGATTTAATGATCACCCACTGGTGCCGATAGTGTGACCTTACATTTGGCGTTAGAGTTTTTCTTGGGATATCTTCATGGAAACATTGAGGCCTTAAAACACAATTTTGGGTATGGTCTAGTTATAAAGATATCATTGTCAAAATGAATGTTCTAGGAGCACATTGTGGTGTGTATGTAGAGATAGATGTTGGTTTTCCATTGTCGGTGAAAAGGAAACTAGTGAAATGTAGGATGGAATTGCATGTAGGAGGGTGAAATAGATTACACATTAGTTGGATAGAATAACCCTTGGTGCAGTGGATGATACTAGTACTTTGTTTTTTAGTGGGGGTCGAGTATAGGAAAGACTTTTGAAAATATGTTCTAGGAAAACCTCTTCACAAAGAGGTAGACATATGCATTGAACTGTACCCCAAGATGATAATGATATCCACACCAGTATATCAAATAAATTCTGTTGAGGTTTGTGAATTGAGGGTACAGTTTGAGTACTTTCATAATAATGTCTTAATGAGACCATGTTTTTTACCGTGGACAGTCCATATATTGTTTTCAATAAAGTATTATAAGAGTATGAGCTTATGTGTAGACATCTGGTGCCTAAACTAGGTGACAGTGAAGAAAAGGTAACATCTACTGAGGATGGATGACATCTTCGATCAGCTAAAGGGAGTGATATGGTTCTTAAAGAAAACCCTTGGGTTAGGCTATCATCATCATTACGAGTGGGATAAGGACATCCTGAATACGGCTTTCGGATGTCTCTATGGCAACTACGAGTACTTTGGGATTTCTTTTGTAACGAAGAACACCCAGGCAATGTTCCTGAGACTCATGATCATGATCTTCCATCCCTACTTAGAGAAGTTTTTAGTTACCATTATAGATGACATCTTGGTATGCTCAGTGTTTGATAAGTAGTACACAATACACTTAATGATGGTTGTTGACATACTCTGAGAGCACCAGCTTTTTGGGAAGCTGTCGAAGTGGCAGTTCTAGATACGATAGGTCCACATTATAGGATACGTCATTTCGAAGGATGTAGTTTATTTAGTTCTAGTGATGATAGAGGTGGTTCTTGATTTGGAGTTACCCAAGATATTTACTGAGGTGTGGTGTTTCCAGGGGTTTGCTGGGTGCTATTAGAGGTTCGTAACATACGTTTACAGAGTATAATCATCCATGAAAGACATGTCATGAAAGGATAGACAGTTTTTATGGATGAAGAAGTTTCATGAGAGATTTCAGAAGCTAATAAAGTGTTTAACAAGCGCTCTAATAATGAGATTTTCTAGATGAGGGTGTCAAGTACATTGTTTTCCATGACACATCTGGAAACAAGCATGATTGTGTCTGGAAGTAGGGGAAATCAATGATATCTTATTGTTGACGGTAGTTGACACCACATGAGAAGAAGTACATGTCCCATGATGTGGATTTGTCAACATTAGTCATCGCACTAATGATGTGGCGACAATACCTTATGGGAGAGCGATTTATCATCTATTCAGACCACAAATGTATTAGGTATATCATTTTTAGATGGATCTAATCCTGATAAAATGTTGTGGGATAGATTTCCTCTAGGAAAATGAAATTGAAATTGTATATACTCATGTGAAGGGTAATGGGGTGATAGATTCCCTTAGTCGATGATCGAGTTCGGAGCCACTGGATGAGGAGTCGGAGCAGCTGGACTCACATTAGATATCTTTCATGGATGGTGATAAAGTATCTAATCTTCATATCATGGTGGTTAACCCACCACTATTACAAAATGTGGGGGAGGTAAAACTTTTATATGTCAGTTGAGAGACTACAGGTGCTTAGATGTCCCCAAGGCATGCCCCTAGTGGATATTCGAATAGAGGGGAGCACATCATCCTTTTCATAGGACTCACAGTTGTACCAGTGATTTAACGGGAGGAGGATTTGAGTGAGTTTTGTAAATCACTTTTTTCGGTACACCCAGGTGTGGAAAAGACATACAAGTACCTCTGACAAAAGTTTTGGTTACTGGGGATGAAGAAGGGAGCGACACAGTTTTTCTCTAGCTGCCTCATCTGTCAGTAACTGAAGGTTGATAACTAGGTTCCATTGGGTTTGACTCATCCCCTTGAGATTCTGGAGTAAAATTAGGATGTAATATTGATGGGCATAGTGATGGGTCTACCATGTACATCTAGAGGGCATGATACCATTTCATTTACCGTTGAATGACTCCCCATGTTGGACCACATCATAGTGATTCTGGAGGAGGGTTTTGTAGAGGGCTTGGCAATCCACTTTATAATGGAGATAGTTCAACTCCATAGAGTCCCATCGGTAATAGTCTCAGATCGAGATACAATATTTACATACCAATTTTTGAAGGGATTATAGGAGGTGTTTAGGAATCATATATGTTTGATCACAACATTCCACCCACACACATTCAACTTCATGGAGCATACCATTATAGTCATAGAGCACATGATTCATTCTTTAATCCTCGATTTTTCTAATAGTTGAGAGGATCATCTACCCTTGGTGGAGTTCACATACAAAAATAGATACCAGTCCAATATTTTTATGTAACCATTCAAGGAATTGTACTTGTGACCCTGTATGTATTCACTTTGCTCGACTAACCTGAGAGAGTCAGCACTAATAGGACCGATTTTGGTAAATGCCACAATAGAGAACATGCCCGTCATCCAGGAGTGTATTATGAATGAAAAGAGCCATTATATGTCATATATTGATAGGTGATAGAGACCCGTGGATTTTGATGAAGGAGACTACATGTTTCTTCAGGTCTCTCCTTGAAATGGGATACTGTGATATTTTTGGAGCAACAAGTTATCTCTGTGGTTAATCAGACCTTTTCAGATACTTTTTAGAGTGAAAAATGTGGCATAATGCTTTTTCTACATCTAGAGTTAGATAAGGTGCATGAAATCATTCAGGTATCCCAACTGAGTAGATAAGTACATGACCCATCACATGTCTTTGATTGGGGTGAGCTTGACATTGACGACATGAAAAAATTCACGAAGTACCTTGTAATGATTGAAGATCGACAAAAGATGAACTTTTTTGGATGGTTGATTCCTCTATTGTGAGTTTTATTTCCACAAATGAATCTAATTGATATCACATGGGAGAGGAAGGCTCATATACAAGCTCAATATCCACATGTTTTATAGTCGTTGTTTTGGATTTCGAGAACGTAAATACCCATGGTGGGGGAATGAAATGTCCCATATTTTCCATTTAATTATTATGAAAATTATGTGGGATTATTTCGAGACAGGGAACTGAGAAAACACTTGGTTATGTTTCCCAGGGTTCCCGTAATAAATGATCATATTATTATTAGTTTCATTAAAAATAGTGCTCATAAGAAGTTTTAGAAACATATAAATAGTGATCATTTTTGAAATCAAAGGGAACCATTGTGTTTCGAGTAGTAGGATTTTATTATGTCAGACCTAACTTTTACCTTTGATGGTCGACTACAAAAAATAATTATTAGACATTTTAAAGAAGAATAAAAATAAACATAAAATGTTTATTTTTTTCTTTTAATGTTTTATGGTGACATAGAAGTGTTACGACATTGCATCAAAATAGATTCTTCCATTCATAAATGAAAAAGCTTGGAATTTTGCAAGTGAGTGTTATAGCGACACTGAAACACACTAATTCAATTAATAACATAGCAGGATGCAAAAATAGATCAAATATACCTAGAGGATTTGGAGAAGAAGAACAGAAACCCATTTGAAAATACTCTAGTTGACTAATGAAGGATATTGGAAGATAGATTATTGGATTCATAATATGCATTGATTGATTGATGAATGAGGAATTCATGACTGACACATCATCATCAGTTGATCGAATCCTCAATGTAGGGGTTTTTTTCTTAATGATTCCTTCCATATTTATTATTTCCAACATCAAACATGAAACAATCTCTAAAAAGGATGATCCTTAGTTTGATTTTTTATGTACAGTATTTAAAAACAAGGGATTCATGTGGGAATTATATATTTTTGATTTATAATTCATTATTCGTGATATTTCTTACAAAAAAAATTTCGTACTGACATGCACATGGACTTGGTTTCTTTATTTAGGTTTTCTTATTTTTATATTTTCCCCTTTGTTCGTCATGAGTATATGAGTGGGTTGATTATTGTTCCATAAATCCATGGTGCAAGAAACATTAAGTCAATAATTGGACACCTCAGCAACCCCACGGTGGTGGAACAACAGGAAGTAGTGAGATGATGCCTCCGGTGGTGCACACTAGTGACAAAATCAACACCTGCCCGATACAGTGTCTGGGCTAGGCAGACAGACAACAACAAGAAAGTTGGTGGTGGTGGTGACCCATGGTAAAACTAGACCTCATTGGTGGGGGACCGGTGATAGGATGCTGTAGGGGGTGTGGGTGAAAGAGGCCCCCAAAACGATGTTCAGTGGCGGTAGGGGTCAGTTGAGACACAACTGCGGGAAACATCGGGAGGTGTGACTAGGGTGGGTTGTGATGGTGAAAACCGACAACCCTACATGGTGTCAAATTATTCAGATGACACACAGTTCCGTGGACCGTGTTGGGGAGGAATTCTCGGCACACTACCATCCATGTCGGGGGTACACAACATCCGCCTCATTCATGTGAGAAAAAATGGCTCGCATCAATGTTTAGGGTTAGATCTAATGGGTTGGGCCCAATAGGGGTGGGATGAGCCAAGTGGGATGAGTTGACCTGGAAGATCGGGTTGTTCCAACCGGGTTGGGCCGTACCCAGACATAACTAGTCCCATTTTACTTAAAAGAACATAAAACTCAAATCACATGTTCATTTTATGTGTATTTCGTGGTGTTATTGTAAGATCCGAGGTAAATAAGGAATATGAAATTTTCATATTTATTAATATTTTTGTATAAAATATTAATATTACTTTAAATGGGATGCTATGTTCGATGGGGTACCCAACAAGCAACAATGAGTTTCATTGAAATCTTACGTTGCACACTAATAATATAGTAATAAAATTATAAATGGTAGTTGATGCATAGCCATTATAATGGCGGGAATGAATAGAACTAAGTACAAAATTTTTATATATATTGGTCAAATATTTTAATATTTATTCTATAAATGTTAGAGGCTTAAAATGCAAATGGATCCAATTTTAATCATAAACATTGTAATATTCTTTAAAAGTTTGATTGACCGCCTTTTGTTGGAGAACCCTTTTAAAATATAATTTTTGAAAATTTAAGATGTTATATTTTAAAAAATGAAATCCTTCTTTAGAATAAATACATCAAAATTTACTTGGGTAAATTTTTGTAATTTTTCTAATAAAGTTCATTTTTTAATGAATAGTGACAATGTTGTATTTTAATTTAAAAACACCTTTTAATCTATTTTATTTATACGGTTATATTATATTTATAATTGGGTTTAATTTATAGTTAAAATGTATTATTACCATTTAATCCAATGGTGTTCATTGAAATTAATTTCACTTTGAAATTGGATATAACCAAATGTCAATCTTTTGATAGATATTGTTTCTAAAAAACACGCTATTTGTTTTGACAGTGGGAATTAATTATAAAATTAATTAATGAATCATCAATGTTTTGGATTTGGTAAAATGGAAATAATTTTTTAATTTGGAATATCAAAATGACTTTGGATAAATTTTTGTTATTTTTCTGACAAATGTTCTTTTTTAATTAAAAGTGAAAAATACTGCATTTTACTTCAAAACTACATTTTCATCTAATTTAATTATATTGTTAAATTTTACCTTTTATTGGTTTTAAAGTGTAATTTAATTATGTTTTTATCACTTAATACAATTTTGTTCATTGTAAGTAATTTAACATTTCAATTGGATGTAAAAACAAGTCAATCTTTTGATAAATATTACTACTTAAACACCAGTATTTGGTTTTTGCAACGGGAATTATTTTTAAATTAATTAGTAAAATTTCTTCATTTGTATTTTGGTGAAATTTATTCCATATTTGGAATCATAAGGTTCAAATTATTTAATTAAGACTCTTTTTTTTGGAAATTATGAATAGTAACAGTGCCAATTATCTTTAATTATCATGATTAATTAATAATCGGGTAGTTAAGGGTAATAAAATAAAATCATAATAATATAAAATTACCCATCCATGTGTCTTAATGCTATTTTTTGAGTCATCTCCGACCATGGTATTCGTTTTTCAAATTTGGGACCCCATGGAATCACTTTAGTGTGATAGTGATATTTTATCATATTATTTTTAAAGAAAGGAAAACATAACAAAAGTATGTATCACCTAAGTAAAAAAAATTAGATTTGCTTATATAAATGATCTCATTGAATATAAAAATTAATTGGAAATATAAAAATATTTCCTGCATCAAGGTATTTTTTTATTATTTTTAGTCTTTCAATAAATAAATTTATTTATGACACAATGATGATGCAGTGATTAACTCATTAATGAACGAATATAATAAAATGAAATGATAAGGTTAAATCTAAGACATACACATGTATTAAACATATTGGATGGGTGGATTTCGAACCCTCACCACCTTATACTCTAAATATATCATTTTGGGACCTTTAAAATCTGGAAACCATTTTAAAATAATGTAACATTTCACGACTTTCTAAGAGTGCCCCTCCTCCCTCTTATAAAAGGCCAACACCTCTACCCACCTACCCACACCTCTCAAGACCTTATATCATCCAACCTCAGCTCATATTATCTCTCAAAATACTTCTCTCACTACTAGAATCCTCACATTGGGAAAAAGTCTTACCACAGAATCCTTTGGCTCAAATCAAAAAGAATTACCCGATTTAGAGGTAATGTCTTCTCTCGAGTTTCTTTCATGTATTTTCCTTATTCACTCACCACTATCTTTATATTATTTGAATCCCATAATAAAAACAGTATCCTCAATATACTAGGATTTTTTATTAGAATTATTTGATTTACACATTCACACACCCACGTCTAATGGTTAATGTACAATCTTTTTCTGTGGGAGGCGAATTACTGCCTCCTGAAACGATGATTGTTCAATCTTCTCTCAACACCTTTCATGGTGGAAATTATGATCGAAATATATTTATATATGATATTTATGATATTTTTTTTCTATATGATATTTTATTTTATGGTTAAATCATATCATTATGCTTTTCATGTCGTGTAATTGCGATAATTTCATTTGAGCTACTGTGGACTACCACCCCCTCGAGTGATGTGACTCATTCATAAAATACATGGAATGTATAAAGAATGAAATTAATGAACTTATTTGAACTATATTACATATATATTATACTGTAATTATAATATATATATATCTCTCATTTAGTTTCAATTCCATTAACATGACAATGAAATGAAAGTAGCGTTCATGTGTACATACAACCTAACGTCTCCTTGAACGGTGCATTTCATTTATTATCTAAAAATTTTATGGAATAGTATAAAATGAATATATTCTGGATATATATGATATTTAAATAATTAATACCATTCTTTAGATGATTTAATTATAACTACCTGGGCTATTCTTTTCAAACAAGTTCATTTCTGACTCCTGTTCCGAACATCGGCAAACGTATCATATGAACTCACATTATTAACTAATTACTATAAAATGATAATATGCTATATGAATTTAATAATAAACTTTAATGTAAGTCCTTAAGAAATTTAAAATTGAACTAATTTTATTATTCAGGTATAATAAATAATGAACGAGAAGAAGTTAGACTTTAGGTAAGGGATCTTATCTCTCTCTTTCTTTTTAAGTACTCTCTTTTATGTCATTTATTTTATGATCTTATTTCTTATGTAGGGGGATGTTCTTTGATATTCCTCTTACTTTAGTTTTTATGTTCTTATGATGAGATACCCTATTTGATCTCATCAATCGATTTTTGGAAGTTTTATGTGGCGATATTAGGTTGTCGATGTTTCGTAACATATTTCTTATTTTACTTTTAATTCTGTGAGATTTACATTATTTGCAAATTATTTATTTCATGTGGTGTATTTTGTACTTCCATTTTATATATATTATCATAATTATATTTATATTCATGGTAATCTTTTATTCATAGGGTTTTTATAATATTTTGGTCATACGACTCGATTTATTACAACGAGGTAAGGGGTTTCTATCTCACTTTTTATTCCTGTGAGATTCATGCTATATTCGCCACTATATCCTTTGAGTGGTGTATATATTTCCCATTATTATACTCTTTGAGTAATATACATCCATTTATGGGTATTTAAATCAACATTTTGTCATCCTTCATTCATGGGTTGTATGTTTCGGAGGTTACCAAATCGGTAAGGGATCCTTTCACCCTCTTCTTTTTAAAAGGATTATTTTTGTTATGTCTTTTAATTTACATATCATTATGTTGGGATATTTTTTTCTATATAGTTATTGATGTAAATATTATATCCAAGTTATGAGATACCTTTTTATCTCTCATAAAATCTTTTTCTAAATTTTAATGTGATGTTCTTAGGTTGTCGAATTTCTATAAGGGGACTTCTTAACCCAATTTCAATTCTTTGGGTTAATCCTCTACTTCTTGATTTTCTCGTGGAGTGAACATCTGTGGTTGAGCTCTGATTTTTTTTACACATAATATCCACTTATATTGAGTGTATTTATTTTTTTCACACATAATTATGTCATTTATTTATCCTTAATCAAAGGATACCATCTTTATAAGGGATGTTGTCTTAGTCTCCTTCTTGAGGCATCCTTTGATTTATGCACAACATTATTTTATACGGAATATAAAACCCTTTTGACTTTTCATTTCATTCAAATGGAATCTTTTCTCTACTAAGAGTTTTACTAAATGTCGAATGGAATGTTTTTGTCTTACATATGTGGCGACAACGACTTCTCCGCCGTCGTGACCATTATTGATTGTCGAATTCCCCTACAAGCCAAATTTTATTTTTCATTGAAAAATAAATACCATATTTTAATTTTATTTTTATTTTGGAATTGAAAATGGTTTTGATATTGTTTTGATTATTACAATGTGTTGTATTTATATCCTAGTATTGGAATGTGGAAAATGATATTTTTCCTTTATGAATGATTTATGTCTTAGGAATATGTTATGGTTCTTGGGCATAGTTTTTGAAATCGGGTGGTTTGGTGATAAAATAAGGGTAGGTGAGCCTGAGATAGCTCTTTAATACATTGGGAAACGTGAAGGACTTAAAGTTTAAGGTTTCTCCAAATATATTTAGGGAATATAATGTTATGGGTATTCCAAATGTAACCTTGAGGGTTACTCCCTATGTAGGACTGTTATGAATGCCTCATGTTACATCATGTCTTATGATTTCAATGAGTTATTCATAAATCCTATGATTTCATGAGGTATGGTAAAGTGCTTATGTTTTATGAGTAAACTATGATTTCATTGATTTTTACATATACATAGACTAGTGTTTTCTTTCTATATTTTTAAATCCCTTACTGAGATTTTTATGCGCATCCCAAGTTTTTGAAATGTTTTTCACAGGTCAAGGGAAATGTACATGATGTGACGGTAGTGTCGAGTAATTTTCATGAAAGTATCCATGTTTTACATTAAATATGATTCCATTATTGGAAAATAAATTAATTCTATCATTAATGTATCCACCTTGTTTAATTGTGTAATGTAAAGCATGATTTATAAACTAATTCTCTAAAACACTAAACCTGAAAAGATCCCCATTGTGTGTCCTTGAAATAACTTAAGATAAGTAATGTTTAAGGCTAGTTCCTTATAGTTGGTATCAAAGGGAGGTTTAGATAACTTTAGAGGTTAGGGTATTCTTTAAACATAAGTGACATTACCATAATGTTAAGGATTTTAGAAAGAGTCATAGTTTTAGATAAAATGAATGAGTTTAAGATAACATGAATATTTATATCATAGTATTTACCCTCCTCATAAGATATTATATGATGATTCTAATGATAAACACACACTGACCTTTTTGGTTTTAGAAAATGGTGGGATATTGCAGGCACCAAAGTAACAGTGGATGTAATGAAAACTGTGACGGTTTTTGGAAAGAACAACTGAATGATATGGGAGCTGTAATGATAACTCTTGTGGTTATTATCAACCAACTATCAGGAGTCATGATTAACCACTTGAACCTAGGAGGGTTCCTTAATGCATCATATACGAGAGAACTAACTCGATGTAGATGTTCGGTTAATAATTATAAAGGTAACCATTAGGTTTTATATGATCCTTACTTTTGAGGTAATTATGGGTTACTATATGTTATGATGGATAATATCAGGCATGAGATAAACATGAGGTTAAATTATGTAGTGGTTTTTTATCTCTTTTTGTGGAATTTTTTAAGATTTATATATTTTTTCAAAAAGGACAACACACAGACCGTCTGATAACCCGTCACGTCGGAAGAAGCTGCAGAAATCGAACCCAAAACCAAAGTGAGACTCAGATTTATTGTCTACCACTATACTACGTGATGTCCCTGGTTATTATGACCGATTATTTTAAGTTATATGATCTTATGAATCAAGAATAAGTTTATTTTGGGCTATCTATGGAAATGATTAACATATCATGGAGGATATGTGATTAGGTTAATTACTTTTTAGTTTGAGACATTAAGAGAAACTGATGTTATTTAGAGATAAATATTAAGATTTACCTTGGAAGACTATGTTATTTAATCCTTCAGAGATTTGGGTTTCAATCTTATTTTGGATTAATTTGAAGAATTTTATGGATAACTATTTATTGAATGGTCATTGTTGAACCTTGGGTATTTGTGGACGAATTTTGGAGATTAAGAGTATCTTTTCTTTTTGTAAAATATTATCATTTTTGGGAATTATCTAATCTTGTACTAACCATTTTGGTTTTGGTTAATTCAAATGACATGGGAAATATAAGGTTCAAATTTTTTTGGTTTAGGTGATTCTATAGAAGTTGATTATAGTGCTCTTAATTTGAACAATACATCTTAAATACTCATCTTTTGTAGAAATTATGAGAATGTGTAAGAAATCAAGTAAAATATGAAAGTCTACATGAAAAGTAAGTATGTTTCCTTATGTTTTAGTTAAGAAAATAAATAAATTTCTCAATGAAAAGTAACATAAAATAATAATGTTGTCTGTTAACTTTTCATACTGGGGAATCAAATAACGTTTAACCCATCACAAGTTTGTGAGTTTCTTGTGGTTAACTTTCCCCTAACCATGTTTTCCATCACTCTCCATCTGAACTTGACCCTTTGTTTTCTCTTCGATATACATGTTTTCATGGAATCCTAGTATCTGTCATCTCGGGTGACCTTTTTACTTTTCATTATTTCTTTAAAATTGATAGTTTATTTAACTCATTTTCTGATGTAGGGCTTTTAATGATGTTTCCGAGCCCAATTTTAAAATTGAGAGGATAAAATTCCAAAAAGGGTGGAAGGATGTAACATCCCATGTAAATAAAGAATATGAAATTTTCATATTAATTAATATTTGTGAATAAAATATTTATATTACTTTATTTGGGATGCTTTGTTCGATGGCATACCCAACATGCAACAATGAGTTTCTTTGAAATCTTATGTTGCACACTAATATTTTAATAATATTATTTTAAATGGTACTTAATGCCTTGAAATTATAATGGTAGGAATGAACGGAACTAACTTCAAAATGATTATATATGTTTTTCAAATATTTTTACATATATCCAATAAATTTTAGAATCTTAAAATGCGAATGAATCCAGTTTTAAGCATAAATATTCTAATATTATTTAAAAGGTCAATTAACAGCCTTTTAATGGAGAACCCTTTTTAAGTCTACATTTTGAAAATTTTATATGTTATATTTGACAAAATAAAATCCTTCTTTAGAATCAATGCATAAAAATTTACATTGTGTAAATTTTTGTTATTTTTCCGATAAAGTTCAATTTTTAATGGATAGTGAAAATGTTGTTTTTTAATTAAAAACCACCTTTTAATCTAATTTATTTATTTGGTTATATTATCTTTTTTATTGGATTTAAATTTTAGTTAAAATATATTTTTACTATTTAATCTAATGGTGGTCATTGGAATTAATTTCACCTTGAAATTGGACATAAACAAGTATCAATCTTTTGATAGATATTGTTTCTTAAAAACACGGTATTTGTTTTGAAAGTGGGAATTAATTATAAAATATATTAATTAAACTTTTATGTTTTGAATTTGGTATAATGGAAATCATTTTTAAATTTTTAATATCAAATTTACTTTGGATAAATTTTTTGTATTTTTCTGACAAATGTTCATTTTTAATGAATAGTGAAAAATACGGCATTTTACCTCAAAACTGCAACTTCATCTAATTTAATTATATAGTTATGTTGTCCTTTTAATTGGTTTTAAAGTTTAATTTAATTATGTTTTTACCACTTAATACTTTGGTGTTCATTGTAAGTAATTTCACTTTTCAATTGGATGTAAAAACAAGTCAATATTTTGAAAAAATTTACTTCTTAAAGACCCGTCATTGGTTTTGACAACCAGAATTATTTCTAAATTAATTAATGCAATTTCAGAATTTGGAATTTATTGAAATGGATTCCATATTTTGAATCAGAAGGTCCAAATTATGTAATTATGAATCTTTTGTTTTTGGACATTATAAATAGTAACAACGTCAATTATCATTAATTATCAGGATTATTCAGTAATCATGTAGTTAAGGGTAACAAACAAATATCATAATAATATAAAATTACCCATCCATGTTTCTTAATGCTATTTTTTGAGTCATTTCTGACCATGGGATGACTTTTTCCATCTTTGGGACCCCATGGAATCACATTAGTGTGATAGTGACATTTTATCATATTATTTTTCAATAATGGAAAATATAACCAATGTATGTATCACCTAAGTAAAAAAATTTGGTTTTTTATATATAAATTATATCTATGACTATAAATATTCATTGGAAATATAAAAATATTTCCAACATCATGGTATTTTTTTATAATTTTTTGACTTTAAATAAAAAAAATTATTTATGACACCATGATGATGCAGTGATTACCTCATTAACGGACGATTTAAATAAAATGAAAATATAAGGTAAAATCTAAGACTAATACTTGTCTAAAACATATTGGATGAGTGGATTAAGAACCCTTATCACCTTATCATAGAAATATATCATTATGGGGCCTTTAAAATCCAAAAACCATTTTATAATAAAGTAACATTTCTGGACTTTCCAAGAGTGCCCCTCCTCCCTCTTATAAAAGGCCCCCACATCTACCCCCTTACCCACACCTCTCATGCCATTACCTAATCCAAATTCTGCTCATATTATCTCTACACATCCCTCTATAACTCCTAGAAGCCTCACTTAGGGACGAATTCTTTCCAAGGAATCCTTTGGCTCAAATAAAAAAAGAGTTACCCGATTTAGAGGTAATGTCTTCTCTCGAGTTTCTTTCAATTATTTCCCTGCTTCACCCACCACCATCTTCTTCTAATTTTAATACCATAATAACACCAGTATACTCAATATAATAGTATTTATTTATGAGAATAATATATTTACACATACACAAAACCCTGTCTAATGTTTAATGAACATACCATTTCTGTGGGTGGCAAATTACAGCCTCATGAAACGATGATTGTTCAATCTTCTGTTGACACCATTCATGGTGGCCATAATGATAGAACTATATTTATATATGGTATATATGGTATTTATTTGATCTATATTATTATGTATTTTATTTTTAAATCATATAATTAGGATTTTCATGTCCTGTAATTGCGATAATTTCATTTGAGAAAGTGTGAACTACCGCCACCTCAAGTAATGTGACTCGTTCATGAAATACATGGAATGTATAATGAAAGAAATTAATAAACTTATGTGACCTATATAAAATATATTTATTCTGTAATTATGATAAATATATATCTCATTTATTTTTAATTCCATTAATATGATAATGAAATGAAACTAGCGTTCATGCAAACGTACGGCCTAACATCTCCAGGAACGATGCATTTCATTTTTTTTATCTCCAAATGTTTTAGAATAGTATAAAATGAATATATAATGGATATATATGATATTTTAATCATTAATACCATTTTTTAGATGATGTAATTATAACTACATGGGAAATTCTTTTCAAACAAGTTCATTTTTGACTCATGTACCAAACATCGACAAACATATGATATAAACTCACATAATTTACTAATTATTATAACATGATAATATGTGATATGAATTGAATAATAAACTTCAAATGAAGTCATTATGAAATTAAAAACTAACCTATGGTTATTATTCAGGAATATAATGAACGAATGAGAACAAGTCAGACTTGAGGTATGAGATCCTACCTCTCTCTTTCTTTTTAAGTACTATCTTTTATGTCATTTCTTTTAGGCTACTCATTATTAAGTTGGGGGATGTTCTATTATCTTAATTTTACTGTAATTTTTATGTTAATTTGATGACATACCCTTTTTAATCTCATCAATCAATTTTTGGATGTTTTAAGTGGCTTAGTTAGGCTGCCCAATTTTCATAAGGGTTTCCTTATCTCACTTTTAATTCTGTGAGATTTCCATGGTTCTCCCATTAATTATTGCATGTTGTGTATTTTTTACTTATAATTGATATATATTATCATGGTTCTATTTATATTAATGGGTTTCTTGAGATTCATTGGGTTCTTATTATCTTTTGGTAATATGACTCGATTTATTACAACGAGGTAAGGGGTTTTTTTCTCACTTTTTATTCCAGTGAGATTCATGCTATATTCGCCACTATATCCTTTGAGTGTAGTATTTACTACCCATTATTGTACTCTTTGAGTAATATACATCCATTTATTGGTATTTACATCAACATTTTATGGTCCTTATTTCATGGGGTGTATGTTTCGTAGGTTACCAAATCGGTAAGGGAACCTTTTACCCTCTTCTTTTTAAAAGGCTTATTTTTCTTATGTATTTTAATTTACATCTCATTATGTTGGGATAGGATCTTCTATATCCTTATTGATGTAAATTTTATATCGAATTTTATGAGATACCCTTTTCTCCCTCATCAAATATTTTTCTGAATTTTAAAGAGACGCTGTTAGGCTGTTGAATTTCAGTAAGAGAACATCTTAACCCAATTTCGATTCATTGGGTTAACCTCTACATCTTGATGATGTCATGCCATGAATATGTTTGGAGGAACTCTGATTGTTTTACACATAATATCCACTTATATTTAGTGTATTTATTTTTGTCACACATAATTATGTTATTGATTTATCCTTAATCAAATTCTACTGTCTTTATACGGGACTTCGTATCATTCTCCATTTTGATGCATCCTTTGATTTATGCACTACATTCATTAATACGACATATAAAACCATTTTTACTTTTCAATTCATTCAAAGCTAATAATTTCTCTATGAAGCATTTTACAAAACGACAAAAGGAATGTTTTTGTCTTATATATGCGGCAACAATGACTTCTCTACCGCTGTGACCATTATTGATTGTTGGCTTTCTCTACAAGCTGTAATGTTTTGTAATGAAAAATAAATTCCCTATTTTAATTTTCATTTTTATGGTAATAAAATTATATTTTATATTGTTTTTATTATAACAATGTGTTGTATTTATATCCTGTGATTGGAATGTAGATAATGTTATTTTTCCTTTATTAATGTTTTATGTGTTATTAATATGTTATGGTTATTGGGAATAGTTTATGAAATTAGGTGGTTCCGTGATAAAATAAGGGCGGTTGAGGACGATATAGATCTCTAATTCAATAGGTAACATGAAGGAGTTTAACTCTAAGGTTTCTCGGAATAGATTAAGGGAATATATTGGGATGTGTATTCCAAACGTAACCATGAGGGTTACGCCCTACGTAAGAATGTTATGAATGCCTCAAGTTATCTTTATGTCTTATGATTTCTATTAATTATTCATAAATCCTATGATTTCATGAGGTATGTTAAGGTTCTTATGTTTTATGAATAATGTATGATTTCATTGATTTAAATGTATACATGGAGTAATGTATTATTTCCATGTTTTTAAACCCCTTACGAAGCCTTTTATGCTCATCCCATGTTTTTGAAAAAAAATTCACAGGTCAAGGAAATGGTACAATATGTGATGACAGTGTCGAGAAAGTTTCAAGAAATAATCCCTGTTTTACTTTAAATATGTTTTCTTTTGATGTAAATAAATGAATATTGTCTTTGATGTATACACCTTGTTTACATGTGGAATGTAAAGCATGATTTATTGATGAATTTCTAAAACTCTAAACCGGAAAAGTTCCACAATGTGTATTCTTGAAATAACTCAAGAATATGTATCTTTTAAGGTTGGGACCTTATAGTTATGACCACCACAACGAGGGGATCCTCTTAAGATACTATAATTGAGTTTTTATAGAAGTGGTCATATGACCAATTATCTCAAGGAGTTGTTGCTCTGGGGAAGAGCATGCTATGGATAGAATCCTACAGTTGGCTGTGACCTAGAAGCTGTGTGATTACCTTGGCTTTGTGTCATACCTAGACATTGTGTCTTAAATATACTACATGTCTAATCTAGATATTCTGTGTTACCACGACTAAGTCGATACTTCCCTATCCTACCAGAGTTTGGGTCCCTAGTCTTCGATGACACTCTGTGTGTTACCTAGAATCTATGTGTTACCAATACTAAATCCGTTATCTACACATTTTTTGTTACTTACAATCATTGTGTTATCGACACTCTATGTTTTAACTAAAATCTATATGTTACCAATGATAAACTTTTTACTTCTTGAGGGTACTATGGATTATGGCAAGAATCATTCTTATGTATTGTAGACATTGACATGGTGTGAGAATATTTTAATAACTTTGTTGATTGTACTACATAGAGGCTATACTTCATGTAACTCATTAATATTGTAAATGGTTTATTTATAATTGATATTCTTTTGTTGTATACTTCATATGATTCCATGTGGTTTACATTGTTTAATTACTTTTTGGTTTGATGTCTCAACTTTGTATTGATTTACTTATCCCGAAATGAGCTTCTCCCACACGTGTTGTGTCTTGTGTATGCGATTGGAAGCTTTAGTGGATTCCTCGGTGGGACAGAGATAGGGGTGCTTTAAGGTGACCTGATAGACATGGTATGTTTCAGTGACATTTAAACAGCTTACCTTACCTGCCCTTCGGGTAGGGTTTTATATATATGAGATCTAGGATCTTGTAGTTTACATTACAATTTGTCTTGTATTCTATCACATTTTTCATTCAGTTTTTTTCTTACATTTTGTGGGATTTCATAGTTGATTTCATCAATGTTTAGATAGTGTTTTTAGTTCAACTTTTTCTTTGAGATTGGTGTGTGTGTATTGGTACAAGGGAAAATTCCTCCCAGTTGTTGGATATTCCTACTCAATGCTAGTTGGAAGACCCTATCTGATATTAGGTGAGCTTGGGATAGTCACGACACAACCCTGAGGGATGGTATGTGACATATATATATTCTATGATATTATAACATGATATATTTGTCATCCTTTAAATCCATGAATCTAGGTATAATTGATATTTATAGAATGAAAAAATATTATTTTTTGATTTTTGGTGGTGAAGTGTTTTGATACAGCAAACTAGTTATGTTTGGATCATTTGTGTATTTTCATTCTTCATACAATGAAATATTGAATTCAACTATTTTGTGTATTAATGGGTGTATGAACGTCTTTTAGAAAGTTGATGTGGGATTGGGATGTTTGGTGTCTATTTTTCGTGTAGTTTCGAATGATATTGTTCAGATTGGTGATAAAAGTTATTGAAGTATGAATTTAGAGGATGGAAATGTTGGTTTACTTATGGACGAGGAGTTGGCTAGGAAATATTTTCTTAGGGAGACTTTAGGTGAATATTTTGTTTCATTTTTACAAATAATGGATGTCATCATCCAGAAGGAGGCACAATGGTTTCCTCAAGATCTGATGCTAATTGAGGTCTTTAGAAGATTAAATAGTGGGTTGAAGTAAGTATGTGGAATATAGAATGTGGATATTTAAACAAATGCAACATTAATATCTCTCAATAATGATCTAGTGGAAGATAATGATGGGTCCAGTGAAAATAAGGTTTATATAGAAGCAGGAAAGAATGAGGAAAACATTATATTATTTTGTGAAGGTAGTAGGGAGTGGTTGAATGTCACAATTTGTGAAAGGTTGATAACAACTTGTATGAATATAAAATATAGAAATAATTTTAGTAATATAGAGGTTGAAGAATCATCACATGATCAAGAAGATTCTATATAAGTTAAAATACAAACCATAATGAAAAATAATAACCTCTCGTATGTTCACAATTTTTATGGGACTGATTATGAGGATTTTGTTTATAGCCTTGTTTTATAGGAAATTGTTGATGAGGACCACAGAAGAGGACTTAACTGTCATAGGAGGATTAATGGGAGGAAAGGAAAAAATAGAAGTAGTGTGCTGAATTATTCTAAAGGTAATTAACACTAAAGGTCATACGAAATACTCTCACATACTACATAAGATGAAAACTATTTCTTTTAAACTAAATAATGAGTTTGATAGTGAAATCATGAATGATTTTGAGGAATAATATAATAGTTTAATTGATTGGAATGATAATCAGATGTTGGAGTGTGCTATCATCCAGAAATCAAAATAATGTGGTGGTAATATGGATGATCTGATTTAGGAGACAGTGGGAGAAAATGCTATGGAAATAGAAATAGATAATGAGGTCTGAGAATAAAAGGAAGCATGGGATATCATCATTCATTCAAATGAAGATATTTCAGAGGATGAATTTAAGATCTAATACAATCATGATGACTATGAAAGTGTAACGCCCCGACCCTAGTTGCCTAGAGTCGGTGCATTATTACATAACATTGGCATGATCATAAGAAAGATCAAATCTCGAAAGACCGATTGGTTTAGTAGCCTTGGAAAATGCCAGATATATTCATAAGTTTTACATTACATTATAAAATGAAAAACTACTACAACAACATAATGTCTCAATAGACCACACTATTATCCCCTCATAAAATCCCTGCAGGTCATTCATAATTTACTTCTTCACTTCCTGGGAAAAATAAAACATAGAAAAGGGGTGAGCTCAAATGCCCAGTAAGGATAACAATATAGCGGAAACTTTCATAAATAAGAATAAACATTTAAGGCAATGTATAACTAAAACAAAAGCCTTTTAAATATGAACTTTCAACATGGTATGGCATAAATAAAATGAAATAATGCCATTTACTTATTCACATGGATATTCTACTAAATGAATAATCACATGCAAAAATCAATAACCACTTTCATAATGTTGGAATGCATAATGCCAGACTATCATAACCACATAGCCAAGGCCTCGTGCCAAGACTACAAATAAGATTTTGTCAAGGCCTTGTGCCAAGACACTAGTTTGTCTCATGAGACCTACCGATGCATCGAGGAGCTATAGCGGGCTCCACCCATCACTTATTAAGTCCAATTCATTCCCATATGAAAAGGTTTAAACATAACATAAACATTCGTATTAAAACTAGCATACGAAATGTCAATAATTTCACCATAAACTATGAATGGTATAAAAATAGCACATCCACAGTCAAACATATCACAAAACCTTCAATACAATATAGAAGTTTTGTATCATAATAAATCAACTTCAAATAATCTTAAAATCCATCAAAGGATGTTGACATAGATGAAATCAAAATTCTTTTTTAAGAAATATCTCCTTTTATTTTGAAATCATTTAAGATCCATATAAAATAAAACATTTTCTTTGAAAATATTCTTATAAGCTTGTAAGGAAAGCTTTGAAGATTTTATAACGGCGTAAAATAACCGCACCCGCCGTATAAGTTAAAAAAAACATTCTTACCTCAATTCTGTCGAAAAGGTTAAAAAGGGCCTTGTTTTGAAAACGACGGAAAGATTCCTTTATAAACCTCTTATAAAAAGTAAAACAAGGGTATAAATGACTTTAACCCATATTCTTGTAAATAGTAAAAATGTTTTGAAATACATTTTTAAGAAAACATGGATGTGGATGATAAAGAGATCCCAGTAGATTATTACGTATATACAACCTCGGATAATGAAGAGATTGTGAAATTACCCTTACCTTGTACTTTTCCTTGGTTGGGGTAGGTTAACCTCCTGTATAATGGTGAAATAATTGTTATTAAATTATACAAGAATCATATATATTAATATGATATCATATATGATCTTTTAACATTGATTTATTAATAATATCTTAGAATTATCATCGTTTCGGGTGTTAACTTACTCATTTTCTTTTATATGTTTTGTTACATAAGCCATGTTTGTTGTATCTTATTCATATCCAGAATGATATCAAGTCCTTAAACATCATTTTTAAATCATAAAATGATAATTATACTTGAATGGATACGATGGAGAATGAATCTCATCGCGTTCGTGGAGACGGTAGTCCGTACGTACGCACGAGCGACAATATCATTCTTTTGATATTAAAATAATATATAAATGAATGGTATATCATATATACAGAATCATTAAAATGTTATATTTATTATTTACATGAGTTACACATCATTATTATACCCATCCAAATAATATTATTTTGAATAACAATTACACCACGACGTGGAGACGGTAAGCCGTACGTACGCACGTATGGTGACATGTTATTCAAAGGGTGGATAGAATACTGAATATGGTTGTACCATACTTATAATAACATCACAGTATATGTGAGATACTGGAGTTATTATTTTAGAATGGTAAGAACAAAGGAAGAAGAAGTGGAAGAAGAAATGAACTTAGAAAAGGGTGGTGAAATCATTACCTCTTCTTCGGGTTCTTCCTTTTGATTTGATCAAAAGGGCTCCTTAGGTTGGCTTTCTGATCAAACTAAGGCCTCTAGGTTGTAGTGAGGGATGTTGGGAGAGTATTTGGGCAGAGTTTGGCCGAACCAAAGGCTTTGAAGGTGTGAAGAAATGAGAAGGAGGAGTGCCCTTTTTATAAGAGGGGTGAGGGGCACTTTTGGAAAAGCTAGAAATATTAATTTATAATAAATTCATATTCGGTTTCTAATGGCTCCAAAGATTATTATTCAAAGGTTAAGGTGGGGATAGGTCGAAAACCACTCAACCAATAGAATTTAAACAGGTTTGGGTACTTATATTAACCTTATCTTTAAGTATTAACTCTAAGTTAATTAGTTTCACTTTTACAATGTCTCTTTGTATTTTTATATAATATGGTTAATAAACATACTATATACATCCAAGCGACCCCCAAGTGGTCCATTAACGAGGAACCTATCATAATATAAGTCTCTTGGCCGAACCTTAGATTTTTAGGAATTTAATATCAATTAATAATATAATATTTGTTTTAAGAACTCTTTTATGTCAATTTTGACACTATTCAATAGTTGATTTTTTTGAAACTCCTAACAGATTGATTACTTCTAACAAAGTCAATTAAATCAATCCTAATATATCATATTATCATATAAAATTAGTTTAATTCATTAAAAGTTTCATATTATATTTATTTGGGTATTTATAATATCAATTATTTTAATTTTTCACTATTATAGTAATTACTGCATCATCATTGTGTCATAAATAAAATAAATTATTTAATGTCTAAAAATTATAAATAAAATATCATTATGTAGGAAATATTTTTAGCTTTCTAATGAATATTTATAATCTAAAAGCCAACATATATAACCCTATGTAAAAATTGTTGTTCTAAAAGATATATGCTTGTGTCATTTTTGTATTCATTTTAACTAAATTAAAATAAAGTGTCATTATCACTTACAAGTGGATCCATGGGGTCCCAAAATAGACCCAAAGATGCCCATGGTCGACCATGTATCAACCAATAGGGTTAAGACACGTTTTTAGGGTAATTTAGTAGTATTATAATATTATTTTTTTAACCCTTATTTACCGGATTTACCCTAAACCATGGTAAATAAAATATTTACCGCAGTAATTATTCAAAATGTCTAAAAATAAAAGTTACCTATTTACACAATTTGAACATCCTGATTCCAAATATGGAATCCATTTTCCTAAATTCAAAACACAGAAGTGGCAGAAATTAATTTAAAATTAATTCCCGCTGTCAAAACAAAAAGCGTGTTTTTTAAGAGATAATAACTATCAAAAGATTGACACTTGTTTATGTTTGGTTTAATTGTAAAATTATGTCCAATGACCAACATTATATTAAATGGTAAAAATATATTCTAAATATACTTTAAAACCACTCAAATTCACAATTTATCACTATTAATTATTTTGATTAAAAAAGTTGTTTTTAATTAAAATTTAGTAATTTTCATTATTCATCAAAATATGAAAGTTATCCGAAAAGTACCAAAATTTCACCTTAGGCTGAATTCGATATTCCGAGTCAAAAAATGAAGTCCATTTTCAAATATAAAATATATATAATTTCAAAAATTAGGTATTACTATTCACAACGGCTAGTTTAATTAGTTGTGGTGTGTGTTAGAACTCGAGGTTGCGTACAACACACGCTATCGCATTATTCAAAGGGAAACGTACCGTAGAAGCTTGGGGTGTTACATTCTCCCCTCCTTCAAATAATTGCGTCCTCGCAATTTCTAGGGTATTACTGCATAAAAAGACTCGGTTGGTTCTTCACCATAAGTTCCTCGGGTTCCCACGTTGCCTCTTCCATCTTATGGTTTCTCCACAAAACTTTTACCAGACGCGTCGTCCGGTTTCTCAGCACTTGTTCTCTCGTATCAAGAATCTTGACGGGCTCTTCACAATAAGACAGATCGGGTTCCAGTTCTAATTCCTCATAGGTGAGTACATGCGTTGGATCAGGCATGTATTTCCTCAATAGAGATACGTGGAACACATCGTGAACTTTGGAGAGACTTGGCGGCATTGCCAATCGGTAAGCTACAGCCCCAATTCGTTCTAGAATTTCGAAAGGTCCGATGTACCTGGGACTCAATTTACCTTTCTTACCAAAACGTATGACTCCCTTCCATGGAGATACCTTCAGGAAAACATGATCACCGACTTGAAATTCCAAATCCTTCCTTCGATTATCGGCATAGCTCTTCTGCCTACTTTGAGCTGCTTTAATGTGATTTTGGATTACCTTCACCTTTTCCACCGTTTCCTCCACCAGTTCTGGGCCTACAAGTTTTCTTTCACCAACGTCATCCCAAAAGGTTGGTGTACGACATCTCTTTCCATATAACGCTTCATATGGTGCCATCTGAATATTCGAATGGAAGCTATTGTTATAGGAAAATTCTACTAGTGGTAAATATTGATCCCACATACCCTGAAAATCAAGTGAGCAAGATCTCAACATGTCTTCTAAGGTCTGAATAGTCCGTTCTGATTGTCCTTCTGTCTGAGGGTGGTAAGCAGTGCTCAAATGAAGTTCAGTATCCAGGGATTTCTGAAGACTTTTCCAAAATCTTGAAGTAAAACGGGGATCACGATCAGAAACAATCGATAGGGGTACTCCATGAAGTCTCACAACTTCATTAATGTATAGTCTTGCTAGACGTTCCAGGGGTAGATCTTCTCTTATAGCAAGAAATTGTGCTGACTTGGTAAGACGATCAACAATAACCCATATTTCATCGTTCCTTCTAGGAGTCTTTGGTAGCCCCATGACAAAGTCCATCGTAATATTGTCTCATTTCCACTCCGGTATGGGAAGAGGTTGCATGACTCCTCCAGGCTGTTGCCTTCCAGCTTTCACTTGTTGACAAACCATACATCTTGACACAAAATCAGCAATCTCCCTCTTCATGTTGTCCCACCAAAAATGTTCCTTCAAATCTCTATACATTTTGGTGCTCCCAGGGTGTATAGAGAAATTGGAACTATGAGCATCATCCAGCAATTCCCTTTTTAGATCAGGTATATTGGGAACACAAAGTCTCTTCCCGAATTTCAAAATTCCACCTTCATACGCAAAGTCTCTCAATCTCCCATCATTCACAGCTTTAATCATCTTTTGGAATTCTTCATCATCAGTCTGAGAACTCTTAATCCTTTCTAGTAAAGATGGTTTGGCAACCATTTGAAAAAGCGTTGATGTTTCACCTTCCCTGGTTATTCCCATGTCCATCTTCACTAGCTCCATGAAAATTGGATCCCTTTCAATTCTCATATTGTTCAAAACACCATGGTCTTTTCTACTCAAAGCATCTTCCACCTTGTTTGCCTTCCCTGGGTGGTAGTGTATCGTACAATCATAATCCTTGAGTAATTCAAGCCATCTCCTTTGCCTCATGTTGAGTTCTTTTTGTGAGAAAATATACTTCAAACTCTTGTGATCAGTATAAATCTCACATTTTTCACCATAGAGGTAGTGCCTCCATATTTTCAAAGCAAAGATCACTGCTGCTAACTCGAGATCATGAGTAGGATAGTTTTGTTCATGAATTTTCAACTGTCGTGATGCATAGGCAATAACTCTATCATTCTGCATAAGGACACAGCCAAGTCCCTTCTTTGATGCATCACTATAAATAACGAACCCATCATTCCCCGATGGTAGAGTCAATATAGTAGCATTGACTAATCTTCTCTTCAGTTATTCGAAACATTCTTCACACTCTTTTGTCCAATCAAATTTAACCCCTTTACGTGTGAGCTTCGTTAATGGATTAGCCAATCGGGCAAAATTCTGGACGAAACGTCGATAATAACCTGCCAAACCAATAAAACTACGTACCTCAGTTATACTCGTAGGTGCTGGCCATTCTTGGATTGCCTTGGTCTTAGAAGGATCAACAGAGATTCCATCTTTAGAGACAATATGGCCAAGAAAAGAAATCTCCTGAAGCCAGAATTAACACTTGCTAAACTTCCCATATAATTCATGCCTCCTCAGAGTCTTCAAGATAATGCGCAAGTGATTTTCATGATCTTCGTAGGTTTTGGAGTATACCAAGATATCATCAATAAATACCACCACAAATTCATCGAGATACTCCTTGAAAACTCTATTCATCAGATCCATGAATACAGAGGGTGCATTAGTCAATCCAAACGGCATTATAGTAAACTCGTAATGCCCGTACCTGGTTCGAAATGCTGTTTTCGGAATGTCTTCCTTCTTTACACACAACTGATGGTATCCAGATCGAAGGTCAATCTTTGAAAAGTATTGAGCTCCATGCAGTTGGTCAAATAAATCATCAATACGAGGTAGGGGATACTTGTTCTTTATCGTTATAGCATTGATCTCCCTGTAATCGATACATAACCTCATAGATCCATCTTTCTTTTTAACAAAAAGAACAGGGGCTCCCCATGGAGAAACACTAGGGCGAATAAATCCCTTATTACTCAATTCCTCTAGTTGTTTCTTTAGTTCGACTAGCTCTACAGTGGCCATTCTATAAGGGGTCTTCGATATAGGCCTTGATCCAGGAATCAAATCAATAGAAAACTCAACTTCTCGTTCTGGAGGATGTCCAGGTAAATCTTCCGGAAATACATCTACAAATTCTTTCACAATAGGTACATCCTCTATTTGAACATTCCTTTCCTCACCGACAGTTATTTCATTCTCTTCCTCCCCGATAATTGAATTAAGTTGAGCTACAGGGGGTGGATCTAAATAAGAATTAGGTGGTGACGATTCTACTCTAAAAATAAGGTGCTCCTTATCATTATCATCAAGAATCGTAACCTCTTTCTTCTTACAATAAATCTTCGCATCATAGTCCGAAAGCCAGTCCATACCGAGGATTATATCAAACTCAATCATAGGTATGACGATGAAATCAGCAGATAAAGAAAATTTATGTGCTCTAATGGGGACTGATTCACAAAACTTTGTTGCAACGATAATTCCCTTAGGAGTTTTAACTGACAACTCCCTTATTAAATCAAATTGGAAATATCTAATTTTCTTAGCAAACTGGGAAGATATGAAACAATGCGATGATCCAGAATCAAATAATGCATTTGCTAAACTTGAGGAAACCATTAAATTACCTGCCACCACGTCTTTCGGAGCTTCTACCTCAGCAGTAGTGATAGCATAAGCCTGGCCTTGATCCCTTGGCCTTTTCTGAGGTAAGTTCTCCTGACGCTTAGGACATGCATTTGCATAATGCCCCATCTCCCTGCAATTGTAGCACTGAACGTTGGTAGCTTCCTTCTTCCCCTTGCAATCATGAGCTTGGTGGCCTTTTTCACCACACTTGTAACAGACTCCCATTCCCTTCAAGCAAGTACCAGGATGTTTATTCCCGCATTTACCACAAGATGGATATTCAACCTTTCCTTTCTTCCCCTTATTTCCATTCCTAGATTGATCAGCAGGTCTCTTCTTCTCTAGCTTTGCTTTAAAGTCATAAGACTTAGAGAATTCCTTTTCGGTCTTGATAGCACATGAGACAATGTCTTCGTACGATGAAAAGGATTGTGAGACTAATGCTCGACGGAGAAATGGTTTTAACCCATCAAAGAAACGATCAATCTTACTTCTTGGGTTGCGAATATAATCACCAGCGTACCTCGCTAACCTTGTAAAGTTAGCCTCATACTTTGTGACATTCTCATCCTCCTTTTGTCTCAGACTCAGAAATTGTCTTTCCATATCTGCTCGATGGTCGCGAGGAAAGTATTTTTCTAAAAACAGATCTTTGAACTCCCTCCATTCCATGTTTGATACTTCATCATCTTCCTTCATGTTTTGAATCAATGACCACCATTGATCAGCATCTCCAGTGAGGCGGTAAACTGCCATGGTAACTTTTTCCCTTTCACTACTCCCCAAAGCCTGAAATATTTTCTCTAGGGAAAATATCCATTGCTCAGCTACTAAGGGATTTGTACTCCCATTGAACGTTGGTGGTTGTTGTCTCATGAATCGATCTAACATTGATCCTCCACGCTGCGGATCAGGGTGCTCCATACGGGTAAGGTTATTATTCATAACCTGAGTAAGTTGTCCCAGTACGGTGATTAGCTGATCAGCACCAGTTGCATCACCAGCCCCACTATAATTATCTTGAGCAGGAGGGAAATCCCTACATGGAGTGCGTGCATTGATACGGTTTCCATTTCTTCCACTAGGCGCCATTTCTAAAAAATGGCATAAACTAGATCAGTTTATGCATCAAAATACATAATCCCAAACTTATAAAACACTAAACATAAATTGAACTATCTATGGATATAATCCATAATCATAAATATGTTTTCTTTGAGGAAGTATATACTCATAAACCCTTCATAATGATTTGTAAAGAAAGTGAGAGTTATCCTAAGCATATCCCCCGGGAGTGTCGTAACCAAGAGTGCAGCAAGGCCCGTTGTCGTGCACCAGTTCCCGTTCGAGTCTAGCTCAAAGTTGTGTTTTCGGGTTTTACCCCTAGGTACATCTGTGCCAGAGCCGCCTCTACCTGCTCGTATCCAGACAGGGATGTATTGCTCGGAAAACTCACAAAGTCTCTACAATACCAAAATTCTAGGAAGTTCTTCTATACTAATCCTCAAAGTTCATCTTAGGTCTATGTGCTCTAATCAGAGTTTATCTAAATCTAGCTTCCAAGGTTTGTACTAAACTTCCTCTGATACCAACTGTAACGCCCCGACCCTAGTTGCCTAGAGTCGGTGAATTATTACATAACATTGGCATGATCATAAGAAAGATCAAATCTCGAAAGACCGATTGGTTTAGTAGCCTTGGAAAATGCCAGATATATTCATAAGTTTTACATTACATTATAAAATGAAAAACTACTACAACAACATAATGTCTCAATAGACCACACTATTATCCCCTCATAAAATCCCTGCAGGTCATTCATAATTTACTTCTTCACTTCCTGGGAAAAATAAAACATAGAAAAGGGGTGAGCTCAAATGCCCAGTAAGGATAACAATATAGCGGAAACTTTCATAAATAAGAATAAACATTTAAGGCAATGTATAACTAAAACAAAAGCCTTTTAAATATGAACTTTCAACATGGTATGGCATAAATAAAATGAAATAATGCCATTTACTTATTCACATGGATATTCTACTAAATGAATAATCACATGCAAAAATCAATAACCACTTTCATAATGTTGGAATGCATAATGCCAGACTATCATAACCACATAGCCAAGGCCTCGTGCCAAGACTACAAATAAGATTTTGTCAAGGCCTTGTGCCAAGACACTAGTTTGTCTCATGAGACCTACCGATGCATCGAGGAGCTATAGCGGGCTCCACCCGTCACTTATTAAGTCCAATGCATTCCCATATGAAAAGGTTTAAACATAACATAAACATTCGTATTAAAACTAGCATACGAAATGTCAATAATTTCACCATAAACTATGAATGGTATAAAAATAGCACATCCACAGTCAAACATATCACAAAACCTTCAATACAATATAGAAGTTTTTTATCATAATAAATCAACTTCAAATAATCTTAAAATCCATCAAAGGATGTTGACATAGATGAAATCAAAATTCTTTTTAAAGAAATATCTCCTTTTATTTTGAAATCATTTAAGATCCATATAAAATAAAACATTTTATTTGAAAATATTCTTATAAGCTTGTAAGGAAAGCATTGAAGATTTTATAACGGCGTAAAATAACCGCACCCGCCGTATAAGTTAAAAAAACATTCTTACCTCAATTCTGTCGAAAAGGTTAAAAAGGACCTTGTTTTGAAAACGACGGAAAGATTCCTTTATAAACCTCTTATAAAAATTAAAACAAGGGTATAAATGACTTTAACCCATATTCTTGTAAATAGTAAAAATGTTTTGAAATACATTTTTAAGAAAACATGGATGTGGATGATAAAGAGATCCCAATAGATTATTACGTATATACAACCTCGGATAATGAAGAGATTGTGAAATAACCCTTACCTTGTACTTTTCCTTGGTTGGGGTAGGTTAACCTCCTGTATAATGGTGAAATAATTGTTATTAAATTATACAAGAATCATATATATTAATATGATATCATATATGATCTTTTAACATTGATTTATTAATAATATCTTAGAATTATCATCGTTTCGGGTGTTAACTTACTCATTTTCTTTTATATGTTTTGTTACATAAGCCATGTTTGTTGTATCTTATTCATATCCAGAATGATATCAAGTCCTTAAACATCATTTTTAAATCATAAAATGATAATTATACTTGAATGGATACGATGGAGAATGAATCTCATCGCGTTCGTGGAGACGGTAGTCCGTACGTACGCACGAGCGACAATATCATTCTTTTGATATTAAAATAATATATAAATGAATGGTATATCATATATACAGAATCATTAACATGTTATATTTATTATTTACATGAGTTACACATCATTATTATACCCATCCAAATAATATTATTTTGAATAACAATTACACCACGACGTGGAGACGGTAAGCTGTACGTACGCACGTATGGTGACATGTTATTCAAAGGGTGGATAGAATACTGAATATGGTTGTACCATACTTATAATAACATCACAGTATATGTGAGATACTGGAGTTATTATTTTAGAATGGTAAGAACAAAGGAAGAAGAAGTGGAAGAAGAAATGAACTTAGAAAAGGGTGGTGAAATCATTACCTCTTCTTCGGGTTCTTCCTTTTGATTTGATCAAAAGGGCTCCTTAGGTTGGCTTTATGATCAAACTAAGGCCTCTAGGTTGTAGTGAGGGATGTTGGGAGAGTATTTGGGTAGAGTTTGGCCGAACCAAAGGCTTTGAAGGTGTGAAGAAATGAGAAGGAGGAGTGCCCTTTTTATAAGAGGGGTGAGGGGCACTTTTGGAAAAGCTAGAAATATTAATTTATAATAAATTCATATTCGGTTTCTAATGGCTCCAAAGCTTATTATTCAAAGGTTAATGTGGGGATAGGTCGAAAACCACTCAACCAATAGAATTTAGACAGGTTTGGGTACTTATATTAACCTTATGTTTAAGTATTAACTCTAAGTTAATTAGTTTCACTTTTACAATGTCTCTTTGTATTTTTATATAATATGGTTAATAAACTTACTATATACATCCAAGCGACCCCCAAGTGGTCTATTAACGAGGAACCTATCATAATATAAGTCTCTTGTCCGAACCTTAGATTTTTAGGAATTTAATATCAATTAATAATATAATATTTGTTTTAAGAACTCTTTTATGTCAATTTTGACACTATTCAATAGTTGATTTTTTTGAAACTCCTAACAGATTGATTACTTCTAACAAAGTCAATTAAATCAATCCTAATATATCTTATTATCATATAAAATTAGTTTAATTCATTAAAAGTTTCATATTATATTTATTTGGGTATTTATAATATCAATTATTTTAATTTTTCACTATTATAGTATTTACTGCATCATCATTGTGTCATAAATAAAATAAAATATTTAATGTCTAAAAATTATAAATAAAATATCATTATGTAGGAAATCTTTTTAGCTTTCTAATGAATATTTATAATCAAAAAGCAAACATATATTACACTATGTAAAAATTGTTGTTCTAAAAGATATATGCTTGTGTCATTTTTGTATTCAATTTAACTAAATTAAAATAAAGTGTCATTATCACTTAGAAGTGGATCCATGGGGTCCCAAAATAGACCCAAAGATGCCCATGGTCGACCATGTATCATCCAATAGGGTTAAGAAACGTTTTTCGGGTAATTTAGTATTATTATAATATTATTTTTTTAACCCTTATTTACCGGATTTACCATAAACCATGGTAAATAAAATATTTACCTCAGTAATTATTCAAAATGTCTAAAAATAAAAGTTACCTATTTACACAATTTGAACATCCTGATTCCAAATATGGAATCCATTTTCCTAAATTCAAATCACAGAAGTGGCAGAAATTAATTTAAAATTAATTCCCGCTGTCAAAACAAAAAGCGTGTTTTTTAAGAGATAATAACTATCAAAAGATTGACACTTGTTTATGTTCGGTTTAATTGTAAAATTATGTCCAATGACCAACATTATATTAAATGGTAAAAATATATTCTAAATATACTTTAAAACCACTCAAATTCACAATTTATCACTATTAATTATTTTGATTAAAAAAGTTGTTTTTAATTAAAATTTAGTAATTTTCACTATTCATCAAAATATGAAAGTTATCCGAAAAGTACCAAAATTTAACCTTAGGCTAAATTCGATATTCCGAGTCAAAAAATGAAGTCCATTTTCCAATATCAAATATATATAATTTCAAAAATTAGGTATTACTATTCACAACGGCTAGTTTAATTAGTTGTGGTGTGTGTTAGAACTCGAGGTTGCGTACAACACACGCTATCGCATTATTCAAAGGGAAACGTATCGTAGAAGCTTGGGGTGTTACAGAAAGGATGGTTGATATGATGAATAAATTGAACAACAATATGGAATAATGTGTATAGATCGTTATGAAAAATCAAATTTTGACATGTGGTTTCAATAAACGGAATATTGGTGTAGAATAAGTTATCCAATCTTAATAGAAAATGGAATACTGTTTTGAGGACTTCATCATGGTTTACCCAAACATAGATTACTCTTTTATTCAATAGATTCAATAAAAATGTAATGTTTCCAAAATACTGAAACATGATTTCAATAATTAGGTAATATATTTTGTTGTTAATTGATTAACACTATTTAATTTTAATAATAACCTAAATAATCCAACAAACTAATTAAATAAGAAAAATATAATTTTTGGCATTGACAAATTTTCCAAGAAAGTATTCAATTTGGTTAATAAATATTCTTAATGTGTATTTAGGAATGTAAATGGTGTAATTATATAGCCACAATGGTTTATATTATTATGAAAATGTACAAGTGGTATATTTGGTGTGGTATGTTCCTTCATATTCTTGTTATATGTGGATATGAAAATCTATAGAAAAATCATTATAAAAATTGTAGTGAACATTACAAGTAAGTATTTTTTTAGAATTTGATCATCATAATGGATGGGGATGTGGTTTTTTAGGTCACAAGGATCAGTGTTTGACAGTCAATGAAAACTCTCCAACTAAATTTATTCATAGTGTGAAATAATTCATTGTATTTAATTTTACAAAGGGATATTCATGTAATTTTTGGTATTCTCTATAGTGGGATCTCCCATTAGGAGTCTGGAGTTGGCTATATAATACTATCTACTAACATTCATTCAATTTTCATTTTCCCAAATTCTATCTAATTTGTCTTGAACTATGTATGAAATAATCTCATAGGTTTTATTGTTTTTTTCATAGAGGATCTAATTCAAAATTATTATGTGAAAAATATCAATGAATTATCCTACTGAATTTACAATGGAACTGATATTATATTTTATAATATTTAATAATTATTGATTCTAATTATGTTCCATATTATTTGAAATTATGGTTTTTTATTTTTATATTTCTTAAAGATATTCCTAATTACTATTTTTCAAAATAATATTGGGTTATAGTTTTGTAGTTTTTTCATTAATAAGTTTCAATTCATTTCCTAAACATCTAGAAACCTCCAAATTCAATGTTTATGTTTTAGTACCATATTTAAGAAAAGTATCATTAAATACATCAATTATCTCTTGAAACCATTAACTAAAAATTTCAAATTTAAAATATCATTCATTTTCCAATTTAAAAATATCATAGTGGTTTTGTGATTCTATGGTTAGTTTAGATTAATTATTTCAATTAACATTTCATTTTATTCTTCATAGCAAAATTGGATTTTAGAATAAGGTTTTAAAAAAAATATAATGCTCTTGTTGAGGTGATTTCATTGAATCTGTAATACTAAAATATATAGTTTACTCTATAATGGAAATTAAATGTGTTCTATTTGAATTTTTATTTATAGTCCTAATAGTATCGAAAAATGGACTACATGAGATTGTAGGGAAATTGCTTGTATCATTTTCTTCCTATATGTTTAGGATCTATAAAATTTTAGGTAAGATTTATCCTTTAACACATACTGGTAGATCGTCCAAAACATCTACAAGGTTAATAGTTTTTCAGTTTTATAATGAAACAAAATCATTGGTTTTCTTATGTTCACATATATAATGGAATATATTAACTAACTAAAAAATAAATTTAATAGATGATGAAAAATCATATAATTCAATATAAAAACTAAGAGCTCATATTGTTATACAGATAGTAATTGTACATTGATCTTGGTAGTTTCTAGTTTATTATAAAATTATTTGAACTAAATTATTTATATTGGAAATTCAATTTCCTATCCATAGAATTTCCTCTTATTTTTACTCATATACTTTAGAATATATTCATTATTTGTTTTTGGTTTGTTAAATTCCACAAAGTTATGTTTATATATAGTTTCAATAATGTTTCAAAAACATATTATTATATACAGTCTTCATGAGTTTTCCATGATGGGGTTATTCATTAGGAGAAAGGGGTTTGGGATTAATGTAGATCCTCCAATATTGATGTTAACAGAACTTTTTTGACATGATTTATCTCTAGATTCACATACTCTTTATTATTTTTAAGGAATTTATCATCTTATATTTTGAGAAGACATAGTTGGATTCCAAGGGGGTTATCTCACTTATCTTGACTACAAATAATATTTATAGAGAAATAAAAAATTTATTTCTTTTACAGTGAGGAGTTGATAAGTTAGTAAGATTTTATTATCCATAATTTTATGATTTATTCAAAATAGAAATTTATTACCCTAAATAAACTTTAATCACCTTTATTTTAGATCAATGAGTTTTGAGAATATATTTTTTTCGTAACATTGAGACTCTACTAGAAATCTCAACATGGAATTAATGGAATTGTATTTGTTATATACATGTTATTAGTAACATAGAAAGGGTAGATATCATTGTGGTGGATGGATAAAATATGAAAGAACCACTAGAATGGTGGCCTTTCTGGATACATGTTTATTGAGACTTATTGAATTGTATATTACTCCAAAAAAAGTTTGTATTATGGTTGTTATTGGTTTTATTTCTATTTCAAAAGATTGGTATTATTTGTAGTCAAATTTATTTAATGATTTCTATTAATGAAGTGATATAGGGAGTTGAAAAAAATTGAAAACTCTTTGGGTTATAAGTGATGAGGATTCCCAAACCTCACTTAGTGATTGTTGTTTTAAAAGTAAAGTTATTTCCTTAATTATAGTTTCATGTAAGGGTGATTCAAAACTTTTAACCTCATGTAATATAATAGTTAAATAGATAATAAAACTATATAAATTTCTCTAAGAGTTACTATTAATTATTTATACGTACTAAAATAGTTATTTTCGATCAATGATCCCACTAATTAATAATCCAATTTGTTACAGTCATTGTCCATCTTTCCATGGTAAATGATCACTTTGAAATGAAAGTATTTAAATGGTTAATGTGTTATGTATGATTGTTGCCTCATGAATCTCTCCCAAAAATCATATATTTTTCCAATAATATAATAATTTCGTACATTTAACACTTTTCATTGGTGGATACTTCATAATGAATGGTAGAAAATCTAAAGATAGTAACACTATCGATTATATCAAGTTGTTATGTATACAGGACATAGGTTAAACATACACTCCATAACTAATTATTTTAGGGAAATAGAGAAATACTTAAAACTTCTATGTGCATAATGGAATCCTCTTTATTTTATGGTTCATAAAATATTCAAAAATTACATCAAATATCAATTTTATTCCTCCCCACATAATACATGATGCTTAGATAACAGTAAATTTAATTATATTTTGACTTATATAATTATTCATTCAATATAACTTTCATTCTCTTTCACTATCTTTCAAATACATTACAATATATTCTTCTCCATAGATATTAGAACTTTATAGGTATGTGCAGTGATCAATGCACTCCCCACACTCACCTATCATTCTAAAATAAATATTACTGATTTAATAAACTATATCTCTGCATCATATATTATGTTTTGAAAATATGTGGTTCATGTGTGTGAAAAAAATTCAAAACAATGATGAACATAAGTGAGATTCGAAAAAACTGATAATTGGAAACCACTTATTGATTCATCAATAAAATACTCACATTGAAGTATAATATAAAAAAATAATCAACTCAAATAATAATTCCTTAACATGGGTGGGGGATGTCTATCTAATATGACCAATATGGGTTTGTTTTTCCATCTAGTGTGATTAATTATAGAAACGAAAAAATAGTCTTTACTAGTAAATTAATATACTCGATCATCCTTGTCACCCCCTATTCTATATATCACATCCCAATTTATATATGTGGACGAATGATCAATTTCCTTCATTATTGGATTCTAGATATTTTTCAATTGTATGTAATGTTCTATGCTTAGTACGGATTGATTATCATGTTGCCTTAGTGTTCCCATAATCTTTTTTTTGTTTCCTAGCTCACACCCTCTCTGATGGTTTCAAAATGTATTGTATAAAAGCTATAGATTTCCTTAACTTGGTATCTCTAAAATCATCCAACCTCATAATCCATACCCATATGTATATATTACTAATCTTAGTAGATGATTCTTAAATGGATGTTGGGGTGTATTTTACCTGATTTGGGTATACACAAATAAAGAAATTATATTTTGAGTAGTTGTAACGACCCAGATTTTTTTGAGTAAATATTATTGGCTATGTTTTTGTGGATTATTTTATTTTTCATTTAGTAAACTGGGTATAATTAAAATGAGACCATTGGGTTTCAACTGTTATATGACCATTGGTCAATATGACCGTTGGAAACAAAATGTTACAATTATTTTCTATAAACACATGTGATCTTGATTAATTAATATAGAATGAAGATTTGATTGCCCCATCCAGTAGTCTCGTTTCAATCGAAGCCCATATGACGGAACTCAAGAAGGAGGTAGCACCATTTGTCTTTTCTCTGGACTAAACACAAGTCGAACTTCATCATGTGAAGCTGGAATGGAATCGCCTTCACGAGAAGATCAAGCTGATTGAAATCACCACTCGGGCAATGTTGGCCAAGCTGCCCAAATATTCTCTCACCTTAGCACACCTTACATTTAGATCATGTGTTGGTGTTATAAGGGGCTATGTAATGAGACCGTAACTGACTTCTGTAATCCTTTTATTTAGATAAAATTTGTTACTTCTTCTTATGGTGAAGTTTGTGAATCTCAAGTGCTCGGATAAATATAGGAAATATATTATTGATGAATTTTGAAAAAAGGATATTTTAAAAAATTTATGTAATCCTTAAATAATTAATAATGTGTAAAGATTTTCAAAAAATGGTCTTCTACAGAAATGTTTAGTAAGAAATTTAGAGTCTAAAAAGATCAACAAATTTTTTGATGAATAATAAATTATGAATAGTGATTTTACGCTTAGGATTAGTAATGTGACCAAATGTATTAGTAATCACACTTAAAAAACTATTAATATAATCTAGGCACCCTTATTATGTAATGTAATTCAATAAAATAGGTAAATAACGGTTTCGGAAATTATTGATTAAGTATTAGTTTATTCAGGTGAATTGTGTTTTTATTTAAAAATATAAATTAAAAATATTTAGGAAAATAATATTATATAATGGAGTTCATTTTTGAATTTAGAGCATCGATATTATGTGAAGGTAATTTTTTGTAATTTTCTAAAAAAGTTGAATTTTCGGTGAATGGTGAATTTTTAGTTTATTGATTCGGGTGTTTAATGACATCATTAAGGATTTAATAATTATGTAATAATTCCGCTAAAATTATTAATAGTAAGATAAGTTATTATGTGTCCCTAGTGTCCAATAACATGGGCAAATACAATGGGAAAGCCCATGGTTTTTCCAATACCACTAATGAGTTGTCCCTTAGCCATTAATGCCTTATCCCCTGAATTCACCTATAAATAGCAAGACATTCTCTCATCATTTAAATTAAAAAATCATCCTCAACGATTTTCGGGTCTCCTTACCTTCCAAGGAGTCCTCCAAAAGTTCCCTCAATCCTCCCAAGTTCCCAAACATGATGATTTCTATGTTACTCTTCAAGGTAAGGGATCTTACCTCTCTCTTCCTTTTAAAGTACTCATTTGTAAGTCATTTAATTTAAGCCTTGTGTTCATATGTTGGGGTTTGTTATATTATATTCCTATTACTTCCATTTTCATCATCATATTATTAGATATCCACTCTTACTCTCATCATTTCATTTTATGAACGTTTAAGAGGCGCTGTTAGGCTGCCAAATTATTGTAAGGGATTCTTCCACCCTTCTCATTTTCCAAGTTCTATTTTAATGTCATTTCTTTCAAGTTAATTTTCTTATTATGGGTTATGATCTTCTATATCTATCATACTATCATTTTCTATTCATATGACGAGAGACCCTATTTGATCTCCTCAATTCATTTTTTGATGTTTTAAGTAACACCGTTAGGCAGCCAAATTTTCATAAGAGAAATATTATTTTTGTCCTCCTTTCAAGTTCTTCATTTCACATGGTATATATTTAAAATTTCATTACCAAGTACTTAAATCCTTTATATTATGTCCCCCTACTGTTTTATGGATCATTTATGAGTGGGTGACCCATGCCCCCTCTCTTTTCAATGTTTTTCTAAAACCCTGTAACATAGTCATTATGCTGCAGAATTTTCATCTCAAAATGCCACTCTCTTTTCCTCATATTATTTTTTTTATTAAGTGAGTACTCAAAACTCATTCTTTTATAGGGTTATTCACATATATATCAAAATGTTCTATTTTAATTATGGTATTTTCATTCTTGAAACCCGCTTTTCTTTTTCCGTGGGTTTAAAATGACATAAAGATCATGTCTTAAAAGCAGTTTTTAAAATGTTATGATTATGAAATGAAAACCATTTCATTTATGATATATGGGTTATTTATGAAATTTTTGATGATGATATATGTGGATCACATGATAATAAAGACAAATTTAAGGGTCCACTTTGATATCACTCCAATGTATTTGGTAATTATGTAATATCTAGGGATCACAATTTTAACTATACCATGGGGAATAACCTTTGTAATTTTTTTAAATGAAACCTTTGGGATGGACCGTGGTGATATGTTCATGATTTTCTAAGTTTAAATTTGTAGCCATATCTTCAAGTTATGAATATTTTTATTTTCATTATGATATTCCTCGTGAGCTCTTTCTCATTCCTTAAAGTTCATTATCATGACTTCATTGATGTATATCAAGTTCACATGTAAAATGATTCTCCTGTTTCCCTTACTGGGCCTTCTTCTCACACTTTCCTTTGATGTATGATCCAAGGTTATAATATTCTGTAATGAAATTAGGATTTACAAATAAGAATCCTTCCAAGTGTTTAAGAAGAATGTTTTATGTCATCATGTATTAAGTTCGTATTTTCCAAGACAGTAAGCCTTAAAGATCATCGGTTTTGTAAAATGTAATGAAAAGTTATGTTATAAAAAGGAAGGATTCTATAGTTCGTATCTGAGGGAGGTTTAGTTATTTATGGAAATTAGGATATGAAATCATTAAGATTAACCATATAGAAAAGTTTAAATATAGGAAATATTCCTGGTATTTTGGTGAGTATTGAGTAAGTGTTTTATCAAGAAAATACATCCCTGTGTAGATATGAGTAGGTAGAGGTGGCACTGGCACAGATGTACATAGGGGTAAAACCTGAAAACACCGCTTTGAGCTAGACTCAAACGAGAACTAGTAAATGAAAAAAGGCCTTACTGAACTCTTGGTTACGACACTCCCGGGGGACATGTTTTTTTAATAACACGATTTTTATGAATCATTATGAAGAAATTATTGATAAAAGTAATTGTCTATGCATGATGTTTTAAGACATAAAATACTTTTTAGTTAAAAGATTCGTAAATGAAATAAGTTTCTCACAAATAATTTATTCTTTTATAAAATGTCTCCAGCATCTAGGAATACATTGACATATTTCTTGAGGAGTTACCTGGACCTCCCCAAGAAAGAGAGGTAGTGTTCTCCATTGAACTCATACCTGGATCTCATCTGATGTCAAAGACCCCATATAGGATGGAAAATGTGGCGCTAGAGGAATTAAAGAAACAAGTTCGAGATCTTTTGGAGAATTGGTCTATCTGACCATGTGTTTCTCCTTGGGGAGCACCAGGTCTCCTTGTAAAGAAGAAGGATGGATCGATGTAGCTATGCATTGATTATAGAGAACTAAATGGGATCACAATGAAGAAAAAATAATCTCTTTCAAAAATTGATGACTTATTTGACCAATTTTTTGGGGCATATTTCTTCTCTAAAATTGATCTTTGTTCTGGTTATCGTCAATTAGGTGTGAAGAATATTAATATTCCAAAAACTACCTTTAACTCAAGATATGAACATTATGAGTCTGTTGTTATGCCCTTCGGAATGACTAATTAACTTGTTTTTTTATTGATCAAGAATAATTTTATTTTGGAAACTTATGTTTATCAAATGGATATCGTTTGAATAGAAAAATAGTTGGGTTATTAAATGATAAAGGTTATTTTGGAGGATGTTTTCTCTTTTGGAGTACTATATGCCTATGAAAAATAAAATACTATGTGATTTAAATTGAGGAGGAAAGGTTGATTTTTTATATGTATTTATTGTGGAAATATGTTGATTTGGGTTATTTCTGGAAAATGATGAACCTAGAATAGAAAATATGTGAATATGTTAATTACACTTTAGAATGAGACTGTAATAGTAGACGGTGTTATTTCGAGATAAATGTTAAGATTTATTAAGGAATACTATGTGATTAAATCCTACTATATTTTGGGTTCCAATCTTAGTTTTCTTTTTTCTGAAGAATTTTAAGGATGATTTTGTATTGAATGGTCTTCCTAGAACTTTGGGTACTTTTGTTGAATTTTGGAGTTTAATTGTTTTTATCCTTTTTATAAAATGAGAGTCCTTTTAGGGATTATATGATCTCGTACTAACCATTTTGGTTTTAGTTGGTTTCTAAATACAAGGGAAATATATAGTTATCCTTTTGTGGATTATGTGATTCTCAAAAAGGTGATTCTTGTGCTTTTTATGCGACCAAGCCTTTTTCAATGATCATTTTTTGGGGAAAATATTATTTTTTTTAGAAACATAAAAAATGATGAAACACTACTTGAAGGAACATATATTTCCTTATGTATTTTTTCTATGTAGTAAATGAATTCCTCAAAATTATGAAAAGGAATGTAAAACAAAAACTTTGTTGGTTTACATTTCCTACTGGGTAATCAAAGATCGTTTAACACAGCTTAATTTTGTGATATTCTTATTGTTAATATTCTCCTAATCATGTTTTCTATCACTCACCATAAGAAATTGACCATTTATTTTCTCCTCCATATCCATGTTTTCTTATATGGAATCCTAGTATGGGGTAACCCAGGTGACCTTTGTACTTCCCTTTCTTTATTTTAAAGTAATAGTTTTATTGACTCTTTTTCCGATGTGGAACAATCAACAAAATTTCCATGCCCACTTTTAAAAATGCAAGGACGCAATTTCTTATGGGGGGAATATTGTAACGACCCAGAATTTTATTGAGTAAATTTTGTTCTCTAAGATTTTGTGGGTTATCATATTTTTCATTTAATAAAATGAGTATAATTAAAATGAGACCATTGGGTTTCAATTGATATATGACAGTTGGCCAATATGACCATTGGAAACTAAATGTTAAAATTATTTTCTATAAATACAAGTGATATTGATTAATTAATATAGAAGGAAGATTTGATGACCCGTCCAGTAGTCTCGGGCTGATCGAAGCCCATCTGATGGAACTCGAGAAGGAGGTAGCACCTTTGGACTTTTATCTGGATCAAAACATAGCTGAACATCATCGTGTGAAGCTGGAATGGAACCGCCTTCGCGAGAAGTTCAAGCTGCTTGAAATCACCATTCATGCAATGTTGGCCGAGCCGCCTTACGATTCTCTCACCTTAGCACACATTACACATAGATCCTATGCTTGTGTTATAAGAGGATATGTAATGAGACCGTAACTAACTTGTGTAATCCTTTGATTTAAAAAAAATTTGTGATTTTTTCTTATGGTGATATATGTGAATCTCAAGTGCCCGAATAAATATATGATGTATATTATTGATGAGTTTTGGAAAAAGGATATTTTAAAATATTTATTTAAACCATAAATAATTAATTGTGATTAATGATTTTCAAAAAATGGTCTTCTATAGTTATGTTCAGTTAGAAATTTAGAGTCTAATAAGATCATCATAATTTTGATGAATAGTAAATTATGAATAGTGATTTTATGCTTAGGATTATTAATATGACCAAATATATTAGTAATCTCACATTAAGAAAGTATTAATATATATACTAGGAACATTTATTAAGTAACGTAATTCAATAAAGTAGGCGAATAACATATTCAGAAATTATTGGTTAAGTATTCGTTTTTTTGGGTGAATAGTGTTTTTATATAATAATTAAATTAAAAATATTTATAATTTTTTTTATAAAATGGAGTTCATTTTTTAATTCAGACCATCGATATTATGTTAAGGTAATATTTTGTGATTTTTCTGAAAATGTTGAATTTTTGGTGAATAGTGAATTTTCAGTTTAGAGTTTTGGATGTTTAATGACATTATTAAGGATGTAATAATTATGTAATAATTCTGGTAGACTTATGAATAGTACGATAAGTTATGAGGTGTCCCAAGTGGCCAATAACATGGGAAAATACAGTGGGAAAGCCCATGGTTTTTCCAATACCACCAATGAGGTGTCCCTTGGCCATTAATGCTTTGTCCTCTCACTTCCCCTATAAATACGAAGCCATTATCTCATCCATTCCATTGAAAAATCCTATTCAACAATGTTCTGGTTTCCATACCTCCCGAGGAGTCCTCTCAAGGTCCCAAAATTCAGGATTTTGAAGTTACTCTTCAAGGTAAGGGATCATACCTCTCTCTTTTATTTCACGTAATCTTTTGTATGTCATTTCATTTAAGCCCCATGGTCTTATGTTGGGGTATGTTATTTTATATTACTATTACATAAATTTTAATTATCATATAATGAGAGATCCCCTCTTACTCTCATCATTTCCTTTTATGAACTTTTATGTGGCGTCGTTAGGCTACCGAATGTTTTTAAGGGATTCTTCCACCCTTCTCATTTTTCACGTTATATTTTCATGTAATTTCATTCATGTTCTCTTTCTTATGTTGGGGTATGATATTATATATCTATAATACTGTCCTTTTTATTTTTATATGATGAGATTCCCGATTTTATCACTTCAATTCTTTTTTTTATGTTTTAAGTAACACCGTTAGGCATCTGAATTTTCATAAAAGAAATTGTATTTTTGTCTTCTTTTCAAGTTCTTCATTTCACAAGTAATATCATTAAAATTTCATTACCATGATCTTAAATCCTTTATATTATTTCCCCTACTGTTTTATGGATCAATTATTTGTGGGTGACCCATGTCCCCTCTTTTTCAATGTTTTCTAAAACCCTGTAACATAGCCGTTATGCTGCAGAATTTTTGTCTCAAAATGTCTCTCTCTTTTTCTAAAATTATTTTATTTTATTAAGTGAATAATCAAACCTCTTTCTTCTATAGGGGAATTCACATATATATAATAATGTTCTATTTTAATTATGGTATTTACATACATGAAACCCGCATTCCTTTTTCTGTTGGTTTAAAATGACATAAAGATCATCTCTTAAAAGTAGTTTTTAAATCATTATGATTATGAAATTAAACCCATTTATATTATGCTATATGGGTTATTTAAGAAATGTTTGATGATGATATATGTGCATCACATGATATTAAATACAAATTTAAGTGTGTTCCCTAATAGCTCTCCAATGCATTGGCTAATGATGTAATCTCTAGGGATTACAATTTTAACAATACCTTGGTGAATAACCTTGGTAATTTTTTTAAATGACACCTTGGGGATGGACCTTGGTGATATATTCATGATTGTCTAATTTAAATATTGTATGCACATCTTCAAGATATGAATCACGTTCATTTCATTATGATATGCCTCATGATATTTTTCTTATGCCTTAATGTTATTTATCATGACTTTATTGATGTATCTCATGTTCACATGTAAAATGTTCATCTTGCTTCCCTTACTAGGCCTTCTGCTCACCCTTTCCTTTGATGTATGCTCCCAGGTTATGAGATACTGTAATGAACATAATATGTACAAATAAGAATCCTTCCATGTGTTTAAGAAGAATGTTTTATGTCATCATGTATTAGGATCCTAGATTCCAAGACACTAAAGCTTAAAGATCATCGGTTGTGTAAAATGTAATGAAAAGTTATTTTATAAAATGGTGGGATGTTATAGTCGTCCTCAAATTATTTTAGAAATTTCATATTTTAGTTCCCCATGGTTTAGAAGTGGATTATAAAAAACCTTTCTTTACAATAACAATATATGGAATCCCAATATGTAATAATGAATCATACTCTAATTCAATATTATATTCATATAATAATTTTTTCTGAAAAGTCATTAGTAGTGCATCCTTACATTGTACTTTTGTCGATTATTGTTAAAATGATCAATACCTTCATGGGAGATTCTTATAGGGTTCAACATATAAGTGACACCCAAGAGATTATTCCATAGAAAAATATTTTTTATATGGTGAATACTATATAGTCACTCTAGTATGATTGAATATGACGTTTTGGATTCTTAGGTCGGTGATCATTATGTATTGGACCCATACATTAATTTCCCATTTTATTTTATTATCCGTGAGGGGGAAATTCATGAAAAACTTCTTCATGCATGCTTTTTACAATTTTTCCTGAATTCAATTTAGATTAATGAAAAATCATAATTAGAAATTGGGAATCCTAGTAGGATTATGTATTCACCCTCATATGGAGGGGATGAATTAGGGGTGACTGAATTTTTATCTTTTATATTCAACTTGAACTATTTTTTTCATTATGTTAGTTAAACCTATAATGTCATTTATCATGTACAGATATTTATAAAATCTTCCTCATAACCATAACATCATTTCTTAATGATTACATAATGAAAAATAGAGAAGGAATTTATACAAGGTTTTACCTCCTTTGATAACCAATATCCTTTCCATGGAGACTCTCATAAGTCCAATGATTCTTATACTTATAATATTTTCACCAATTAAAAATGAGGGTATTTATACATCATCTAGAAATTGATATATCTCAGTTAAATATTCCCCTATTTCTTATATTTAAATTAAATTCTCTCTAAATATATATGTGTACTTTCCAATAATTTTATAAATATCAATATTTTAAGAATTTCATAAAATCTCACAAAATTCATTCTATAAATTCTAAATTTTATAACTCTAACTTGTGTTCTATCTACATTGATTAATTTTAAAAACAACTATTTCACCTAAAAATTTACTTTGCCTCTAATATATGATCAATCTATTGAATAAAACTCAATTATTCCTAATCTGTTCAGTATCTCTAGTTGGTAGAAGTTTTTACACTGCCTTTGTCGGGTGTGCCTCTTTTTCAACCAAATTGGTTAGAGTCCCAAATATTATATATTCATTGTATCATTCCATTTTATTATCATTTAGGAATAGATTTTTATTATTTCAAAAACACATTTATTTTACTCCCTTGTATAGTTTCACTTGTAGAAGGAATATAAGATATTCAAATTCATCTTCTCACTCAATAAAAACACGAATTTTGAAACTCCCATAATAATTAATATATCATGATGATTCTCAAGACTCATTGAATATTATTAAGGATTCATAGATAAATAAATTCCCAAAATATTTATTTTTACAACACATTTATGTAGCAGAAATTCATTAAAATTTAGTAAACTCCATGTAAAAAATATTTATCTAACATTATCAACCTTGATAAATAATAAAGTATTGAGAAGATACCGTAACATTATCAATGTTAAAGAAAATTACATTGATAGAGTAAATCACATAGTATTACCATTAATAAAAAGTCTATATAATTTACATTTCATTTCATCATGTGTATTGTTCCTCCATCAAATTGAGGTCTATATAATATATTGTCCATTCTGTTCGGTTTACTATTCCGCCATCTAGTGAATGTCTCTTAGATGTACTAATTCTCTCATATAGAATTCAATTACTGTATATAGTGAAAAAAAATATTTATTATAAATTTCATTACATTTTATGTATAGTTTCTCCATCTGGTAAAATTATATATGATATACCCTTCATTCATCTGTTTTACTATTCCTCTATCGGTTGTACTATTCATCAACATTATGTATTGTTTAACCACCATTTTTTTTATTCCACCATCCGTTATCTTATTCATAATAATCGCGTAACTGTAACATCAATATTGTAAAATGAAATTTTGTAGTTTGTTACAAAAATATTGTTACCAAAAAGTTCAACAAATTAGAACATGAAATTTGTACCACTACTAACAAAATCATTGTAACCTGATCACCATAAAAACATTACAAAAACAATTTTCTCCAAAAAAACATTCAACTTCTAACATGATCGTGTTGACGTAGGAAAAAAATCACACATTATAAAAAAATATTAATCTGACATATATACCTCATATAAGTTAGTGTGATGAAACTCTGTGCCTTTTTTAGCAGCCTTTATAGTTTCTATCATATCCTAGTGAATTAATCATATATGAAGAATAAGAAATTTTTTGACCGAAACTTTATTGAATATCCATAATTTATAATGAACTTCATGACATCATATTTTTAAACATCATATAGTTTTCTATCATCATCTTTCTATAGCATAAAACATAATATTTTTAGATAGTTCATCGATATGTGCACTTTGAACAATATCAAATGAACTCGTACATATTTCAATACGTACTTCCTATCCATTTGAACATATATCTCTATAAAATTATGTGAAATCATCCATTTTTTGTATTTCTACTATTATTAATCTAATAATATCATCCCTAGTCTAACCGAGGAAAAAGAAAACATTATTAAAAATATCTATTTGGTGAACCTATAACCATTCTAACAAATATTTATCATATAAAAATAAAATATTTATTGCATAGAAATATCTTTTTTAGATATTAACTATCATACATAGTCAAACAATTTAAATTTTTTACTTTGATATAGACCTAGATCTTGTTATACGTTAAATTTTATTTAAATACTACATCATGGAAAGGTAAAAATATATATTAATGAACTTCATCCTATGAAATTGAAATTTTTGGTTACATAACTCGTCACAATAAAATTGAAAAAAAATTATAGAACATTAAACAAATTTTTTATTTACAAAAATTCGTATAAATCATGAGTATATTGACGATCTATGAAACATGATTATTATCATAGAATCATTTTACATGGGTTAAAAAATTTGAATAATACATCAAAAAATAATATAAAAGGTTTTTTATATTTAATAAATTAATTTTTGTAACATACACATGAAAATTTTTATAACATTGTGATATAGACATTCTGAAACATCTTAATGAATATTTTCTAATCATCTCTCGCAAAATAATAATGAGATGTTAAGGTCACCTTTCAATACTCATGAATGAATCAAATGGGAATTAACATATTAATGGAGCTGGACACATAATTATTATCCTAAATAACAACATTATTAGTATTATTATAGTTTTACCTTTTGGATTTATTTCTATTCTAGACCCTCATTTTCTTTATTTGAGGGAATATACATCTTCCACAACAAATGACAAAGACTATGCTTCTTTATATTGGAATATAAAACTATATTTTTATGAAAAAATATTAAATGAATAATAATTAAGACCATTATGAAGAAAACATTAAATAATAATCACAACCTTCTATTACACCCTTATGTTTTAAAAGAACACTTTATTAAATATCGTATAGAACACACAACACTGATACAAAAAGAACCAAAAAATATTAATTTTTAAATGTTATAGTTCGAGACATAGAGTTGAATTGGTAGGTATCATTCCAATAAAAAACACTATTAAACATAAATAAATTTCATAGTCAATATAAATTTATTTATGAGTTATACAGAAATTATCACCCAATTTTTTGTAATATTATTTTATTTATAAAAATATCATTCCATAAAAAATTAATTTTACATGTTTTAGTATATTAATTTCCAAAATAATTTATGGATACAACAGAAATTTTATTCTATAAATATAATGTTATTTTGGAAATAAAATTTTTGTCATTATTTTAGTGCGAAATTTTTGTAATTTACTTAAAATATTGATTATTCACTGAATAGAAAAAAAACTAATGATATTTGAAAGACTATATATTATATTAATTAAAAAAGATCCATAATGAATTTAATTTTATTATATATTAAGATAAGCATCCCTTATATATAAATAAAATAATTAAATTACAATGGAAAAAATATTAATCATGCTCGTGGTATAAAAATACATTTACACTGAAAATGTTTTTTTTAACAAATTCGTTATCATTGTGGTTTATTGGATTATTTATAAATGAATTTCATCTTATTTTATAGTTAAATTTTTTTTAAATGTATTAAATATTTTAAATTAGTAAATTATAATTATTATTATGTTGATAATAATTATTGGTGATAATAAATTGTAACAATATTAAATATGTGTGACAAAAACTAAAGGGTCAATCAGGTTGACCTATATTAAAACATACTAATAAGGCCAAAAATTTTCATCCAAATTTTTATTCTATGAAAAAATTTCTAAAATTATGTCCATATTCTAAAAATAAACTTTTTAATGGGACATGATTAATTGAAAATGACCAAAATAAAATTTTATGTAATTAAAATGAAAAAATTTAACTCTTTGGCAATTGAATTTTTATTATATGTTTACATATTGATAAAATTATGTTGGGAACAATTATAAAGTGTATAATTAGAATAATTAAATTAATTTTGTTTTGGTAATTTATTTATAATTTTTAGTTAATAAATAGATATCTTAAACACATATACAATGATAAGACATTTCTTGTTCAAGTAGTTGAAAAATCAATGTAAATGACTTTAATCACATCGAAAGTATTATTTTTTAATGATTTATGGTATCAAAAAAATTTAAGGGATGTTTTTAATGAGTTATTTATTTTTATATGTATTATATTATGATTTTTTAAAATTAGTGTATCTAATTTCAAATTAAATGAATGATATTTAAAACGACAATATTGATATTTCTAAAAAATAATGTTTTATTAAATAATATAAAAAAAAAATTTAAAATAGGAGATGTATGATGATAAATTGTATAAAAATCTACCACATTATCATATATTATCCAATTATTATGTTTTATTGTATAATTATAAACCATTAAGAATTAAAAAAATTATTATCAATGTTATGTTTAAAATAGGCATACTAGGGGATAAACCTAGATGTAATGGTATGAATTCAAATTAAAATCTTGTAAATAAAATATTTAATTTATATATAAACTTTATGATATAATAAATTGTAATATATGGAAATTCATAAACTTTTGGTTTATGTATGATTTTATTATATTTTAACCTATTGAAAACTTCTAAGTCTATCCTCTCACTACCTATAAAAGGACAGTGCATATAACATCCCATGTATTTAGCGAATAATAAAATTTCATATATATTGATATTTATGAATAAGATATTAATTTAACATTAAAAGGGACACTTTTTTTGGAAGCGTACTTGACCCAAAACAATGGGCTTCTTCGAAAATATATGTAGCACACAATTCCGACATATACCGAAAAACAATTTAATAATATAATTATTATTTTAAATATTTGTAAAAACCTACCGACTATATTGGAGGAATTGAACATTACTTACTAAAATAGTATTATACATTTTTTAAAAATGTTTTTACATTTATCTAATGAATTTTAGATGCATAAAATGAGAATAAATCAAATTTTAAGAATTAAATACTATAATATTTTGAAAATGTAGTTTTACCACCTATTGATGGAGAACCCTTTTAAAATATATTTTTTGAAAATTTTATAAGTAATGTTTTACATAACAAGATTCTTCTTAAGAAGGGGGACATCAATATTTATTTTGTTGGATTTTTTGGTATTTTTCTGATTAAAAACAAATCTAAATAAATAATGAAAATTAGGGAATTTTAATTCAAAACATCCATTTTTTCTAATTATTTTAAATAGTAACCTTATCCTTTTAATTGTATATAATGTTTTATTGGAATAATTTTTTATCATCTAATGCAATGTTGGTAATTGGATGTAATTTAACATTAAAATTGGAAATAAACACATGTCAATTTTTTGATTGTTTTTAATTCTTAAAAACAAGTTTATTTGATTTGACAACATTAATTAATTTTATATTAATCAATGAAACTTCTATGATTTTCATTTTGAAAAATGGATTCCATATTAGGAAACATAAGGGATAAATTATTTAAATAGGTATAATATATTTTTGGACATTATGAAAATTAACTTCTGTATTTATATCTATTTACCATGGTTAAATGGTAAATTATGTATGTAATTGTAAAAATATTATTATAATAATAGAAATCAAACAAAACATGTGTTCTAATCATATTTGATGAGTTATGGGTGACCAAACCAATCCTTCGACCGAACTTCTGGCAATTATGTGTCACTTGGGTGGGATAATGACATGTCATAATAATTAATTTAATGTAAAGAGGAATATAACATTAACATGTAGCTTTTTAGTAAAACAAAATTAAAATAGGTTTAAAAAATTGATATCATTGACTATAAATAGTTATTATAAATCTGAAAATATTTCCTATAATATGGTATTTTATTTATAATTTTTATACATTTAAAAATATATTTATTTATTACACAATGATGATATAGTGATTACCATATTAATTTATGATTCAAATAAATTATATTATAAATATTAAAATAAATTTAATCTATAATTTTTATGCCACACAAGAATTTTATGGTATATTATGAAAATTTATATTTTAGTTAATGTAGTTTTAAAGCATTAATCTTGTTTTTATGACTAATGAAAATCAATTACAAAATAGTGTTAAAATTGACATAATTGAGTATTAAAAAAATACTATTTTATTAAATGATATATTATTCATAAAAATACTAGATTCCTCAAACTAAATTAGATAACATTAAAAATGTAATTAATGGTCTACTTGAGGTTCTCATGGAATTTTATAGTAACTATATTAACCATATAGTGTGAAATAACAAGAAGACGTTGTAAGAGATATTTTATTTAACTAAGGGTTATAGATAAAAGATGTGGTAAAATTTGGGACCTATACAGGTCTAATACCTATTTGTTTAAAGGATTTTGTCTAATGATAATCCTATCCTAGAAATATATCACTTGTGAGATATTATAATTCAAAAATAAATTTATAATAAAATAAAATATCCAGACTTTCCAAAAGGGCCCTGCATCCCTCTTATAAATGCTCACCACCTCTACCCCCTTACCAACATATCTCAGGCTACATGTCTGATCCATATTCTACTCAAATAATCATCCAACATACCTCCCTTATGCATTGATAACTTAACACAGAAATAAGTAAATTCTAGAATGCCTTTTGACACAAATCAAAAGGGGTTTCATAATTTAGATGTAATATATTCTCTCAAGATACATTTATTTATTTATTTTTCTTCTCCAATCCCTAGCATCTTTTTATTTAATTTTTTTATAAAAACTCTTGTGTCCTCAATATAATAGTATTTTTTTGCTAAGGTTTATAACTACCCTTAATCACACATCCATCTTATGGATATAAAACGTTCTCTTTTGGTGTATAGTGAACTACTACCTCCTGAAATGATGAAAATTAAACATTATTTTACCACCTCTCCTAGTTTCCATTATGATTGAACATTATTTATATATGATATATATTATAGTTATATTTTCTATATTCATTTATATATTTTATTATAACATACCATTAGGCTTTCTATAATTTGAAATTATGGTAATTTCTTTTTAGGATGTGTGGACTACCACCCCCTCTGACAGATATGACTCTTTCACGTCATACATGGAACGTATAAAGGATAATAATAATGAAATTATGTAAAATATATTACATATATATTATAATGTAATTATAATATACATATGTATAATTTAGTTTCCATTCCTTTAATAGGACAAAAGAATAACAGTAGTGTTCATGCGTACGTATGGCATATCGTATCCTTGAACAGTGCATTTCATTTCGTATCCCCAGATATTATGGATTATTATAAAAACTTATATACTGGATATATATTATATTTAAAAAATGAACAAAATTCTGGAGATAATTTTAATTCCCTGACCACAGAAGCTCGATGTTGGTGCATTATATTAATACATTTTCATGATTATAAGGAATTCATATCATAAAGGAACAAATAATTTAGTTGATTTGGAAAACTAGATACATATATAAGTTCAAAATTACAACATGAAATTGAAAACAACATATAAGTTCTTTTCAGAATATCCACCACTCTAGGATTATCCCAATTAGTCATTCATAATAAACATCATCATGTCATAAGAAAATGAAATATAAGAATGGGGTGAGCTCAAATGCCTACTAAGTATAAGAAATACTGTTGAAGATATCATATACGTAAAAATTAGGCATGTTGAATAACTAAAAAACATGAGTATAAATTTAAACATGAATACATTATGGTAGGAATATGATCTAAATAAATAATCTAATAGTAGAGCATAATCATTGGTATTATGATAGTGTAATTCCCACATGGATATTACGATACTAGTTCCATAATGAGGGAATACATAATGTAGGACATCATAACTATACTATCAAGGCCTTGTCCCAAGACCATAAATATCCATTTTTTCAAGGCCTCATGCCAAAACAACAGTTTGTCTCATTAGAACTATTGAAGCATCGAGGGGCTAAAGTGGGCACCACCCATAACATAATATGTCTTATGCATTCCTCTTTTAAATGGGGATAAAAATAAGAATCATATACAATCATATTGGAACTAATATATGAAATAAAAATAACTTTCCCTAGTCATTAAAAATAAACACTAACCATTCAGATTAATATGTTATCAAGATAAGAACAAACACATTAAAAATAATCAAAAACCCTTTAAAACTTATTTTAGATGATATTACAAGATATGAACCTTAATGATTTACAAGATTCAACTAAAATGCTGACAATGATTATGATAATTTTAAATGATAACGTTGAAAATTAATTAATGAGATAATCCTAAAAAATTTTAATGTGTCTTATAATACATTGAAACATTCAAATAATAATTCTTTAGAATATCTATTATATAAAAACAATCTTGATATGATATACCCATGGTAAGTACAAACACCACGTGTAAGGAATATTTTATGAACAAGGCATATATCTAATTATAGTAAAAGTGATATGAAAAAAATAATGTTTATTTAAGAATAATGATTTTTTTAGAAAAATCATTTTTATTGGACATGAAATCAGATTGTTAAACATTTATATCCTAGAAAAAAATATGTAATAACATTTAATTTATGTTATAGAAATAAAATATTTCCCAATAAATTGAAATAATGTAAAAAGAGTATTTAAAGAAACTTTAGAAATAAAACATTTTTGTGCAATTTTATGAAAATATTAAAGGCATTTTAAAATAGAATAGAGTTTTTGATTCCATAAAACTATATATTAAAAATTATTTTTTATCATGGTATAATGTGTGTTTCAAAGAAATATTAATATCTTAAAATATATTACATAGTGCACTTGAAAATAGGTAAGAACTCATGAGGTTCCCTTGAAACGAGGTTTTTTATCGGGATGAGATTTTTAATGATCATTTCAAAACATATAAATCCTAATAAAATAAATAAGGAATATTATTGGTACACATATATAGAACATTAACATAGAATTTATAAGGAATAACTAAGATTCAATAAGAATTTTTACGTGGTTAGTAGATAATAGATTAACCCGAATGAAAATAGATTTTTAGTAGAAAACTGTAACCACTTTGTAATCAATCGAATCATATGAACCAAAAATAAAAATATTAAAATGATAAAATGAGTACCATGAAATTAATTTATGATATTATAAATCAATGGTATGTATACATACACAATACGTAAATATGAGTATTGAATAAGGAATGTATCACAAAAATGGAAGTGAGAAGAGTAAACCTTTACCTTAAGTCTGATGGTGTTCTTCTCAAGATATTAGTGTCCAAGAGAGTCAAATTAAATTCATTAATTAATAAATTAAGAACCTATTATTTATTTAATTGATATATTTTAGTCTTATTATGTTCATTCATTTTCTTTCCTGATGGGTTTAAAGGGTTTATTTTTGTGTGATATTTTTCTTCTTTGTTATTCATTGACTGGTTTTCATATATACATGTAGGGATAAACACGTAATATGAGAATGGTTTTCCAAAATATAAGTTTTATTTTATTTTTAAGCATCCATAAGATTACATGGTCATAAAATTTATTTGTTTTTTGTGCGTGAATATGAATCATTATATAAATCATTAACAGTAATTGTTTGGGTTAATTATAGTTTTTTTTACAACGAACTCATTTTTATTTATAAATTAAAATCACCAGTAAAAAATGATTCTAGAAAATTACATAAGTTATAGTAAATATATTCTATTCTATTTTAATAATAAATGTGTTTCCTTACCTTAATTAAAGACGGTAATAGAAATTGAACACCCATCATCCGTGAATGAGATAATTAACACATCTCGGATGGTGTTTTCATTTCTAGTATAAATTAATGGGAAAGAAGATATGATTATGAATTATTAAATTACCATAAAAACATTAAATTACATGTAAGGTAATGGAGTTATCATAAAATTTGAATGAAAGGTGGTGAGGAATCAAAAATGAAAAGAAAGAAACGTGAAATAAAAGAAAAGTTGAGAAATACCTTACAGAAATTCAGCAGCATAACAACATCATATGAAATTAAAAAATTATTTTGATAATAGAGAAAGGGATATATCATCATTAATACATAACATGGAAGGTATGTAATGACATATCCAAACATAATAAATTGATGTTAAAAAATAATAACATAAAATGAAACCATGAAAAAGCGAAGGGTGGAAGATTCACTTACCTTAGAGAGTATCTCCTGAAACATTATGGTTGGGACTTTGGGGGATTGAGGACTACTTGGGTGGACTCCTATAGAGTTAATACTACCATATCATCAAGTATTGTGAATTTTTAATGAGAGAAAATGAATTAATTGTTGGGTAATTATAGTAAAAGAGAGGGAGTTTTTTATTAATTTCAACTGACAACTCATTTGTGTTTTTGGAAAAACCATGGGATTTACCATGTTATTTTACTATGGTATTATCCAATTGGGACAAATAATATCATATTTTAATTTAAAAAATATGTACAGAATTTTATATTGATTATAACATCATTATGATGTCATTAAACATACCAAAAACTAAAATCTGTATTTTTACAATTCATGGAAAATTCAAGAATTTTAGAAAAATATTAAATATTCCACAAAACCATTTTTGTATGAGTATAATTCAAAAATAAAATCCTTTTTATGAAAATAATTTTATAAATATTTTTAAATTAATTTTTAAATAAAATAATAATTTATTCCAAAAACCACATTAAAGCAACAACTCATTTTATAACTCTTTGAAAAACTAATAAAGGTCTCATAAAATTATCTTATAAACAGAATACAACAATAAAGAAATTTATTATTTCATTTTATAAAAATAAATTTTAATTTTTAATTATTATATTAATCCTAAAATTTTAATTTAAATATTCAAGAAATAAAAATATAAAAATACAAATACTATGATCATTTTTTCACCTATAAGATATCTAAATTTTATTTTTACACTCATAGGAGATGTTTTAATTTTTCTCTTATTTAATATTAATTACGATTCAAAAGAGTAACATAACTATTCATAAAGGTATGTTACTCTTCATAAGTGTGTGTTAATAAATATAAAAAATATATGTTGATTCTTTCAGACTCTAAATATCTTATTGAATGCAACAGTATATATTAGTTTTTCAAGATTCAAATTACAGAAGTGGAAAAATTATGTTTACTGGTTTGGTTATAATATAGTGTAGTTTTGTAGAGGCTCATTATTTCATGCATTATATATAAAATATATTTTTAAATTATTGGGGTGTTACATTCTCCCCTCCTTACAAAAAAGTTTTCAATGAGATTAGAAATTGATCTTATAAATGTTAATGGATGAAACATGGAATTCCTTTATAGGAAACACACATTAGGAATAAGGTTAAAATTCTATCTTAATAAGTGGTAATGTGAAACGCATTGGTTAATAAAAAACTATGCATTCTAATAAGTCAATATTTTTATAGATGAATAATAAATCCATCGTGTTCTGAGGGTTATAGAAAGGGAACATGCTCAGAAGAAATATCATTACCACAAAACCACGAACTGCATTTATGAAAAGGTTTATTGATATCATGAAAAAATCATAATAGGGATTTTTTTTATTTATGAATCTTTTCTTACAGTTGATGAATTATTCAACACTATAAGAGTTTAAATATATGTTTCTATTTCCAAAAAATAATCTTATCCTCTATTTATGTCTTAAACTGTTAATATATTATCTCTTAGAACATGTCTCATCATGTAGTGACATTAAACTCTAAAACCTCATATAATGATAATCATAATCCATTTCACCAATGGTTAAACATTCCAAAATATCATGATTCAATACATTAGAATCATTCACATATCCATATTTTTTTTATCCATGTACATAGAGATATTGGAAGTCATCATTTTGATTATAACTCCATGATCAATTTGACTCAATGAATCTTATTCTATATTTTCCATTAATCAAATTAAAGTTACCCTAAATATTCACATTCCAAATATTTTAATATATTCATCATGTATCCTCTTGTAGTATATAAATATCTCTAATTACCATAAAACCTTATTGTAAAATTGCATTCATTCTAACTCATGGTATTTGACATATTCTTTTAATTAAAAAATGCTGTAAACTTAATCTATGATAACATAGATCACTTTTCAACAAGTCCAAAATCAGTTTTGAGGTAGTCAATACTTATCCAAATCAATCATTTCTTCATCATTATCACCATAAATATAAATATATTATGGGTTATACTTCCCTCAACAATATACTTTCCCAATATATTAACCTTCTATTGAGTCACTTATCATTGGTAAAATTCAACATATGACCTCAAATACTTAAGGAAATATTAATGAAGTACAATCCTCATATATTCAATAAATCCTATAATCAATACATTTCTAATAAAATATTCAAATCAAATGATTCTAGAGGAGGCATATTAGTCATTAAACATTTTCTACGGGTGTGTCACGACATACTCATTATCTAGTAACATCATTTGGGGTATATACCTTTAACACTTTGGGAATTTATTCACATAGTGTACCATCTCCTTTTAGTTGATGTATTGTACATAAGAAACATTTTTCATTCCCTGGTAATCAAGAAATTGAATTATTCTTCTATACACGTATAACAAACTCTCATTCCTTTCATGCATTTACAATGGTGATTCTATCCACAATTATCACATGTTGGAAAACACATACTTCACTTATTCTCTTTATCCATGTTTTTCTATACTATCCTCTTAATCTATTTCTTAATATTAAAGTTATATGGCAAAGATATGTCATTACATTCTTTGTTAATATATGATACCATTTCTTCATATGATGATAACACTTAGGAAACTATCTTCCGATGAAATGATGTGTTAATAACAATATAGATACTATCCTTCTTACTATTCGCATAAAGTGCATTATTGATGTTCTCATTCCATGTGATAGCAGCCATTTATTATAAATTCAATATACAATATTAGCTCATAAAATTATGAACTCTCTATGAGTCTAAATGAGGTATGATGCATATTATAAATTTATGCATCATAAATTATTGAACCATATACCTCAGTTACATTGGAAGCATAAATCCTTTGTAATTTTATGTCAGAAAAATGTGAATTATCTTATGTATATCCCTCATGAATTTCAATCCATGTGTATAGTAAATCCCATTTTCATGAACCAGCATACCCTGGTTCATGATGAAAACTCCTTGTCAGAGTAGTTACTCTTAGGTACATCTTTTCCCGAACCACGTCCACATGTACTATCTAGAGAGGGATGTATTTTTATAGAAATATTCATATAATATATTACTTTCTGATATTATCGAACATTCTTGTATGTTTATACTAAATGTATATCATATATTTTTGTTTCCAAATCTATATATTCTAAATTTAGTTTCCATGTTTTCTAATAAACTTCTTATGATATCAACTATAACGCCCCCACTCCAGAAGCCCATAGTTGGTGCATTATTTTAATTAATTGGAATTATTACAAGGAATTCATATCACAAAGGATTGAATAGTTATAATATTTGGAAAAAAGTTTCTTACACAAGTTCAACATTACAACTTGGAATGAAAAACAACATATATGTTCCGTTTGGAACATCCACCACTCTAAGATTAACCCTGTAAGTCATTCATAATAAACTTCTTCATGTCCTAAGAAAATAAAACATAAGAAAGTGGTGAGGAAAACTTTCCAGTAAGGGTAAGAAATATAGAAGAAGATATAATATATAGAAACATTAGGAATGGTGAATAACTAAAAAACATTCCATTAAATTTAAACTTGTACACATTATGGCCCCAATAAGAGTTGAATAAATAATTACATAATAAATAATAATCATGGGTAGTATACTAGTCAAATACCCAAATGGAATTTTAATTAATAGATTCATAATGAGGTAATTCATAATTTGGGACATCATAACCATAATGTCAAGGACTTGTTCCAAGACCATAAAAATCCATTTTATCCAGGTCTCGTGATAAGACCATAGTTTGTCTTAAGAGACCTACAGATTCCAGATGGGGTTATAGAGGGCCCTTATCATTACATAATAATTCCAATGAATTCCTCTTATGAATGGGGATAAAAATAAACAACATAATCATTCACACTAAATTTATAATGTAAAATGTAAATATCTTTCCCATGTCATTAAACATAAACACTTCCCATTTAGAGTAATACGACAGCTAGATAGAACATCCACATTAAAAATAATTATAACATATTAAACAAAATATTTTCAATGATATCATAAGAGATTAATTTTAATGATTTAAATGATTCAATAGGCATGTAGACATAGATAAAGATACTTTCAAATGACACTCTTGAAAATTTCTTGAGGAAATAATCCTTATACATTTCAAAGTGTCTCATACCACCTTGAAAAATTAAAATTAGAACACCTTAGAATATAATGAGTATAAGTAGACTATTTATATTCCATTCCAATGGAATGTAAATACACCACATGTAACGAATAATTGGTAAACAAGGTGTATATCTCATAAAAGTTGAAGTGTGATGGGAAAAATCTTTTTTTACATTAAAAAGGAGAGTTCTTTTGGAAAATCAATTTTATTTCTCCTGAAATCAAATTTTTAATAATTTATAACATTGAAAAAAATAGGTAATAACATTGAAATTATATTTGAGGAATAATGTTTCCCACTGAATTGAAATAAATGAAAAAGTGTTTTTCATGAAACATAAAAATAAATCATTTATATGGAGGTTTTAGGAAAATATTTAAGATATTTTACAATGGAACGGCCTGATTTATTTCATAAAACCATAATTGAACGAAGATTATTTTTCATGAAAAAAAAAATTTTAAAAATATTAATATCTTAAAATAGTTTACATTGTGTACTTGAAAATTCGAAATAATTTAAGAGGTTCCCTTTAAACAAAGTTGTTTAGCAAGAAGAATTTTTGAATGATCTTTTTAAAACATATAACTCCCCATAAAATAAATAAGGATAATTATTGGTACACATATATAGAACATTAAATCCGAATGTAAAATTAGTATATTGGAAAATAAATATTTAATTGATGTAAGTAGATAATAGAGTAACCCGAATAAAAATGGTGATTTGGGTAGAAAACCCTTACCACTTTGTAATCATTCAAATCATCTTTCCCAAATAATATAAAAATCAAATAATAAATTGAATAAAATGAAATAAATTCATTATATAATTCAGTAAAGGGAAATATACATACACCCAACGTATGTAATGGTAGTGAATAAGGAATGTCTCACAAAAATGGATGTGAGATGAGGAAACCCATACCATAATTCTGATGGTGTTATTTACTAGATCTTAGTCTTTGGGATAACCAAATTAAATTAATTAATTAATATATTATAAACCTATTATTCGTTTAATTTATTTATTATATTCTTGTTATGTTCATTCATAGCATTTTTTATGTGTTTAAGAGGTTTAATTTTATTGTTTGTGAATGTTTTATTCTTTGGTACTCTACATCAATTTTCTTATATACATTTAAGGATAAACATTTAATATGATAATGTTATTAAATAATTGAAGTTTTATTTTGTTTGTTAACATCTAGAATATTTAATTATTATAAAATTTATTTTTTTATAGTGAAGATAAATTATTATATAAAACAATAATGCTAATTGATTGGGTCAATCTGTTGTTTTTTATGACAACGAATTCATCTTAATTTAAAAATTAATATCACATCTATAAAAAGATTCTGAAACCATACATAATTTATAATAAATATATTATATTCCTTTTCAACCATCAATATTGTTTCATGAAATGAATTAATGATGGTAATAGAAATTGAAAACCCATCATATTTGAATGTGATAAATTAACACATCTAAGGTGGTGTTATCATTTCTAGTATGAAAGAAGTGTAAATTAGTTATAATGATGAATTAAACCATAATCATAAAAACATTACAGTACATGTAATTTAATGGAGTTATCGTAACATTTGTATGAATGGAGGCGAGGAATGGAAAATGAAAAGAAACAAAGTCATAAAAAAGGAAATGTGGGGAAATCAATTATAAAAATTTGGCAGCATAATGACATCACATAAAATTCATAAAATATTTTGATGACTGAAAAATGCGTATCTAATCATACATAAATAAAATGAATTTTATTTAATGAAATATCCTAACATTATCTAATTGAAATTAAATAATAATAACATAAAAGGAATGCTTGAAATAGAGAAGGGTGGTAGATTCTCTTACCTTGTAAAGTAGCTCCTAAAACATGATGTTTGGGACCTTTGGGGATTTGGGAAACCTTGAATGGAATCCTAGGGAGGTAAAAATACCTATTATTTTTGGATTATTAATTTTCTACTGATAGAAAACAACGAAATGGGTGGGTATTTCTAGTAAAAGAGAGTGAGTTTTTTATTAAATTCATAGGATACTTCATTAGTGGGTCTTGAAGAACCATGGTAATTTCCCATTTAGTTGTCCATTTGGGAAAAATAAAATGATAATTTATTGTAAAAAATTTTTAATCATTTTTAAATTAATAATTGCATCATTGTAATGTCATTAAACGCACCAAAAAACACAAAAGTGTATTTTTACTATTCATGAAAAATCGATGTAATTTAAGAAATTCCAAAAATTGACCCAACTATTTCTCTATATTTAGAATTAAAATTTTAATTCCCCTTTATGAAAATAAATTTATAAATATTTTTAATTTAATTTTTAAATTAAATCATAATTTCTTCCAAAAAAATACCATTAAAATAATAACTCATTTTATAAAAACATGAAATATTATTTAAGGTCTCGTAAAATTATCTTATTATCATGAAAAAATAATATAAAATTTTTTTGATTACATTTTATGAATAAAATTCCTCTTGAAATTATAAAATTAATCATAAAATTTTAAATAAAATATTTATAATATAAAAAAATACCAATTCATATACTTGGATCATTTTTTCACTTATAAGAAGTCTAAATTTTATTTTTAAATACATTTGTGATGTTTCTATTTTTCCCCAATTTAATATTTATTACTAATCAATAATGTTTCATTACTATTCATAATGGTATGTTACTATTCACAAGAGTATGTTACTATTTATCAAAAAAAATAAGTTGATTCTGTTAGACTCTAAATATCATACTGAATGCAACTGTGCTAGTCATTTTTTTGAAATTAAAAATTACAGAAGTGGAAATTTTTTGTTTTTTTGGTAAGGTTAGATTAATGTATTGTTTTTAGTGTCTTAGTGTTTCATTTAATGTATATTTAATGTTTTTATAAATACCTAGGTTGTTACAATAATGGAATTTTGATCACATGGACAATTTGTAATCATAATAAGTTCTTTTACGACTCTTGTAACTAACATCTAAAAAACATCTGATATGGACACAAAAAATTATGAAAATTTTAAAACGTGGTAATAATTGATATTAAAGGAATAATAAACCTGAAAAATTATATCATGAATATATAAATTGACCTAATTTTATTATTCAGGAAAATTACTATTGTTCTTAATGAGTCAGACTCATGGTACGATATTTTGTCTCAATATCCTTTCATTGAGTAATATTTTTATAGTATACACCTCCTTATATTATACGGTGTATAATCATCCCATTAAAATTTAATTTTTGTCAAATCATTCCAAAATTAAATATTTATTGTATACAAAATATTTCATTGAACAAAAATAGGAATGTCTTTTACATATGACGTGACAACTATTTCACAAACTCCTAAATTGTTATTTCATATTTGGCTTCCTCAATAATCCATAAAAATTTTAATTGGAAAAATAAATATGTTATTCCCTTTTTGAGTGTTTTGGTATTAAAAATGATTTTGAAAATGGATTTATTATTTCAATATCATGGAATTATTCCTTGTGATTAAAAATGTTATGCGTGAAATACTGATAATTAAAATCTTTTATGTGTTATGATTACATATTGGTACTTTGAAATTTGATGGGTATAACAACACTGCTTTTATTAAAAACATAAACATGATTTATTTCATAAAAATCATTTGATACAACATAGAAGATAAAAAGGTTTAGTGTATTTGGTTCTTACGAACATTATATAATAGATTAGAACAAAAAACACCCAACATCTTTATTGTTAAATTTTTTAACATGACCACTACATTCCCTCGTACTTATAATTGCATGGGATAACCTGAGGACATGCTTAAGAAAAGGGTGAGATATAATGCCCCGTAAGGGAACAAATAAGGAATAACATGAGGAATACAATACATGTTAGATTGTTGGCATATCAATGGAGCACAGGAGAAACATGAACATTAGGTCTTGATAAAGCATGATAATGATAACATGGAAATATGGCAACAACACTTAACATGGAATTAGCATGAGCCAAGGCTCAAAGCACATAGAGCATGAGTAAACCCTAATTGAAAATCAAGCATGAGTAAACCCTAATTGTAGTTTAATTAGCCTGAGTTAACACTCATTTGACATGATGTTTCATGATACTATACTTTACCTAATGCATTAGAGCGCTATCAGGGCTCACCCTTCTTAAACATTTTATTTCATTCATAAGTGTGCCACATGGATCATACACCATGGAATAAATCATCATCATTTCTTCCACTATAAATAGATTTGAAATACATAAATGATCATATTTAATCAATAAATAAATGTTCATAAAGGTGAATACCCTTGATAGATAAATGGACATGGTATTCACTACAAAAGACATTGTCTTCGAAAATCATAGTGCAATTTCGGCAGCATGACATTATGAAATAAGAACTCAAAAAATGGCTGATGAGAGAGAAAGGCATGTATAATCATATTTACCGGAAATGGACTGTAATGGTGTCATATAGATACATGTCTCAACAAAAAAAAGTTTTATTTAGATGCATAATTCAAAATAATTACATGGATGAAAAAGAGGAGTGAGAAATCCATCCCAAAATTTCGGCATGGTAACCAATGTACCTGGGAGGCATTAGTGAGAGAGAAAGGGGTCTCCCATCATCCAAAAATAAAGAATAAATTAAGGGGGAGATGAAATATCATACCCCAAAATTATTAATTGAAAAAAAACGGCATAACATCTTAATGAAAATTGGACAAAAATGAGAAAGGAAATAATCCATTACTTGAAAGGGTAAACCCAAATGCATGAGAGAGGCTTGAGAGTGACTTCTTGGGAGCTTGTGGCACCATGGTAGGATTCAAGATAGAGGGGGGAAGGGGTTGATTTAACTAAAAAGTCTTTTAGTGAAGAAAAAGTGGGAGCATGAGTAGGATTATATAGGAAAGGAGAGGGAATTCATTATTATTTAGGTTTGGGACACCACAAATTAAACTAATCAAAACCAAAAACTATACCATGGTTTTTTACTATGGTTTTTGCTAAAGGGGAGTGGAAAATAATATTTTATAAGTAAAATGGCCAAACTTCATAATATAATAGGGTTACGTATGTGGATGTGAGTCACACTCTCATGGAAAACAATTTAAAAAGAAAAAATGTTTTATAAGTCTTGGAGGGTCCACTAAAAGTTTTTGTATCATGAAAAAATGAATTGTGAGTATATGTGTCATTTTTGTAATAATCAAGTTGATATGTATATATTATCACCTACTTTTTAAAAGCTCTAAACCAGAGAAGATCCCCTATGTGATTGAAATTCAAATTAATGACTTAACTAAATATTGAGTAATGATTACTGTTGGGTCCATAAAGTTGGTATGAGAGAGTGATTTAGATAACATTAAGAGTTTGAATATTATTAATAGAATGTCCATAAAATATTATTTACATTTTTGTATATAAAAATGACATAGATTTTGAATATTATAATGTTTCTTCGTCTAATATATGTTAGTTTTGAATGGTTTTCTACAGAGGAAACAAGGAAGAAGTGCTGGGAAGGCAAACAGTAGCAAATAACCTTCCAAATCAACATCCTATGATGGTTGGATTTGGAAGAGAATAATTTTTTTGCATTTATGGATCATTTTACAAAGGAAATAAATGGTAGTGGTGTGCAAGCATGAGAACAACTAGACCAAACAAAGAGGAATATGTCGATAATGGAGAATTTCATGAGGTAACACCCCAATCATTTTGAGGATCAGTTGACACTGTGAAAACTAAAAGGTGGATTCAATCGTCAGAAATGATTTTTATGTAATGGTGGTATTTAAACATTCAAAAGGATAGTCTTGATTTTAATCATTTTGAAGGTGAAGCAGATTAGTTGTGGTTAATGATTAAAAACATCTGAGGAAGTGAAGATATTGATGCGATGAAATGGGATAAATTTAAGAATATCTTCTTAATGAAATATTTTTCAATGGATTTTCACCTTAGTATGGAGAAAATATCATGTAATTGAGAAAAAGGGATGATGATTCTATAGATACATATATCGAAAATATCACCTGTTTGTCATGGTACGCCACAAATTTTATATGGGATATTTATAGAAAGATAATTTGATTTTACTTAGGATTGAATCCGAAATATCAAAGGGTGTCAGCTTCTCGTGAGTTTAATAGCTATGAAAAACTTGTCTTATGTGATGCAAAGGTAGAAATATAGTTTTTTAATTATCATGAGTTCCATGAGAGAAAACAAAAGAAGTGATTCAGTTAGAAGGATATGTGGAAGAATTCATCAAATTATCTAGGCGGTACGAAAAATAAGTTTCCATCTTATGAAATGTGTGCTAAACAAATCATTGATAAGGTCTTTCAATGTCCATATAGTGCTTCCAATGTGGTACTAAATGTCATATTGCTCACAACATTAAGGAGTATGATAAGGAATGTAATGAAAAACTAGTGGTTTGATGTTTTAGTTGCAATGAGATAGGGCATTATACACTTGTGTGTCCAAAGTTGATTACCCAGGGTGGAAACCAGCATGATCTAAAGAATAAGTGAACAAAAATATCATTTTCTACTACTACGATTGATATGGGAGCATCAAATAATATGGTGATCAGTATGTTATAGATTTTTTTTGAAATATTCCAATGCTCCATTGGACTCTAGATATTCACATTATTTCCTTTTTTGGATCATTGCATGTACATTTGAAATAGAACCTCATGAGTGTGACATAGAACCTTTGGTTGAGACATAATGTGGAAGTATTACAGAAACATTGATTTATAGGAATCTTCATATTATCAATGGTGGGATAATATTTCCTTGAAATATTATTGAAAATCCTATAGTAGAATTTGATATAATTTGGGATATTGATTTTCTTTCAGTTTATCATGATAAAATATATTTTATATCTAGTGAAGTTTTATTCAATCATATCTAAACATTAATAAAATACCAATAAGCTAAAAGATTTATTAAATATGTTATTTAATGTCATCTAGATCATGTTGCTAAAATTAAATAAATAGTTTTGATTAGTGACATTCTAGTAGTGGAAGAATTTTCTGATGTTTTACTAGATAAATTGACTAGTGTTATTCCTAAAAAAAGGTTTGATTTACTATTGACTTAATACATAATTCTAAGACTATTTATAAACCCCTGTATCTAATGGATCAAGTTAAACTTGTGGAATTGAAAAAATAATCTGGAAGAATTACCTGATAAATGATTCATTCGAACTAGAACTTCACCATAGGGTGATTTAGTTTTATTTTTGAAAAAGAAAGGTAGTTATATGAGAATATGTATTGATTATAGAGCCTTGAATAACATCACTATTAAGAACCTGTACCATTTACTATATATCAAGGATTGTTTTGATAAATTCTAGGGTGCTTAGTATTTTTCTTAGATAGATTTGAGGTCTGGGTAACATCAGATTACGGTGAATAAGGATGAAATTCAAAAGATTTCTTTACGTACAAGACATGAGCGTTATGAGTTTGTAGTTATTCCCTTTGGGTTATCTAATGAACATATTGTATTAATGAATATCTGGAATGGAGTTTTAATTAGTTTTTGGATAAGTTTGTTGTTGTGTTTATAGATTGTATTTTGGTATATTCAACAAGACGGGAGGAATATGAAAGTAAGTTAAAGATTATTTTTCAAACCCTAAATGAAAATAAAATATATGGAATGTTTAGTAGGATTTATTTTTTGATTCAAAAATATTCATTCAATGGACATACTTTTTCTAAGGATGGCATTTATATTGACCCTTATAAAAAAATCCATTGAATAGTGTCCATGAACTACCAATATATCAATGATTCATAGTTTACTAGGATTTGAGGGATATTACAGAATTGTTGTTGAAAACATTTCATGGTTATCTAGTAAACATAGTAAACTAACAGCTGTGGGAGTTAAGTTGATATGGACAAAAGAATTTGATGATGATTTTTGTAACCGAGAAGAAGATTGGTAGATGCTCCATTTTGGCCCCTCCTTCTAGGAATGGTGAGTTTTTTCCTACAGTGAAGCCTAATCGAAAGTAATGGATTGTGTCCAAATACAGAATGATATGGTTATTGCTTATGCTTCACGTCAGTTGAAACCTCATGAGTAAAATTACCCTAGACATATTTATAATTAGATATTTTTTCATTAAAAATTTGGACGTTTCATTATTATGGTATAATGTGTGAATTATATACCGATAACATAAGTATGAATTATATATTCACTTAGAATTAATTGAACATGATATAGTTGAGATGGATTGAATTAATCACGAATATGGATTTCACTAATCATTATAATCTATGAAAGGAAAATAATGTCGATGTTGTATAGTGTCAAAAAAGTAATTTTACATTAACCATTATACATTTGGTATGACATACTTTGGTTATCAATTTGATGAATTTTGGATTGGATGTTTTTTAGTGTAGGGAATTCCTCTATTTTTTTAGGTGGTAGTGAAATCATATCTAACAGATTGAAATAATAAATTGCAGAAAGAAAATAGTAAGTTATAGAAAAAGGTAGAATTGGTTTCGAAGGCTATGTTACTATAATTTTAATTTGATAAATATTATTATTTTTATATTGGGGAAAAGAATATTTGTGCCCTGTGATTCTTAGTGGAAGAAAGAGTTGTTGTGTAAAGATCATAGTTCTACATTTTCAGTTTATCCATATAGCACTACGATATATAGAGAACTTCTAGGGTATTACTTTTGTGATGGAATGAATATAGATATTGATGAATTTACCATGAAATGATTGACTTTTCATTATGTGAAAAAATTGATAGTTGTCAAAAATAATTCTTTATGATTTTACAGTTCCAGAATAAAAACTGGAATATTTAACAATGGACTTCATTGTGGGATGACCAAATACATCTCGAGGTAATAATAAAATATGGGTTATTTTTGATCGATTGACTAAATCTAATCATTTTCATAATATTCAAGATACTACATCTCTAGTCCAAATTTCTCAATTGTATATTAATGAGATTGTCTAGTTACACAATGTTCACCTCTACCTTGTATCTAATCATGATCTCATTTTCTCTTATATCATTTAGAAAGGCTGTCAAAAGTCATAGGGTACATAATTAAATATTAGAACAACTTTTCATCATCAATCATATGGGTAGTCAGAATGAAAATTTTAGAAATTAAAAGTTATGATTTGATCTTATTCAATGGATTACCAAATATGTTTGGATTAAAAACATTATTTGGTTGAATTTTCATTTAAAAATAAGATTAATTCCATTATATAAATGGCACCATTTGAGGCATTACATGGGGAGAAGATTCAAATTCTAGATTTCAAGGATGAAGTATCTAAAAGAATGTTCATGGGAAAAGAATTGGTAAAAGAGATGGAAGATACAGCTCAGTTGATTCAGAAGCACATGAGGATAGCTTAGAGAAAGAAGAAATTTTATGTATTTAATCAGAATAAGGATAATTATTGAGAGGTAGGTGATCATGTATTTCTCAAATAACCACAATGGAAGAGTATGATGCCTTTTGGTATGAAAGGGAAGCTGAGTCTCGGTTCATATTAAACTATGATATTCTGTATAATGTTCGATCAATTGCGTACTATAGGGAATTACATCCATTATTATCCATGGTATGCACTGTTTTTCATTTTTCAATAATTATGATGTATATTCAAGATCCATATCCAGTTTTGAGTCTAGAGTTAGTTCAGTTTTAAGAGAATCATTCTTATAAAGAAAAATGAGTACAAATTCTTAAACATAAAGAGCCAGTGTTGTAGATTAAGGTGATTCGCCAAGTAAAGGATTTTTGTAAAACCATATTGCTGATGATGCAACATGGGAATTAGAAAATTCTATGAGGGATAAATACACCCACTTATTGGGTATGTAAATAAAATTGTGGTGAATCATTTTAAAAAAGTGGGAAGGCTGTAACATCCAAGGTTTTTATAGAATAATAAATTTTCATGTCTATTAATATTTATTAGTAAGATATTAATTTTATGTTAAAAAGGATGCTTTTTTCAACGTCATAATCAACACACAACGACACATTTCTCCAAAATCTTAAGTTGTACACAAAACCAAGTTAGACCGAAAAAGAATATAATAATATTATTATTATTTTATATGGTAGTTAACACATTGAAATTGTAATGGTGAGATTAAAAATTACTAAAACTAATGTGATTATACATGTTTGTTAAATGTTTTCAAATTTATCCAATGGATTTTATAGGCTCAAAATGAGAATAAATACAATTTTAAGCATTAAATACTCTATTTTTTTAACGGTAATTTTATTGCCTTTACATAGAGAAAATTTTTTAAATATAGTTATTGACCATTTTAAAAGTTACACCAGAAATAATTAACTTAATATTTATAATTGGGACATATAAATTTTTTTGGGCTGAATTTTTTGTATTTTTCACAAAAAAAATACATTTATCAATGAATATTGATAAATGTTGGTTTTTAATTCAAAACTTCCTTTTGATCTAATTTTTTTATATAGTTATGTTATCCTTTTAATTTGTTTTAAAGTGAAATTTGATTTATGTTATATCAAATAATTCAATTTTGGTCATTGGAAGTAATTTTACATTAACATTGGACATTAACAATGTGAATCTTTTGATAGTTTTTTATTCTTAAAACTCTCTTTGTGGTTTTATCAACGATAATTACTTTTAAATTAATTAAGGAAACATCTTTTTTTTATTTGGAAAAATTTATTCCTTATTTTGGATTCATAGGGTCCAAATTTTTAAAATAGGATCCTTATATTTTTGTAAATTATGAATAGCAACTTCTGTTAATATTTTTATTTACCACAATTATTGATTAAATTAGATAAATAGGGTTAAAAATAATATTATAATATTATAAAACTACCCAAACATGTGTACTAATATTATTGAATGAGTCATCGATGATCAAAATAATCCTTATTCCAAACTTTTGGGGTTCTGGATCACCTTGGGTGTGATAATGACATGTTATAATAATTAATTTAAAGTGAAGATAAATATAAAACAAAAATGTATCTTTTAACAAAAAAATAAAATATAATATATCATTTTAGAAATGTTACATTTGACTAAAAATAGTCATTATATATGTTAAAAATATCATACATCATGAAATTTAAATTATTATTTTTAGATATTAAATAAATATATTTTTATGACACAATGATGAAGTAGTGATTACCTTCATAATTAATGATTCAAATAAATGATATTATAAATATTAAAATAAATGTAATTTGATAATTTTAATTCCATAAAATAATTTTATTTATTATTATGACATTTTATAATTGTGTTAACATAGTTTTTTCAAATGGATCAAGATGTAAGAACATTAACAACGTAAATTAATAAATAGTTTCAAAATTTACAAAAAAGAGTTTTTAAAACATACACTTATTTATAATATGATATAATAGTCATAAAAACCTATGATTTTTCAAAAATACTTATATAATATTAAAATTGTCATAAATGATCCACTCGAGGATATCATTGAATTTTATAGTGATTATATTTACCATATAGTGTAAAAATACAAGAAGTCATTTTAAGATTTAATTTTATTTAACTAAGGGTTAAAACCAAAACATAATGTTAAATATTTTTACCTAAACATGAATAAACTGTATTTTTTATATTATATCGATCTATACAATTCTTATAATATAAATATATAACTTGGGAGTTATTGAAATTCTAAACAAAATTTATAATAAACTAATATTTCCTGACTTTCCATAAGTTCCCATCCTCCCAATTGTGAAAGGCCATCACCTCAACCCACTTACTCACACCTCTAAAGCCCCATGAATCATCCATATTTTTATCAAATAAGATCCAAATGTCCCTCCTATAATCTAAGAAGACATTCCTAGGTTATAAACCAATTCAAGAAATACTTTTGGATTAAATCAAAAAGAGTTACCTGATTTAGAGGTAACTTCTTCTCTAAGTCAATTTTTATTTAATTTTTTTCCTTCTCCAACTCCATAACATCCTTTTATTCTAGTAATTTATAACAACACTAGTATCCTCAATATACTAGGATATTTAATGATATGGATTTGACTTACTCTTACAAACACCACCATCTAATTGATATAGAATATATTGTTTCTCTGTATGGCGAACTACTGCCTCTAGAAATGATGGTTATTCAATTTTATCCTACCACTTATCAGGGTGGAAATTATGATGGAATTGTATTTATATATGATAAATATTATACATATATTTTCTATATTATTAATTAATATCTATATTATCGTATCATTATTCTTTTTATAATGTGTTAATACAATAATTTCGTTTGATAAAGTGTGGTCTTCCACCACCTAAGAGTTAAATGTCTCATTCATGCTATACGTTGAACAAATAAATGATAGTATTAATGAATTAATGTGACATTTATAACATATATGATATAAGTAATTATAATATACCTATCTATCATTTATTTTTCAATACTTTAATATAAAAAGGAAATAAAATTAGTGTCCATGCATACGTATAGTCTACCATCTCCATGAACAATATGTTCCATTGAATACCACCAAATATTAATTATTATTATTATAAATTAATATATACTGAATATATATGATATCTAAATCATTGATACTATTTTGTAGATATTGTTCATTTGACCACATGAACAATTTTTAATCATAACAAGTTCACCTTTGACTCTTGTATCAAACATCGACCAAACATCCATTATGATCATAAATATTTATGTAATTTTTATAACATAAAAATAAGTGATATAAAAGGAATAATAAAAATGAAATTTTTATCAATAAATTATAAATTTAATTATTTTATTTATTCAGTTATATAATGATTTTACGTGATGAGTCAGACTCGAGGTATGGGATTTTATCTCAATCATCATTCATTGAGGAATACGTTGATTGTGTATGCCTCTTTCTTTTATACAGTCTATAATCAACCCTTTGAATTTTAATTTCATTAACCTATTTTCAAAATGAAATATTAATTTTATAGGAAGAATTTCACTTAATGACAAAAAGAATGTTTTTTCACATATGTGGGGAGAATGATTTCTTCTCTGCCAAAACAATTATTTGATATTTGGCTTCCTCAATAAGCCTTAAAATTTTATTTATGGAAAAATAAATCAATTATTAAATTTTTTGGGGATTTTGGTATTGAAAATGGTTTTGATTTTGGATTGATTATTTCAATATCAATGAATTATTCCATTTGGCTGCAAATTTTATTTCTGAAATGTTAATAATTACAATCTTTTATGCTTTAAGTTTATATATTTTTAATTAGATGTTTGATGGGAGGTCACGTGACAAAACAAAAATGGGTGTTTATGTGATAAACCAATGATGGTTGGTTCCGTTATAAACCAGGGATGGGTGGTTACATTATAACTCCCAACGCATTGGGTATAGTAGTAGGTGGTATGGTTATTCAATTTGTAAAAATGATAAGTGTGGAAGTTGATGGTATGGTTATTTTACAAAATATGATTATGTACAAAGTTACCTTTTACATGTTATATGTGATTTATATGGGGTTAGTGGTAACATTTTGTTTACAAATGAAGAAAATGATCTTATATTCATTGATGAGTATTTACTCCTTCACAATGGTGAAAAGTATTACATTATGATTTTTTTTCATGGTACACATGTTTTCTCAATGCTAATAGTTTTCCTTATTTTTCTGTCCCCTAATAGTATATTTATGCTCATCCCATGATTTGAAATGATTTTCACATGATTTAAAGGAGAATATAGTCACAGATGCTATCATGGAAATGTTATGACGTTTAAGAGTAAAAGGAAGCCATGATTTGTTTGAAAGATATTATTTTCTGAAAAAATAGATTTTGAGTAGATGTATCTAATTTTTAATTATCATATTGATATATTTATGTTATTTCATAATTATATAAATCCCTATACATGAAAATATCATCAATGTAATTCAATGTAAAACTATCGACATAACTCTAAATAAAGTAATGTTTAAGGACATGGCCTTAAACCCCTCATTTCTCTTATTTGAACCATATTGAACAATATATATCTTAAAATAACTTTCCAATTATTAATTAATTGTTTAGATTGATTAATTTTAGTTTTTGGTAATCATCCCTAAAAATTCTAACGGTCGTTATGCAATAATATAAATGAAATCCACCAAGAAGCGATAATCATCTTACCTCATTTCTATCAATATCTTCATTTTTATATCTCCTTTAAATATGTGGTATTCTTAATAAAATACTAAATAAATTATCTTCAATAAAGATAAATTTAATTATAATTTATGAACATCCAAATCACCCCTGTTTTCCATCAAATGGGATGTAAAAGTATCACTCATATGTTCATAAGGACTACTGCAACCACATAGCGGTATAATCCATTTTTCAAAACTGTCATTAATGGATTATTTTTAGGAATGGGTTTATATTTATATTAAATATTTATGGAAAAAAATTATTATAGAGGTATAATATCATATCCACCATGTTATAATCCCCTATGTTGAAAATAATATCAGTCATCTTGTGTAATTTTGGACAAACTACTCCATGAAGCAGTTTGATTAATTTATTCCAAATTATATTGATGAGAATAAGGATTTATTTACTGATTAAATATGATATATATCATGTAGTTATTATTATATAATGGTGAAATATTTTTATTTTATTTTATCCATTCACCGAATAGCTAAAGCATCATTCATGTACGCGTTTAACATACAATCATCATAAACAAAGTAAATCATTTTTCTATATCTTCTTAAAATGTAAGATTAAAAAATAAATAAATATATAGTATATAGTATATTTATATCAAGAATAAAATCATATAGAATATTAAACCATTATATATATTCATGGTCTAAAAAATACAAAACTAAAATATAGTAGAAAAATTATAAAGATAACACTGAAAAACGATGATTGAAATAATGAATTATCAATAAATACATGTCAAAATGTTATAAAAATATTATAAATTATATAATTGGTATGTATATTTTTCTAATATGTCATTAAAATTTTAAAATTATTAATAATGAGGTTAGAATCATATATAATGGATGTTAGACATGTGATATAGTTTTATTTAACAGTCTCATCACTATTCGTGATTTTTTTTAAGTATCTGATGGTGGAACTATTATATCTATACTTAATTTTAACAATATATTCTAATATTAAAAAATTATATATAGAAATTAATTTTTTGTCGTTTTCAAAAGCCTAAAATCTCAGTAGACTGGAGGAATTCTTTTATAGAAACACACTACATTTCTCTTTTCGGTTAAAATTCCTTATTTCTTTTATTAATATTTTATCTAAAACATTTATTTATATTATTATTAATCAATAATTATTGTTTATATTAATTTTACCCATTACATTATTTTAAAAATAATAATGGCTAGCTTTTGGAATTTTTATAAACAAGTTACTTTCAATTTGTTTCCAATAATGTATGAGGAATCATTATTTTAATATACATCACATTATAAAGATTATCATTCATGGAGTCAAATCAATTATTTTAAGATTCCATTAAATGATTCTATATTTCATTCTATTTATAATTAATTTCCTAATATTTGATAAATTATTAGATTTTGAAAATTTTATTTAAAAATGGAATTTTTATTTTCACCAAAAAAAATTCTAATTAACGTTTTAAAGTATTTTCCCATATATACAAATCCTTGATGTAATATTATTAATTAATATGGTTATATTATAATGATACCAACCACAAATTATATTTGGATGAATTGTGATTAATTTTAATGGGGATCATTTTAAATCGTGTATGATATTTCTTCTGAAAAGTATTGACATTGATTATTGTTGCATGATGATTAAGTTGAATTGTTTATTCATATATTGAATTAATTATACATTTTAGGTTATATTTAGGTCCCATAATTAAATATACCATTTATGAATTGACAGGTATTAAGGTACATAAAGAATGGGTATTTGGATGATCAATTACCCATTTATGCAACATGTCTGGGTGTGAGGGCTCGACAGTGAGTTTACGATTTCTAGAATTATGCATTATATCATTATAGAATCAGATATTTATTTCCATGTGATTATTTAAATAGTAACTATATATATGGGTAATATTAATTAACATATTAGTTTTTACATAAAATTTTTTTATCGTCATTTATTCCTTTTATATTATTCGAGGATTATTTATTGTTTATTATCATGTGTTGTATACATACCCTTACTAAGAATCTACGATCTAACATTTCTTATGATTCATATCCCTCTACTTTTTGGAAGTTTATATTGAATGATTTGAATTTAAATTATTTAGAGAATAATGATTTCATTAGATAAAATCCCCCTTTTATTTTTGTGATAATTTAACAATGTAATCACTAGATTTGGGATAGTAGGTCACGGGTCCATAGAACTTCTATTATAGGGGTTTTGTTAAATCATTGCGATGTAGGAATAGGAAACTGATTATTAATGAACACAACCTAATGGAATAAATTGACTATATTTCTTGTTTAAAAATATTTGAATATTTTTAATAAGGTAGTGTTTATTTTTATTTCATATAGATGCATCCAGGCCCGAATACTATACATTTATGGGTTTTTAAAACATATTCATCAATGAGTAATAACCTCAAAAATGGTTTGCTGAATATATCTCAAACATCATTCAGGTGCATGCTGATTCAGCACTTATTAGGACCATAGATATATATTCCCATTGGACATTCATAGGATAAATGATGTTTTCATTATGAAAAATTATGAATTATTTGATTAAAGGATTCCATTATTATCCTAGGATAATTTTATTGTTTCATAAATTTAAAATATGGTGTCATTTTTAAGATAACATATAAATTATTTTTCATGATTATGTGGTTCACCACAATGATTATTGTTTCACATAATATAGTTTTTTTAATACAATGGATGGAAATGGAAATATTATTAAAAATGATGAATGGGATGGATAATAAAATATTTTTCTATATGGGAATCTAAACTAACTAGGATGTCAATGAAAAAATTGTATGATTATTCCTTAATATTTAGCATGGTATATGGAAAATAACATAAAAATTTGGGTATTTTATACTAAATAAAAAAATTGGAAGATGAAATATTATTGATGTTTATTTATTAATGCTTCTAGGTTAATTAATGTTAAATTTCATCCATGTCATGAATTATAGAAGAAACAGTCAAAAAATGTCTCAATGGAACAAGAATATTATTTTATATATATAAAAAATAGATGATATTATGTTATTACCAACGATAAATGAAGTGTTTTATTTAAGAGTGTGAAGTTGATACTAAGGTAATATTTTTTTATCAATTTATTATTTTTGGGGAACTAGGTCATTTTTTCTATCAATTCCTTACAATATGATTTAACTCATAGACTGTGGAAGGGACATCATTATTCATATTATTAATGTGGAATTATTGATATGTTTTGGAATATTTATTCAATAACAATGTTTTAGTATTTTTATATGAATTATATTATGGTTATAATAATCATGATTAAATCTTGTTTTGTTACCCATAGGTTTTTATTTATGAAATATAAATCAAATGGTTAATATTGTTGAAAACCTAGAAATATTTTTTAGTAGTAAGGTGGTGTTTTTTGGGAATACATTTTCATGTTCATGATAACCCATTATATGTTCTTGATACTATGTTAATAAATTTTAGTTCTGATAAATATATTTTTGAAATTGAAAATGTTAATTAGATATCATTGATGACCATTAAATTTTATAGTGATTTAATATAAAAGTGACTTCAGTCTTCTATGATATCAATTATTACATTTTTCGATTGATGGAATATATTTAATAGTATATTATTTTATTTATTGAATAATTAGTATGTTAATATTTTTTCGAATATATATTTTTATTGAGTTTTTATAGAGATTCGGTTTATTAGTTTGTGATGTGAGAATATATGATGGAGGTATTTAGATGATTGGTATGTGAGATTATGATTTACATTATGTTATTTCAGATGAAATGGTTAATTATAATATAAAAAATATGTTTTCAAATATTTCATATTATGGGTTTCGAATTAGAAAAAAGATATTTTTTTTGGATTCTTTTGGATAAAAATTTATTCAATGTATAATGTTTAACATTAGAGGTTACTATTGATGTTTTTAAGATAAATATATTATTATCTTCCATATTGGATAACTTGTGCTTACTATTTTAGTTTAGTAAAATATATAGAAAAATAATTAATAAATCTAAATTATTTTATAGATCATATGATCCATTAAATGTTAATTTTTTTCTTTAAACATTAAAAATTCATCTTGAAAATTATTTTTTTGAATTATATATGATGTTTAAATTCATAATTTATAAACCATAAGATAAATATTAAATTATCAAAAAGGAATAAATCAATTAAGAACGTGTTATACTATTCAATATCATGAAATAAAAAATCCATCAACATTAGGAAAATGATATTGAAATAAATAATTTTTCTATTGATTTCATTTCCAAATAATGTATTGGTTTGTTACCCCTCACTAATTTATGTTTTTGAGGGCATTAAATTTATCTGATCCATGTTCTATTTAATTATTTATAAGTACATAGAAATTTTTTCAATTGCCAATATATATTCTATCTTCTTAACAATGGTATTCATATGTGGGATCTTAATTATGAGTTATTTTAGGTAAGTTTTTATATTTGTTATTTCATATATTCAAAGGATATTTCATTATTGCACTTCATAGCGTGGGTTTGTAATGAATACGTTTAAAAATATTGAAACTTTAATGGGGGAAAAAATTCTTCAATTTATAAAATTTGGTGTAAATATTAAAAACCCTAATTAAAATGAATACTATATTGAATAGAACATACAATATAAAACATCAAGCATAAAAAATGAGGACATTTTATTATTAAAATATTATAGTGAAAATATAACCATTTAATTTATGGGTATGAATAATATCATTTATGTTATTAAATTCATAAACAATTCAATCTCAAAACACATGTATTGACTAATATTTAGTAATTTAATACTCGGTGATTAGTAATGTCCTATTATTTTTTTAAAAAAATATGGCTTCTTAAAATATTTAATTTTTTATGAATGAATATTATAGTATATTTCATGAACAGTTTGAAAATTTAACTGACAAAAATACGTATTTCTAAATAATGTTATCAAAATTAAATTTGGGTATTTTTTTTATTTTTATGAAAACATATATTTTTGGGGAAATAGTGGAAAATTGTTATTTTTCTAAAACAATAACTTATAATGATTTAAAATTGTCACATTAAATTTGAAATTTTGAATAAATTTATAAATTAATCAATTATTTAGAAATATTATAAAATAATTAAATAATAATATACATTAAACATTTACTTGGTATAATAATGTTTTTTTGAATTAAAAAGTAGTTTTTTTAAATGGGTTTTCTATCACGACATTCATAATTATTATAAATTGGATTTCTACCATTAACATCGATTAAAATTTTAAAAAGTGATTTCTTATTTTGAATAATCCTAATTAAAATTTTTTAACATCATCATCCTGTTTTTTCACTATGTTTAATAATAAAACAATAAAAACGTGAGAGCACATTAAATGTTAAAATCAGGTTAACCCATGTCAAAACTAACTGATAAGGCCATAATTTATCATCTTAATTTTTATTTGTAAATTTTATTTTTAACAATATATACTTATTCATAAGATTAAATTTTTTATTGTACTATTTTCCATGAAAATGAAAAATACAATATTTTAAGATATGAAAATGACAAAATGTTTCACTATTTATTTTAAATTTATATCATCTGTTGAAATATTGACAAAAATTAGTTTTGAATTATTATTAAATATTATTTTGATAATAATGAATATATATTTGTGTGGGATATTTTATTATTATTTTTACTGAATATATGAAGCCTTATGTGCTCATACAATACTGATTCTTTGTTTGTGCAAGTATGAGAAAAATCAATGTAAATGATTTTAAAATTTTCAAAATTAATACTTGTGGATAACATATGGTGTATAATAGATATAATGGTTAATAATAGAATATTTTTAATTTCTAAAATGTTTATAGTCAAATTCTATATTTACATTAATATGTTTTATGTCAAAATAAATAAACGGTTTGAAAAATTACATTAATGGTCTTTCAAAAACAATATTTTATTAAATTATTTACGAACCATTATGATATAAAATATGGGAAATAATGAGGCTAAATCATCTACAATGTAATTTATTTTCCAATTATTATCGAATTTTTACATTATAATTCTAATTATAACCCATTAATATTAATGAAGTTTTTTCCAAAATTATTGTTAAATATCAGTTTACAAGGAATTAGAAAATGAGATATGGAATTTTTTGCCAATTAGAATTATTTAAGCCTTTTTAGATAAACATTTTATGCCCATACCCTTTCTCAAATTTTAATGTCTCGCTATCTGGATGCATTTTTCTTGAATATAATTTTATAATATATTAATCATTTATAAAATTCCATGTGTGTCCTATCCAGAACATATAAAAAGGCAACCAAACTATTTTTAGACAATATTAATCTATATTGATCATAGAAACCCTAAAACCCCTCATATAAAAGTTTTTATTGATGAATTTTTGCTTCTTACATTATCAAAAAACTATTTTAATGGTTTTCATCTAGGATATAATTGATACCTACCAAAGAAGAGTTAATCATCATACCAAATTCTTTCGATAAATTTCATATGAAACATCATATAAATATGTGGTATTAATAATATAATTTCTATTTAATTATTATTAATAATCTTAACTAGTATTGTGATTTTGTAACCACCAATATCATCCCTCTTTTCCATTCAATGGGAAGTTAAGGTATCCATCATGTGTTACTGCAGACTACTACCTCCATATTGAGATAATGATAATTTTGAATCACCATCACTTATTGACGGTTATTATGAAATAATTAATTTTTAAATGTGATAATTATAACATAAATATTATTTGGGAGTTGTAATATCATATCAACCTTCTTACCATTCCATTAGTTGGAAAATAAAAACATCCCACATGTGTGTGTGTGGAATACCACCTCCACAAAGAGACAAAAATAATTGTTTAATTTTCCAATTAAATTTATAGTAATAATGTAATACCTTAATTCTCTTAAATATATTTATTTTAGAATAAATTTCTTTTATTTTATAGCTTTCAATGGACATAACATCATATTTATACAAAATTGTATAAAAAATTATTATATTAATAAAACATGACCATTTTAATGTAGAAATTAATTTGGATGGTATTAATAAAAAAATAAGTTATGAATATATAAATATATATCTTACATCCATACAATTATTATCTATATATTAAAAATAAATACATAATCACTAGGATCGTAAATAAATTTTTTCTAAAACAATTATATTTTTTCTAAAAGGAGGTTTTATCATGATTCACACTCACAGTTTAATATTAATTTTTACCAAATTTGGATAATTTTGTTGACGAAAATAAATTAATTCTATAAGTCATCATATAATATTTATCTTATGGTTTTTTGTGAAATTTTTCATTTTTGAATAATGTGAAAAATAATAAATTTTAATTGAAACTTGACATTTTGTATGGATTTTTTTGAGAAAGTTAAAATATATTATAAATTTTTTTAAATGTAAATTTAGTTAAATTATATATAAATTTATATAATTTTTATCATTGCAATATTTTTCATATTTCGTTTTAATATAAAAACTTTGTAATCTTATGATCAATTTCTCCTTTAGAACAAACTTTCCCATCACATATACATAATTATTTTAATATAATAAATTGATTATTATGTGTATCAAATTTAAAAAAATGAAATAAATATTTTTAATTATCATAATTTATTTTATCTGATATTTTATACTATATTTTTTTAACAAAATTTATTGATGAAATTAAAAAAAATTAACTACCAACGTTTTGGTAAAGCTTGGTTTACAATTGAGGTATAATAAAATGATAAGGGTTAAAAATTACTTACAAACAAGTTATATTATAAATAAATGGAAATATTTCCACATTATCCTTATCATGTTATTTTAAATTATGTTTTTGATTCATTTGGAATGTGAATTATTCATCATTTTGGGTTCTTTTGGAAAATTAATATTTAATTTCTAAGTGGTCTGCTTTCCAAGATTATAAAAGGGACTCCCTCCCCTCAAATTTTAACACATCCAGAACCTATGTATCTTCCTATCCATGAAAAATTATATCCCAAATATCGTTATTAATATTATAGTGATTATGGTCTTCCAAAATACCATCTATAAAGTCATTAAGAAGAGATCAGAATGAGGTTTTTCTTAGAGAAAGTAATTATCTCAAGAAACCCCTATCGTTTTGTTCTTTATTCTCCAAAATAAAATATTTAATGACACATAAAATATAATAAAACAATTATATAATATATAATTAGATGTTGTTATTCTAATGTTATAATATTTATCAATATCCATTTCTATCATATGGGAAACGAAATCATATATCTTTTTTATGGCAGTTTACCACCACCTTGAACCGATGTTGTTCAATTTTCATCACACAATTCAATGATCGATATTATGATTGAATTACCAAATTTAAATGATTTTTATGATATATGTATATTTATTTATATTTAATATCACATATACCATTTTATGTTATGTTATATTTTATATATGATAATGTCACTCATGTGTATGGTGGACTACCGGCTCACGAAGTGATGTGATTTTTTTTTCACATACAATTTACCTGGAATTCAATGTGGATAAAAAATAAAGAGAAAATGTTATATTTATGAGATGATATTTATTATTTAAATCTAATATATAAACAATTTACATATTATTCCACTCGTTATGTTAAGGATATCATCGTTGGTGCGTATGCACAGCCCACCGTCCTCACGAAGAGATGGAACTCCTTTTCAATTCCAAACGTTTAAAAATTATAATATTACTATATATAACGAGTAAATATCAAATTTAAAACATAATTATAACACTATAACTGATTTATTTATTACCAATGTATAATATTTGAATATTTGGTTCCAAATATTCCATATAAAACTACGAAATTAACACCTCAGTCATTTAAAATAATAAAATATTAATAAAAAACATGTGGAAATATGTTATAATAAGATCAAATTCAATATTATAAAAAATATTATAGTAAGGTTGTGAATTAAAAATATTATTAAAACAATTATACATGAGAATGGATTACATTCAATTAAATGGTAACTAGAAGTATGGGGCTCCATTTCAATTTCCCATCAATGAGTAATATTTTAATATTATGAACATAAATAGTTTTTATTTTGTGTATATTAAAATTTTGACCTGTAATATCATAATTAATTTTTAATTCATCATATTTATAGTTTCAATTTTAATTATTTCATCAAAGGTGATTTCACATGAAAATTACCAATTAGTAAATGTTATTGTTCAATCTCACATTCTTTATTCACTATTAACATTACCTTTAAAAAAACGTCAGTGTTCTCATTTTTAATTAGAAATTACATTTCTATTAAATAAAAAGGTTATCAATCAATGGATATGAATATCTTCTATGTTGTATATAATTATTAACATATGTGTTAATATTGGAATGTTTTCTTATTAAGAAGGTATATATTTATAAAAAAATATCATTTACTGAATATGGATATTTGATGCAGGGGAATATTATTCATTAATTATATCGATTATTAAATATGTGAAGATTTTCATGGATATGACATTATGGGTCAGGCCATTAATTAAATATCCTCTTAATGCATCAACAGGTTTCAGGGGATAAATTAGTTGGCCAAATTAAACAGGTTTCTACTTCTAGATTTAAACCATAACATGAAAGGAATCGATTGTCGTGGTATCACAATTCCTTATATAATGACATCCAATAATTAAGAATTTCCATCATTAAGAATTATCTTATTATTATCCATGAGATTTTTAAAATAATATTTTATCTAGATTCATCTCATTCCTAGTTTATTGCATAAATGGAATTTTTGTTTAGTTATTTATATTTACAAATTAAATATGCATTATATATTAATGGTAGAAAAATTACAGACAAAATGGAATTTAATTTTTTATATTATCATTCCATATTGATTATTCTTATAAATTAATGATTGAATCCATTATACATAACCCTAATTGAGCATTTGATCTCACAGATATTTCTTCTCCTTCCCCATGATATTAAAAATATTTATAGGAATGACTTCGAAAGGATGCATGCAATTTTCTTTGGTTTTATATTTTGTTTAATTTTATATTCGAAAATTAAAATAGTTATCATGTATATATCTGTTTATCAAATGTAAAATAACTAATATATATGCTGCGATTGTACCCTTTTTATTTTTTCTATCGTAATAAAGGAAGTAAACAGGTCTGGTTTAATCGGGTCAGGTTCATTGGAATTGGTATTAAAAAATGTTTGGAAAGAACCATGGGAACTAGATTAAGGAAAAAGTTGATTAACAAACATAACCCTATGATATATTTTGAGGATATTTATATTATAAATTCCAAATGATTTTTATGTAAGAAATTATGTGGTTTATCTGAGATATATAACCTAATATGTATAATACTAGTGGGAATTGTTCTAGATCATAGGTATCTTGGGTAACTAATACAAAAAGGGTGCATTGGTCTTGACATGATCAACACATGGTTCATGAAATAGGCTATACCGAGAAAATATTTTGAAACTCCAAGGTGATATTCTTAGGATAATTCAAAAGTTATTTACATACCAATATAAAGACTTTGAAAATATGTATATCCCTAAATAAATCATGTAAATTATTCTATGATTAACAATTCATCAATTTTAAATATATTTTATGTGGTAAATAATATTTAGAAATATACGTTATAATTTAAAATAATAATTTTATATTTAATTAAAATATTTTACAATTTTATGAAATGGATCCTATAAGGATGAAGGGTACAAAAACTCATGGGAAATATAGATATGTCAGTTCTATGGAAGACATCATTGATAATATTTTAACTAAGAAAATTATTTCTATATCTGAGAAGCGTAATTAGGTTGTGAAAAACATCATTCCTTGTTGGAGAAACGAATCCACAATGATATTATCCTTCATTCAATAAAATTATGCAATAGAAATACCAATCTTTTGGTTGTAAAACTACTATAATGGAAGCTGAGAAATGTATTTGGTATCTAGAGAAGATATTTATATCCTTGATATGTAGTGAACACGAAAATGATACAATTTAATTGTATTGTCTCAAAATAAAATTTGATTATTGGTGGTCATTAATGCAGTGTATTTTGGAGGAAAATTAAATAGAACTCATGTAATGTAGTGTTTTTATGGATACTTTATTTGAAAAATATTTCCCTCATGTGAAGGAAATTGAATTAAAGAGATATTTAAATTAAATAAAGGAAAAGGATGAATAAAGTGATGTTGTGTAAGAATCAAATTTTACATGGTTATCTAGGTATACTACAGATTACATATGTAATATGAATTTCCTGATTGACAATTTCATTGAAGGTCTTAATCGAAGTACTTGAAGGGAGAGAGCCTCTTATAATTTTTTTCATATGATTTATAGGTTTTATGTGACCTAAAAATGAATAAGTATTTCTATAGATCATACATTTTTAAGGCATGAAATTTGATGAATAGGTCATCTAAACACCAGGTAAATGGAATGCATTAAATAAGAATAAGAGAAAACAATGATTTACACATTGTAATAAATATGAGAATAATCACTATGAGAAATTCAGGGAGATAATAAGAGTTCTTTATAAATATGGATATAAAGGTCACAAGGATAAAGAATATAATGATATAAAACAACACAATGATATTCAATGTATTAACTATAGAGATATGGGGAACTTTGAAAAATAATCCCCCAGGCATCATGGGAATATACTAAAATAGATTCCAGAGACATAAGTCCAAGGTATTATAGTCACTATAGATGAGGTGGAAAGAAAAAATGATGTGGTGGAATGTAATTTAATCATATCTTCAAATATTGATAATAATTGATTTGATTATAGATCATTACACTCTAATAGATCTAACTTGATTTCCAGAGACATTAGAAATTTCTATTTTTATTAATTGAGGGAGTTTTAAGTTACAACTTCTATAGGAAGTCACACTACAAAAAGGATGTGTTAGGAAGTCCACATTATGACAAATAAATGTTATTTATTATCTTACCATATTATCGTAGAAATGGTTCACAATGACATAATCACTATTATGGACACCCTTTAAAAATATGATACTCACAGTTATTGAAAGAAGAATAAAATTAAGATTTGTGAGGTAGATGTATTATTCTTTATCGTTAGAGCACAAAATATATCATCAGAGTCATATCTAGAAACACACCTTGTAGATAAAAAACGAGATTATATAGGAATAATAGGAAAATATACAATAATTGATAATGCAATATTAAAACTGAGGATGTACAAATTATAATGGAATACTTTGATGTATTTTATAAGTATTTATGTGGACATATTCTATTGTGTGATGTGGAGTTTTCCAATGATTTAATGTAAGATCCCAAACACATTGGCCAGTATATCTAGTACCTCATAACAGGTCATCACATGACCAAAGGCATGCCTTCCAATATTACAGATGTTTCCCACTTGCAATGATAGTCTATGGATGAATGTTGTGTAGACTATTCCAGATGGTTAGAGTAACACCAGAATAGAAATAATATAAATATATTTAATGATGAGAAGGAACAATACAATTGATAGTATGTACAAAAATGAAACTATAACAAAGTAATACATAATAAAATCATGATATATATACTCTACATGTTATGTAGTCCTGCAAAAAATACAAAACTAAACTATTAAAAGACCTTAAACATAGAATGAGTTCCCAACCCAGTCTTGGAATCACATTATCCTTCCATACAACCAATTCATGAACTATGTACTAGTTCACATTCCTAAACCTATACATAAAAAGAATAATCATCTGCATTGGTAAAAAAGTTCCATGGTGTACCGAGAAAGGTGTGAGTAAAATTCAGCAGGCCACCAAAAATGGTGTCTAAATAATTAACCATTCATTTCAAGTGTTTAGGAATGTAATCAAGTGAAATAAATAAAATTGGAAATTAAAATTGACAAATTTCAGCATTTAAAAAATCAATGTCTAAAAATTTTATGAATTAATTCTATATGGTGAAACAATCAACTAAACAAACATAAGTCACATTGGGAGCCTAATCCATAGTATAATAGGTGGGAATACATTTTATTATAAGGGGGATTAATATTCAATGATTTATTAATATACTTTGCACCCTCGGCCTAATAATCATGCCATTCCACATTATTTGGAGGCATATAGCCTCAAAATTACATCCCTTACCATGCCCCGTCTATATTTTGGGAAAAATAGAACCTCAATCCCACATCCCAACAATAAATTACATTACACAAACCTTGGATCCTTAGTCCATATATTCTCTTCAAATATAGTTGTTCTAGGATAGTGCCTCAGTCTGACACCCTGTCCTATGTATTATATTTGTGGGGTTTAGAGCATCTGTCCATCCTCACCCATGGGAATAGAACAACATGTCAATACCTTACATAATACCAATCCAACAACATATGAATAACTAACCATTTTTATTTTATATCCATTTATATAGAACAATCAATCTCAACATATTGACACTTTGAAAACTATAACTCATTAAACCCATATACCATTATAACAAATTCCCCCTTATACAATAATAAAAACAATACAATTACCACATCAAATTGACTTCACAATACATGATAAAAATACTCAATTAAAAATCAACATAATGACACCCCTTAAAAAAACATGACATAATCTATGAAAACTAAACAATTCCCTAAGGATTTTATTTCCATTTCCAGTCATTTCAACAAATCATTATGAAATTTTCACAAAAAGGGAACCGTGAAAACATTTGAAATCATCCGTTCAAAAATAAATTGAATTACACTTTCTCATTCCCCTTGTTCCAAAACCTCTATTTTAAATATATTATTAAATTCATAACATCATATTACATATTTATACACCATAACCATATAAAAAAAACAATCACATTATTTAAACCATTTCAAAATCCCCACAAGAATTTATAAAAATCCAACATATAATCAATTCAATTTACACATTATCCAAGCCTACATACATGATTATAGTTTACAACCCATTCACACTCACATTTCACCTATCTCAATGTTCCCTAATTCATTTCACCATTTTCAAGAGTTTGAAATATCCCATGGTTAGACTTAGTTTAATTCATAAATCAAAAATTAACCGAATGATGACCATGAAGGGTATCACACCACAATATAATTCCCAAATCAATTTTTTTCTAAAAAAAAAGGCATTTTAACATGAGAAGGTATAAAAATATCAGAATTCTATACACATACAAAACTTATAGACTAAGGAAAAATTCTTTAAGATTGGCTATATAATATTTGTTGGAAACCGCTTTCTTAAACTATGAATTATATTCAAACTCCAACACCTACTAAGTCCCTAACATGTAATTTTCTTTAAATGTGATGGTTTTAGTGTTTTAAAATGAGATAAAACCACATAACAACACTCTTATAGAAAAATTAAGGAAGCTGGGTTGAAGGCTTACCTGGAACATTGATTATATGTAAATGACACTATAAACAATTAATACCCAAAGGAGAGTCACCGAAGGTGGAAGAGGTGGATAATAATTCATCACCCTAGTTGAATGGAGTTGATCATGGGAGAAATTAAATAAAGAAATTAATATGATTCTTGGAAAAATGGGTATTTCCATCATTTTATGAACTAGATAGTTTCAATGCATAGTTAACCAAAATTTTGCAACATTTGTGCATCACCCGCTATCCATGAGGGTCCATGTTGAGAGGTATTATAGAAGCACCTACATGGTATGTAATACATGAAATGATTATGTGTATTCCACTATTAAAAAGGAGTTCTGTTGAAATGGTTTCCCTAGAAAGGTGAATAGATTTTACTAACCATGCACCAACAATACACTACATAGTGTTTGAATATATTCTCCTCCAATTATGACCTGCACCACCAAAACAACCCCAAAACATCCCATAAAATAATTAATAAATTTAAAATCTATAAAAGTAGTTTCTTATCATATCCTATAAATAAGTACCTCTATGTAAGGTTGGGATCATACAATTTCCGCACTTTATAACTGATATTCCTAAAGACCCATTTCCAAGCCTTACTTAGCCTTTAAGAATAAATGTTTATTCCCTAAGGACCAACTAAAAATGTTTAGTTCCCATGTTTATTACTAAACATATCCATTATATCAAAACTCTCAGAATAAGGAAACAATCAAACCCTAATGAAACATCCCACCTGGTAAACCACAAACATGAACCTCTTGCTCATCAAGAATGCATCAACCAAAAACTCATCATCACCAACATCAAAAAAAAAAGAAATTTATCTGTAACATCAATAAACAACTTCACAATAAGATACTAGTAAGGCACATCATTAACCATTAATATCCAACTTAAACACCCTTGGTCCAATCTTTTCCACAAAAAAGGGAATACATCTAATGGTTCAATATCACCTTGTTCTTTCAAAGATCGGATGGTTACCCAAGACATTAAATGACCAATGGAATATATGGGTTTCCACAAATGATCCCCTTACCAAATTCTGTCAAAATCTCACTACCCCTGCCTCGTTCCACATCCAAAAATTCTGATCATAGATGATACATATCCTTCACCTCTAGGTGCTCAACCAGTTATAACCCAAGAAAACATTTTAATACCAAGATAAAAAATATAGACAGATTTTACCTGATCTCATCCTAACTAAAGCACTGGTAACATTATCATATAGCCATTTATTCTCTAAGTCTTTCTCCACCATATACCATATCACAAAACCTCCACCTTTTGATGGATAGAACCTCCATTAACGAATGTACTACCAGAAAAATCAATTAATCAATCACCAAATACCAAAGGGTTTCCCAACTCACCACGCCTATGAATACATGATAAATCCACCCAATAGTGGCATCCAATCTTTCCATTAGAACCCCTCACAGTGATCATGAAAACTCTAACACTTTTTAGACTATGAAAAACCTGACCTCCATCAGGATCACCATCATTTCTGAAATAAAAATTCCATTAACCATCTAAGATGCAGTGGTCTATACTCACCCCATCAGTTCCTCCCACCATAAAATGTAATACCTTCCTTACCTAGATTATCCCCAAACCCCCTTCTTCCATTTTTTAAACCCTACCCCTTTCACGTAACCATCTATCCTTCTCACTTTAGGCATACCAATATTATTTGAAACACCTTTCTGAGTTATTTTCAGACTCTCGTGATACATTACCATAAGCTTATCCACTACACATTAATCCATCATCATACCCCATGGATCCCATCAAAATTCCCAACCCAAAGATATATTGTTTTTATACAACAAATAATTTCATCATTTCCCTTCTTAAATTCCAATTACATTTTCAAAAGGCAATCAACATTACAGTTGGTGTGCCCCTACTTTAGGAGACCCAATGTATTTTCACACATAAGACATTAAAAGATCCTAAAAACACTATCTATGTCCATGATCAACTTCTAATGATGTTATTACAGCCTACCTCTATATCTATTAGTAGTTGTTTGGTATTAACTCTAACATCAATGAATCCAACATAGACATCACATTTTTCTCTCATAACCAACATGCCCCCGAATCCAATTATTGGATTGATCAACCACCCCCTCCTAGGAAAACCTGATCTTCCTCTTGGATCCCAATCATTTTCCTCATTTCTTTATCTTTGGCTCTTCATTTCCATGACACCTGATCAATAGTTTTCTACAAATATCCATGACTAACATAACACTCCCCACCGTAGGAGTGTCGTTATAATTTTCTCCTCATGAAATTCCAACCACCATGGCTCATGAATTGATCACGAGTAGCTGCCCAAAAAATGGAAATGACCATCATGATTTTGCCAAAAAAAAATAACAGTTCTAAGTTGAATCCATTCCAGGGATTAGAAAATTTCACCCAAGTCATTCATCGATATTCAATCCATCATAAGAACCTCACCCATAACCTATAAAAAGTATATTACCCATTATACATCTATGAATATATCTACCCATAAACACACCCTCCAAGAGGCTATATATCTAACCAAAAAACATTGATGACTCTTGGAATAATGACATAATACTCTTAGCGTACCTAGGATGTTTTAATGATATCGAGCAAGTTTGTCACTAGTTAAAATTACCTAAAAATCATCAACTAACACCACCACAATTTATTGATCACTGGTGTTTCCTCCTACCATGGAATAACTTTAACCTATCAAAATAATTGGGCTTACCTACCCAAAAATATCTCAACGATACACATTATCTATAACTCGATTGGAATTTCCAAACAAGACTCAGCACCACTCCAAAAACCTCTAGAATTTCATTATGACCCAATATTCCAAATGCCACCAATTTTATAACCTCATTCAAGTTATTACAGCATGAACCTATGTATTAACAAGGAAAAAAATGACCAACACATTTTTCCACAACCTGTCTATTTAGTGCATAACTCGTTCTTTTCACTATGATCACATAGAAAAAAATGTACATATCACAAGACACATGTTTAGTCTACCCCAATGGTATCATACCTTCCCATAAAATTCATACACATGGACCTCATCAGATCCCTATTGGTCTAAAAACATCCTATGGTCACACACAAAACCTAACTCAAAAATTACATTTTCCATACCTTTCTAGAGTTAGAATAGAATGGCCCCCTAGAAAATTAATGATGCCAACTAATCTATCATCCACCTCAGATTTAATTAATTCTGAATGTCTCAACCAAGAACCAAACCATCCATACAAACAAGACCAACCGTGTGACCAACCTCACCTCAAGTGTCACTTTCATATAAAACTACCTACCCATGATTTTGTCACAATTTTTTGATTTTCCGAAAATCAATACCGAATTTGGAATCAAAAACCAGAAAAACCATAGGGTTGGGTATCCAAACAATACAACCCTTCCCAAAAAATTTACAACCAAACGTAATCAATAACGGGATTTCCTGAGGTGATCAAATGAAATAGCTATCCCATTATACCAAAAACCTGGTTGCACTAGCTGTGCATTGATTCCAATACAGAAGCAACCACCCATGCACTGTAATACAATATAACAAAAATGATTATCATAGAAGCCCGTGACTATGAAATCGACTTCCCAAAACTATCAAATCATAGCGACAATTCAGGTCACACCTCCAAAACCATTAAAATGTTCTTCTATCCCTCTATCCAAATATCAGATTAGGAAAAAAACATAGTGGGCCACTGCCAGTGTCCAAAACATCTACCTATGTTATACATAGGTAAAAAAACAAGAAACCCCAATCAACCATTCTCACCAACCACAATTGAAGATGGACAAAAAAACTCCCTAAAATGGAGTCATGTCAAGAAAAGACTACCAGATCTCTCTCTGTCTCTACGCTATACACTCTAAAACACAAATGGCTCACTTATCATGGGTGGAACTATAGCCATGAATCCAAAACAAATTTTATATAACATAACCCATATGAAATTTTCTCTAGGACAAACAACAAGGATTCCCTTAGATACACATTGGAAACACAATTGAAACAACCAATCTGGGGTATAAATCATTCCTTACATAGTCGCAACCCATATGGGTAACCACAACCACATTATCTAATAACATATCATCAACAATGTACACATCCCTATTAAGGGTAAAAGTAGATCATAACTTTTACCATACACAAAACCCCAAAAAGTCTTTAGAACCCAAAACTATATTCTCAAACAAGGCCACACTAACTACCCAAAACACCCATACACATGTTCCAATCACAAAAAAGGGATACTCATTACCAATATCTCTAAAAGTTCCATTATTTTCAATATACCTTATTTATTAAACATTATCAATAAAAATGATTGGTTTCACATTCCAAAATCCACTATTTTCAAAACCAATGAATTTACACCATCAAAAACGTTTTTATTAATCCGAGATTAAAAAATTCCATGCTTTATAAAATATGGTGATTCAAAAAATTTTCATTATCAATATTTTAAAGGGTTGATCTATATACAAATGTCACAAGAAGAAAAGTACACTACCAGCATATGAATCCAAATGAACTATCAGTCACATTCAACAAACAGATGAAATGTCAATCCTATATACCTAACTATATGCATGAACTCATAAAACCTCTCATTCCATACTGGTCTAAGAGATAAAACCTCATAAATCAATAAAATCACATCCATGAGTGCCACATGATGTGGAAGTATTAACCAACCATAAAAACATAAATGATTATCATTTAAAAACCCAGGAAACATGGGATTTCTATCATATATGGGGCTATATGTACAGAAACATGAGTTCATTACAAATTAACAATAATACCATAGGTTCATCTCTACCCTTCCGCAAATATTAAGACAAATGAAAAACTTATCTGATACCACTTTTAACATCTTTGACATGGTTACCACAATATATGATTCCCTGAGCTTGGAAGTCACATGAACTCAGGCACTACAACCCATATTCTAGTGGCTTCTTACTAGAATCATGGGTATATGGAGGAAAATTTTGGATACTATACCCACTTATCAGAGTAATATAAAATCATAAATAATATCAACAGTGATAGTAACCATCCACAATATAGACATAATGAGAAAAATTAAATATATTAAACATTATGACCTTGTACTATAATTATATGTATATTTTACATGCTAGTATGACATACAAAAAAATATAAAACCAAACAAAAAAAACCATGAACATTGTCATGAGTCCAAAAAAATTCTTAACATACCATGATGCAAACAAGCAGCCCATGCATGAATTAAGCATATGGTCAATTTCTTGCACATGTACATGGAAACATGTATCATTTGGTCAGGTACCCTAGTGCCATGGTAGCCTGAGTAGGGTGTGAATAAAACATAGTAGGCCCTGAAAAATGGTACATAAATGAATATGTAGTATCTAAAAGATTTTATGATTGTAAAAAATGAAATAAATTGTTATGGAATATAAAAAGTGACATACCAACCTATTCATAAAAAACAATGTAATGATATTGGCCACTGTGTTTTCTACGGTCAACAAATAAAAAAACATCAATCACATTAGAATACTAATTTATAAAACAACAGTTACACGTACTTTTAATCACAAGGGGATCTCACAATTCACAATTTATCAATATATTCTCGTCCTTGGTCCAGTAATTAATCAATTTCCACATGTTTGGAAAGCGTAGAGCCTTAATACGGCATCCCAATCAATTACATCTTCATATGTTGGGATGAATAATGGCTCAGTAAAACATCCCAATCATACATTACATAAAATATGCATTGTAGACTCAATCCAGGTAGTCTCATCAAATTAAATTGTTAAAGGCATAGAGCATTAGTTGGACTTCAGAACTCATGTATTATATGGGTGGATTTTAGACAATAAGTCTAAACCAACTCATGGGAATATAACCTCATGTCAATACCTCACATAACACCATGCCATGTACTCATTCATATTTAACCATTTGATTTAATATCCATTTTGATACCATAACCCATATCAACCCCTATAACATTTGATAACAATAATTATTTAAAAAAATATAATATTATAATAACATCCCCATAATTTTATAATAAAAACTAGACAATAATCATCACCAATTTTACTTCATAACACATGATAAAAAATAAATAAGAATACTCAATTAAATATAATCTTGAAGACACCCCTTTAAAACACGTGTCTTCTTATTTAAAAACTAAACAATTTTTCATGTCATTAATTTCCATTTCAATAATCATTAATGAATTTATTTAAAAAAGTGACCCATTACATTAAATTATATTATCATTTGAAATCTATAATAGAGAATACATTATCAATCCCCTTGTGTACAATTCCTTTTTCATTAATTTTTTTCCACTTTCAAAAAATCATACTATTTATTTAAAAACAATAACCATATAAAAATCCAAAATGCATTTTCTAATATATTTCAATATCCCCTTTAGAAAATAAAAAAATATGAAATATAAATAATTACATTTTCCCTTTAACAAAGATCACTTACCTTATTACAATTTCAGACCCATTCAATCTCATATTTCCCATATCTAATCATTCCCAAAATGTATCACCATTTTCAATCGTTCCTCATACACCATGGAATACCCTAGGGTTGGTTTCACTCCATCAACAAACCCAATGGGTTCCATAATGGGTCTTAAACCTCAGTCAAATACCCAAATCAATTTTTTATAAACACAAAAATTATAAGTGGAAAAGCTAGAAATATTTTAAAACCCTATAGTCATATAAAACTTCTAGAGTATGGGAAAAATATTTCAGACTGCCCTTTTCATATTTGTTGGAATCCTCTTTCTTAATCTACTACCATCATTTGAACATCAACACCCAATAAAGCCCCAAAATTTAATAAGCATGAAAATTAAGGGTTTTAGGTATTTATAATGACATTCCACCACATACATATCCTCTTCCAGAAAATGGAAGGAATCATAGTTGGAGACTTGACCATAGATTCAATTTTTCATTAAATGTCACTCCAAACATCCATGAATATATGGAGAATCACCCATGGTGGAATTAGGTGTTTATAGTTCATCACACTATCTATAGGGCATCGAGTGGGGAAGAACATCATGGGAGAATGAAATAATATCTGCATAGGTATGAGAATTTCAATATTTTTAAAGATAGGAAATTTTCGGTGGATTGTTGGAAAAACCATGCACAACCCATGTGGCCCCATTAATCCATGAGGGGACATGTCGCACAGTCTTTGTCAATCACTTTCACAGTTAGGAAATCCATGTGGTGACCTTGCAACTACCTCTATTTGAAAGAAGGTCTGGAGGCACTGTTTCCCTGGCCAGATGTGTTGTTAGTACTAATCGTACACCCACAACGAACTATACATTCTTTGGCCTATATTCCCCCCATTTTTTCTCCATCATGAATAATAATTCTCCAAGATATCATATACACTCAATAACCACATCATCTACCTTAACAATGCATTTTTTTAAAAACATGTATGTATCTTCATACAAGTTCTGAATATTACATTAAACCCATGATACAAGACCAATATCAAATACTACATAGAATAGTAATTATAGAATTATTAGTGTTGAAAAATGAAAATTGGTTTTGGCTGAAAATGTATTTATTATTCACTATTTTTCCCCATGGAGATTACATTTTCTCTTCCTTATGATAGAATATGTATCTATGAGTTTGTACATTGATTATAGGGAAATTAGTTCTATTATGATAAAAAATTATTCTCTACCTTTCATTAATTAAATATTTTATAAAATTAATAGATAAAAAAAATTCAATGATTGAAATTCATACTGGGAATTATCAATTGTGAGTAAAATAAAACATTCTGAAGAACTCATTCTGAATTATGTACAAACAATTGGTGTTTATAGTGATAACATTTTAATTTTATACTGATCCTTCAATTTTTTTTGGATCTAAGGAACTAATTATTCATGAAATATATTAATATTTTTTTTCTTCATTGATTATATTATGGTGTACTCTAAAATAAATGGGGACTATCAGAATAACTTGTTGATTTTTCTTCAGACTCATAGATGGAATGAGTTATATGTAGAATTTAGAAAGTGTGATTTCTACTTTCAAGAAGATTCATTTCATGGAAATATTATCTCCATGGATGGAATCCTATTTGATAATGTAAATAATAAGATAGTTAGATAAATAACTATAAAAAAGAACAAAACTGAGGTATGCATCATCACTTATTATACAGGTTACTATTAGTGACTTGTTCTTAATGTTTCTAGAATGGCTACCTTGTTTTCAAATATTACATATAAACGGGATTTGTTTTTTGAAAAATGGAATGTAAATATTTTTTTATGAAAAATCTGGATATTTTTCAATGATTTTATTTCAAATATACCATATTTAAATGAGTCATTTTTTATATATTTTCATGTGTTTAAAAATATACTTTCGTGTTTCCTAATGAAATATGAATCTGTTTTTTAATATGAATCAATTTTATAGTTGAGTCATGAACATAACTTTTCACCCCATGTTCTTGTGTTGGAAGCTATAATATTTTACTTCAATATATAGAGACATCATCTCTATGGTGAAATATGTGGGATGTATATAGATTAAAAAACACTAAATACATATTTTCACATAAAGTGGTCAATGTGATTACAAAATGATGGATCATGTTACTCATGTATTATGATTGATCAATACAAATAAACCAAGGGGAAGATAATAATATATATAATTTATTGAGAAGGAAATGTCATGGAGTTAATACCCGATTGTGGATTTAGATAGAACTTAAATTCACAGATTTAGAAATGATAGATATGTGAATTATTAAAGAAGGGGAGATATCTCTATTTTTTTCAAATTATTATGAAACAATGATTATTAGAAAATATAAAATGTTTTCAATAAAATGTTATGAAAATTATGGATAAAATTAGTAATTTTAATTATTGGAAATACCAAACATTTTTTTGTGAATATGGTCTTCTAATATTTCGAAATAGATTATGTGATCAATCAATATGAATGAAAAAGCATGGAATTTTTCAATGATGCTCACATATAGGGACCATGCCTTCTCTTATATTATAATTACCCCATTATAAATATAAAAACATAATTTTATTCCACAATGAGGATCTAGATTATTAGTTTCTTCATAAAATGAGGAAAAAATATAACATTTACATTCTCAAACATAAACATTTATTTAATTTTTTCCCCTTGTTTCATATTGGAACATGACTTCTCATTAGTATATGTTCTCACATGTGGATATACATCAATAATTTGTGAGCTAAAATCCTATTAATATGGTAGATAAAAACAATATATCAATGGGTGAGCATAATCAAAACATAGACAAAGGATCATGAACATTATATGAATCATTATTAGAAGAATTTAAATGTGGTAATGCATAAAAAATGAACCATCATGTCTCAATGGTTAACTAAAATACATAGTCATGAACAAATCTATAATCTTGTTAAATCATAAATTAACTTTAAATCATGATATTCATCACTTTACCCAATTAATTGGAGCACTGTATAAATTCGGGTGCACCTGTCACATCACAACAATCATTTTACGCTATATAATTTTAGGTGCAGCTGTCACATCATAACATTATCTTTATCATGCATGCCATATAGAAAATATATAAAAAAATTAACATAAATGACCCACATGAAGGAATTGGTTTCATCTTATATAACACATTCATAAATATTGGGTTCCCAAAAGAAAGCAATAATACCGTACTAGATACAAAAACCATCATCCTTGAGTGAGATGTAAAAGGTGTGTTTCTGAACGATAAGTTCTTTTGGAAAACATTTGTTTCACATAAAATCTAGTGTAAAAAATTTATATCCCTGAATAAGAAATATAATGATGAAAAAATTATTTTTATGGAGTAACCATACAAAAAATGGTGTAAAAGAGGGAGAGCCTGAAAAAAGAAAGTTGGGATCGAGAATTTCCCCTTATTTTGTATCTGAATGCTTCTGTCACATTAATGTCTTGTATAATCAAATTATATTAATTAATAAAAAATTTCAGAACCTTGTGTACAAGAATATGGTTCATTATGGTTTCATTAAGTTATTTTATGGGCCTTTGGACGAGTTATAGAGTTTATAAACATTGTTTGAGAAGGTTAGTTTTTATGGTTTTCTTGAGCGGTTCACTTGTACTAATGAATAGATGATCAGGTAGAACATGGATAGACATCCAGAACTAATATTTCATGTTATTAATGATATTCCAGGTATTTAAATTATCTTAAAATAAATTATGTTATATACCATGGGGATGAATCATTAGATAGAAATTTAATGATGCCATTTGGGTTAATTTGGATGGGTTTTCATCCACAACGAACTTGTTTATTTTAATCATTTAGTAATATGTACATAATGTAGTTAAAGAAAATTAAATAGGATGTAATAAATATAAAATAATATGGTTAAACCATAAAATTTGTTTCATAACATTTTCGGAAGGTGTAAAACTAAATTGGAATCATGTCATTCTTGAAGGTGATAAATTTGCTCAACCTGAACAACGTTTTCCTTTCAAATATAAAAAGAAGAGGAGAAAGGTGTTGGATGATATAATATCAAATTTTTATCATAATATTTAATTATATTTATAATACTGGAGTTAACATACCATGTAGATGAAGATAGGTTGTGTGATAATACGAAAAAAACATGATGTTGAGTGAAAATTAAAGGAAAAGAGAGAGAAAAATTATATCTTGAATCCTCATCTTCAGATCCTCCATAAAAAAGTAGGATGGGATTTTGATAAGACCAGAAGATCTTAGACATGGTGTAGGGGATAAAGATGTTGTTTTGACAGATTTTAGACATGTTTTGAAGCTTTAGAGGTGTGGTTTTTCAAGGGGAAGGATAGGGGATATTTATTCCTATTGATGGGTTTTTTTAAAATAAAATATTAACTAAAATAATATATCTAATGATATACTTGTAATAGTAGTTTTTTGGTTTCCTAAATCATATATTAATATAATATAATTATTTGTAGACTTTAAATCATCTTTATAATTTGAGTTAATTAATTTATGAAAATGAATGTTAAAAAAAGTGAAAGCTACTTTAAGGAATCACCTTTTGAATTTAGGATATGGAATGTTATTTTTAGGTTTTGAAATAGGGTTTATTGTATTTTAACGAAAACATTATGAAATTAAATATAACATGGATGTATATAATCTTCTTAAATGTTTATCCCATCATTACATCATGAAAGATGCAATTTAAGATACCCTGATTATGTGAAAAACAGTATTTTTATTATTCACCTGAAAATTGAACTATTTTAGGAAAATCCAAAAAATTCAACCTCTTCATTATTTTACATGTAGAATCCATAATTTAAGTCCATTTTTTGAAAATAATTTTCTAACTATGACACATTTGATATTTAAATAAATTCTTAATTTATTCTAAAAAACAGTTTTAGAACATTTATTAACTTATTCCAAAACATATGTACATCTTGATTTCAATTAAATCCTTCATAAATAGTATCATAGATGGGGTTAATATTCATATGGTTAAATTAATAGTCATAAATGTAATATTACTATGCCTAATAGTATGTTACTATTTAGACAACATTATCTTTGTTCTATTAGACTCCAAGCATCTTACTGATTGCAATTGTATATATTAGATTCTTGAAATTCAAAACACAGATGTGGGAGTATTAGGTTTAGTGATGACATTGTTTTTAGTATCATATAATTTTATTGTACTTATTAATGTGATTATACTATAATTCATAATATTTCCTTTTATAAATGATTTATAAAATAAAACTATATTTGAATTTGATTTTAAAGTATAATTAGTATAATTATGTATATTAATAAAATTTAGGTAATTTTAATCATTTTCATATTTATTTTTGATATAAATACATTGTATACGTTTTACTATTTTTTATTTAGGAACTAGCTTTCTCATATGATCAAATGGATTTATTTTAGATTTTAATTTTCAAATTACTTTTATGTAATTTGGAAAAATTCCTTTCATATTTGGGATCTGAATATTTTATATTATATAATAACATAAATTAATTATTTTATAAAATGAATAGTAACAATAATAAAAAAATTAATTACCATGGTGAAAAAATATTGTGTTACCATGTGGTAAAACTACAAATATTAGTGTTAAAAATGATGTAACCATGCGTGATAATCTTATTAGGTGGAAATATTTCTAGGATATACAACCAAATAATAAATATATACTCATTATTAATCTTTTTCCATGTGACAGACTTTATCATTTTGGATTCTTCTTGGATATGCCCATCTAATTTCCATGGATGTCTTATTCCCCACAAATAAAAGGGCACTCCCTCCCCTATCTTATTTAAACCAACCAAGTTCGATAGATAAAAAAACCCCACAAAATTTTATCCCCAAAATCATTAGTCAAATTCTATAGCTTTTGGTATTCCCCAATGCATATCCCTAGGTTGTTAATAGGAGAGAAAAAGGATATTTCTCTTATAGAAGGTAATTATATTAAGAGAGATAATTCATTTTCATTCTTCATTTAAACCATAAAATATTTCCTAACACATCCTATGTAATAAAAATGAATATAAAATATACTTATATGTTAATATATTTTTTCATACTATATATCTTTCTAAAATTACATTACAAGGGAAATGGAATCCTCAATCCGGAGTACGACAGACTACTGCCACAAGAACTAATGTAGTTCATTTTACATCACAACCATTAAATGAGGGATATAATGTTTGATTGACACAAAGTTTTGTATATTTATTTAAATTTTATAGTTATATAATTTTTATATAATATTTTCCTTTTTATGATCTGTTCCATTTCAAATACAATAACATCACTCATGTGTACGATAGACTACCACCAAAAAAACTAATGTGATTGATTTATTACTACAAAAATACATGGAATTTAATAAAGATATAATAAAATAATATATTATATATATATATATATATGATATTATATTTATTGTTTATAATTAATATATATCCAACTTATTTACACTTTCACTTGTTATGGGAATAATATCTTCCTTCATGAATACATATGAACAACAATCTCCAAAAAGAAATTTGAATCCTTTTGAATGATGAAAACTTATGAATTATTGTTTTAAGGACTATTCTAATTAAATAAGATAATAATAGCATTATTATTTTTGTTTATATAATTTATCTATAACCTATATACAAGAAAAAAAAATTCATTACAAAACTCAACTGATAATACAAGTCTGTTAACACCTAAACCAATAAAAATAATGAAATATTAGTATGCAACATGTTTTAAAATGTTATAGGAGGATCATATGTGATATTATAAATATGAGTACACAGATGAAATATATTAATAACATAATTAAAACAATTATTTTTCAGGTTAGATCATTTTCCAATAAGGGAAGCTGTGAGATAAGGGACTACATCTCAATTTCAAATCAATGAGTCATATTTTAATGTTATAATCATAATTACATTTATACGGTGTATATACAATCACATAGAATTTAATATCAGAATTAATTCAAAATTCATGATATTTTGTATTTAGATTTTAATTATTTTATCTAAGTTGATTTGACTTATCAGTTTCCATTTGGTAAATGTTATTAAAAAATCTCACTTTCTTTTGTCATTGATAAATTTTTTTTTGAAACAATTAAATTCTTTTGACAATTTTTCTTTAAAATTTAAATTTATCTTAAATTTTTGTATTAATTTATGGTGTATATCATTATGTCTGAAATCATATAACACGTTTTCATGTGATGTATTGGTTGAATGTTATTTGAATAATATGTGAAATATTTATAAGTCTAAATCCTTTAGTCAATAAGAATATTTAATGGTATGGAATATTATAAGTGAATTAAATCATGTATTTGATATATAAGGATTTATTTGGACATGCAGTGATAGGATGGACCTAGAATTACATTTACCATCGATGCCCTGATAGATCTAATGAGACAAATCAGTATTTCAAATTAAAGGTGGTTCTAACTATAGTTTTAAACTGGCTTATGAAATCTATTGAAAGTTGAGGTGTGAGAATTCATGTAATCATGTATTTAATTATTTTAATATACATAATTAATAAATTAGTTATTATGAACAATGATATGTTGATAAGGATATTACTTTGGGATTCATTTTAATCAATGTTTATTGATTAATCGGAATGTCGGATTAGGTTTTTAACATTACAGATTGATTATGCCTTATATCATAATGATTTCTCTGTTAATGATTTAATGGAATGGGTGTTACGTTTTTTACCTTTACAGTTTTATTATTCTTTTTGATTAATAGTATATTATGATTTATATATTCATTACTGACCATTTGAGCTCACCCTTATTTTGATTTCATTCCAATTAATATAATAAATAATTATAAGAATGAGTATTCAAGGATAAAGATCAATTTATTTTTTTTTGTATTATTTTTTATTTTTTACATTACATTTTACTATGGATATCATGTATGTTTCTGGTTATTGAAAACTACTAAAATGATCTGTTCATTGAGATTTGATGCTTTATATCTATGCCAATGAAATATGGTAAGATAAAATCTTGTTATTAGGTTTAACAACTATATCGGATATATATTATAAAATATATTATATAGAATGATTAATTATCAATTAATAATCTTTCATTCAATCCTTTATATTTTAAAAATAGCATTCATCCATACATATATCCAAACATATCTATGAATATTATTAATTATTTTCCTATATATACCATTAATAGATGAATATATATATATATAATGAATATTTCATATATTATATTAATAAATAACATTCTATATATGATGGAATCATTAGAATGTTAAATGAACTAAAATTAACCAATTGAATCTTGAATTAAAAAATAGGACATTTAACACTGATAAATGGTGATTATAATAACTAATTGTTCATAAATATATATTATAATTAAATAAGATGATAATATATGATATTATAAGAATATATATGGTTCATTTATTGAATTATAAGTTTTTAAATTTTTTTACAAGAATTTAATTTCACTTATAAAAAAGTTATGAACTCTAATAAGGATTTATTACATAATGTAATCATTATTAGGGATTGTTAATTCTTAATATATTTATAGGGGATTTTTTAAAAAATTTATACACCAAAAACCATTTTGTTTTCATCAAATATAGTAATTTTTGGAAATATAATTTTTTCATTTATCTTTTCTCAGTTTATGAAATCAAGAGACCAAGCGAATGTTTTTATGGAAAGTTGAACGTATTTCTCTTTATGGTTGATAGTCCTATTTCCATCCATATATACATTTTATAAAAAAATAATCAGTGATTTTAAAAATGGCCACGGATTATTTAATTTAATTTTTAACCTTGATTTATTTATTAATAATTGTATTGAGGTAAACTTATTGTCATATTTTGATGGTGATACTTTTAAATTTTTTAATAAAAATGTAAAAATAATCATTGTTTTAAGATACATGATATGAAAAAAAGTTCACTCTCTTATGAATTCATAATGTTTTGAATCATTTTTTATATGTTTTAAAATGTCATTCGGAAGAAAATAAATTTTTGTAATATTTTATAAATTGATTTGAATTTGAATAGTTTATTTCAAAATAATAATCGTTTTTTCATCATGAAATTTTCCATTTTACTTTTTAATGAATTATCATATATTTCCATATCCATTGTTGAATACAATAGTTTAATATTGTTTTAATGTAATGATACCATCCATAATATTTCATCAGATGAATTATGATCAATTTTAATTGGGAATGTATTGTTATTTTTTCAGTTTTCCCTTCATATAATGATAGTTATTGATTACATCGACTTGTGGATTAAGTTGAATTTTGTATTGCTTTGATAATTGAATTGGACATATTATGTGATGTGTGGGGCCTAGAATTATAAATAACCATGATTAATCATTAGTTATCATGAGACTAGATAGATTATGTATTTTGGTTGAGGCCTTATGTAATTATTTAACATATATTTGTCAGAGGCCTTGATGGTATGTTTAAGCTGTATGGAATTATACATACTATCATTATGAAATTAGTTATTAATTTCTATATGATTATTTAAATAATTATCTTACACACGTATAAAATTTAAGCTCATGTGATTATTTTTATTTCATTATTTGACATCCTTTATTTCATCCAATTTATTTGTGACTTATTCTTCTATGTCAACTTCCATTGTACGCATACCCTTACCAAGAATCTAGGATCACCAATTTATTATATATTATTTTCACTAGAACACCAATGTGTGTATTATGAATCCCATGTGATGACATGCTATAAGCAATAATTATTTTCTCAGACAAAATAATTTTTATCTTTTATATTATCAAATATAATGTGTGATTAAATTATGTATCTAGTCTACCAAGACTAATAAACTATATCATACTTGGACATGTGAAGAATTGTTTAATTTGAAATTGTAAAAATGTGACTGATCACTCTGGGATACAGGAATTTGGGTCATTACACATTGTTCTTTCTAATAAACATTAATAAAAACTGTTTAAAACATAAAAAATATGACATCATCATCATCCAACAATAAATTCATTCTCCCATATTTGGTTTTTTATTAATATAAAAATCACAATATAGTTAATATGAATGTTCCCTTGTATTTATAATGAATTTTAAGTCCCCTTATTCTGATAAATTAATAGGGGTAAAATATTTCTCACCACCTAAACAATATGAATTATTAATCTACCTTATTAATTTCATAGATTAATGGAGGGTAATCCATACCATCATTTATTCTCCTATTATTTTCATCTACATAACTGAATATTAAAATTTGAATTCCTGAGGATAAGAATACATCACCTTTCTTAATGAAATAATCCTTAATTTAAGTAGTTATAAATTTACATGATCCATTCATGGTGTAGAAAATAAGGTTGATTAACTAATAAATCAATGATTTCCATGATATTTTTCATGGTAATTGTAAATTTACCAAAAAACAACTTATTGGAAAAATTAATCATGTTTTCAATCAAAATATATTCCTAAATACATCATAAAAAGTATATTAGAAACGTTGAGTCATAAATATATGCCTTTTTTCAGCAACATTGAATGTTAAAAAAATATCATTATGTATAAATTATTCATTTTAAATTAGTACATTAATAATTTCATCAACATGATTGGATAGAAAACATACTTAAAGAATGAAAAATACAAACAATTTTACTTATAATATGTATTTTTTTGTCTCAAGGTAATGTATTTTTCATACCATTACACTTTATGAATCTGGTGGTGGAACACCATGGTTGACCAGACTGACTCTCTTATCCTGATTACCAAGATTCTGGAACAAAAGAACTCACCTAACATTAGGGATCCACCAAAATATCATCACCTTAAACTACATTTTTTATAGAAAATATATTTTCAAAAAGATATCATAATGGAAAACCATTCATAGCTTCATTAGATATAACAACATGGATGGTAAAATTTTCCCTACTCAGAAAATCTCACATCACAAATATTCATGACATCACCCTAATCCTTCCAAAAAATAATTTTCATTAATGTCATGGGTATCATATCAATTCAATTTTCCTTCAATAATATAAGTTGTATTCTTCATAACATCATCTAAAAAGGGGAATGGATTTTTCTATTTTTCTATACTGAACCTCATTTATTCATTCAACACTTTTGGCCATAAAATGTTGAAATTGTTCATATTAACATCATTATTATTTTTTTGTGATGAACATTCATTATATCAACAGTAATTATATACAAATAGTTAATATTATATTCTTCAAAATTATTATAACTTTGTAATATAATCAATAAATTTTTTAGAGTGTGGTTGGACAACAAAAATCCTTAACATGGCTTCTAATAATCAAGTATGTTACATTATTATGGTAATATCCCATGATCATATAACTCTTAATCATATATTTATTCTGACATTTCAATATTCTTAATAGTTTCATAGAATGATTTAATTTATTTATTATTTTTTATAATATCTATTTTATTCAGGTAATGTTTATAACAATCCACGAATTCAAATTATTTTACAAAAAAATAACATCTTTTTTGGGGAATGTCAAGTTCTAAAACATTAATCTTCGTTGTAAGAATATATTTCATCTTCTTTATGTTTACAAACCATGGTAGATTTATAATTTGTATACCATTATTTTTATTTCTTAATTTTTTGCCTCTTTTCTTCACAATGACTATTTTTTCACCAACATCTCTAAAATTACTTATGATATCCACATCAGAATGTTTTCAATTGATATTCCTTCATTAGTAATGGTTGGTTGTATATAGATTTGTTTACTGTTACTTATACCTTTCTCCACACTGTTTTTTCATATTTTCCTCATATGTTATAATATTATACAAAAAATCTCGATCAATCTATCCGAACATTCCGAAACACAAAGAAATTTTTTTATTATTATCCTTCTTTCAATTTGTTGTGTTTTTACTGGGGGAAATTTTTTTTCCAAACATCATTCATTCATATATTTATAAGGATACTTATTTTATGATCATATCTTACTTCCACCTTCTTATAAGTGGTTGGTTTCTTATCATTATTCAACCATATTTGTCCATATTATAATATTAACTTATAATATGACACATAGTGATAATATATTTATCGAAATATTGGGTCACATTTTTCTTCATCTTGTTAGATGTTATAACTTTTGATGCTTTCACCTTCTTACTATCATTCTATTGAGTCTTTTATAATGTAATAATTTCTGTACAAAATTAATATTTTTATTTCATCATATTTATATTATGATTCACCATTACAATCAGTCATCTTTCTGATTCTCATCTATTTATAAAGTCACGTTATGTATAAAGTGTTTTTAATATTTTCAATACTCCACATAGTATCATCAAATTTAAATTTTAGAATTATTATATATTCATTATGAAACATACTCTCAAATTTAGGGAATTGTGAAGTTCCATTACTTTATTTTCAATTATCTATAGTTGATAATTTGTAACCTCAATAATATATTTTTTGGTATGTTCATGTGTGTGAAACCATTCAATAAAAACACTTTTTAACCAATAATCGTCACAAAAAATTTCCAATAATGCTTCATTTACAAGAATGAACTTTTCATAAATGTATTTCACAAATTATTCATTTTTAAGAGTATTATAGGTATGGGTATCATACATGGGTTAATTATGAATATTGTTTCATGATTTATAATCTACTTCTATAGAGATTCATCAAGATCTTATATTCTTCATGCTCTATCATAAAATTGACTATACTTAACATAAATAAGAGTTTAAAACTCATGGAATCATCCCATAATTAGCGTGTTTAAAAAAATAATTCTTAAAAAACAATATATTCTTTGTATTTATCTTAAGGATCAAGTTTTCCTTTAACATAAAATATTTTATTCCTTTCCTTCTATGAGTTTTGTAAGAGATTTATATTCTCATAGATTCATCCCTAATGTTTTCTTTGAGTCATTATGTTATGATTTCAGGGGTGATAAATCATCATGTTGTCCATTTATATATCAAAATTAATATTTAATAACATCTACAATGGAATTTATCATGTAATATATAAATTTACAATAAAAAACATTACTAGTTACTAATGAATCATACACATTACATCTTGAGAAATATTAAATAAGAGGATTAATATTTTCATATTCACAATATTTCTTACCATGCACATTTACTTTTGGTTGTGTTGGATTCCCCTTATATTGGTTTTGATATGCTGACTTCCACTTCTTATAATATTTTTTATTATTCTAATTCTTGATTGTTTTGTTTGAATATTTTATGTTTTTTTAAGAAGAGAAATCTTTAGAAATATATAGATGTGGATTAAAATTCATATCATATAGAAAAAAATATTATTTAACTTCTAGGAAAAATTAATTCTCATAAAATAGTTAAAAACAACCAGGAATAATTATTAGAGACCCAGAACAATGTAAACCTAACTTTGACACTAATGTAAATTCTTAATTGGTTCATGTAGTCACCCTGAATGGGGGAGGGGTGAGTCCTAGGAGACATATTTTTTTCGATTTTAATAAACATAATACACTTATTTTCATTAATTTGGTTGGAGGTATAATAATTTGTTGGTATGTATGAGTATTTTGAAACTTTTCCTCAATGATTTACCATTATTAATTTCAGATGATATAGTTAAAATAGGACACGTGTATTTTTACATGATTTGACATTAGTCTGATGACCTACATTCTTTCCATTGAGACACTAGTTAGTTAATGTATTCATCCACTTATAATATTTTAATCTATTAAAAAATTTATACTACATTCCAAATTAGAAATATATTATGAAAATATCATATTATCTCCAAATATGAAATAATAATGTCTCTCATAAGTAATAATGTTTTTTTATAATTTCAACCATGTTAAGAAAAAATTTTAATAGCTTCCTAATGTTCCTTGCAACGTCCCTAACCTAATGAATCTATCTGATAGTACTCCATCCAGGGCACCCTCATCCTTTACCTAGGGAAAATCCATCTACTGTACCTTATAATTTAATATTACAATGATATATGATAAATTTATTAAACAATAAAATGGTCCACTAATCATCCTTGTATCTTTTTTAAAATAATTTTTACTACACCCTTGATGGGTGTACCTTCCCTCCAACCAAATTGGTTGGAAACTCACAATATTATGAATTCTACAACAATATTATTATCTTGCACATATATCCTTATTGAACCTTTTATTCACACACAATGTCCATTCACCCACTTTTCATGGGTTAAATCATAGGATATATGGCGTGAACAAAATTCATTTTCCTAGTTAATGAGAACTAAAATATCTAAAACTCCACTCCATATGAATTTTAATTATTTCTTTTAAAGTGTTAAATAAAATTCAAAATGCTTAATTAAAATCTGATTAAAAAAATATTTCATCAAAATTAATTAGGTTTTTAAAAAAATGTATCAGATGTTACAATGCTCTGTATTAAGAAACATCAAAAAAAATTGTTGAACTTTGAAGACAAATAATCATTGATTCAATACCATAATATATTCAATGTTATAGAAATTTAAATAAACTATATAAATCTGTAATGATATTTTCCAAGAATATTTTTTGCAAATATACTATTTCATCCAACTACTTTATTTTTCCTCCAAATAGTTAATGTCTTCCATTTTATTTTAAATTCTATCTAGTTTACTATTCCTCCATCGGGTTTAAGTTGATTTGAAAAATTATTTATTAAATCCTTTGTACTATTTCATTATCCAGTGAAATATTATCTAATATAGTATACCTCTATATGGTGATAGACTATCTGAGGTACTGTTGAATTTTCTATTTTACTATTCCACCATCAATTATACTATTCATCAGTTCGTTATAATGATCATATTTATATTTTTCTATTCATCCATTCATTTTACTATTTATATACATTTAATTACTATAATAGTAACCTGATTACCTAAACATTTATATCATATCAAAACAACTTTTTTAAATATTGGTTGTACATATTATAACATGAAAACTATTGAACATGTAAAAAAACTCATTACTATAACATTTTACAGCATGTGAGATAAAAATGTTTTCATGACATTTTTATTTCATTCAAAACAATCTTAGTACAACATTAAATAATAAGTTTCCATATCTTGTAACAAAAAACATTCTCTAACTAGAATAATTTATTAATGTTTTCTTGACGCAACATTTAACTTTACTATTCATTAGATTGTATAGTTTTTATTTTTTTTCTAGTCAATAAAACTACTCTAACATATATGATTTTTTTTAAAAACATTAGAAAATAGCGTTTTTTTATTTAGAAGAATCATTATATCATATTTTTGAAAATCAAATTGATTATACACTGAATTTTTAAAACATTAGACATTGTATTTATAGATTTATAGCAAAATTTCCCCATTTTTATAATCCCACTAAAACTCTAGCTTCATTTACTATGTAATCCATTCCACATATATTTTTTCTAACTATAAATATATGTATATAATAAATAGAACAATATTCCTTTCATTATTTTCTTATTTAAATCATCGATGCTCCTTGTAGTGAAACTGGAAATATTCATACAAATCTACATCTAATGATTTTTTAACATTTTCTTCTATACTTCTGTTGGCACTGGAAAACACGTCCCCAAAAATTTTCCAAATTCTTTCATACATGATCTAAGATCGTAGTCCATTTTGCAAGCTTCGATTTGGTAGGTCATAGGGCCCGAACGGAGTTACGTATTAGGAGTTATGGACATTTGAATTTTGGCTGGAAAACTGGTTCGCAAAGCCCATTCGTGATGCTGCCTCCGCGATTGCGGAGCACCGCCACGAAGCAATAAGGCGAGAAGCTCTGCGAACCTGTTTAATGTTCGCAACACGCCGTGAAGATGCGCCGTGAATCACATGAGGCGGGATGCTCCACGAATGAATTTGACTTTCGCAAACCCGCCACGAAGAAAAGGAGGCGGGACGGCTCCGCGATGTGCTTTGACGTTCGCGATGCGCAGTGCAGATCCTCCGCTAAGCAAGCTCCGTCTTCGTGCCGCGTGAGCTCTGCTTCGCGGCTCCCCTGCCTATAAATACCCAGCTCACCCCCCTTCTCAGGACGGATGACCACGGCCACTTCGCCCCTTGGGTGGCCGAGCAGAGCTCCGCATTGCGGCTCCGCGAGGCCATACTCCACGAGCAGCTTGCTTCGCGTTTCTTCTCAACAAGCCCATGTTCCGCGAGATCCCTCTGCTCCACGAGACCCATTCTCTGTGAAGCTACTTCGCGAGACCTTTTCTCCACGAAGCTACTTCGTGAGACCTTTGCTCCACGAAACTACTTCGCAAAGACCTATCCTTCACGATGATCCTACCATTGCACCCACCGGTCCATACCGCAGGGGCTGCGCCCCCGCACCACCGCTCACTCTTACTGTCACACAGCGGTCCCCATCCCTTTAGTACCATAACATACCCCCATGAAATTGGATAGTTGCACCGTGAACTTTTCCCGCCGGGACGTCGGGATTTTCCATTGTGCACGCACCTTCAACCTATGGAATAGCATGATTTGAGATTCTCCTCCACACACCACGAAACACCTTCAGTTCATGTATTCCTTTTGATTCATTTCCTATGTCGGGACTTGAGGTTCTCATCATCAATTCCCCGAGTACCTTGAGTGGAACAATTCCTCAGGAAACTCTTCCAAACCCTATCACTTGGCTCCTATGCCAGGTTGAACCAGAAAGGGCCTCCCTTGCGTAAGACCCCACACCAGCCATTTCTAGGCAACTTATGCCTAAACAGTCCTATATACAAGACTCTAATCTATAGTACTCCATATGATCCGATAATAGGATGCATCTTGCTCTAATCAAGAGATTCCTTATTCTCCTAGTATAAGAATCCAACAGTCATATCTACATGACTATAAATTGTAGTACACCGTATCTAACAAATGATAGGATGCCTCTTTATCCAATCAACAAATTCCTTATACTCTTAGTATAAGAAGCCAATAGTCTTATCTACATAACGATAAACTTTAGTACACCCTATCTAACAAATGATAGGATGCCTCTTACTCCAAACAAGAGATGCCTATTTCCCTATACAAGAGACGCCTTATGCTCCAAGCATAAGATGCCAACAGTCATATCTACATGTCTATAAACTGTAGTACTCCCTATCTAACAAATGATAGGATGCCTCTTGTCCTATAAAAGGGATGCCTTATGCTCCATGCATAAGATGCCAACAGTCATATCTACATTACTATAAGCTGTAGTACTCCATATCTAACAAATGATAGGATGCCTCTTTCCTTATACGAGAGATGCCTTATACTCCTAACATGAGATGCCAACAGTCCTCTCTACATAAATTTAAACTGTAGTAATCCATATGTTCCAAACATAGGATGCCTCTTGCTCTAAACAATAGATGCCTTATGCTAAAAGCATAAGACGCCTAATTCCATTATTACAGTGGCATAATTCCAACACCCCCTTGGTTTTATCCCATTTCAACACTAGCATATAGGTGTTGAATCATAAACCTCAACCCACCAGTGAGTCGGGATTCCCTCATGGTCAGACATGAGGAAGACATTACGGGCAGTTCCCTAGCGTAAGCCCCATTCACCGGTGCCACTCCATAGCGGCACCCGGACAGCTTCCTAGCGTAAGCCCCATGCACCATTGCCGCTCCCTAGCAGCACCAAGGAAGCATCCTAGCGTAAGCCCCATTCACCATTTCCGCTCCATAGCGGCACCCGAGCAGCTTCCTTGTATAAACCCCATCCACTGTTGTGATCCTGATCAGCGGTAACCCGTTGTGATCCTATACAGTGGTAAGTCGTTGACATCCTTTTCCAGTGGTATGTCGTTGTGACCCAATCCAGCGGTAAGCCGTTGAAACCCCCAATCGGTGGTAATTCGTCATCAGAAGAAATACATGGACATTGATTCCCTGCCACGGGGATACGTAGGAATCCTCTTCAAGGCTCAAGCATGAAATCATTGTCATTCTTTTCTTCGGGCCTCCATCCTCGAGTTAGTCCCAGCACCATGGTCCGCCTAACACATAAGCCCCTCTTCGCTTCTCACGGACGCACACTTCACTACGTGATCATCAGGTCCTTGCTGCATCTTGTTTCTCACACCGATCATGACTCACGTTGGCATAGAGTAAACATCGAACATGGAAATGCCTCATCCAGCATGACGTTAAATTGTATGCCCTTGTCTAGCATGACGTTAAACTGTATGCCCTCTTCCAGCATGATGTTAAATTGAATGCCCTCGTCCAGCATGACGTTAAACTGTATGCCCTCATCCAGCATGACGTTAAAATATATGCCCTCGTCCAGTAGGACGTTAAACTATATTCCCTCGTCCAGCATGACGTTAAACTGTATACCCTCGTCCAGAAGGACGTTAAACTATATACCCTCGTCCAGCTCAACGTTAAACTATATTCCCTTGTCCGACATTTCATTAAACTTCCCACGCATTTTAACTACGTGGTCTTTGATCCATGTCAAGGCATGGTACGTTGGAAGCCTCCCCAAGGTTCAAGCCCATCTCTCATTGGACAAGGTCCACCTTCACGTCGGTTCGCTGATGACTTTCATCATTTGAACTATGAGGCCTTTGATCCATGTCAAGGCATGGTACGTAGGAAGACTCCCTGAGGTTCAAGCCCACCCATAATTTATTCACGTCGAGTTCATCCTCATCCAGCATGATGTTAGACTGCAATTCCAGTCTGGCGGTAAGTCGGTGTGACCAACCCGAACTACGAGGACTTTGATCCATGTCAAGGCACTGTACCTAGGAAGCCTCCCTGAGGTTCAAGCCCATATCCCATCAGACCAAGGTCCCTTCTTCCCATTGGTTCGCCGACACCCACAACATGTGGACCCCGGGTTCACCTTCACATCAGTTCGCTGACGAAGCCCCTTTGAACTACGAGGTCTTTGAACCATGTCAAGGCATGGTATGTAGGAAGCCTCTACAAGGTTCAAGCCTACCTCTCGTCGTTTATTCAAGTCCGGGTTCATCTTCTTCCCGCATGACCTTAAATTGCATCCTAGTCCGACGTCAAATCGTTGTGACCAACCTGAACTACGTGGTCTTTGATCCGTGCTAAGGCATGGTACGTAGGAAGCCTCCACGAGGTCCAAGCCCACCACCACTAGGACCCCCCTGGTCCTCCTCATTCACATCATCCTTCCAGCGTCAAACCTGAACTATGTGGTCATTAATCCATGTCAAGGTATGGTACGTAGGAATCCTCCCATAGGTTTAATCCCACCACAAGTTTATCACTCCGACCATCTTCACGTCAGGTCACCAGCAGCTGGGAAGCCTAGTCTGTAATCCTCGCACCATCCGGACCAAGGTCATCACTCGCATCAGTTCACCGACACACCATTATGAACGACGTGGTCTTTGATCCATGTCTAGGCATGGTACGTATGAAGCCTCCATAAGGTTCAAGCCCATCACCCAGTCATTCCGACCTCCTTCACATCGGTTCGCTGACAATACCCATCGGACCAAGGTGCACATTCACGACGGTTCGCTGACGACACCCATCGGACCAAGGGTCTCATTCACGTCGGTTCGCTGACGACACCCATCGGGCTAAGGTCCAACTTCACATCGGTTCACTGACACCATCCCGAACTACGCGGACTTTGATTCCCTACCACGGGGATACGTAGGAGGTCTCTTTGAGGCTCAAGCCCAACTTTACCATTGCCCTTAAGATGGTCCCATTTCATTCCCCCTCCACTTCATTCAACTCTCCATCACCAATATTGATTCTCACCCGGGCCGCCACATCCCGGTTGGATCATTCCATCCACCTCCTCGCTGCTCCTAGCAGTATATGGGCTGTTGTCCACTTATAATCCCCAACATGTCTCCAAGTCGTTGTTCTCTGTGTACACCTCGATTCATCACCCCATCAAACTACGTGGGTTTTGATCACTGTCCTCTACGCATGGTATATTGGAAACCACCAAGAGGATCAATCCCAACCAATGGTAATCCATGGTGTACCCCATCCTGGGGTGCACTTCCCCTGATCCACCCTCAGTGGTGTTCAGATCAGCCATTACAGTGTGACATCTCCACTCTACGGGGCACACCACCACTGATCCGTCTCTATGGGACGTTCTGATCACCACTATTTCATCTCCGCAAGACGTTAAACTCGCGGCCTACCTCATGATAAACATGAGATGCCTGAGGAAAACTCCGGATGGAACTCCTTTGGCGTAACCATCTTCGCAAGACGTTAAACATGCTGCATACCCCGTGTTATACATGGGAAGCTGAGGAAAACCTCAGGTACATTCCTATGGCATATGATTCCCCGCACTCAATGCGGGATACCTCAAGTTATGAACCCTTGAGATGCCCTCTAATGAGGAAGAATACATGTTCCCCAATGTCCATGCACCCAGAGATGCCCTGACATGCCTGATGTTGTCATTTACTCTGACCGATGGTCGCTACCATGTCAATATCCCATGGAATGTATTGAAAGAAGTAGTGTAATTAATTGGCGTAAATGAAGATATGGAACCGGGAATGAGATTCACGAACAACGCATTAAATCTATGAGGGAGACCCGGACTAGGTGACGAGTTCCGAGGAGGAATACACTGAAGGAAGAACCGACATCCCATCATCTCGTTTCGATCAAGGAGCAGACTTACCTAAACAAGGAACGAATGCCGCCTGCCTTTGGAAAGCAGGAATTCGGGGAAACAACTGCGCATCCTCACAGATAGATGAGCGCACCCCGACGAAAGCATCAGAAACAACTTCATATTGTAAATGTAACACCCCATGATTTTATGGGATATATTATTTTTAATTTCATCTATGTCTTGTGTTTTATGATAAACTATGATTAGCTTGTGCTATACCAAATATTGTACTTGCTTACTATATACCCTAGAATATTATTGTCTTGTGTTGTACACAATTTCGAGTTCCTTTGATTGAATTCATATCATGCAACACTAAATATAGATTTTTTCCAATTCATAAATAAAATATGTTTGGATAATGTGATACACAACACTAAAAGAAACATGGACTACATGTAACACTGTGTTGTCTTGTTTTACATGCCAAAGCGACCTTCCTCGATAGCTTGCGTTGTACACAATACCATGTTTCACTAAACAATGATATATTATTAAAATAATTTTTAAACTAAATATTTTGAATAATATTAACCACATTTTGAATTTTATATAACATTATCATTCATCTTACCCATAATATGAGAACAAAATATCAATTTTTCATATAAAAGTAGTATTTTAAAAAAAATGCAGTTTTACCTTCTTTTGGTTTCCCACCCATTTAAATCATGTTTTGACACCTTTATAAGTTCAATTTGACAAAATAAACTTTTTATTTGGAATAGGGACATAAAAAATTACTTTTGATGATATTTTTTTATTTTCTGATCAAATCCAAATTTTAATGAATAGTGAAAATGCTACATTTATTTCAAAATATCATTTTAATCTAGTTTATTTATATAGATAGATTTTCATTTTATTTTGTTTTAATGTTCATTTAGATTATATTTTTTCCATTAAATCCTACTGTGTTTATTGAATATAATTTCACTGTTAAATTGTTCATAAACACATGTCAATATTGTTGTAATTTTTACTAGTTAAAAATACACTTTTGGGTTTTGACAACAAAAATTATTTTTAAATTAGTTTTTGGAAATTCTGTTTATTGAATTCGAAAAAGACTAATGAATATTCAGAAGCACATTGTCCAAATTTGTAAATTGGAAACTTTTATTTATAGGCATTATGAATAGTGACATTAGTAAATATTTTATTTTCCAAAGTAAAACAGTAAAAATAGTAAATAAGGCAAAAAAATATTATTATAATAATATTAAACTATTGTACTACGTGTCCTAACCATATTGTATGATACATGCCTGACGATGGGCATGCATTAGTATATTTTGGGACCCCGTGGACCCACTTGTATTGGAAAATTACATGTAATTACTTTTTAAGTTAATGTTAATTAAAATATAACCTAAACTTATATCCTCTACTAAAACAATTTTTATATGGGGTTATATAAGTGATTTCATCGACTATAAATATTAATTAGAAAGATAAAATTATTTTATACATCTTGATATTTTAATTATAATTTTTTTGGACATTAAATATATATATAAAATTATGACACATGGATGATGAAGTGATTGCTTCATTTATAAATGATTGAAATTAATAAATTTAAAAATATTAAAATAAATTAAATTTGGTTATTATGATGTCATAAAATAATTTTATGGATGATATTGACAGATTATATTTGTGTTAATTCCATATTTTCTATGGAATCAGGTTGTCTTGTTTTTTTAAATGTCATGTATGAACAATGTCAAAAATTGACATAACTCATAACATAAAACATAAAATAGTTTATTAAATGATATTATATTCTTAAAAATATATGATTAATAGAAATGGATAATATAAGTCTAAATATTTTATAAATGACTTTTTTGTGTAGTTTGACTTGATATGGTAATTACATTAACCAACAATGTTTAGACAACATGATACCACGGTAATATTATAAAGGGTAAAATAAGGGTAATACCAGAAATATAAGGACAAATAAAATTCAAAACATGTCCAAAAATAATTGCTTGATTTTTGTTAGGACCAAACTCATCTTATCATTGAATTAATTATGTTTTGGACCATTTTTTTGTCTAAATTGAATTTATAATAAATTAATATTTTAGAACCATTCTAATGTTCCCCTCTCCTCTCTTATAAAAAGTGAACCTCCTCCCTCTACTATTAACTCCATTTTGATATTTCAATATCAAAAATACCATACCCATTTCACTTTTAAACATTCCCAGTAACATTATACAGGTTTGGGTATTCTCAGAAGTTCAACTCATGGGCCATAAGAGGAAGTTTAAAGTAGGCACACAGAGGAAGAGGTAATCACTTCTACCGATTCTTTCAAATTTATTTATTCTTCTACTTCCTCTTATTTAGTTGTTTAATTATAATGTAACAAACTAAGTATCACTCATATAATGTTATGTTATTATAAATATTATACAACTCTATTTCACCTTTTATCCATCCTATGAAATACACAATCATAGCGCGTACGTACGTAGGCATTATCGTCTTCACACTCTGGTACAATCTACTTTTCACCCCCACTACACTTAGATGGGTATAGTGGTTGAAATAATTACATTATATGATTATTATAACCTAATAATAATTATGAGATATTATAAACCATCCACTTAAAAACCATTCAACAACTATGCGAATGATATCATTTCTCGTGTGTACCTACGACTTACCATCCCCACGACGCGATGAGTTTTATTCTCCAAGTTAACAATTCAAGAATGATTATAAAGAAAATATAATAAATAAAAATAAAATATATGAAATAATAATTCTACTATATTTATATGTATATTAGTCATTTACTTACTTTTATAAGGAAACAAAAAATTGGTGTTCGTGCGTACGTATGGCCTACCGTCTCCATGAACGGTGTATTCCATTCCATTTATCAATCTATTATACAAATTTATATACTAAATGTATATGATTTATAAATCTTGTTTTACAATCTAGAAGTAATTAAATAATGATATAAGTTGTCATTTGAAGAATAAATGGTCAAAACACGTATGATAAATGAAACAATTGTTAACCAAAATGTTTCTTTTACACGGAATTGACAAATGAACGGGTAATATAAATCTCATATGTGAATCATGTATGATATCATAAATATTATTATGGGTATGTTACAAGTTAATTGTATATTTAAACTCACTATATAGATGATTCAAACACTTACAGAAGAAATCAAAGCTAAGGTAAGGGATAATTTTGCAATCTCATTTTTATATAAGATTGTTTATACATATGTATATTTTTGGAATATATTTATCAACCATGTCCATGTTTTATAAAAATGTTTTCATAAAATGTACACTATTATTATCTGTATTTTTAAAATCATTTTTTCCCATTTTTTACTTTTACTACAACGTATGGAAGGAATCTTCCTCTTGTTTACCATACAATATATTTTTGACTTTTCCTATCAATATGTGAGGAGAATGTATTTTTTAACTTGTACAACATGAAATTTATTTTACATCATCATAACTACTTATTTACTTGAATATTCCTCTACAATAATTCATGATTATATTCAACTGAATTATTTTCTTTTAAAATTGCATGACACTTTTAGGGAATAAACATTTTTTAAAGAAGAAATGATATTCTCCTCATGAATTAAGTTCAAGTGTTTTATCAAAATTATTTTCCATCTATGATGACATAGGGTTATGATTCAATCCATATTATTACTCTAATATGATTATGCTTATGAGGGAGTTGTTTTTATTTATTCTATTTACATTATATGGATTATGTTATGATGGAATGATGTTTAAGAATCGCATTTTATTTCATGGGGTATGCTGTGCTGAATGATTTATGTTTTTGTGTAATATGTATGAATGATTTCATTATTAGATGGGTGGGACATATATCTCCCTCCAATGGATTAGGTAAATATTTATATATCATGATAAGGACATGAATGGAATGAAAATCAAGTCTGGTTCAGTAATACATGGCTGGAAGGGCATGTAATCTTGTATCAGTAATGGACTTTCTCCACCAAGATGGTATTCGCAACAATGCCTTAGATACTATGGACATAATGTTATGTTCTTATAAGTTTTCCATAATTAAATGTTTTAGGAAAATTGTATTCTATCATGGTTAATGTTCCGTTATGATCTATGCCTTATGCACTACAAAGGTATATGCCATTGCTCATGATTTTGATGTTTAAGCTTTATGTTCCTGTTTTTACATTCAAATGATTATGGTTTGTTTTATGTTCTCTATGTTTACCCTTACTAGGATTTTAATCTCACGTTTTCTATGTTTTCTTTTCCCCATGATATAAAAAAATGTTTTAGGTAGGAAAAAAAGGGGAATATCTTTATTGTAGATGTTGTTGATCTTTCACCATGATTAGAATATTATCTTCCGAGTAACCAAAAATGATAAACTAATACAATCTTTGGGCGTCTATTTGGGTCATGTATTACACTTTTGAAAAAAGGACTATAATGTCTATGAACATTATGCATGGGTCTATATATTGAAATTGAAAATGTTTTGATAGTATTATATCCATTGGAAATAAAAAAATATATGTAGGACATCATTTGATAAAACTTCATTTTTTATAGACTATTACCATGTGAAAATGTGACAATTATTACTGTCCAAAGACTTGTTAAGCAATAAATGTTATTACATAACTACATATTATGATGTAGAAAACTATATTACATCACACTATTATAAAAAACTACATAAATTATTATATATTATTTGGAACAAACATCATTCGATCAAAGTTGGCATGAATTATGAGTATCTTCAACATGTTAAAAACAATAAGATCATCATTACATCGTCATACATTGTATGGAAACATTATTATACACCTTCATGAACTCATAAGGATTAGTTCTTAACTTATATAAGTAATGCATTATAAAATAGTCACGGAATGTTTCAAAACATTCATAGGGAAACATTATTAAACATCACAAGGAATGATTCCTAAATATCATATGGTATGTTTAACTGGCTTCTCTAGAAACGTCATAATAAAATATGAATGAAACCATTCATTCCTCATCAATGAAAAATATGGGATTTATCACATCATCACTGAGATCTGTGCTTCTAGAATATCCTTGAAAACAATATTTTTAATAATTTAATACTTTATTAATGAGGAATATATTCTTCATTAGATATGAAATTTCATTATATAATGGAACATTATTCTAAAACACCATATGATATAGAATATTTTTTTTCATCTTGAAATAGTGTCATATATTTTTATCAATATCGTATATAATTTCCTTACAGAAGTTATCATCATTTTCTTCAGGATCCTTGTTACCTTAAACATAACAAATGACTTAACAGAAAACTATTGAAAACATATACAATATTACATGACCATAATCTAAAATGGAATTTAAAAATAATGTTATAAAATTAAATAATTAAATAATAAAACATTCAAGTGATTTTCAATTAATTACATTGATGACAAACTTAAATAGTGTTACATATTAATTTTAAATTTCATTTTAGTCAACGATTAACATTGTTTTATTATTTTTCCAATTGATCATGCTTTAAATAAAATAAAATAAAAAATATAAAAAAAATTAAAAATAAATATTAAAAATAGTTTCAAGATTGATTTTTTAGAAGTGGAAAGAAAGTAATTATATATAAATCGTTGAATTTTTATAATAATTACCTTTATATTTAAGAATCATACATTATAATTCTTTGAAAACCATGAAAGGATGGAATTATAAATAAAATTATATTCCATAACATGGAAAAGATTATTTCGGGGGTATTTTTTGAGATTTGGAAAACAATTTTTTTATAACTGGGGGAAATGGGTGAAGGAGTGTGTGAATTTTTTGTAAAATGAAATAATTATTTAGACTAAAAATTTTATTTTGTGAAATATCAACACTTTGAACACCAAATGTAATACATTTAATAACATATTGAGTGTAAAAAATTTAAAAATGGTAATTTATTATGATAAAATATGAATTAGACTTTGGAATTTTATTTAAATTCTTGGAAATTCAATTGATTTTTTACAAATATTACTTTTCTCAATAAATACATTTTATCCAATTATTTTTTTTCATTTTTTGGGAATTTATATATTGTAATAAATTTACAAAATATATTGGACATATAATGCTATATTTTTTAATATTCATTCAAAAATTAAAAATGTCTCGATATATTAGAAAATAATTTGTAAATATTTTCGATACTTTTATTCCAAATATGAAAACCATTTTATAAAAAATATATATAATTTATATAATGATAAAATATAAATATAAATTTAAATAATATTGTTTTTATTTTGTTAGATAAATATTAAATTATTTTACATATACACTTTTACATTCATTGATATACATATTTAAATATTTAATTTATAAAATTATAATATCTATATTTAATTATTTTAATTTGTTATATATATTTTATCTCATGTATTATTATTCTTATGATCTGGTTAGTATTGTAATGATCAAGCTTTCAATGGTCCAATAATCGTTATAATTAATATAAATAAACCTTATATCCATGATTGTCTATTCTATGAATTTAATATATACATATTATTTATAAAATTCCGGTCCCAATTATAATGTTTTATTTTGTTCATTGATTTTTTCTTTCTATGAGTCTAAAAACCATTAAGATTTCATGTTTTAATGGTTCCATATTCATGATTTTATTTTTAATTTATACTTTTTCTGATATCAAGGAATTTTTTATTTGAATTTAATGTGATTATATATTATAATTAATCATCTACAATGTCATAAAATTGGTATGCCAAAATATATTGGTATTTTATGTATACTATTAAACTAAAAACATATTAATTTATTGATCAAACATCAATAAAAGATAAGGGAGGTTTTAAAATTGCTACAAAATAATTACTAACAATGATTACTTTCTATGAAATAATCTTATTCAAATGAAATAGTGTTCTATATATAAATAATAATAATAATAATAATAACTAGAAAAGATTATAATGACATATTTACTTCCATGTAAATTTACCTCACCAATGTAAACCCCCAGAAAATTAGATATTCCTAGTAATTTTATCTAGACATAAATCATAATCCATGTCCTGTAATGTATAAAATATCACTATCACAATCAATAATAAAAAAAATATATGACATTTTTTGGTTATTGAAATTTTTGATAAAAAGGAAGTATCATATATTATACCCCAAACTATTCCTAATATCATACAGTTATAATATTCAATAACACAAAATCAATTTCTGAACTAATTCTCACCTATGATCCAAAATTCAATACACTTTATATGTAAATATGGACCTTTAGATTTTTCAACCCAATATATTACAATATTTAACCCACATAAGGAATTGTGACACTTTTTGTTTTATTCTACCGCAATGTATTCAGATCGTACAATATTACTTGTTATTCATTTCCATGACCCACATGAAAAATAAACATATACAGTTTATCTCACTTAAATATCATCCTATAATAATTTGTATGGGGAAATATTGATAAGTGTCATGTCTTAATTTATTTCAAATAAAAATAATTCTATAGTTCTACAACTAATCTCAACTCTTATGACATAGAAACACAATGATACTATTCCACTAAGAAGAAACATCACTAGTCCTCAAATACCCATACTTAATACACGAAGTGAGATACTATCCCTAAGGGTCTTACATAATAACATTTAATGGGATTTATAAACCATATATAGTCTAAATTTCTATCGAAATAATAAAAATTCAATAATAATGGAAACAAAATTATCTATAAATAAAGTAACTCATATATTTTGGTAATTATAAATGTAAATTTCATATACACGTACAGAACGATATCTAAATATAATGTATATGGTCCTAAAAATAGTATAGTCATTGAAACCAAAAAAAATTGAATATAAATATCCCATCCATGATAAAATTTTATGAGTTTTAATTTGATTATATATATATATTATAAAATAAGTTATAATGAATTAATCTCTTTACTTAAAAACTATAATTCTGAAATCATATATCGTGATTACTAAGGCCCAAAAACATTTTATATTTCTATATTTAACTGGTGTAGAGAAATGAAACAAATTACATTCTCATACCATATAACTCATATATGCATCTTGAATATTATTCTAACATAACATTTGAAAATTCTTATATGTCATCACATATTAGATTATAACATATTAAAACTCATAGATACAATATAATTTCAATTATAACCATAATATATAGTTTCAATCATAAAAAAATTTACTATATGTACCTAATATTGTATATTCATTTATTAAAAATTATAATACATAAAACCATTAATCATTAACTAGCATGTCTATTTACCAAAACATTAAATCCCTGATTAAGCCACCAGAATTTGATCCTGAAAACCCATTATTAAAATTTTAATCTCAAATTCTTATATATCATGACAGTGTTACATAATAATTTATCAATATATATCACCAAATATATCAAATTTTAAAATATATATATAATAGATAATATGAATCACCTTCAGTGAATAAAATAAATTATTTAAAAACCTAATAATTTATATATTTCCTATTCAATCAGAATCCAGAGATTTTCAATATTTTTTATCTTAATAAAAAATAGTTTACCTTGTGTAATACCATCATCAAATTAAATATATTTCACCAATATCAATTTCTTATATAATGAAACTATAAATAAGCTAATGTAACTATCTGAAGATAAATTTAGACTTTATATTAACATAGTATAGAAACAATTGGGAAATAAATATAAGAATGTGTTTGAATTCGCATATATAGTGTTTATTTAATAAATCTCTCAAATTGTAGACAATCAATTATTTAATCTCAAAATGACAAAATTGGAAGAGAAATGTTGATTTAATAAAATAAATTGTAAAATTATGAGGGTAAATTGGGGAACATGAATTTTTATCATAGTATCAACCAAATGATTCCAATGCACATGACGTATCATAATTCTATAAAGATTCCATATGTATAGTGTTCTTAGGTTAAGATAAAATAATACAATAGAAACATAATTTTCCCCTGTTTTTCATTTATTAATGAGAAAAAAAAATCGGGAAAATAATATATTTTCAATTACAAAAATTCCCCTATAGATTTTTCTAAAAGTCATACAAGGTATTTCACATAAAACAACAAATTATTCTCACCCGTATGTCTCCTCTTGAACCCCACCATGAATCCTTAATTCAAAAAATTAAAATTTCATCCCACATAACACCTTCACACTTATGTCTAAAATATAGGGTGGATTCCCAATAAACAGCTAATCGTATATTATCATTGCACCGTCATTTCTAATAACATGATGCATGTTTGTCTCATAATTACTCAATTAAAAAATGTGAAACAACTCATGAATTCTAACTCATCATGTATGATGATCAAAATGATAATTTAATTTCATAGTCCATTCTATGATTTAATAAGGGACCTATAAAACATGTTGACAACTTCACTTGCCTTTCAATCCTAGGTGTCCCAATCAATGTAAATTCTTTAAAACCACACAATACCCAAAACTCAATTTAAATTATATATGTGTCTTACTAGTATTTAAATCATTATAGATATAGGTTTAATAATAACTCACCATGATTAGTTTAACTATAATTTTAGTCTCCTAAACAATTCTAATCCTAATCCATAATTCTTAACAAACCAATGTCTAAAAATATATTTATCAATATAGTATACTATAAAAATGATTTAATACATTATTTTGATTTCACAATCGGTAAATAGTGTTATAAGAAAACTCTATAAAACGATAGTTATCTTCCCAATAACTATCATAATCAATTACGTAATGGATATCAGTTATTATAATATTAGAATCACTCTAAATAAATTTCCACTATTCTAGGTATAGTATGTAGTAATAAAATTCATTTATAAACTCAAAACCCGCTACAGTCAATGTTAGAAATGATGGATAACTCCATAATTTTGATCATACATAATATTACTATGAAATTTTTCCCATTTTTCTATAAATATTACATAAAAATTCAAATTATCATATGATTTGTTCCAAAAAAATCAGTTTGAAATTAAGCACTTTAACTAAATGATCTAAAATCAACCATGTTATATATTCTTTTTCTAAATGATCTTGGTTGTCTCATAAAAATATATATCATTAATTTGTACCATATCTAATGTTGGATTCAATTCATATGTAATATATTATCATGAGTTTATTTCTCAACCATTACCATTTTATATGTATAAAATCATAATATAATTGTTAAAATATATCACTCTTCATTGAATAATATTAAAATTTTCATGAAATAACACTTTATTTCCTCTAAACAAATATGAATATCATACTGTGAAATATTGGAATATTATATCAATTACTACTCTATATTAAATATTACAACAATGATTCTATTATAATACTATACATAACTACAATATATATTCCATCAATGTATATCCACCTCATCACAAATTCATTAATGAGAAATCCATAACATGGAATCTATACTCTCTCACCCTTTCATTCATTACACCAATGAATATGAGATGTTTAGAGAAGACAATAAAAACTGAGTTAGGCACTATTAATTATCAAATGTTATCCTAGATAATTGAAACATGAGTTTTCATTCATTCATATATTACTATATGGCACATGAGAAGTAAATCCTATTAAGAGTATCAATAATCCCATTCAATTTATTGGGAATATAAACCATATGGAAATAAAAATACTTTTGATACTCCACCTTCATACTCTTCATATGGTTTGATTTGAGCTAAGAGAGATATATTTTAGGATCATGTAATTAGTATAAACAAAAAAATTATCACCAAACTTCTAATTAAGGTAACATTTAATGGTATACACTATATCTAGTTACTCAAGATGATGGGTTGGGTAATTATTCTCTTGTGTTATATGTATCTAAAATCATATTAAACAAAAAGATATTTATATATTAGATTAATACCATTTATCATAACAAAATCATTATAATAAATTACATACAACCAATTTGGATAGAGAAAGATGAAATTATTTCTTATATAATCCTCTTTATCATCTCTTTAATTGATGCTTTAAACGTTCTATCTCTCAGAAATGTTACTTCTTTTTAAAGAATATATTTTAACAATTCATCAAATAAAGAGAATTCAAAAATGAAATTTCAATAATATATTATGCATTATTGAAATCGTCTATTCTTGAAAAAATTTCTATGTATTCCTTAATATATAAAAACTAATATATTTCTATGCTTCACTAATGTAATATCTTATAATTCTAAAATTGCAACAAATTTTGACACCCTAGATAAAAAATAACCTGTAGATCCTCTTAAAAGATATTATATTCTTGTAATGTCTATATTAAAATCGCTATAAACCATTGATTCAAATCTTGTTGAAAATAATATCCAATGAAATCTAAAAAAATAATCATAATATAATAAATATAATGATAAAATATGATTATCTAAAAATCTAACAAGACAACAGGATAGTTGGACAATTAAAATACCATCTCTAAAAATTTATATAGTTTATAACAATATTTGAATGACATATTTAGTATTTCGTTATCCTATAACTTTAGAGTGTGATAAAAGGATCACAAATAAATCATGCATAACTAAATATATCCCCCAAATTTATAAAAGAATTATTTTTCTTTTAAAATAAATATTAAATTTTTATTTATATCATTTATATTTTTGGTAATATATAGGTAACCTTAATCATGTAACTTTTTTATTTGTATACAATGTCAAGGAATCCCATGAAAAAAAATTATCTTAATAATTCCTTCTCATTCTTAATACTATTGGTAAAATTTGACATATAAAAATTGATTATTATTGTTGAAAAAATAAAAATTGAACTAAATCAGTTCTTGATCAAATTCAAAAGTAAATTCAACACGTCTTTCAAGAGGAAAAACTAAAATATAATACATGAATATATCTATAAAATAATCAATTAACAAATAAAATAAAAAACCATTAATACTATCAACTATATTGAGAAAAAAAATCCTTCATATGTGTAACACCCGAGGTAAATAATGAATATGAAATTTTTACATTAATCCATATTTGTGAATAAAATATTAATATCACTTTAAAGGGGACTCTATGCTCGATGGCGTACCCAATACGCAACAACGAGTTTCTGGGGAATCTTACATTGCACTCTAATAATAAAATAATATTATTTTAAATGTTAGTTAACGCCTAACTGTTGTAATGGCGGGAATGAACAGAACTAACTTCAAAATGATTATATATGTTTTTCAAATATTTTTACTTTTTACAATAAATGTTAGAGGATTAAAAATGCGAATGAATCCAATTTTAAGCGTAAACATTCTAATATTCTTTAAAAGGTTGACTAACCACTTTTTGATGGAGAACCTCTTTTAAATCCACTTTTTGACAATTTTATGTGTTATATTTCACAAAAAAAATTATTCTTTATAATCAGGACATCAAAATTTACATTGTCTAAATTTTTGCTATTTTTCCGATAAGCTTCATTTTTTAATGAATAGTGAAAAATGTTGTATTTTAATTCAAAACCTCTTTTTAATCAAATTTATTTAAATGATTATTTTATCTTTTCAATTGGTTTTAAAGTGAAATTAGAATATATTTTTAACATTTAATCCAATAGTGGTCGTTGAAATTAATTTCATCTTGAAATTGGACTTAAACTAGTGTCAATATTTTGATACTTATTGTTTCATAAAAACACGCTATTTGCACTGACATCGGGAATTAATTATTAAATTAATTATTGTAACTAATATATTTTGAATTTTTTAAAATAGATATAATATTTGAATTCAGAATATCAAATATATCTTAGTGTGAATTTTTGGTATTATTCTGGAAAACTTCAATTTTTGATGAATAGTGAAACCACAAAGTGAAACTTAAAAAACTTATTTTTTGTTTAAATGAAAATTTACCACTTCTTTGTTTTGAATTTCAAAAATCTGACATACATTGTTGTCATTAATAAGTAAAATGTGGTTCAAAGGGATTAAAATAATTTTTTTGGTGAATAGTAACTTTTAAGTTTTAATCGCGATTAGAGATAATTAGTGTTGTTTAAGGAAAAAATAATGTTTTAATAATATTAAATGACCTAGACACATGTCCTACCCTCATTGGATGAGTCATGACCGATGAAGAAAATCCATGGGTCAACTTTGGGACCCCATGGAGCCACATTGGTTGGAAAATGACATAAATACTTTTTTTATTTAAAGTTAAAATTAAAATGTCACAAACATGTGTTGTTTTACTAAAATAATTTTTTCATGGGGTTATATAAGTAATATATTTGACTATAAATATTCATTAGAAAGATAAAAATATTTCCTACATCATGATAGTTTTTTTTAATTTTTAGACATTATATAAATTTATTTATTTATGACACCGTGATGATGCAGTGATTACCTCATAAATGAACGATTTAAATAAAATGAGATGATAGGGTGAAATATAAGTCCTAAACATGTCACAAACTAATATGATGGGTGGATTTCGGAACCTTATCAAATTATCCTAGAACTATATCCTTTTTGGACCATTTAAATCCGAAAATCATTTTAAAATAAAGTAATATTTTATAACTTTCCAAGAGTGCCCCTCCTCTCCTCTTATAAAAGGCCCCCACCTCTACCACCTTACACACACCTCTCAAGCATTTGGATCAGCCAAATCCTGCCCATTGCATCTCTACACATCCCTCTCTTCATCATTGAAGCCTCACTTTGGTCAGAATCCTTTCCAAGGAAGCCATTGATCTCAAATCAAAGAGAGTTTCCCGATTTTAAGGTAATGTCTTCCCTTGTGTTCTTTTGTTTTATTTTCCTTCTCCAAACCTCCAAACTACTTTTATTACTTTTTTTTGTAACAAAAATAGTATATTAAATATACTAGGATGTTGTTATAATAAGTATTCGAGCTAAACTTTCACACACCTCCGTCTAATGGTTAATGAACATACTGTTTCTATGGATGGCGAATAACTGCCTCGTGAAACAATTATTGTTCAATATTATTTTAACACCTTCAAAGGTGTCCATTAAGATGTCACTATATTTATATATGATATATAATATTTTTATGTTTTCCTTAAGCTTCTGTATTTTCCATTTATGGAATACTTTTATGGTTTCCATTATGGGTAAAGGCGATATCTTCAATTTAGCAAGTGCGGACTACCGCCCCCTCAAAGTGATTTGATTCGTTAATGCCATATATGGGACGTATAAAGGATGGAATTAATGGTATTACATATGATATACTAATGGAATTATAATATACCTTTATATCATTATTATTTAATTCCATTGAATACAAAAAAAAATGAAAGTAGCGTTCATGCGTACGTACGGCTTACCGTCTCCATGAATGATACATTTCATTTCTTATCTCCAAATGTTATGTAATATTATAAGTAAATATATATAATGGATATATATGTAATATATTACATCTAAATTATAGATATCATTCTGGAATTATAATATATATATCTCTCATTTTGTTTTAATTCCATTAATTTGACAAAAAATGAAAGTAGCGTTCATGCGTACGTACGACCTACTGTCTCCATGAACGGTTCTTTTAATTTTTTATCTCCAAATGCTATGGAATAGTATAAAATGAATATATACTGGATATATATTATATTATAAACATCAATACTATTCTGGATATGATGTACCTATAACTACATGGGAAATTCTTTTCCAACAAGTTCAATTTTTACTCATGTACCGAACATCGACAAAAACTTCTGATATGAACTCACTTTATTAACCAATTATTATAACATTATAATATGTGATATTTAATGAATAATAATATTTAAATTATTTCCTTAGTAAATTATAAATTGACCAAATTTTATTATTCAGGAGATTAAAGAACGATCGAGTCATGTCAGACACGAGGGAAGGGATCCTAACCCTCTCTTTCTATTTTAATTACAATCTTTTATGTCATTCCTTTTAAGCTCAATATTCTTATGATTGGGATGTTATTTTATATTACTCCTACTGTAATTTTTATTTTCATATGATGAGAGACCCTATTTTCTCTCATCAACCCATTTTGGAAGTTTTGAGTGGCATCGTTAGGCTGTTGAATTTTCGTAAGAGATCTAACCTCTCTCTTTTATTTTAAGTACTCTCCTTTATGTCACTTCTTTTAAGCTCCTATTTTTCATGATGGGGGATGTTATTTTGTATTAATCTTGCTGTAAATTTTATTTTAATATGATTAGAGACCCTATTTGATCTCATCAATCCATTTTTAGAAGTTTTAAGTGGCGCCGTTAGGCTGTAAAGTTTTCATAAGGGATTTTCCACCTCACTTTTAGTCCCATGAGATTTATGCTACATTTTCCACCATTTCATTTGAGTGGTCTATGTACTTCCCATTATTATACTCTTTGGGTAATATAATTTCATTTATGGGTATTTAAATATTCATTCTATGACCCTTCTTCAATGGAGTGTACGATTCGAAAGTAACCCAAGTTGGTAAGGGAACCTTTCAGCCTCCTATTTTTAAAAGACTTCTTATGTTATGTATTTTAATTTTCATCTTATTATATGGGGATATGTTCTTATATATCCTTATTGCAGTAAATGTTTTGTCCATGTGATTTGATACCCTTTATCTCTCTCATAAACTCTTTTTCTAAAATTTGATGTGACGCTGTTAGGCTGTTAAGGTAACTTCTTAACCCAATTTCAATTCTTTGGGTTAATCTCCTACTTTAAAATTATGTCATGAAATTATTATGTCCAATCTTTTATTTATACTTTCTTTATGTGTATATATAATGAATACACATAATAGATCTATTTTATTTAAAAATTGATATTTGTATGGGACTTCGTCTCAATCTCCTTTCATTGAGGCATATTATGTTTTATAAACAAGTTTCTATTATACGGTGTATAAACCCCTTTGACTTTTACGTTTATCCAAAAGGAATCTTTTTTATACGAAGCATTTTATTAAACGACAAAAGGGAATGTTTCTTTCGTACATATGCGGCGACAACGACTTCTCCACCGCCGTGACCATTATTTGAGTTTTGGCTTCCTCTATAAGCCATACCTTTTTTTTAAATGAAAAATAAATACCATGTTTTACTTTTATTTTATTTTGGTATTGAAAATGGTTTTCATAATGTTTTTATATCAATGTGTTGTATTGATATCCTGTGATTTAAATGTGGAAATTTTATGTTTCCTTTGTGCATGTATTATGTGATACGATTATGTTATGGTTATTGGAAATTTTTATGAAGACGGGTGGTTCCGTGATAAACTCAGGGAAGGTGAGCCCGATATAGCTCTCCAATGCATTGGGTAACGCGACGGGGTGAAATGGTAAGGTTTCTCAGAAGAGATTTAGGGAATATACTGTGATGGGTATTCCAAACGTAACCAAGAGGGATAATCCCTACATAAGAATGTTACGAATGCCTCAAGTTACCTTTATGCCTTATGATTTCTATGATTTATTCATGATTTGATGAGGTATGTTAAAATGCTTATGTTATATGAGTAAAGTATGATTTCATACACGGACTAATGTTTTCTTTTCAAACATTCATATCCCTTACTGATCTTTTTATGCTCATCCCAAGTTTTTGAAATGTTTTTCATAGGTCAAGGGAAAGTTGAATCATATGATGATAGTGTCAAGGAAGTGTCAAGAAAGAATCCATGTTTTATTTTAAATATGTTTCTGTTGATGGGAGAAAACGAATTCTATCTTTTATGTAACCACTTTGGTTAAATGTGGAATGTAATTCATGATTTATGATCTAATTCTCTAAAACTCTAAACCTGAAAAGATACTCAATGTGAATTATTCATTTAATTCAATATTAAGTAAGGTTTAAGGTCGGGGCCTTATAGTTGGTACCAGAGGCCGGTTTAGATAACTTTAGAGGTTAGGGTATTCCCTAGGCATAAGTGACATTACCATAATGGTTAGGATTTTAGAAAGAGTCCTAGTTTTAGATAAAGTGAATGGGTAAGTATATCATAGTGTTTATCTTCCTCATTAGTTCATGATGGTTTTGTTCATATACTCACACTGACATTTCTGTTTTTAGTGAATGGAAGGATCTAGCAGGCACCAAGGTGACAATAGGTTTGAAGGAAACTGTGGTGGTTCTCTGATTAAGAGACTGGATGAAATGGGGGATTCAATGAGGAAACTCATGGTTGTTCTAAACCAATTATAATTGAGTACTTATCAACCAATTGTACCTAGGTATGTTCTGTAATTCATCATGTACGAGATGACTAATCGATGTGGAATTTCAGGTAATAATTATAAAGGTAACCATTAGGGATTATATGATCCTTACTTTTGAGGTAATTATGGGTTATTATATATTCTGATGGAAAATGAAAGGCATGAGATAAAATTGAGGTTAAAATATGTTATGATTATTTTTGTTGATTTTATCTCGTTTTGGGGAATATTTTAAGAATTATATAGTTTTGGAAAAAGGACAACACGCAGACTGTGTGACAACCCGTCGCGTCGGACAAAGCTATGGGAATCGAACCCACAACCAAAGTGCGACTGGTATTTATCACCTACCACTGGACAACGTAAAGTCCCTAGATAGTTTGACTAATTATTTTTAGTTAGATGATTTTAGGAATCAATATTAAGTTTATTTTGGATTATCTATGGAAATGATTAACCTATCATGGAGGATATGTGATTATGTTAATTACTTTTCAATATGACAATTTAAGAGCAACTGATGTTATTTGGAGATAAAAGTTATTTTATACCTTGGAAGACTATGTGATTAAATCCGTCAAATATTTGGGTTTCAATCTTAGTTTGGTTTACATTAAATAATTTTATGGACAATTGTTTATCGCATCGTCTTCGTTGAACTTTTTCTTTTTTGGACAAATTATGGAGATTAAGAATATATTTTCTTTTTATAAAGGATTATACTTTTGTGGATTATCTGATCTCATACTAACAATTTTGGTTTTGGATTTTGTCTAAAGACACAGAAAATATATAGTTCTCTTTTGTGGATTAGGTGATTCTCAAGAAGTTGATTATAATACTCTTAATGCGAACAAGTCGTTCTAAATGCTCGTCTTTTGGAGAAAATGTGAGTTTGATTAAGGAATCTAGTAAAAGTTGAATGTCTACGAGAAAAGTAAGTATGTTTCATTATGATTATTTAAGCACAAAAATAAATTCCTCAATGAAGAGTAACTTAAACCAAAAATGATGTCTGTGAACTTTTCCTATTGGGGAATCGAATACCATTTAACCCATCACATGTTTGTGATTTTCTTATGGTTAAATTTCTCGAAGACATGTTTACTATCACTCTCCATCAGAACACGGCCCTTTTTTTTGTCCTCCATGTCCATATTTTCATACTTGGAATCCTAGAATGGGTTAACTCGGGTGACCTTTGTACTTCTCTTTCTTTATTTTAAAGTGATTGTTTTACTGACTCTTGTTCCGATGAGGGATTTTCGATGATGTTTCCAAGCCCAATTTTAAAATTCCGAGGACGCAACTCCCAAAAGGGACGAAGGATGTAACACCCCAGGTAAATAAAGGATATGACATTTTTACATTTATCCATATTTGTGAATAAAATATTAATAATAATTTAAAGGGGATGTTATGCTCAATGTCGTACCCAATACGCAACAATGAGTTTCTTGGGAATCTTACGTTGCAGTCTAATAATAAAATAGTATTATTTTAAATGGTAGTTAATGCCTAGCTGTTGTAATGGCGGGAATGAACATAACTAACTACAAAATGATTATATATGTTTGTCAAAAATTTTTACTTTTTACAATAAATGTTAGAGGATTAAAAATGTGAATGAATCCAATTTTTAGCGCAAGCATTCTAATATTCTTTAAAAGGTCGATTAACCACCTTTTGATGGAGAACCACTTTTAAATCCACTTTTTGACAAATTTATGTGTTATATTTGACAAAATAAAATTCTTCATTAGAATCGGGACATCAAAATTTACTTTCTGTAAATTTTTGGTATTTTTCCGATAAAGTTCATTTTTTAATGAATAGTGAAAATTGATGTATTTTAATTCAATACCACTTTTCAATCCATTTTATTTATATGATTAGATTATATTTTGAATTGGTTTTAAAGTTAAATTAGAATATATTTTTACCATTTAATTCAATAGTGGTCGTTGGAATTAATTTAATCATGAAATTGGACTTAAACTAGTGTCAATCTTTTGATACTTATTGTTTCATAAAAACATGCCATTTGCTCTGACAGCGGGAATTAATTATTAAATTACTTAATGTAACTTATATTTTTTGAATTTTGTAAAATAGACATCATTTTTTAATTCGGAATATCAAATATATCTTAGGGTGAATTTTTGGTATTTTTCTGGAAAACTTCAATTTTTGATGAATAGTGAAACCACTAAGTGATACTTAAAAAACTGATTTTTTGTTTAAATAAAATTCTACCACCTATATGTTTTGAATTTCAAAAATATGATATACATGGTTGTCATTAAGAAGTAAAATTTTGTTCAATGGGATTAAAATAATTTTTTTGGTGAATAGTAACTTTTAAATTTTAATCGCGATTAGAGGTAATTAGTGTAGTTTAAGGTAAAAATAATGTTTTAATAATATGAAATGACCTAGACACATGTCATACCCTTATTGGATGAGTCATGGCCGATGAAGAAAATCCATGGGTCAACTTGGGGACCCCATGGACCACTTTGGTTGGAAAATGACTAAATACTTTTTTATTTAAAGTTAAAATTAAAATGTCACAAACTTGTATTGTCTTACTAAAACAATTTTTACATGGGGTTATATAAGTCATATCAATGACTATAAATATTCATTCAAAATCTAAAAATATTTCCTACATACTGATATTTTTTTATAAATTTTAGACATTAAATAAATTAATTTATTTATGACACCGTGATGATTCAGTGATTACCTCATAAATGAACGATTTAAATAAAATGAGAAGATAGGGTGAAATATAAGTCTTAAACTTGTCACAAACCAATTGGATGTGTGTATTTAGAAACCTTATATCCTTATCCTAGAAATATATCCTTTTGGGACGTTTTAAATCCGAAAATCATTTTATAATAAAGTAATATTTTATAACTTTCCAAGAGTGCCCCTCCTCTCCTCTTATAAAAGGACCCCAACTTTACCACCTTACACACACCACTCAAGCATTTGGATCGGCCAACCCCTACCCATTTCATCTCTCCAAATCCCTCTCTTCATCATTGAAGCCTCACTTTGGGCGGAATCCTTTTCAAGGAAGCCTTTGAGCTCAAATCAAAGAGAGTTTCCCGATTTAAAGGTAATGTTTTCCCTTGTGTTCTTTTGTTTTATTTTTCTTTTCCAAACCCCTAAACTCTATTTATTACTTTTTTTTGTTACAAAACAAGTATCTTAAATATACTAGGATGATGTTATAAGATGTATTCGAGCTACACTTTCACACACCTCCGTCTAATGGCTAAAGAACATACTATTTCTGTGGATAGCGAATTACTGCCTCACGAAAAGATGATTGTTCAATATTATTTTAACACCTTCAAGGGTGGCCATTAAGATGTCACTATATTTATATATGATATATAATATGTTTTTGTTTTCCTTAAGCTTCTGTATTTTTCATTTATGGAATACCTTTATTGTTTCCATTATGGGTAAACACGATATCTTCATTTTAGGAAGTGCGGACTACCGCCCCCTCAAAGTGATTTGATTCGTTAATGCCATATGTGGGATGTATAATGGATGGAATTAAAGGTATTACATATTATGTCCTACTGGAATTATAATATACCTTTATATAATTATTATTTAATTCCATTGAATACAAAAAAAATGAAAGTAGCGTTCATGCGTACGTACAACTTACCATCTCCATGAACGGTACATTTCATTTCTTATCTCCAAATGTTATGTACTATTATAAGTACATATATATAATGGATATATATGTAATATATTACATCTAAATTATGGATATCATTCTGTAATTATAATATATATATCTCTCATTTTTTAAATTCCATCAATATGAAAAAAAAATAAAAGTAGTGTTCCTGCGTACGTACGACTTACCGTCTCCATGAACAGTGATTTTTGATTTTTTATCTCCAAATGCTATGGAATAGTATGAAATGAATATATACTGGATATATATGATATTAAAAAAATCAATACTATTCTGGATATTATGTACCTATAACTACATAGAAAATTCTTTTCCAACAAGTTCGATTTTTACTCATGTACCAAACATCGACAACAACGTCTTATATGAACTCACTTTATTAACCAATTATTATAACATTATAATATGTGATATTAACTGAATAATAATCTTTAAATTAGGTCCTTATGAAATTATAAATTGACCAAATTTTATTATTCAGGAGATTAAAGAACGATCGAGTCATGTCGGACACGAGTTAAGGGATCCTACCCCTCTCATTCTTTTTAAGTACACTCTTTTATGTCTTTCCTTTTAAGATAATATTTCTTATGATTGGGATGTTCTTTTATATTACTCCTACTGTAATGTTTATGTTCATATGATGAGAGACCCTATTTTATCTCATTAATACATTTTGGAATTTTTGAGTGGCGCCGTTAGGCTACCGAATTTTCATAAGAGATCTAACCCCTCACTTTCTTTATAAGTACTCTCCTTTATATCACTTTTTTAAGATCCACTTTGTTATGATGGGGAATGTTCTTTTATATTACTATTGCTGTAAATTTTATTGTAATATGATGATAGACCCTATTTGATCTCATCAATCCATTTTTGGATGTTTTAAGTGGCGCTGTTAGGCTGCCGAGTTTTCGTAAGGGATTTTCCACCTCACTTTTAGTCCCGTGAGATTTATGCTACATTTGCCCCCATTTCCTTTAAGTGGTGTATGAACATACCATTATTATACTCTTTGTGTAATATAATTTCATTTATGGGTATTTACATATTCATTGTATGACCCTTCTTCAATGGAGTGTACGTTTTGAAAGTAACCCAAGTCGGTAAGGGAACCTTTCATCCTCCTCTTTTTTAATGAATTATTTTGTTTTGTCTTATAATTTTCATCTTATTATATGGGGATATGTTCTTATATATCCTTATTGCTGTAAATTTTATGTCCATGTGATGAGATACCCTTTATCTCTCTCATCAACTCTTTTTCTAAAATTTAATGTGACGCCGTTAGGCTATTAATGGAACTTCTTAACCCAATTTCCATTATTTGGGTTAATCTCCTAGTTTAAAATTATGTCATGATATTATTATGTCTTATCTTGTATTTATACTTTCATTATGTGTACATATAATGAATACACATAATAGATCTATTTTATTTAAAAAATGATATTTTTATGGGACTACATCTCAATCTCCTTTCACTGAGGCATATTATGTTTTATCCCCAACTTTCCTTTATTCGGTGTATAAACCCCTTTGGTTTTTACGTTTATCCAAAAGGAATATCTTTTATATGAAGCGCTTTACTAAACACCAAAAGGGAATTTTTTTTGTCGTACATATGTGGCGACAACGACTTCTCCACCACCGTGACCATTATTTCAGTTTCAGCTTCCTCTACAAGCCATACCTTTTTTTTAAAACGAAAAAAAATTCCATGTTTTACTTTTATTTTATTTTGGTATTGTAAATGGTTTTCATAATGTTTTTATATCAATGTGTTGTATGGATATCTTGTGATTGAAATGTAGAAATGTTATGTTTCCTTTATGCATGTATTATATGATACAATTATGTTATGGTTCTTGGGAATTTTTATGATGACTGGTGGTTCCGTGATAAACTAAGGGCGGGTGAGCCCGATATAGCTCTCCAATGCATTGGGTAATGTGATGGGGTTAAACGGTAAGGTTTCTCTGAAGAGATTTAGGGAATATACTATGATGGGTATTCCAAACGTAACCAAGAGGGTTACTCCCTACTTAAGAATGTTATGAATGCCTCAAGTTATCTTTATGCCTTATGATTTCTATGATTTATTAATGACTTGATGAGGTATGTTTAAATGCTTATGTTATATGAGTAAAGTATGATTTCATACATGGACTAATGTTTTCTTTTCATACTTTTATATACCTTCCTGAGCTTTTTATGCTCATCCCATGTTTTTGAAATGTTTTTCACAGGTCAAGGGAAAGGTGCATGATATGATGATAGTGTCAAGGAAGTGTCAAGAAAGAATCCATGTTTTATTTTAAATATGTTTCCGTTGATGGGAAAAAATGAATTCTATATTTTATTTAACCACTTTGTTTAAATGTGGAATGTAATTCATGATTTATGATCTAATTCTCTAAAACTCTAAACCTGAAAACATCCTTAATGTGAATTATACATTTAATATAATATTAAGTAAGGTTTAAGGTCGGGGCCTTATAATATGAGAGGTAATGGTATTTAACTTAAATAAATCATGTATTTCATGAATTTCATGAAAATTTCATTCACCAATAAATGTTTAAGATATATCTATAGTATAGTAAAAGGATACTTTCCAATGATAGCTGTTTATGTTATCTCTGTTTTTTTTAAATAATATGTTCCCTTAATAAGGGTATTTCATTTTTTAAAAGATATTAATATCATAGTTATATCCAAATCCACTTTTGATTATTACACAACATTAGCCAATTTTATTATTCGTTAAAAAAGTACCACAATTATTATCTATATTGAACACAACTTGTAATTATTCAATATTTAAACCTAAATCAAACATTAACTGAGTAAAAAAATAAAAAAACAATTATTTTCAAAATTAGGTCATGTTAATGAATAGTTTTGAAAATCAATATTTAAAACCAAAATAGATCATTTAGATAAAATTCTCATAATCTACACAAATCTATATTGGTATCTACAAAAACAATAACAACTTATTTTCATGTTATATAACTAACATGGGAAATATTTTTTATATAAAATAATACCCTTCCATCTAAACCACTTCCATTACAATATAACTATAATGAAATAGGACCACAAACCTTTTCTAGTGTTCTATCTGCTGCTTGTGATTACCGATTAAAATAAAACCCCCTTGTTATATCTCTAAGATATATAATGATGCCCAAAAATAAGAAATATACCAATATTCCAAACGTATAGAACAAATATGGTTAACATAAAAATATGTCTAGGGGTATCCTATGATACCACATTGAAATAATTCTAGTTTATAACTTCCTTGAAAATAAGGATAATAAACACCTTTTCCCAAACTATGTAATCACTGTCCACATAGGTGAAACTCCTCGCATATATTATTCAAACTGTTGTATGATATAATCCAATAAGAACTTTAAACCATACCCATAATATGGTTTTAGTAATATTACAATTATTATTCAACTATCAATTATTTCGTCGCCACATCTATATTTCTAGGTAAATAAAACTTCCTCAACTAATAATGAAGACCTAATTAAAATAGTACATATTCCTTTTGAGAATTACATAATTTATACGCATAATTCTAATTTTTTTTTATTTTAATGGAGTCATTTTTAATGATCCTAAACCTTGTACCCTAGTGTCAGTAGTTACATTTCAAAAATGTTATAAAAATTTTGGAATATAATCAAAAAGTACCAAATAATATAGTGGACTTTTTAAATGAGATATATACAAGAAATTAATATTATTATTGAAATCCTAAAATAAACAAATAATTTCCTTGAGGACACAATTATAACTCATTTATTATCCCAACATATCAATCACAAAAAACTCCCTAGTATCCTGTTGAAAATATAACATATGATTAGGGTGGTAATAGATGTTGAGTAGGGGTAATAATACAATAGATTATTTAATGAATAAACAACCATAATCATGATATTAGTGTATATAACTAAAAATCATTAAATTTAATCCACAAACATAGCATAGTATGGATTAAATAAATGATGATAAATTAAGTCTATATAAATAATCACATAAACTCGAAAATTATCAAAGGGTATAAAAATAAATTGAATAATCACTAGGACAAAAATAAATGATCCCATAACGAGGGAATTCATAATTTTAGACATTTGAATCATAATTTCAAGACCTTTCACCAGACTATTCAAAAAAGTGGTTAGAACCCCATATAATTTTTCCAATAGATTAGTCTCATGATACCTATCAATGCATTGAGAGGCTATTTATAATCCTAAATCATCCATAAATTAGTAATTCCATTGCATTCCTCATAAAAAAGTAATGAAACATAATCAACAACAATATAATTACTAGAAAACAAAGATAGGAATATTTAGTACTTACTCGATTCGAATTAATAGGTTTATAAAACTTAATAAGTAATATGATAAATAGTAATAAAAGTGTACATCCTTTGTGAAACTAATCAAAACCGATCCAATGAAATAAAATGGATTATATCAATAAAATCATTCCCTAGTGGATCATCTGTACTATAAATTGTTGATTCTATTGATGAATAGAAATAAGATAAAAATGGGATTATATATATTTTTTGAGGAAAATATCCTCTTCACATTTATAATATTTTATGTAAATAATGATTTCTCAAAATATTCTAAACAATAATATTATTTTAAATTATCCATTTATTTATTATAAAATATTCTTTAAAAAACAATGTAGTCATGATGGTGGGAAATTCAATCCATGGCGTACATGTCAAAAAAAGACACCTACCAAATTTTTAGGCAAATCCAAATCTACCTTATAATTAATATAACTTGAATATTCCTAATATTTATTTTGTAAAAAGTAGAAATCTGAAAAAATATATATAATGGATAATTTAAAAAAAGTTTATGAAAACAACTACATATGATATTGATTTTGATGAATAATATTTTTTAACCTATGGGATAAAAAAATTTATATTTTCTTAAAAATATTTTCTCATTATTTTTATTTACCAAAGAGTTTAAAATATGTACAATTACATGATAGTAATAAATACTTAATATAAGAGAATAAAATAAATTTATTTTATGGTAGAAATATCATAAAATTTCTTAAGGGATGATTAATTAAGGAAAATCCCTAATAATGAAGATATTATTAAAAAAGTTATAACTATGTTGGTTACTTTGGAATCATAAGCCCCATGAAAAAAAATAAAAATGAAATAAAATAAAAATGAAATATATAATAGCCTGAAAAAAATATTTTCATGATATATTCTATAAAAATTTGTAGTGTATTCACTACACAATGGAAAAATTGGAGATGGTATTGTATATCTCATAGAAGTAAAAGTGGAATTTGATACACTAATATCATGTGTAACTTCATTAATATGTGTTTGATTCCCGTGTATAAAAAGAATAAGTTTATTATAAACTAGTATTCACTATGAATTTAAACAGTGATATAAAACAATTAATTGTTTTGGTTTTCTCACTGCGATATGGTTCAATGTTTATATTTAAGGGGACAATATTATATTTCAATGTTAATAATGATCATGAATATTCAATATATTGAAATAAAAAAATAACGCTAATTTTTATTGGAATACAATTGGAAATAATATACACATCAACATGATAGTATATGACATTTTTTATAAATACATCTGAAAAGATATAGGAGAATATATAATAAATAAAATGTAGTTTTGATCATAAATATTTTCATTACATGAATGAAAAGAACGTTGAAATTTAAATTTGAAATTATTATAATAATGATAAATAATGTTCTAGATGAGGACATACAAATGTAAATGAAAAAACATAAAATAAATGAATATATTGAAAAAAATTATCTTTTAGTAATAACATAATACATACAACTGACAAAAAATATTGAGAACAGAAATACAAATAACAACCAAATAATATTTAAAACAAACCTAGTCACCTTAAATTGAAGTAAATGTAACTCTTAAAAGGTAACTGCCACACTGCGTACTGGTGGCTGCCACATTTCATAGTGGTGGATGTTGCGATACTGCATATTGGTGGCTGCTTCTTGTGAACGCCCACTCCCGCCGTGTCAGACACCACAACCCCTCTCCCATCTTTGTGCACCCTGTTCAGAAGAAACCCATTTAAATAAATTTTAAAGACACACATATTCAATTATAAATCAATAAAAATTTGTATGAAAAAACTTATTATAAATTACAAGTTCACTTAGAATTTTACGATAAGTTTTCTCAGATGGAACCCCAATTAACCATCCAAAAAAGAAGTCATATTTCAATGTAGTAACAGTATAAATGCATGTAATCATGTGAAAAGGGGGTTTAGAAGTTGAACACACAAGAAAAATGCCCTAACCAATAAAACATAATTAGTTTTCACATGTATTCTTCAAACAAACATGTCAAAAAAAAATGGAAATTCAATTAAAAAAATCAGGATGATACTTCATTTGATAGAACACACCAGATGAATGGGATAAAAGATTTGTAGTGCTATATAATAGTAAATTCATATCATCTATGTATTACATACCATAATAGACCATGTAATAAGAATTATTCCCCATTCTGTTTCTTTCCTCTTGCATATCCATGCCCGATACACCTCCATAATTGAAATACCCACTTAATCCTGAACTTTTCATCAAATAATATTTAACTGTTTTGAATCATAGTATACAAACATATGTAGAAAAACTGATATTTGGAAGTCATGGGTGACACAAATTATTTTTTCATCATTTAAATCAAAACAATAATCTATTAATAGAAATTCTAAGTTTTTGCTTGTGTTTTGACTTTTATTTCATTCTCATTTTCCATGAAACATGAAAATTTTATTCTAAAAAGATATCATTTAAATGTTCATTTTCTAAAAAAAATTCCCACTTATATAATCTACTATATTTTCTAATACTTTTTTTGGAAAATGGAAACAGAAAACCTTTTTTATAACCACACGCAACATAAATTGTTAGGTACAGAAAAACATATTATAAAATAAATTCAGACGGCTTACGTATGCAAACACAGTACAAAAAACTAAAAAAAATAAATTAGGTGATCAAATTCAATGATTATACTACATGTAAACAAAAATGGGAATCTTTGAAATAGAACATATGCCTCTAAAATCAAATTCTCCTTAGGTCACACATATAGGCTTAGATGTTATGTTGTAATTTAAAAATAATGTTCATTGAAAAAGATTTGAATTATTCCACATAATATAGTACCAAAATCAATATATGGTGGAGAGAGAATGAACATTGTGATTGGATTAAATGAATAGTAAGACATGTTAACTTAATGTCAAGCATGAAAACAATGTAATCCAAAAATTCCAAAATAAAAATAAAAATAAATGGATGCATAGTGTGAACAAAGACACTCATGAAAACAGAAAAATTATAAAGGGACTCTTTTCAGCGATTGTGTTTTTTCATGACTTCATTAAATGTGCCTGAACAATAAAGACAAACACATGATGATTTTTTGAATTAGATAGTGAAAATGCATCTCAATCATTAGTATACAACATGAAAAATGCATCACATAGGTTTACACTTCATTGAATAAATGATAATATTTGATAAGTGCTTAGAATAATAAGACCCGAACAAAGTGTTAGCTTTCGATTAAGCATGCACCTCATGGAAGGAAATGAAACTACAAGGCAAAAGGAATATAACCGTTTTAGAAGAGGTGAAATCCATTTAAATTAGCTGATTCATGTAATTGAAATAAAAATCACATGAGATGAAATGAACGACAATTAAGAATATGTAAAAATACCAAAATATATAATTTAGAATTGGAATAATTGATTTTATTCTATGTTTCATGATAAAAAATTGATGATACATGTAACCTATTTGTGTATTCTTGCATTATATTGAACATTGTTTTTGCGACTGAATTTGTATAATCAAGTGATTATTAGAAAAATGAATACCAAAACTCAAAAAATGAAAATTTTAATAGAATTAATATTGGTATGAATATAATTCGTATGACACAAAGCTAACCTTATACTGGTGGTACACTTCACCAGCATTGATGGCCGATTTTTATAACAAAGCTTTCACAACAGAATTCATAATGCTGGAAAATATATATCATAAAAAAATAAAATAATAAGTGGAAAAAATAATATAATGTAAAATAATGGAAGATATTATTCCATAGAAATTATATAAATCATCAATCTTACAAAAATATTTCTTGGGAAAACCCATCCTCTACAAGTACAACCTGATCATAGCTAATCCATCTTAGTAATTTCCCATATTCTGGTGCCTTCTATTGGACGAGTAGTAAAAGTACAGGATGTGAATTGTGATTCAAAATAAGATATGTCTCAAAATATTTTTTGAAATTTTAATATGAAATAGGAATTACTATATTATTGAGAGAAGGGAAAAATTCCAATAAAATGAGTAGAACACACCTTTTGTGGAACTCTGGATCTGTAGGGTTAGTGATGACAAATAGTTGTATAGTAATAGTGGATATGTGTGACAATGGAATGATTGTTCGACTTTTCTTGTTGTATGTTGGTGTGACTAGTTCAACTGTAGAATAATTTTCAACATTTATTGATCCTGTAACAGTTATATATTAGCAAGAATATATATTTGTAGATAGTGATAGGATATTTTTAACAATTTATATTATTTTTTTATATAATGGAAGAAAATAAATGCAATAAAAATTTTATAATGAAGTTACCATTAGCATTTATCAGTGATAATGGCATGCATTCCCATATTTGTGTTCATCCTATCAGTGTTAGACATTAATTTGAAATAATATTCTAAAGAAATTTTGATCCTATAAAAGTGAAAATATAGTGAATATCTACACATGTTGAATGATAAATAATGTTACGATTCAAGGTGAACACAATAAAAATAAGATAACATGCGTGTCATTGTAGCATTAGTAGGGGTTACTGGAGTATCAGAATAAAATATTTCACATCAATGAAATCTATAGTGCATTTAACCAATGAAGGTTATACTAAATTCTATGAAATCTATATTAAATATCTAGAAATGAATGTGGAAGAATTGTATGTTGAATGGACTAAGTTACACTTACAGGACTATTCAATAGAATTATATGCGATGATAAAATCAATATAAACTCTACTAATAACACTAATTGATGAAACAATGGTTGTATAAATAAATTATAGGGGTTGCTGGAGCATCAGAATAACAGATCTATAGTAATAATATTTTATTAAATGGTCTTTAACTAAAAATAAATCATGATTGGAAAAGGGGAATAAATTTCCATGCCATTAAGATAATATAACTGCTGGGGAATTCATGATTTTTTGGATCTCTAAATAAGCAGTCGTTTATAGTTAGGGGTTCACAAAGATCTTGGAATTCATCTATTGTAGTGGATGGTTGTGCTGAAAATGGAATGAATTTTAGAGGGGAACTGAAGGAGAAGGTGACATAAGTCACAAGTTGGAGGAGTACGAATTTCATAGATAATTATTGTAGGTTGGAGTAGTAGACCTTAACTGGTAAACAGAATGTGATGTTATATCCTGAAGGTAATGGGGCTCGAAGGTGAAGGAACTGTCAGAGGCGAATATGCAGGAGTCAACCTTTAGGGAAAACCCGAGACTTTTGGTAGATAGAAATGATGAAATGGGTGCTGAATATTTTGCTACATCTCAAAGAAATGACGGTGGAGTATAATTTCACATGGAACCAGACGTAGGTGTCTGACAGAGTAAGGGATGCTAGTTGAAGCTAAAGCAATATTTTGAGGATCAGTCATAGGAATCATTTTTTATGAATAACCGGAATGTGGTAGTAGGGGGAAGACAAGTTGGTGGCAGAAGATGTTACAGGAAGCGGAGCCGATTATGGAGGATTTAATATTATGTGGAAACCCTTTATTAGTGATATGGAAACTATGTGTGGGGGAGGGAAGAGGTGCTCGAAACTGAAATAATAATTACGATTAAGGAAGTATTTTGTAGGAGTAGAAGCATAAAGAGGCGGAGGTGGAGGACGTGTGGGCAGAGGTCGAGGACGCATACGCGGAGGAGGGAGTTCTAGTTGAATAGAACACTAATTGATGTAGAGGAAAATCTCGACTGGGAGACGGTTTGGAGAGAGGGAACAAAAACAAAATGGATGGGTAAGGGCGACGTGGAGATGTGTATGATTAACATGTTATTAAAGAGGATTCCATGTTTACTATAGATAATAGATTTATTAAAGATCCATAATCCTATATACCATACTATATAATATTTACTCATACTATTTTATCACTCATTTATTTTAAACCCTTAATTTAAAATCACATTTAAGATGATAATTACTTTGTTTTTCATGTATGTTTTAGTTTGTAAATTTTCTTACATTTAATTTTATCATTGTTACATAATATATATAATGTTATACATAATATAAATTCCATAAATTTATTTATTTTATAAGTATTTACAATAAAAATTAATGTTAGATATATAAAATGGATTAAACCATTCTTGGAGGTAGTATGTCATATGTATGCATGAACACTGATTCCCTTTTTCTTAATAGATGGAAGCAAAAGAAAATAATTACATATTTAACTTTATAAAATCATTTTTATTTCATATATAAAATTTTATTATTCATAAAAATAATTGTTAAAATTTATTTTTAAATTAAATAAATTAAATTTCATATCTCAATATGGAAGCTGGAGTCCACATGTATGAACGAACAACATAGTTATTTTAGAATGAATTTTTGGGTAAGAAGTTATATTTGATATTATATTTCAATAAATATTATTATATCATTATTGTGAAATTATTTAATTAAGAATAACCATGAAAATATCATTTAATGAGTAAGGGAAAAGAAACAACATCACAGGGCGTGGTGGTAGTCTGCCGTACACCTGGGAGACGTTATCATTTCCCCAATGTAATGGAATGTAATAAATTATATGTTAAATAAAACATCATAGAAAAATAATTTTGTAAAATAATACAAAATAATCATTATAAACAGTAAATAATATCTATCTTTTAAAAGTGTTTATGTAAAATCAATTATTTCAGTTTGTGGGGTGGTAGTCATTCCTAAACAAAATAGATAGGTTTGTATCATATTTGATAGAAGTGGAGATGGATCTAGGTTATGTAATTAACATTATAAAAAAAAAAATATATGATATAAAAATTTTAATATATTGTGTAATTATGAGAAGGGATTATCGATATAGATGAACTTATAAAACAAATATACATGTTTAATAATTATATCTATTTTTCAGAGATCCTCTTTATGATTCTACATAAATCCCTCTTAAATGGGGTCACTAATAAAACAATTGACTATATTTTGTGGGGATGAATTATGTATTGGAATAATATTGGTATTTTTAGAACAAAATGGTTTTCTAATTTCCAAGAGGGAATAAGAGTGGGTGGCCTTTGGTTAGTGATGGAGAGGACACAAATTGATTTTTAGAAACGATAATGTAATAGCCATGTTTTTAGCTCAAAAAAATCCACCAAAATGTTTCATTTTCAAACCCTATAGGTCTTTAGGTTGATATATGTTTACTAAAAGGGTTTTAGAATAGTTTTAGGCCAATATAACCACTATCTTTTTAGTTTAACCCCCAGTTAATCCTATTTTTACATTAAATATGTTAATTAATTATTACGATTTTCATTATTAAATATGGTAAAAAATTAGATTCATATCATCATATGATATAAATAATTTTGATTCCAACTATGTAATACATTTTCCATATTTTTATTCTTATAAGTTATATAATTTAATTTAAAATTAAACTGTAAACATGATAAAGAGTAGTTTTTCAATGTTAATGTTTTTATATCAAAATCCAATATGACATATATTAAAATGACCAAAATTATTTAACTGAATTTATTTTTTAACTAATGTTACTGTTAGAAAAAAATAAAAAAATATTTTTAAATAATTTACTCTAAAAGGTTGTTTTCAATAAAAATTACTATTTTACAAAATTCATCAAGAAATTATTGTTTTCATAAAATTTTCAAAATACCACCCAAATTTAGTTTTGACATGTATATTTCAAAAAAATAAATTTATATTTTGAAATAAATATTTTAAAAGAGGTAGAAAATTATTTTTAATTATTAGTGTGAAGGTCGACTAATCTACCATTCATAGAAATAAAAATATTCATAAAAAAAATTTCTCATTCAAATGGTTATTATTTTATTTATAGTAAATTAATAAACCATTAAATTTATTTTAGACATGTCTACCATGCATAATTTTAAATATTCATTTACTAATTTCAATACCCTTTATCTTAATAAGTCAGATATAATGGTCATGTTTAAATAATTTTATTTTAATAGAGCATCGCGTTATGTTCAAGAATTTTGTTTCGTGCATTTAAATCAATCAATGTGATTTAATTTATTGTTAAAAATAAATATATCATAAATTCTATGGGAGTTGTATTTTTTTATATGGTTTGTGTTTATTATTATATATGATATCATATATTATTTTCCTATTTTAAAATCATGTTGTCTTATAGTCTACCATATTAATCAAATTACTTCCCCAAAATTTATTATTGATCATATTAATGAATGGTATGACATTTGAAAATACCATTCAAGATATCCCTCATGTTGAAAAGTGTTAATAATACATAATCTGGAAAATATTTAATGTTAAATACTAAGGTCACCTAGAATAACACATTATGTATTTTCCAAATAGACGAATAATTGTGGGGTTAAATGTAATTAAAATTATAGAAAAAAATAATTATTAATAGAAATAGAGATCATTGATTATAAAAAAAATTAATCCTAGAGAAGGTTAACAAACACCAACCATAAATCTATGAAGGGTGAAAATATCATTGGTTTATAGTAAATTATTCTATTATGATAACATTTATGTTTCATGTTCATATTCATATAGTAGATGAGTTCTAATACCATTTAGACTAAGAGCATAATAAAGTATAGTGAATGGATAATAGTCTATTTCTTAGGAATAATTTCATTTTTTTGATATTCACTGATCAATTCCTACTTCATATATTACTATATGAAATTAATATACGATATGAATTTTAAGGGTTGAATCACTAAACATATAATTTTATACATCATTATCTCAACGAAAGAATGAAAAGTCATCACTCATATATATAATTATTTACCGAGACCAGAATTTATAAAAAGAAGTTATCAAATAAAACAAAATTTTCAAATTATTCCATTTTATGGAAGGAATACTTATTTATCATCCAATATATATTTTTTCAAATTCAATTTCTAAAAATTTAGAATGATAGACACTAAATTTACAAAATCAAATTAACAATATATTACCAAAAAATCATAATGTATATATTGATGTTATATACAAAATATGTGAATATAGTGATAAACATAAATCACTAATGAAGACAAAGAAAACTACAAAAAAATGAAATATTAGGTTATCAAATAAATTCCATAAATCCAATGATGTTGTAAACTCTATCAAATAGGACATAAACAATCTAATCACTGCCCAATTTCATCGTCCCAAATATTATTCCAAAAAAGTATATTTATAATTATTTTCTCAAAATATACCTCATATTAATGTTTATATTTTCTCATTTTTGTGTTTTCCAAAAAATATCATCATTCCACAAAATCAAATTTCATGGTAATATGTACCATTGAATATTTTTTTAAAATATTTGAATAAAGAATACTACAATTAAAACCATTATACATTTAACAATTCATAAAACCATAATAACATTGATAATATAATCGTATAATATAACTATTAAATCAAATAAAAAGAACATTAATCTTTCAACTTCATTATTATACCATTAACATTGATTCATCATCATTTTCCATAATACATCTTTCTTTTCATATGTCAATTTAGGTCTCTCCCTTATCAGTTATATTATCATTACTCATACAACCTTTCTATTTCTTTTCATAATATTTTCCCCATTGACATCGATTTCATCATTCTCATACATTCAAAATTTAAATCATTAAACCATTGATAATAGCTTAGGGAGACCATTGTTTTCATTAGTTACATTAAATGAACATTTCATTTTAACAAAAAAATAGATTCTTTGTGGACATTTTTTTCACATATAAAACATTCCATGTTCCATTGAAGTACTCACATGTGATTGACATTCATCATTCTGAACGTGAAATATATCAGGCCTTATTTCTTACATTGTATCCCCAATTAATGTTCTCAGTACACTACATACATATCTTATTTTTTGTGATTGATATTTGGATTAGGGGAATTTTGTTAATCATATATCATGATAACTATCTATGAATATTTAAAATAACCTTCACCCCAATTATATACCACTTAGTTTCAAATTACCTAATTTTTTATCACATTCAACATTAACTCTATTACTTCTAGTTCAATACATTGAATAAAATAAATAATAGTAGTGTGAGAAACAATATTAATAGTGGGAAACCAATGATTTAAGAATATTAATTTATATTACATCTAAATTTGAATATTCTTTTAAATATATGACAAGTTTGGTTTAACATACATCATTTATGGTCATCAAATATTAAAAAAAATTAAAATGGATTTTAAATTAAATATTAATTTACCAAAGAATATCTTTTAGAAGTGTCAAAGTAGGTATTAAGTAAGGAATATTTTCATATACTGGGTAACGTTTTAGTTAGTCATGACATGCCTTTTTTGTACTTATAACCCCTGGGTATATCTATGTTTGAACCAAATCTACTAGTTTCATCCATAGAAGGATGCATTTCGAGAAATTGCAACATAATCACTATCTTAATAGAACATTAATAAGTAATTCTATTAATATCATCAATTATTTTCACTCGGTTATGTTCCCTAATTTTTTTCCCTAATTATTATTCAATTTTATTTCTATTACAATTCCTCTGATACATACTCTAGTTACCCTTAACCCAGTAGCCCAATGTTGGTTGTTACATTATTAGATTAGAAAATCATAAATGGAAATAAATCCAATATGACTGAATAGTTTACTAGTCATGTTAAACTTATAACATGATGAAATTAAAATTATTACTAAATACAATAAAATACATAATGTTTTTTCATCTTTATTTCCATTATTCTTCTTGTGTATCCCTATATATCATTCAGAGAATACATCCTAGGATCATGGGGGAAATAAAACATATGAATGCAGTGAGCTCATTTTCCCAGTATTGGTAAGCATGCAATGGATGCTATGATGAATAAATTCATAAAAATTAATATGGAAGAGTAAAAACATGAAACAAATTCTATTTATTCCATAAATACATCCTAATATATAATATTTCAATGTTAATAAAATAATTCGATATAAATCATCATATAAGATTAAAACTTATCTATCGATATGATAACTATTCTAAAAATCACATAGATATCAATAACATTTATAATAATGTATGAATTCATAATATTGGACATCTAAAACATTCATTCACGAAATTTCACATTATAGATTAAATTTGTCGGTATAAACTCATCTATTTTTTCCCATACATTTTTACCAAGAAACTCATCAATGAATTGACATGCTTTCAATAATCAGTCTCCACCCATCCCATATGATGTACAATGCATTGTCTATATGAATATAGTGAAACTAAATTCATATAAGAATTCACATAGAAAAACTAACATATGTAATGTTAATACCTACCCCAAAAAATAATCATAATCATAAGCCATCTAAATTTATATGGTTAATTGTATAAAATTGTGAATCCTCAATCAAACTGATCATAATCCATCCATAGAAAGAATAAGGGTGATAACAATGAATCATTTCTCAATTATATAATAATTATAATAGAGGTTACATTACATTGATGAATATAAATACCATAAAAAAGTTACTAAACATGTTTTTTATGGAAATATCATTTTAAAATTGAAAATATCAATCAAAAAATGGTCATAATATATATTTTTGAATATATTTTTTATAAAAAATAACCTTTAATAAATTTTAAAATAATATCAAAATTATTGATTATTAATGACAGTGGAAAATTAATTTTATTAACTGCAAATTAAAATAATAATTTCTTCTACATTTTGTTAAATACCAAATATTCCTTGTTTTTAAAACATAATAAAGATTCTATTTGGACCATTTTACAAAAAAATGTTGAAGTTTTTTTAATATAACATTTGGGTTAAATTTTTGAAAAAATATTTATAAAACAATGATTTTGATGAAAACGGAATTATGATCGAAGATAGAAATAATTTTGGATTTTCATAAAAAAAATTCTAAAATATTTTATATACCAAAGAGTTGGAAAATGGTATTATTACATGAAAATATTGATCAAAAATAATACTAGATGAAAATTTCATGAGTTTGAGATAGAAATATCAAATAATTCTCTCGTTGGAGACTTTCACTATAAGGCCCCATCCTTAAACCTTACTTAATCATGAATTAAATTGAATATCTCACATTGATGATCTTTTCTGGTTTAGAGTTTTACAGAATTAAGACCTAACAATTACATTTAAACGATTACAAAGTAGACACATCTACTCAGCTTCTATTTTTTCACAAAATAAATACTCTTGATCAAAAGAGTCATGTTTAGTTCTTTGTTTTGGACATCCTGACATTTCCATGATCCCATCCTTGACCCCATTCAACTTTATGTCCTGTGAAAAACATTTCAAAAACATAGGATGAGCATAAAAATCTCAGTAAGGCTTATAACAATGCCGAAAGAAAACATCAGTCCATGTATACATAAGAATCAATGAAATCATACTTTACTCATAAAACATAAGCACTTTATCATACCTCATGAAATCATAAGATTTATGAATAAATCATAGAATTAATAATACATAAAGTTAACTTGAGGAATTGATAACATTCTTACGTAGGTAGTAACCCTCATGGTTACGTTTGGAATACCAATTACAGTATATTCCCTAAATCTCTTTGGAGAAACCTTAGTGTTTAACTCCTTCGCGTTTCCCAATGCATTGGAGAGCTATATCGGGCTCACCCACCCTTAGTTTATCATGGAAACACCCTTCTTCATAAACAATTCCCAAGATAAATAACATAATCATAGCACATAACATAAGCATAAAGTTATGATAACATTCCCACATTGCATTAACAATATAACATTTTTAGATATTGAAATAATGAATCCATTCTAAGAACCACTTTCAAAACAATTTATAACATTTAATAAATAGATTTTTGAATCAAAGTGTTCCATACTACTTTGAAGCTTTTAATATTTTAAACCATTAATATCCATATAAATAAATCCTCAAAACCATTTTGAAAACATGGACATTAATGAGAAATATTTATAAGAATTAGTCATTAAACCATTTAAAACGATATTTTAGTTAATAGTTTTTTAACATAATGAGAGACACTTGAATATAATAATCGAGGAATAACATTTAATCATAACTTTATAATATCATGAGAATACATTAATTCATGATTTAATATTCCAATGGACAGTATATACACCATATAAGAGTGAATTGGTTCATAACAACAAAAAAGTCTAAATAGAAATGTAAAATGAGATGAAATCCCTTATAAAGAAGGTATCCTTAAATTATGGATAAATCAATCTCATAATTATGTGTGAAAAATATAAATACAAACAATATAAGTGGATATAAATTATAAAACAACCAAAGTTCATTCACACATATTCAAATAATGACTTATTCAATAAATACATGTTGAACCCAAAGAAATCGAAATTGGGTTATGTAGTTCCCTTGGTAAAATTCGAAAACCTAACAACGTCACATTAAAATTCATAAAATTAGTTGATGAGAGATAAAATGGTATCTCATGACTTGGAAATAAAATTTACATCAATAAGGATATATAAGAACATATCCCACTATAAAAATATGTAAATAAAAAGACATAACAAAACAAGTCTTTAAAAAAAGGGCTGTGAAAGGTTCCCTTACCGATTTGGGAAACTTTCAAAACATACACCCCATGAAGGAAGGTTCATACAGTGAATATGTAAATACCCATAAATGAGAATATATTATAAAAATAGTAAAATAATTGGCATTACATACACCACACAAAAGTAAATAGTGGCCAATGTAGCATGAATCTCAGGAGAATAAAAATTGAGATGAAAATCCCCTTATGAAAATTCGGCAGCCTAACAACACCACATAAAACTTCCAAAAATGGATTTATGAGATCATATATGATCTCTCATAATATTAAAATAAAATATACATCAAGAGGAATATAAAATTGCATCCCCCAATATAATAAAGAAGATCTTAATGAAGGTTACATAAAAAAGAGTACTTAAAAAGAAAGAGAGAGGTAGGATCCCTTACCTTAAGTCCGACTTGTCTTGTTCTTTTATTTATATTCCGGAATAATTAACATTTTTAAATTTATAATATCATAAGGACTTCCTTTAATGTTTATTATTCAATTCATGTCACATATTATAATGTTATAATAATTAGTTAATTATGTGAGTTCATATAAGATGTTTTTGTTGATGTTTGGTCCATGAGTCAAAAATGAACTTGTTTGAAAATAATTGTCTATATAGTTATAATTAAATCATATCCAGAATAGTATAAATGATTTAAATATCATATTTATCCTGTGAATATTTATTTTATACTATTCCATAACATTTGGAGATAAAAAGAAATGAAATGCACCGTTCATGGAGACGGTAGGCCGTACGTACGCATGAACGCTACTTTCATTTCATTGTCATATTAATGGAAAAAAAAATTGAGAGATATATATATTATAATTCCATTATAATATATATGTTATATAGGTCACATAAATTCATCAATTAAATTCTTTATACATTCCATGTATTGCATGAACGAGTCACATCACATGAGGTGGCGGTAGTTCGCACTTCCTCTTATGAAATTATCGCATTTGCACAACATGAAAAGAATAAAGGTATATTTTAAATATAAAATACAGAAGAATATAGAATACATAAATACCATATATATCATATATAAAATACAGTGACATCATAATGTACACCTTTAAAGGTGTTAAAAAAATATTGAACAATCATTGTTTCGTGAGGCAGTAATTCACCATCCACAGAAACAGTATATTCTTGAACCATTAGACAGATGTGTGTGTAAGTGTAGCTCGAATAATTATTATAACAACATCCTAGTATGTTTAATATACTGGTGTTGTTACAAAAATAAAGTAATAAAAATAGTTTAGGGTGTTGGAGAAGATAAATAAAACAAAACAACAGTAGGGAAGACTTTACCTTTAAATCGGGTAACTCATTTTTTATTTGAGCTCAAAGGCTTCCTTGGAAAGACTTCATCCCAATGTGAGGTTTCTAGGAGTAATAAAGGGATGTGGATATACAAAATGGGCAGGTTTTGGCCCAGGAAAAGGCTTGAGAGGTGTGGGTAAGGTGGTAGAGGTGGGGGCCTTTTATAAGAGAAGAGGAGGGGAACTCTTGGAAAGTTATAAAATATTACTTTATTATAAAATGATTTTCAGATTTTAAAGGTCCCAAAAGGAAATATTTCAAGGATATGGTGACAAGGTTTAGAAATCTACCCATACAATAGGCTTGTGACAATTGTAAGACTTAGATTTTACCCTATCTTCTCATTTTATTTAAATCGTTCATTTATGAGGTAATCAATGCATCATCACGGTGTCATAAATAAATTAATTTATATAAGGTCTATAAATTATAAAAAAAATATCGTGATGTAGGAAATCTTTTTAGATTTATGATGAATATTTATAGTCAATGATATTACATGTATAACCACATGTAAATTTTTTTTAGTAAAATAATACATGTTTGTGATATTTTAATTTTTACTTTAAACAAAAAGTTATTAATGTCATTTTCCTACCAATGTGGCTCCATGGGGTCCCCAAGCTGACCCATGGATTTTATTGGTCGGACATGACTCATCCAATAAGGGTAGGACATGTTCCAAGGTCATTTCATATTATTATAACATTATATTTACATTAAATTATACTAATTACCTTTAATCGTGATTAATAAAACTTAAAAGTTACTATTCACCAAAAAAATATTTTAATCCCATTGAACCACATTTTATATCATAATGACAACCATGTATGTCGGATTTTTGAAAATCAAATCAAAGAAGAGGTAAAGTTTCATTTAAACGAAAAATAAGTTTTTAACTGCCACTTAGTGGTTTCACTATTTTTCAAAAACTGAAGTTTTTCAGAAACATACAAAAAACTCACCCTAAGCTATATTTGATATTCTGAATTCAAAAATGATGTATATTTTACTAAATTCAAAAGATATAAGTTGCATTAATTAATTTAATAATTAATTCCCGCTGTCAAAACAAATAGCGTGTTTTTAATTAACAATATCTATTAAAAGATTGACATCAGTTTAAGTCCAATTTCAAAGTGAAATTAATTCCAATGACCACCATTGTACTAAATGTGAAAAATATTTTCTAATTTCACTTTAGAACCAATTCAAAATATGATCTAATCATATAAATAAATTATATTAAAAAGAGGTTTCGAATAAAAATACTACATTTTTTAGTTATTCCTTAAAAATGAACTTTATCGCAAAAATACCAAAAATTAACACAAAGTAAATTTTGGTGTCCGGATTCTAAAAATAATTTTATTTTGTCAAATATAACAAATAAAAATGAAAAATAGTGGATATAAATGAGGTTATCCATCAAAAGGCGGTTATTCGAACTTTTAAAGAATATTAGAATATTTACGCTTAAAATTGGATTCATTCACATTTTAAGCATCTAACATTTATTGGAAAAAAGTAAAAATATTTGACAAACATATATAATAATTTTTTAGTTAGTTCAATTCATTCCCTCCATTAAAATGGCTAGGCGTTAAATACCATTTAAAATAATATTATTTTATTATTATAGTGCAACGTAAGATTTCAAAGAAACTCTTTGTTGCTTATTGGGTACGCCATCAGGCATAGAGTTCCTTTAAATAAATATTAATACTTTATTCACAAATATTAATAAATATGAGAAGGTAATATTCTTTATTTACCTGGGATGTTACATCCTTCCCCCCTTTTGGAAATTGCATCCTTGCAATTTTAAAATTGGGCTTGGATACTTCATTGAAAGCCCCACATCAGAAATGGAGTAAATTAAATTGTCATTTTAAAAGAGAGAAAGGGAAGTTCAAAGGTCACACGATTTAACCCATACTAGGATTCCATATAGTAAAACATAGATATGGAAGAAAAAACAAAGGTTCATGTTCTGAGGGAGAGTGACAAAAAACATGAGTAGAAGAAAGTTAACCATAAGAAAATCACAAACATTTGATGGTTAAAACCGTATTCGATTCCCCAGTAGTAAAATTTAATAAACAAATTTTTTGTTTTAAGATACTTTTCATTGAGGAATTTATTTTTGAGCTTAACTAAATCATAAGGAAACATACATACTTGTAACGCCCCGACCCCAGTTACCTAGAGTCGGGGCATTATTACATAACATTGGCATGATCACAAGAATGATGAAATCTTGAAAGACCGATTAGTTTAGTAGCCTTGGAAACACTAGTTATGTTCATAAGTTTTACATTACATCATAAAAATGAAAAATACAACAACATAGTCTCCATAGTCTACACTCTTATCCCCTCATACTATCCCTGCAGGTCATTCATAATTTACTTCTTCACATCCTGGGAAAATAAAACATAGAAAAGGGGTGAGCTCAAATGCCCAGTAAGGATAAAAATATAGCGGAAACTTTCATAAATAAGAATAAAAATTTAAGGCAATGTATAACTAAAACAAAAACCTTCTAAAATTGAACTTCAACATAGTATGGAAAAAACAAAACGAAATAATTCCATTTACTTATTCACATGGCTATTCTACTAATCAAATAAGCCCATGCAATATCAATAACCACATTCATAATGATGGAATGCATAATGCCAGACAATCATAACCACATAGACAAAGCCTCGTTCAAGGACTACAAATAAGATTTTGTCAAGGCCATGTGCCAAGACATAAGTTTGTCTCATGAGACCTACCGATGTATCGAGCTGCTATAGCGGGCTCCACCCGTCACATATTAAGTCCAATGCATTCCCATATGAAAAGGTTTAAACATAACATAAACATTCGTTTTAAAACTAGAATACGAAATGTAAATACATCATCTATAAACCATGAATGGTATAAAAATAAAAAATCCATAGTCAAACATATCACAAAACCTTCTATACAATATAAAAGTTTTTTATCGTAATAAATCATTTTCAAATAAGCGTAAATCCATCAAAGGATGTTGAAATAGATGAAATCAAAACTCTTTTTAGAGAAATATCTCTTTCTATTTTGAAATCATTTAAGAGTCATATATTTATAAAATAAAACATTTTCTTTGAAAATATTATTATAATCTTGTAAGGTATGCTTCGACAATTTTATAACGGCAGAAAATAGCCGCACCCGCCATATAAGTTAAAAAACATTCTTACTTTAATCTTGTCGAAGAGGTTAAAAAGAACCTTGTTTGGAAAGCGACAGAAATATTACTTTACAAACCACTTATAAAAAGTAAAACAGGGGTATAAATGACATTAACCCATATTTTTGTAAATAGAAAAAATGTTTTGAAATACATTTTTAATAAACATGGATGTGGATGATAAAAAGATCCCAGTAGATTATTACGTATAAACAACCTCGGATAATGAAGAGATTGCCAAATAAACCCTTACCTTGTACTTTTCCTTGGTTGGGGAAGGTTAACATCCTGTATAATGGTGAAATAATTGTTATTAAATTATACAAGAATCATATACATTAATATGATATCATATATGATCTTTTAACATTGCTTTGTTAATAATATCTTAGAATTATCGTCGTTTCGGGCGTTAACTTGCTCGTTTTCTTTTATATGTTTTGTTACATAAGTTGTGTTTGTCATGGATAGGTTGTATCTTAATCATATACAAGATTATATCAAGTCCTTAAATACTATTATTAATCATAAAATGATAATTATACTTGAATGGATACGATGGAGAATGAATCTCATCGCATTCATGGAGACAGTAGTCCGTACGGACGCACGAGCGACAATATCAGTCTTTTGATATTAAAATAATATATAATTGGATTGTATATCATGTATATATATAATCATTATCATGTTATATTTTTTATTTACATGAATTAAACATCATTATTATACCCATCCAAATAATAATTTATTGAATAACAATTACACCACGACGTGGAGACAGTAAGCCGTACGTATGCATGGATGGTGAGATGTTATTCAAAGGATGGATAGAATACTGAATATGGTTGTACAATATTTATAATAACATAAAATTATATAAGAGATACTAGATTTATTATTTTAGAATGGGAATAACAAAGAAATAAGATGTTGAAGAAGAAATGAACTTGAAAAGTGCTGGTAAAATCATTACCTCTTCTTCGGGTTCTTCCTTTTGATTTGATCAAAAGGGATCCTTAGGATGGCTTTATGATAAAATTAAGGCCTCTAGGTTGTATTTAGGGATGTTTATATAGGATTTGGGCAGAGTTTGGCCGATCCAAAAGGCATTGAAGGTGTGAATTAATGAGAAGGGGGAGTGCCCTTTTATAAGAGGGGTGAGGGGCACCTTTGGAAAAGCTAGAAATATTATTTTATAATAAAATCATATTCGGTTTCTAATTGCTCCAAAGTGGATTATTTAAATTTTAAGGTGGGGATATATTGAAAAACACTCAACAAATAGAATTTAGATAGGTTTGGGTTTCTATATTATCCTTATCATTAAGTATTAACTCTTAGTTAATTAGTTTCACTTTCACAATGTCTCTTGGTATTTTTATATTATATGGTTAATAAACTTACTATATACATCCAAGAGACCCCCAAGTGGTATATTAATGATACAAATATCATGATAATAGTCTTTTGGCCGATCCTTAGATTTATAGTAATTTAATCTCAATTAATAATATAATATATGTTTTAAAAACTCTTTTATGTCAATTTTGACACTATTCAATAATTGATTTTTTAAAAAATTACAACAGAAGGAGTACTTCTAATAAACTTACTTAAATAATTTATAACATGTCATATTAACATATAAATTTTTTTAATTCATAAAAAGAGTCAAATTATATTTATTTTTGTATTTATAATATAAATTATTTTAATTTTTCACTATTATGATAATTAATGCATCATCATTGGGTCATAAATAAATTAAATTATTTAAGGTCTAAAAATAATAAATAAAATATCATTATTTAAGAAATCGTTTTATCTTTCTAATGAATACTTATAATCGAATTTATCATATGTATAACACTATATTAAAAATTATTTGTAAATAAACATTGATTTTAACTCTTTTAACTCTTCTTTGAATTAAATAATAAAAAATGTCCTAATCTAATACAGGTGGTCCTAAATGATAATATTTTATTCCTAAGGTTGTTTTTGGTCGAATTAAGCTTATCCAACTGAATTAGGACATGTTTTAGGGTAATATTAATATCATTTTTACCCTTAATAACCCTATTTACTTTTAACCGTGATAAATAAAATTAAAAAGTTACTATTCGCCAAAAATTATTTTCATCTCAATGAACGACATTTTACTCCTTTATATTAACTGTGTCTCTCAGTTGTTCGAAATTCCAATCACAGAAGCGGTAAAATTAAGTTCTTTGAAAAATTCAGTTTTTAACTACCACTTAGTAGTTTCACTATTCATCAATAAATGAAGTTTTTCAGAAAAATACCAAAAACTCACCCTAGGCTAATTTCGATATTTCGAATCCAAAAATGAAGTCAATTTTGAAAAATTAAATTTATAAAATTTCAAAAAGTAGGTATTACTATTCATAACGGCTATTTTGATTGGTTGTGGTGTGTTAGAACTCGATGTTTCGTACATTACACGCTATTGCATTATTCAAAGAGAAGCATACCATAGAAGCTTGGGGTGTTACATTCTCCCCTCCTTCAAATAATTTCGTCCTCGAAATTTCTAGAATACTACTTCATGAAAAGGCTCGGGTGGTTCATCATCATAAGTTCCTCAGGTTCCCACATTGCCTCTTCCATTTTATGGTTTCTCCACAAGACATTTACCAGATGAGTCGTTCGGTTTCTCAGTACTTGTTCTCTCGTATCAAGAATCATGAAGGGCTCTTCTCAATAAGACGGATCGGGTTCCAGTTCTAATTCCTCATAGGTGAGAACATGCGTTGGGTCAGACATGTATTTCCTCAATAGTGATACGTGGAACACATCGTGAACTTTGAAGAGATTTGGCGGCATTTCCAAACGGTAAGCTACATCTCCATTCTTTCTAGAATTTTGAAAGGTCCGATGTACCTGGGACTCAGTTTACATTTCTTACCAAAACGTATGACTCCCTTCCAGGGAGATACCTTCAGGAAAACATGATCACCAACTTGAAATTACAAATCCTTCCTTCGATTATCGGCATAGCTCTTCTGCCTACTTTGAGCTGCTTTGATATGGTTTTGGATTACCTTCACCTTTTCTATCGTTTCCTACCCCAGTTCGGGGCCTATAAGTTTTCTTTCACCAACGTCATCCCAACAGGTTGGTGTACGACATCTCTTTCTGTATAATGCTTCATAAGCTGCCATATGAATACATGAATGGAAGCTATTATTATAGCAAAATTCTACCAGAGGTAAATATTGATCCCAGATACCCTGAAAGTCAAGTGAGTAGGATCTCAACATGTCTTATAAGGTTTGAATAGTTCGTTCTGATTGTCCATCTGTTTGAGGGTGGTAAGCAGTGCTAAAATGAAGTTCAGTATCCAAGGCATTCTGAAGAGTTTTCTAGAATCTTGAAGTTAAACATGGATCACGATCAGAAACAATCAATTGGGGTACTTCATGAAGTCTCACAACTTCATTAATATATAGTCTTGCTAGTTGTTCAAGTGGTAAATCATCCCCTATAGCAAGAAAATGTGATGACTTGGTAAGACGATCAACAATGACCCATATTGCATCGTTCCTTCTAGGATTCTTTGGTAGGCCCATGACAAAGTCCATCGTAATATTTTCCCATTTCCACTCCGGTATGGGAAGAGGTTGCATGACTCCTCCAGGCTGTTGCCTTCCAGCTTTCACTTGTTGACAAACCATTCATCTTGACACAAAATCCCCAATCGCCCTCTTCATGTTTTCCCACAGAAAATGTTTCTTCAAATCTCTATACATTTTGGTGCTCCCAGAGTGTATAGAGAAATTGGAACTATTAGCATCATCGAGCAATTCCCTTTTTTAGATCAGCTATATCGAGAACACAAAGTCTCTTCCCAAATTTCAAAATTCTATCTTCATACACAATGTCTCTCAATCTCCCATCATTCACAGCTTTAATCTTCTTTTGAAATTATTCATCATCAGTCTGAGAAGTCTTAATCCTTTCTAGTAAAGATGGTTTGGAAACCATTTGAAAAAGAATTGATGTTTCACCTTCCATAGTTATTCCCATGTCCATCTTCACCAGATCGATGAAAATTGGATACCTTTCAATTCTCATACTGTTCAAAACTCCATCGTCTTCTCTTCTCAAAGCGTCTGACACCTTGTTTTCTTTCCTCGGGTGGTAGTGTATCGTACAATCATAATCCTTGAGTAATTCAAGCCATCTCCTTTTCCTCATGTTGTGTTCTTTTTGTGAGAAAATATACTTAAAACTATTGTGATCCGTATAAATCTCACATTTTTCACCATAGAGGTAGTGCCTCCATATCTTCAAAGAAAAGATCACAGATGCTAAAACGAGATCATGATTAAGATAGTTTTAGTCATGAATTTTCAACTGTCGTGATGCATAGGCAATAACGTTATCATTCTGCATAAGGACACAACCATGGCCTTTCTTCGATTCATCACAATAAATAACGAACCCATCTTTCCCCGATGGTAGAGTCAATATAGGAGCATTGACTAATCTTCTCTTCAGTTCTTCGAAACATTCTTCACAATCTTTTGTCCAAACAAATTTAACCCATTTACATGTGAGCTTCGTTAATGGGTTATCCAATAGGGAAAAATTATGGACGAAACGTCGATAATATCCAGCCAATCCAATAAAACTGCGTACCTCAGTTATAATCGTAGGTGCTGGCCATTCTTGTATTTCCTTGTTCTTAGAAGGATCAACAGAGATTCCATCATTAGAGACAATATGGCCAAGAAATGAAATCTTCTGATGCCAGAATTCACACTTGCTAAACTTCCCATATAATTCATGTCTTCTCAGAGTTTCAGGATAATGCGCATGTGATTTTCATGATCTTCTTATATTTTGGAGTATACCAAGATATCATCAATAAATACCACCACAAATGCATCGAGATATTCCCTGAAAACTCTATTCATAAGATCCATGAATACATAGGGTGCATTAGTCAATCCAAAAGGCATTACTGTAAACTCGTAATGCCCGTACCTGGTTCGAAATGCTGACTTCAGAATGTCTTCCTTATTCTCACACAACTGATGGTATCCAGATCGAAGGTCAATCATTGAAAAGTATCGAGCTCCATTAGGTTGGTCAAATAAATCATCAATGCGAGGTAGGGGTACTTTTCATTATTGTTATAGCATTTATCTCTGTGTAGTCGATACATAACCTCATAGATCCATCTTTATTTTTAACAAAAAGAACACGGGCTCCCCATGGAGAAACACTAGTGAGAATGAATCCCTTATTACTCATTTCCTCTAGTTGTTTCTTTAGATCAACTAATTCTACAGTGCCCATTATATAAGGGGTCTTCAATATAGTCCTTGATCCAGAGATTAAATCAATGGAAAACTCCACTTCCTACTCTAGAGGATGTCCAGGTAAATCTTCATGAAACACATCTACATATTCTTTCACAATTGGTACATCCTCTATTTGAACATTCCTTTCCTCACCCACAGTCATTTCATCCACTTCCCCCCCAATAATTTAATTTAGTTTAGCTACTGGGGGTGGATCTAGATAAGAATTAGGTGGTGACCATTCTGCTCTAAAGATAAGGTGTTCTTTATTGTCATCATCAAAAATCATAACCTCCTTCTTCTTACAATATATCTTCGCATCATGGTCCAAAAGCCAATCCATATCAAGGATTATATAAAACTCAATCATAGGTTTGATGATGAGATCAGCGTATAAAGAACATTTATGTGCTCTAATGGGGATTGATTCACAAAACATTGTTGCAATGATACTTCTTTTAGGAGTTTTAACTAACAAATTCCTTGTTAAATCAAATTGGAAATATCTAATTTTCTTAGAAAACTGGGAAGATATAAAACAATGCGATGATCCAGAATAAAAAAATGCATTCTCTAAACATGATGAAACCATTAAATTACATGCCACCATGTCTTTTGGAAGTTCTACCTCAGCAGTAGTGATAGAAAAAGCTTGGCCATGTTCCATTGGCCTTTTCTGAGGTATGTTCCCCTAATGCTTAGGACATTCATTTTCATAATGTCCCATCTCCCTGCAATTGTAGCACTGAACATCGGTAGCTTCCTTCTTCCCTTTGCAATCATGAGCTTGGTGGATTTTTTCACCACACTTGTAACAGAAACCCATTCTCTTCAAGCAAGTACCAGGGTTTTTCTTCCCACATTTACCACATGATAGATATTCAACCTTTCCCTTTTTACCCTTATTTCCATTTCCAGATTGATCAGCAGATCTCTTCTTCTCTACTTTTCTTTAACGTTATAAGACATTGAGAATTATTTCTCTGTCTTGATAGCACATGAGACAATGTCTTCATACGAAGAGAAGGATTGTGAGACTAATGCTAGACGATGAAATGGTTTTAACCCATCAACGAAACGATCAATCTTACATCCTGGGTTACGTATATAATCTATAGAATACCTTGCTAACCTTGTAAAGTTAGCCTCATACTTTGCGACATTCTCATCTTCCTTTTGTCTCAAACTCAGAAATTGTCTTTCCATATCTGCTCAATGGTCACGAGGAAATTATTTTTCTAAAAATAGATCTTTGAACTCCCACCATTTTATATTTGATACTTCATCATCTTCCTTCATGTTTTGAATCAATGACCACCATAGATCAGCATCTCCGGTGAGGCGGTAAACTGCCATGATAACATTTTCCCATTCACTACTTCCCAAAGCGTGAAATATTTTCTCTAGGGAACTTATCCATTTCTCATCTACTAATGGATTTGTACTCCCATTGAATATTGGTGCTTTCTTCCTCATGAAGCGATCTAAAATTGATCCTCCACGCTGTGGATCAGGGTGCTTCATACGGGTAAGTTTATTATTCATAACCTGAGTGAGTTGTCTCAGTATGGTGATTAGTTGATCGCCACCAGTTGCATCACCATCTCCACTATAATTATCAAGATTGGGAGGGAAATCCCTACATGGAGTGCGTGCATTTATACGGTTTCCATTTCTTCCACTATATTCTATTTCTAAACAATGGCATAAACTAGACCAGTTTATGAATCAAAATACATAATTCCATACTTATAAAACACTTAACATAAATTGAACTATTTATGGATATAATCCATAATCATAAGAATGTTTTTTTGAGGATGTATATACTCATAAACCCTTCATATTATTTATAATGAAAATGAGAGTTATCCTAAGCATATCCCCCCGGAGTGTCGTAACCAGGAGTGCAGCAAGGCCCGTTGTCGTGCAGCAGTTCCCCTTCGAGTCTGGCTCAAAGTGGTGTTTTTGAGTTTTACCCCTAGGTACATCTGTGCCAGAGCCGCCTCTACCTGCTCGTATCCAGACAGGGATGTATTGCTCGGGAAACAAACAAAATCTCTACAATTCCAGAATTCTAGGATGTTCTTCTATACTAATCCTCCATGTACATCTTAAATCTATGTTCTCTAATCTGAGTTTATCTAAATCTAGCTTCCAAGGAATGTACTAAACTTCCTCTGATACCAACTGTAACGCCCCGACCCTAGTTACCTAGAGTCATTTCATTATTACATAACATTGGCATGATCAAAAGAAAGATAAAATTTTGAAAGACTGATTAGTTTAGTAGCCTTGGAAACACTAGTTATATTCATAAGATTTAAATTATATCATAAAAATGAAAACTACAAAAACATAGTCTCCATAGTGTACTCTCTTATCCCCTCATACAATCCCTATAGGTCATTCATAATTTACTTCTTCACATCCTGGAAAAATAAAACATAGGAAAGGGGTGAGCTCAAATGCCAAGTAAGGATAACAATATAGCGGAAACATTCATAAATAAGAGTAAACATTTAAGGCAATGTATAACTAAAAAAACCCTTTTAAAATTGAACTTCAACATAGTATGGAAAAAATAAAATGAAATAATTCCATTTACTTATTCACATGGATATTCTACTAATCGAATAATCACATGAAATATCAATAACCACTTTCATAATGATGGAATGCATATTGTCAGACTATCATAACCACATAGCCAAGGCCTCGTGGCAAGACAAAAAATATGATTTTGTCGAGGCCTTGTTCCAAGAAACTAGTTTTTCTCATTAGACCTACCGATGCATCGATGATCTATAGCAGGCTCCACCCATCACATATTAAGTCCAATGCATTCCCATATGAAAAGGTTTAAACATAACATAAACATTCATATTAAAACTAGCATATGAAATGTAAATACTTCATCCATAAACCACGAATGGTATAAAAATAAAACATCCACAGTCAAACATATCACAAAACCTTCTATACAATATAAAAGATATATATCATAATAAATCAACTTCAAATAATCATAAAATCCATCAAAGGATGTTGACATAGATGAAATCAAAACTCTTTTTAGAGAAATATCTCTTTCTATTTTGAAATAATTTTAGAGTCATATATTTATAAAATAAAACATTTTCATTGAAAATATTATTATAAGATTTGAAGGGAGGCTTCGACAATTTTATAACGGCTTAAAATAGCCGCACCCACCGTATAAGTTAAAAAAATATTCTTACCTTAATTCTGTCGAAAAGGTTAAAAAGCACCTTGTTTAGAAAAGGACAGAATGATAACTTTTTAAACCACTTATAAAAAGTCAAACAAAGGTATAAATGAGTTTAACCCATATTCTTGTAAATATTAAAAATGCTTTGAAATACATTTTCATGAAACATGGATGTGGACGATAAAGAGATCCCAGTAGATTATTACGTATAAACAAACTCAGATAATGAAGAGATTGCGAAATAAACCCTTACCTAGTACTTTTCCTTGGTTGGGGTTGGTTAACCTCCTGTATAATGGTGAAATAATTGTTATGAAATTATACAAGAATCATAGACATTAATATGATATCATATATGATCTTTTAACATTGCTTTGTTAATAATATCTTAGAATTATCATCGTTTGGGTGTTAACTTGCTTGTTTTCTTTTATATGTTTTGTTACATAAGACGTGTTTGTCATTGATATGTTGTATCTTAATCATATCCAGAATGATATCAAGTCCTTAAATACAATTATTAATCATAAAATGAGAATTATACTTGAATGGATACGATTGAGAATGAATCTTATCGCGTTCGTGGAGATGGTAGTCCGTACGTACGCACGAGCGACAATATTATTCTTTTGATATTTAAATAATATATAATTGGATGGTATATCATATATATAGAATCATTATCTTTTTATATTTATTATTTACATGAATTACACATCATTATTAGACCCATCCAAATAATAATTTATTGAATAACAATTACACCACGACGTGGAGACGGTAAGCCGTACGTACGCACGTATGGTGACATGTTATTAAAAGGATGGATAAAATACTGATAATGGTTTTACCATATTTATAATATCATCACAGTATATAGGAGATACTGGAATTATTATTTTAGAATGGGAATAACTAAGAAATAATAAGTTGAAAAAGAAATGAACTTGAAAAGGGGTGGTGAAATCATTACCTCTTCTTCGGGTTCTTCCTTTTGATTTGATCAAAAGGGCTCCTTAGGTTGCCTTTCTGATCAAACTAAGGCCTCTAGGTTGTAGTGAGGGAAGTTGAGATAGTATTTCGGCAGATTTTGGTAGATCCAAAAGGCTTTGAAGGTGTGAATTAATGAGAAGGGGGAGTGCCGTTTTATAAGAGGGGTGAGGGGCACCTTTGGAAAAGCAAGAAATATTATTTTATAATAAATTCATATTCGGTTTCTAATGGCTCCAATGTGGATTATTTAAATTTTATGGTGGGGATAGGTAGAAAACCACTCAACCAATAGAATTTAGATATGTTTGGGTTTCTATATTAACCTTATAATTAAGTATTAACTCTTAGTTAATTAGTTTCACTTTTACAATGTCTCTTGGTATTTTTATATTATATGGTTAATAAACATACTATATACATCCAAGAGACCACCAAGTGGTCCATTAATTATACACCTATCATTATATAAGTCTCTTGGCTGAACCTTATATGTTTATGAATTTAATAGCAATTAATAATATAATATATGTTTTAAAAACTCTTTTATGTCAATTTTGACACTATTCAATAATTGATTTTTGTAAAAATCACAACATAAGGATTACTTAAAAAAACAGTTACTTAAATCATTCCTAACATGTCATATTAACCTTTAAAATTATTTAAATTCATAAAAAGTCTCAAATTATATTTATTTGGGTATTTATAATATCAATTATTTTAATTTTTCAATATTATGGTAATTACTGCATCATCATTGGGTCATAAATAAATTAAATTATTTAATGTCTAAAAATTATAAATAAAATACAATATTATTAGGAAATACTTTTATCTTTCTAATGAATATTTAGAATTTAATTTATCTTTTTTATAACCCTATATTAAAAATGGTTTAGTAAATAAACATTGATTTTTACTCTTTTAACTCTTCTTTTATTAAATAATAATAAATGTACTAATCTAATCCAAGTGGACCTAAATGATAATATTTTATTCCTAAGGTTGTTTTTGGTTGAATTAAGCTTATCGAATTGCATTAGGAAATGTGTTAGGGTAATATTAATATCATTTTTACCCTTAATTACCATATTTACTTTTAACTGTGATAAATAAAAGTAAAAAGTTACTATTCACCAAAAATTATTTTCATCTCAATGAACCACATTTTACTCCTTTATATTAACCTTTTCTCTCATATTTTAGAAATTCCAATCACAGAAGCAGTAAAATTAAGGTTTTTTAAAAATTCTGTTTTTTAACTACCACTTAGAAGTTTCACTATTCATCAAAAAATGAAGTTTTTCAGAAAAATACAAAAAATTCACCCTAGGCTAATTTCGATATTCCGAATCCAAAAATGAAGTCCATTTTGAAAAATTAAATTTATAAAATTTCAAAAAGTAGGTATTACTAATCATAATGGGTAGTTTGATTTGTTTTGGTGTGTTAAAACTCGATGTTTCGTACAACACACGCTATTGCATTATTCAAAGAGAAGCGTACCATAGAAGCTTGGGGTGTTACATTCTACCCTACGTCAAATAATTTAGTCCTCGAAATTTCTAGAATACTACAACATGAAAAGACTCAGGTGGTTCTTCATCATAAGTTCCTTAGGTTCCCACGTTGCATCTTCCATCTTATGGTTTCTCCACAAGACTTTTACCAGATTAGTCGTCCGGTTTCTCAGTACTTGTTCACTCATATCAAGAATCATGACGGGCTCTTCGCAATAAGACAGATCGGGTTCCAGTTCTAATTCCTCATAAGGTGAGAACATGCGTTGGGTTAGGCATGTATTTCTTTAATAGTGATACGTGGAACACATCGTGAACTTTGGAGAGATTTGGCGGCATTGCCAAACGGTAAGCTACAGCCCCAATTCATTCTAAAATATCGAAAGGTCCGGTGTACTTGGGACTCAGTTTACCTTTCTTACCAAAATGTATGACTCCCTTTCATGGAGATACCTTCTGGAAAACATGATCACCAACTTGAAATTCTTAATCCTTCCTTCGATTATCGGCATAGCTTTTCTGCCTACATTGAGCTGCTTTGATATGGTTTTGGATTACCTTCACATTTTCTATCGTTTCCTCAACCAGTTCTGGGCCTACATGTTTACTTTCACCAATTTCATCACAACAGGTTGTTGTACGACATCTCTTTCCATATAATGATTCATAATGTGCCATAAGAATACTCGAATGGAAGCTATTGTTATAGGAAAATTCTACCATAGGTAAATATTGATCCCACATACCCTGAAAGTCAAGTGAGCAGGATCTCAACATGTCTTCTAAGGTTTGAATAGTTCGTTCTAATTTTCCATCTGTTTGAGGGTTGTAAGCAGTGCTCAAATGAAGTTCAGTATCCATGGCTTTCTGAAGACTTTTCTAGAATCTTGAAGTAAAACAGGGATCATGATCAGAAACAATCGATAGGGGTACTCAATAAAGTCTCACAACTTCATTAATATATAGTCTTGCTAGTCGTTCAAGTGGGAAATCTTCCCTTATAGAATGAAAATGTGATGACTTGTTAAGACGATCAACAATGACCCAAATTACATCATTCCTTCTAGGAGTCTTTCGTAGCCCCATGAAAAAGTCCATGGTAATATTTTCCCATTTCCACTCCGGTATGGGAAGCGGTTGTAGTACTCCTCCAGTTTGTTGCCTTCCAGCTTTCACTTGTTAACAAACGATACATCTAGACACAAAATCAGAAATCTCCCTCTTCATGTTGTCCCACCAAAAATGTTCCTTTAACTCTCTATACATTTTGGTGCTCCCAGGGTGTATAGAGAAATTGGAACTACGAGCATCATCCAGAAATTCCCTTTTTAGATCAGGTATATCGGGAACAGAATGTCTCTTCCCAAGTTTCAAAATTCCATCTTCATACACAATGTCTCTCAATCTCCCATCATGCATAGCTTTAATATTCTTTTGAAATTATTCATCATCGGTCAGAGAACTCTTAATCCTTTCTAGTAAAGATGGTTTGTAAACCATTTGAAAAACAATTGATGTTTCACCTTACATGGTTATTCCCATTTCCATCTTCACCAGATCCATGAAAATTGGATCCCTTTCAATTCCCATACTATTAAAAACTCCATGATCTTTTCTGCTCAAATAATATGCCACCTTGTTTGCATTCCCCAGGTGGTAGTGTATCGTACAGTCATAATCCTTGAGTAATTCAAGCCATCTCCTTTGCCTCATGTTGAGTTCTTTTTGTCAGAAAATATACTTTAAACTCTTGTGATCAGTATAAATCTCCCATTTTTCACCATAGAGGTAGTCCCTCCATATCATCAAAGCTATGATCACATCTTCTAACTCGAGATCATGAGTAGGATAGTTTTGTTCATGAATTTTCAACAATCGTGATGCATAGGAAATAACCTTATCACTCTGAATAAGTACACAACCAAGTCCTTTCTTCGATGCATCACTATAAATAACAAACCCATCATTTCCAGATGGTAAAGTCAATATAGGATAATTGACTAATATTCTCTTCAGTTATTCTAAACATTCTCCACACTCTTTTGTCCAAACAAATTTAACCCCTTTACGTGTGAGCTTCGTTAATGGTTTAGCCAATTGGGCAAAATTCTAGACGAAATGTGGATAATATCCTGCCAAACCAATAAAACTACGTACCTCAGTTATACTCGAAGGTGTTGGCCATTCTTGGATTGCCTTGGTCTTTGAAGGATAAACAGAGATTCCATCTTTAGAGACAATATGGCCATGAAAAGAAATCTTCTGAAGCCAGAATTCACACATGCTAAACATCCCATATAATTCATGTCTTGTCAGAGTCTTCAGGATAATGCGCAAGGGATTTTCATGATCTTTGTAGCATTTTGAGTATACCAAGATATCATCAATAAATACCACCACAAATTCATCGAGATATTCTTTTAATGATCTATTCATCAAATCCATGAATACAGAGGGTGAATTTGTCAATCCAAAAGGCATTACTAAAAACTCGTAATGCCCGTACCTGGTTCGAAATGCTGTCTTCGGAATGTCTTCCTTCTTTACACACAACTGATGGTATCCAGATTGAAGTTCAATCTTTTAAATGTATTGAGCTCCATGAAGTTGTTCAAATAAATCATCAATTCAAGGTAGGGGATAATTTTTCTTTATTGTTATAAAATTGATCTCCTTGTAGACGATACATATACTCATAGATCCATCTTTCTTTTTAACAAAAAGAACAGGGGCTCCCCATGGAGAAACACTAGGGCGAATAAATCCCTTATTACTCAATTCCTCTAGTTTTTACTTTAGTTCAACTAATTCTACCGAGGCTATTCTATAAGGGGTCTTCGATACAGGCCTTGATCAAGGAATTAAATCAATGGAAAACTCAACTTCTCGCTCTGGAGGATGTCTAGGGAAATCTTTTGGAAACACATCTACATATTCTTTCACAATAGGTACATACTCTATTTGAGCATTCCTTTCCTCACCCACAGTCATTTCATCCTCTTCCTCCCCAATAATTTAATTTAGTTGAGCTACTGGGGGTGGATCTAGATATGAATTAGGTGGTGATGATTCTGCTATAAAGATAAGGTGTTCCTTATCGTCATCATCAAAAATCTTAACCTCCTTATTCTGACAATAAATCTTCGCATCATGGTCCGAAAGCCAATCCATACCGAGGATTATATCAAACTCAATCATAGGTATGACGATGAGATCACCGGATAAAGAACATTTATGTGCTCTAATGGGGACTGACTCACAAAACATTGTTGCAATGATACATCCCTTAGGAGTTTTAACTGACAACTCCCTTGTTAAATCAAATTGAAAATATCTAATTTTCTTAGCAAACTGGGAAGATATAAAATAATGCGATGATAAAGAATCAAATAAGGCATTTTCTAAACTTGAGGAAACCATTAAATTACCTGCCACCATGTCTTTTGGAGCTTCTACCTCAGTAGTAGTGATAGAAAAAGATTGGCCTTGATCCCTTCTCCTTTTCTGAGGTAAGTTCCCCTGATGCTTAGGGCATTCATTTGCATAATGTTCCTTCTCCCTGTAATTGTAGCACTGAACATCAGTACCTTTTTTCTTCCCTTTTCAATCACGAGATTGGTGGCCTTTTTCACCACACTTGTAACAGACACCCATTCTATTCAAGAAAGTACCAGGGTGTTTCTTCCCACATTTACCACATGATGGATATTAAACCTTTCCCCTCTTCCCCTTATTTCCATTCCCAGATTGATCATCAGATCTCTTCTTCTCTTGTTTTTCAATAAAGGCATAAGACTTTGAGAATTCTTTATCTGTCTTGATAGCACATGAGACAATGTCTTCATACGACGAGAAGTATTTTGAGACTAATGCTCGACGAAGAAATGGTTATAACCCATCAATGAAATGATCAATCTTACTTCTTGTGTTACGTATATAATCTCCATCATACCTTGCTAACCTTGTAAAGTTAGCCTCATACTTTGTGACATTCTCATCCTCCTTTTGTCTCAGACTCAAAAATTGTCTTTCCATATCGGCTCGATGGTCGCGAGGAAACTATTTTTCTAAAAACAGATCTTTGAACTCCATCCATTCCATATTTGATACTTTTTCATCTACCTTCATGTTTTGAATCAATGCCCACCATTGATCAGCATCTCCAGTGAGGCAGTAAACTGCCATGATAACATTTTCCCTTTCACTACTTCCTAAAGCCTGAAATATTTTCTCTAGGTAACTTATCCATTGGTCAGCTACTAATGGATTTGTACTCCCATTTAATGTTGGGGGTTGCTGCCTCATGAAGCGATCTAACATTGATCCTCCACACTGTGAATCAGGGTACTCCATACGGGTAAGGTTATTATTCATAACCTGAGTGAGTTCTACCAGTATGGTGATTAGTTGATCGGCACCAGTTGCATCACCAGCTCCACTATAATTATCTTGATCTGGTGGTAAATCCCTACATGGAGTGTGTGCATTGATACAGTTTCCATTTCTTCCATTAGGCACCATTTCTAAACAATGTCATAAACTAGATCAGTTTATGAATCAAAATACATAATTCCATTCTTATAAAACACTTCACATAAATTGAACTATTTATGGATATAATCCATAATCATAAGAATGTTTCTTTGGGGATGTATATACTCATAATCCCTTCATAATGATTTGTAAACAAAATGAGAGTTATCCTATGAATATCCCCCAGGAGTGTCGTAACCAGGAGTGCAGCAAGGCCTGTTGTCGTGCACCAGTTCACGTTCGAGTCTAGCTCAAAGTGGTGTTTTCGGGTTTTACCCCTAGGTACATCTGTGCCAGAACCTCCTTTACCTGCTCGTATCCAGACATGGATGTATTTCTCAAAAAACTCACAAAATCTCTACAATACCAAAATTCTATGAAGTTATTCTACACTAATCCTCAAAGTACATCTTAAATATATGTGCTCTAATCAGAGTTTATCTAAATATAGCTTCCAAGGATTGTACTAAACTTTCTCTGATACCAACTGTAACATCCCAACCCCAGTTACCTAGTGTCGGTTCATTATTACATAACATTGGCATGATCACAAGAAAGATCAAATCTCAAAAGACTTATTAGTTTAGTAGCCTTGGAAACACTAGTTATATTCATAAGTTTTACATTACATCATAAAAATTAAAACTACAACAACATAGTCTCTATAGTCTACACTCTTATCCACTCATACTATCCCTACAGGTCATTCATAATTTACTTATTCACATCCTGGGAAAATAAAACATAGAAAAGGGGTGAGCTCATATGCCAGAAAGGATAAAAATATAGCGGAAACTTTCATAAATAAGAATAAACATTTAAGGCAATGTATAACTAAATAAAATGCCTTTTAAAATTCAACTTCAACCTCGTATGGAAAAAATAAAATGAAATAATTAAACTTAGTTATTCACATGGATATTCTACTAATCGAATAATCACATGCAATATCAATAACTGCTTTCATAATGATGGAATGCATAATGTCAGACTATCATAACAACATAGCCAAGGCCTTGTGCCAAGACTACAAATAAGATTTTGTCAAGGCCTTATACCAAGACACTAGTTTGTATTATGTGACCTAACGATGCATAGAGGAGATATAGTGGGCTCCACCCGTCACATATTAAGTCCAAAGCATTCCCATATAAAAAGGTTTAAACATAACATAAACATTCGTATTAAAACTAGCATACGAAATGTAAATACATCATCCATAAACCAAGAATGGTATAAAAATAAAACATCCACATTCAAACATATTACAAAAACTTCTATAAAATATAGAAGTTCTTTATCATAATAAATGAACTTCAAATAAGTGTAAAATCCATCAAAGGATATTGACATAGATGAAATCAATACTCTTTTTAGAGAAATATCTCTTTCTATTTTGAAATCATTTAAGAGTCATATTTTTATAAAATAAAACATTTTTTTTGAAAATATTCTTATAACCTTGTAAGGGAAGCTTCGATGATTTTATATCGGCGGAAAATAGCCACACCTGATGTATAAGTTAAAAAAACATTCTTACCTTAATTCTGTCGAAAAGGTTAAAAAGCACCTTGTTTTGAAAATGACGGAAAGATTCCTTCATAAACCACTTATAAAAAGTCAAACAATGTTATAAATGACTTTATCCCATATTCTATTTAATAGTAATAATGTTTTGAAATATATTTTTAATAAACATGGACGTGGATGATAAAGAGATCCCAGTAGATTATTACGTATAATCAACCTCGGATAGTGAAGAGATTGCGAAATAAACCCTTACCTTGTAATTTACCCTGAGGGGGTAGGTTAACCTCCTGTATAATGGTGAAATAATTGTTATTACATTATACAAGAATCATATACATTAATAAGATATCATATATGATCTTTTAACATTGCTTTGTTAATAATATCTTAGAGTTATCGTCATTTCGGGTGTTAACTTGCTCGTTTTCTTTTATATGTTTTGTTACATAAGTTGTGTTTGTCATGGATAGGTTGTATCTTAATCATATCCAGAATTATATCAAGTCCTTAAATACTAATATTAATCATAAAATGAGAATTATACTTGAATGGATACGATGGATAATGAATATCATCGCATTCGTGGAGACGGTAGTCCGTACGTACGCATGAGCGACAATATCATTCTTTTGATATTAAAATAATATATAATTGGAGGGTATAATATATATATAGAATCATTATCATGTTATATTTATTATTTACATGAATTAAACATCATTATTATACCCATCCAAAAAATAATTTATTGAATAACAATTACACCACGACGTGGAGACGGTAAGCCGTACGTACGCACGTATGGGGACATGTTATTCAAGAGATGGATAGAATACTGAATATGGATGTACCATATTTATAATCACATTACAGTATATAGGAGATACTGGATTTATAATTTTAGAATGGGAATAACAAAGAAATAAGATGTTGAAGTAGAAATGAACTTGAAAAGGGGTGGTGAAATCATTACCTCTTCTTCGGGTTCATCCTTTTGATTTGATCAAAAGGGCTCCATAGGTTGGATTTCTGATCAAACTAAGGCCTCTAGGTTGTACTGAGGGATGTTGAGAGAGTATTGGGGATGAGTTTGGCCGAGAAAAAAAGGCTCTGAAGGTGTAAATTAATGAGAAGGGGGAGTGCCCTTTTATAAGAGGGGTGGGGAGCACCTTAGGAAAAGCTAGAAATATTATATTTTAATAAATTCATATTCGGTTTCTAATGGATCCAAAGTGAGTTATTTAAATTTTAAGGTGGGTATGGTCAAATAACACTCAACCAATATAATTTAGACAGGTTTGGTTTACTATATTAACCTTATCATTAAGTATTAACTCTTACTTAATAAGGTTCACTTTTACAATGTCTCTTTGTATTTTGATATTATATGGTTAATAAACTTACTATATACATCCAAGTGACCCCCAAGTGGTCCATTAATGAAACACCTATCATGATACAAGTCTCTTGTCCGATCCATAGATTTTTAGGTTTTTAATATCAATTAATAATATAATATTTGTTTTAAAAACTCTCTCATGTCAATTTTGAAACTAGTCAATAATTGATTTTTGTAAAAATCACAATAGATAGATTACATCGAAAAAAGTTACATAAATCATTACTAACATGTCATATTAACCTATAAAATTAGTTTCATTTATAAAAAGTTTCAAATTATATTTATTTGGGTATTTATAATATCAATTATTTTAATTTTTCACTATTATGGTAATTACTGCCTCATCATTGGGTCATAAATAAATTAAATTATTTAATGTTAAAAATTATAAATAAAATACCATTATGTGTGAAATCTTTTTAGATTTCTAATTAATATTTACAATCGAATTTATCTTATGTATAACCCTATATTAAAAATGATTTATTAAACTAACATTGATTTTAACTCTTTTAACTCTTCTTTGAATTAAATAATAATAAATGTCCTAATCTAATCCAAGTGGACCAAAATGAAAATATTTTATTCAAAAGTTTCTTTTTGTCGAATTAAGCTTATCCAATAGAATTAGGACCTGTGTTATGGTAATATTAATATCATTTTTACCCTTAATTACCCAATTTACTTTTAACCGTGGTAAATAAATGTAAAAAGTTACTATTCAAAAAAAATTATTTTCATCTCAATGAACCACATTTTACTCCTTGATATTAACCGTGTCTCTCGGATTTTCGAAATTCCAGTCACATAAGCTGTAAAATTAAATTTTTTCCAAAAATTTGGTTTTTTAACTACCACTTAGTAGTTTCACTATTCATCATAAAATGAAGTTTTTCAGAAAGATACCAAAAATTCACCCTAGGCTAATTTCGATATTCCGAATCCAAAAATAAAGTCCATTTCGAAAAATAAAATTTATAAAATTTTAAAAAGTAGGTATTACTATTCATAACGGCTAGTTTGATTGGTTGTGGTGTGTTAGAACTCGATGTTGCGTACAACACATGCTATTGCATTATTCAAAGAGAAGCGTATCGTAGAAGCTTGGGGTGTTACATTACATGTCATGTAGACTTTCATCTTTTACTAGATTCCATACTCAAACTCATATTTTATCCCAAAAGGTGAGTATTTAGGAAGCCTTGTTAGCTTTAAGTGTACTATAATCAACTTCTTGAGAATCACCTAATCCACAAAAGAGAACTATATATTTACCATGTCATTAGACCTTAACCAAACCCAAACCAAAAAAATTAGTATGAGATAAGATAATACCCAAAAAGGATTAAAAAAAATTTACAAAATGAAATACTACTCCTAATCACCAAAATTCGTCAAACAGAACCCAAATTTCAACAAAGAGCAGTCAATAAACATCTATCCATAAAATTATTCAAAGTAAACCAAACTAATAATGAAACCCAAATCTCTGAAGGTTTTAATAAAATATTCTCTTAAGATAAATATTAACATTTTTCTCCAAAATAACATCAGTTACTCTTAATGTCTCATACTGAAAAGTAATTAACCTAATCATCTATCCTCCATGATAGGCTAATCATTTCCATAGATAAACCAAAATCAACTTACTCTCAATTCATAAAATCATCTAACTAAAAATAATCATTCAAACTAACCAAGAACTTCACGTAGTCCAGTGGTAGGCGATAAATACCAGTTGCACTTTTGTTGTGGGTTCGATTACCGCAACTTTGTCCGACGTGACGAGTTATCACACAGTCTACATGTTGTTCTTTTTACAAAACTATATAATTCTGAAAACATTCCCCAAAAAGAGATAAAATCCTCAAAAATAAAATTAACATTATTTAACCACAATTGATATCTAATAACTTTCATTTTGCAACCCAAAATGTATTAACCAGTAATTGCATCAAATTCAAGGATCATATAAACCCAAATGGTTCTATATAACTATATCCACAAAAGAAAGGATAATTATTCCTTGAATAAAATTTTCATATATCAAAAATCAGGGTTACATATACAATAAAAAGTCTTCTAATGTAACCCCATCATCAAAATTACTTAATACATTTAAGAATTTCACTATCCAAAAATATACCATAACTCTTGAATCCCTTATATGTTGACTTCTTACTCATTCAACATTCTTCATGATCCATTAACCATTCCTTTTCAACTTGTTCTGAAATACTAATTTTCTACAAACAAAATCATGAATCATATCCTAAGATTCCAATAATAGGAAAAAATATGTTAAGAAATAATCCATACCTTTCATTGGACATTGTTAGTTTCATCATCTCAATCGGAATGGAATTAGGTATTGGTAAATTAATATATGTACGTTCTTGGTGACCCCATTCCCGATACTTCTTCATATGACATGTGTTTTCATAATGACCATGCACACCACATTTACAACATTCAATTGATCCTTTAGAAAGAACTTCTTTCTGTTTCCTAGAGTCAACTAGATGCTTCCTTTTTCCATGGAAGGTTCTTTCTTTATGACCTTCATTTCAACATCTATAGCATCTTTCTGTCCCTTTGAAAAATTTTCCTATGTGTTTATTTCCACATTTCTGACACATTGGTTTTTGAATATACTTACCTTTATGATTATTTCCAGAACTTCTGTAGGGATTTGTTTCTCACATATACGATGACTTATAAAAATCACTAAGGTTCATGTGGTCAATCATGACTCTAGATAGTTGGTTGAGGATACCCACAAAAGTTCTCATTGTAGCTCCCATATCATTTAGTTGTTCTTTCATAAAATTTTCACAGTTTTTATCAAATCCACTGTTACTTTGGTGCCTGCTAGATCCAGTAATTTACTAAAACAAAAAAGTTCAGGGTGAGTATATCAGTAAAATCATAATGTAATAAAGAGGAATATAAACACCAAGATATACTTTTCCAAGTTAACTCAAACTCAATCTAACATTCAAAAAAAATGAATCCATCTAATATACTAACCATTGTTGTTATACACAACTTGTTAGTTTTTCTTAATCAACATTCTAAACTCTAAAGTTATCTAAACCGACCTTTGTGACCAACTATAAGGCCCCAACCTTAAACCTTACTTAATATTGAATTAAATTGAATATCTCACATTGAGGATCTTTTCAGGTTTAGAGTTTTAGAGAATTAGGACCTAACTATTACATTTAAAAGATTACAAAGTAGACACATCAACTCAGCTTCTATTTTTTTCACAAAAAATAAACTCTTGAACAAAATAGTCATGTCTAGTTCATTGTTTTGGACCGCCTGGCATTTCTTAGATCCCATCCTTGACCCTATTCAACTTTATGTCCTGCGAAAAACATTTCAAAAAACTTGGGATGAGCATAAAAAGATCAGTAAGGTTTAGAACAATGCGGAAAGAAAACATCAGTCCATGTATGCATAAGAATCAATGAAATCATACTTTACACATAAAATATAAGCACTTTATCATAACTCATGAAATCATAAGATTTATGAATAACTCATAGAATTCATAACACATAAAGGTAACATGAGGCATTCTTACCATTCTTACATAGGGAGTAACCCTCAAGGTTACGTTAGGAATACCCATCACAGTTTATTCCCTAAATCTCTTCTAAGAAACCTTAGAGTTTAACTCCTTCGTGTTACCCAATGCATTGGAGAGCTATATCGGGCTCACACACCCTTAGTTTATCACAGAACCACCCATCTTCATAAAAATTCTTATGAACCATAATATAATCATATCACATAACATAAACATAATGTTATGATAACATTCCCACATTGAATTAAAAATATAACTGTAGAGACCCGAAGCCTGACGTACATGGACTTTACATTACTTTTGCAGAATACTTAGTACATAAAAAAATCACACACACAAGGATCGTAATAGTTTAGTGTCTTTGGAAACTCGGAACGTAATCTTCTAATCGTGGTGAAAGATCTTCAATATCTCCCATAATGATCTTCCTTTTTTTACCTAAAACCTTTATTTATATCCTAGGGAAAAGAAAACATAAAAGGGTGAGCTCAAATGCTCAGTAAGGGTAAACAAAAGAAAAATCAATCACATCATATTCATAAGAACATAACTTTTGGAAATCTTAACCTGCAAAAGAGAGCATAATTTCATAACATGGGATAAATCATAGTAGTGAAATGAAATCCCAATAATCATAACTTAAAACATAAAACTTTGTGGCATACACACATAATCATAGAGAATCATTTCTTGTCAGTCAAGACTCATTGACAAGACTGTCTTAGTGGACAAAGTCCCTTTCTGAATCGAGTAACCCTCGTTTCAGTCCTGTTTCACCGAACCGGTATAACCTACCGTTCCAGCCCTGTCTATCTCATGAGATATAAAATCTTTACCCAATGAATTGGAGGGAGATATAGGTCCCACCCATCTTATAATGAATCCTTTCTTATGTGTGCCACATTATAATAAACCATACATCATTGCATAACCCATGTAGTAAAAATGGGATTCTTAAACATCATGACATCATAAAACAATTCATATAAGATAAAGGAATTCATAAAAATAATTCCATCACAACATAATCAAATCAATGTAACAATAGGGATAAAAATATAACCCTATGTTATCTTAGATGGAAAATAATTTTGATAAAACACTTGAAATGAATTATTGAGGAAAATATCCTTTCTTCTTCAAAATCAATTTCTTTTCACAAAACATCATGCAATTTTAAAAGAAAGAGATTTTATTGAAAATAGTCATGAATGATTTTGGAGGAAGGTTCATTAAAATAAGGCTTTATAAAACCGTAAAAAACTGTTCGTGCCTTATAAGTTAAAAAAACATTCTTCTCGTACTTTTGTCGGAAAGTCAAAAAGTACCTCGTATGAAAAAAAAACGAAAAAAGATTCCTTTCATATCCTTTACTAAAAACTCACCGAAGGGTAAAATTGGATTTAAACAATTGTAGGTGGATGGAAATAATATTACATATTGATGAAACATGGATGTGGATGATAAAATACACCCTAGTAAATACCAACGTATAAACAATCTCGGATAAAAATGAGATTATGATATTTCCCTTACCTTAGGTCCGACTTGCTTTGTAAGTGTCCGAACCTCCTGTATAATGATTTAAATCATGTTATTGACTTATTCCAGAATCATATTCATTGTTTTTATATCATATATGGTCCACTTATGACTTTATATTACCCGTTCTTTTGTAAATTCATGTTAAAGTAGCGTTTTGGGTAAAATCGTCTCATTTGTCGTTCGTGTAATTATTCATATGATTACTTAGATCATGATTACATAATTCCAGAATATAAAACATGATTTATATATATATATTCATAATACACATATATAATAAATCAGTAAATGGAAAGAAATACACCGTTCATGGAGACGGTAGTCCGTACGTACGCATGAACGCTGTTTTCGTTTCCTTATTGAATTAAATGGAATTAAGTAGATGACATACATATAAATATAAATAATTCTCGTATCATTATTAGGTCATATATTTCATTAGTAATTATTATATATACTTTATAATCATTCATTAATGGTTAATCATTGAGAATGAATCTCATCGCGTCGTGGAGACGGTAGTCCGTACGTACGCACGAGCGATGATATCATTCCCATGGTCGTGGAATTGTGTTGAAGTGTATGTATACTATTTCAGTATCAATATCACTTTATAATAATCATATATGGTTACTCATTACACCTTTATATCCATCCAATTAAGGTGGTGGCGGAAAATAGATTACACCATGGCGTGGAGACGGTATTCCGTACGTACGCACGCGCGATGATTTCTTTTTCCGTAGGATGGATAGATGGTGAAATAGGGTTGTTTCATACTTATAATAAAATATCAGTATATGAGTGATACTGATGTTATTACTTCATAATGAAACAACCTAAGAAGAAGAAGTGGAAGAAGAAATAAAGATGAAAGAATTGGTAACGGTAATTTCCTCTTCTTTGAAGCGCCTCTTTGAGACCTCCTCTTAGGGCACTAAAATTGGTCTTTGAGGAAGACCAGAACCTCTAGGATGTTGCTAGGGAAGTGGAGAAGAGATTTTGGCAGGGGTTAGCAGATCTTGAGTGCTCAAATTGGTGTGAGGAGAAGGGGAAGGAGGTACCCTTTTATAAGGGAGGAGAGGGGCACCTTAGGAATACCTCAAAATATTATTTTATATTAATGTCAAAATCGGTTTATAATGGTTCCAAAGAGTCTTATTTCGAAGCTAAAGTGGGGATGGGTCGAAATCCTATCATCCAATAGGATTTATACAAGTTTAGGAAATTATTTTAACCTTATCAATTAGATTTAACTCTAAGTTAAATAATTTAACTTTTACCGTGTCTTTTTGTTTTCTTTCACTATATGGTTAATACACTTACTATAACATGCCAATAGAAGCCCAAATTGTTTATTATTAATATATATATATCCTTATCTAATTCATTTGGCTGAACCATAGATTTTTAGGAATAAAATAACAATTACTAATATAATATTTGATTTAAAAACTATTTTGTGTCAATTTTGACACTATTTGATATATGATTTTTGTGAAAGTCATAACAGAATCATATGTTCGAACCAAGTTGAATAAATCAACACTAATATATCATAGTAACCTATAAAATTAGTGGAATTCATAAAACGTCTCAAATTACATTCATTTGAGCATTTATAACATCAATTATGTTAATATTTCCTTAAAAGGGTAATTACTGCATCATCGTTGTGTCATAAATAAATTAATTTATTTAAAGTCTAAAAATTATGAATAAAATATAATTATGTAGGAAACCGTTTTATATTTCTAATGAATATTTATAGTCGAATTTATCTTATGTATAACTTCATATTAAAAATGTTTTAGTTATTAAACATTGATTTTAACTATTTTAACTATTCATTAAATAAAGTAATATTAAATGTCATAATCTAATCCAAGTGGACCTAAATGGGCATATTATATTTATAAGGTTGTTTTTGGTCGAATTACACTTATCCAATAGAATTAGGACATGTGTTAGGGTAATAGTAATATCATATTTACCCTTAGTTACCCTATTTACTATTAACCGTGGTAAAAAAAAGTAAAAAGTTACTATTCATCAAAAATTATTTTCATCCCATTGAACCACATTTTTGTCCTTGATATTAACCGTGTCTGTCGGATTTTCGAAATTCCATTCACAGAAGCGGTAAAATTATGTTTTATGCAAAATTCAGTTTTTAACCTACCACTTAGTGGTTTCACTATTCATCAAAAATTGAAAGTTTTCAGAAAAATGCCAAAATTTCATCCTAAGCTATATTTCCTATTCCAAATTCAAAAATGAAGTCTATTTTACCAAATTCATAACATAGAAATTGCATTAATTAATTTTATAATTAAATCCCGCTGTTAAAACAAATAGCGTGTTTTTAAGAAACAATATCTATCAAAAGATTGACACTTGATTATGTCTGGTTTAAATGTGAAATTACATCCAATGACCAACATTGTATTAAATTGTAAAAATATATTCTAAATATACTTTAAAACAACTCAAATTAATAATTTATCACTATTAATTATTTTGATTAAAAAAGTTGTTTTTAATTATAATTTATAAATTTTCACTATTCATCAGAATATGAAAGTTATCCGAAAAGTACAAAAATTTCACCTTAGGCTAAATTCGATACTCCGAATCCAAAAATGAAGTATATTTTGAGAGCTAAAATTTCTAAAATTTTAAAAGGTGGTTATTACTATTCATAACGGCTAGTTATAATAATATTTTAATAGCATATCGTTGTTTAGTGAAACTCGGTATTGCGTACTACACACGCTATCGAGGAAGGTCGCGATTGCGTGTAATGCAAGGCAAGTCAAGGATGCGTGTTGTGCAAGCTCCTTTTTGTGTTACGTACAACACAAGACATTAGTGAAATTAAAAAGAATATTTTTCATAAAATCTCAGGCTGTTACATTCTACCCCCCTTAAAATGAATTTCGCCCTCGAAATTCGTCGGGGTTATAAATGGTTTACTATTTGAAATTTTCTTTGACATAAACCCACATTGTAAAAAGGAATACCAAAACTTGGCTTTAAAAACTAAAGTATGAAATGTAATGATTACCCAAATAAACTAATCACTGGGTTTCCACATAGGTGAAAATATGGATATGGAAGAGAAATCTAACCATCATGTTCTGATGGAGAGTGGTAGAGAACATGGCTATGGAAAAGCCAGAAATCACAAAACCATAAATTTTTGACGATCTATGGTACCATCTGATTAATCAGATATAAGATCACTAGGACAACATTTTTGGTTTTCAAAATCGTTTCCCTAAAGTTAAAGAATTTGAATTAGAATAAATATTTACTTTATTTTGGTACAATCTCACTGGTGTTCGTGCCTTGAACAATTTCCACTTCATCTCTTAAATAAATGAAGTTGAATTTGTTATTCGTGAAGTGTTAGTATGACAGGTCATTCCATTTGTCTCAAACAAAAGGTTAGAAAAAGTTATTAAATATACATAAGTCATTCTTTAGTGAGATTAATCGTATACGGTTTCTAAAATGGACTTATACTTCATATATAATACTGCTTAATATAATAAAACTAGTTTCTACTAAACATGGACTTCTTGTAGGTCAGTGGTAGGCGATAAAGGCCAGTCGCACTTCCGTTGTGGGTTCGATTCCCACAGCCTTGTCCGAAGCGATGGGCTATCGCCCGTCCTGCAGGTTGTCCTTTTTCTAAAACTACATTACTATAACATCCCATCAATAATATCGAAAAAAACTTCTATCCTTAAACAATACTCACTTATGTCCAACATAATCCATTTCAATCTTTAGGCTTATCCATAATACTGCAGTCCACTCTCATAACATAGTGAAAATGATTACCAGAGATTTAATAGCATCGTTGATCCCCATATATCATAAGATATGTTTTGTTGGTCACATTCCAAACATTCAAAGTCCTTAATAATGTATTCTCTTGAATACCCGTTGAACCATAGTGAAAACTTGAATGCAGTTAAAAGTTAACACTTTCCACATACCAAAATCCTCAAAATTCTATATACTCAAACCATCATATCACTTAGTCCTCATATCAATCATGAGCTCATGAATACTATCAAACATTTAATTTTCTCCTTATCCCTTCATTATGCGCATATCATCTACATTCCAAAAATATCTGAATAACCTTTCATGGATACTGGTAACATTAATCATACACTTTCAAAACACAAGGAAAGACAACAGTGTAACAATCCATAGATGTCTCTTTATTCCATAGTAGCATGAGATTACTTATACAAAATTACACATGATAAACATGTAATCATTCCACTACATTCTTAAACCATTGACCGAGCTTCAAAAATTCTTTCATCTCACATATCATTTGTAGTCTCTTCATCATCATCCACATAAATACTACCCATATGACCATACTGATTCTCTTCATGAGTCTTTCCTTTAGGGCATTTGTTTGCATAATGCCCATACATTCCACATTTAAAACACTTAACCATTTTTGATGTCGTAGCAATACCATTATCCTCATCCATGGTGTTAACCGACCCTTTTCCTTTTCACATACTTGCTTTGTGTCCTTCTTTTCCACACCCAAAGCATCTTCCAGTTCCCTTGAAACATTCTCCTTGATGCCTCTTCCCATAAGATTTAAATAGGGGAAATTGAACTTTCTTTCTTCTATGATCATCATGAAACTCTATCTTTCTCTTATTAGCCGAGTGAGGAAACTTACCAAATTTTACTTTATTGATCATATTATGAGATTGCTGATTCGGCATAATAATGATGTTTGGACTTCCAAATCCCATTTCATTTGGTTTCTCATGAAGAATATCATTCCATTGTCCATCATATCCTCCATTATCGTGAATCACCTTGTTTCCAGCCATTTTCTAAAACCCAAAAAGAATAGTGTGAAAGGTAAAAATCATAATAAAGGGGGAGTAACATAAATATCTAATATCTTTGCTTTAATCTAATATCATTACCATAGTTCTAGTACTATATCCTATACGTATACTTATCCTTAGGGGCATCCCTAGACATACCTTAGAAATATCTCTAGGGATCTCACTAACATTTTCGCATCCTAGTTTCAAAAGGTTGACTAAACCTTTCCTCTGATACCAACTGTAGAGACCTAAAGCCTGACGTACATGGACTTTACATTACTTTTGCGGAATACTTAGTACATAACAAAAACACACACACAAGGATCGTAATAGTTTAGTGTCTTTGGAAACTCGGAACGTAATCTTCTAATCGTGGTGAAAGATCTCCATTATCTCCCATAATGATCTTCCTTTTTTTTTACCTAAAACCTTTATTTATATCCTGGGGAAAAGAAAAAATAAAAGGGTGAGCTCAAATGCTCAGTAAGGGTAAACAAAAGAAAAATCAATCACATCATATTCATAAGAACATAAGTTTTGGAAATCTTAACCTGCAAAAGAGAGCATAATTTCATAACATGGGATAAATCATAGTAGTGAAATGAAATCCCAATAATCATAACATAAAACATGAAACATTGTGGCATACAAACATAATGATAGAGAATCATTTCTTGTCAGTCAAGACTCATTGCCAAGACTATCTTAGTGGACAAAGTCCCTTTCTGAATCGAGTAACCCTCGTTTCATCCTGTTTCACCGAACCGGTATAACCTACCGTTCCGGCCTTGTCTATCTCATGAGATATAAAATCTTTACCCAATGCATTGGAGGGAGATATAGGTCCCACCCATCTTATAATGAATCCTTTCTTATGTGTGCCACATAATCATAAAACATACATCATTGCATAACCCATGTAGTAAAAATGGGATTCTTAAACATCATGACATCATAAAACAATTCATATAAGATAAAGGAATTCATAAAAATAATTCCATCACAACATAATCAAATCAATGTAACAATAGGGATAAAAACAGAACCCTATGTTATCTTAGATGGAAAATAATTTTGATAAAACACTTGAAATGAATTCTTGAGGAAAATATCCTTTCTTCTTCAAAATCAATTTCTTTTCACAAAACATCATGCAATTTTAAAAGAAAGAGATTTTATTGAAAATAGTCATGAAAGATTTTGGAGGAAGGTTCATGAAAATAAGGCTTTATAAAACCGTAAAAATCTGTTCATGCCTTATAAGTTAAGAAAAACATTCTTCTCGTACTTTTGTTGGAAAGTCAAAAAGTACCTCGTATGAAAAAAAACGAAAAAAGATTCCTTTCATATCCTTTACTAAAAACTCACCTAAGGGTAAAATTGGATTTAAACAATTGTAGGTGGATGGAAATAATATTACATATTGATGAAACATGGATGTGGATGATAAAATACACCCTAGTAAATACCAACGTATAAACAATCTTGGATAAAAATGAGATTGTGATATTTCCCTTACCTTAGGTCTGACTTGCTTTGTAAGTGTCCGAACCTCCTGTATAATGATTTAAATCATGTTATTGACTTATTCCAGAATCATATTCATTGTTTTTATATCATATATGGTCCACTTATGACTTTATATTACCCGTTCTTTTGTAAATTCATGTTAAAGTACCGTTTTGGGTAAAATCGTCTCATTTGTCGTTCGTGTAATTATTCATATGATTACTTAGATCATGATTACTTAATTCCTGAATATAAAACATGATATATATATATATATATTCATAATACACATATATAATAAATCAGTAAATGGAAAGAAAGACACCGTTCATGGAGACGGTAGTCCGTACGTACGCATGAACGCTGTTTTCGTTTCCTTATTGAATTAAATGGAATTAAGTAGATGACATACATATATATATAAATAATTCAAGTATCATTATTAGGTCATATATTTCATTATTACTTATTATATATACTTTATAATCATTCATTAATGGTTAATCATTGATATGAATCTCATCGCGTCGTGGAGACGGTAGTCCGTACGTACGCACGAGCGATGATATCGTTCCCATGGTCGTGGAATTGTGTTGAAGTGTATGTATACTATTTCAGTATCAATATCACTTTATAATATTCATATATGGTTACTCATTACACCTTTATACCCATCCAATTAAGGTGGTGGCGGAAAATAGATTACACCATGGCGTGGAGACGGTATTCCGTACGTACTCACGCGCGGTGATTTCTTTTTCCGTAGGATGGATAGATGGTGAAATAGGGTTGTTTCATAATTATAATAACATATCAGTATATGAGTGATACTGATGTTATTACTTCATAATGAAACAACCTAAGAAGAAGAAGTGGAAGAAGAAATAAAGATGAAAGAATTGGTAACGGTAATTACCTCTTCTTTGAAGCGCCTCTTTGAGAACTCCTCTTAGGGCACTAAAATTGGTCTTTGAGGAAGACCAGAACCTCTAGTATGTTTCTAGGGAAGTGTAGAAGAGATTTTGGCAGGGTTTGGCCGAGCGCGAGTGCTCAAATCGGTGTGAGGAGAAGGGGAAGGAGGTACCCTTTTATAAGGGAGGAGAGGGGCACCTTAGGAATACCTCAAAATATTATTTTATATTAATGTCAAAATCGGTTTATAATGGTTCCAAAGGGTCTTATTTCGAAGATAAAGTGGGGATGGGTCAAAATTCTATCATCCAATAGGATTTAGACAAGTTTAGGGTATTATGTTAACCTTATCAAATAGATTTAACTCTAAGTTAAATAATTTAACTTTTACCGTGTCTTTTTGTTTTCTTTCACTATATGGTTAATACACTTACTATAACATTCCAATCGAACCCAGAATTGTTTATTATTAATATATATATATCCTTATCTAAGTCATTTGGCCGAAACATAGATTTTTAGGAATAAAATAACAATTAATAATATAATATTTGATTTAAAAACTATTTTGTGTCAATTTTGACACTATTTGATATATGATTTTTGTGAAAGTCATAAAAGAATTATATGTTCTAACCAAGTTGATTAAATCAACAATAATATATCATAGTAACCTAGAAAATTAGTGGAATTCATAAAAAGTCTCAAATTACATTCATTTGAGCATTTATAACATCAATTATGTTAATATTTCCTTAAAAGGGTAATTACTGCATCATCATTGTGTCATAAATAAAATAATTTATTTAAAGTCTAAAAATTATAAATAAAATATAATTATGTAGGAAATCTCTTTAGCTTTCTAAGGAATATTTATAGTCGAATTTATCTTATGTATAACCCCATATTAAAAATGTTTTAGTTATTAAACTTTGATTTTAACTATTTTAACTATTCATTAAATAAAGTAATATTAAATGTCATAATCTAATCCAGGTGGACCTAAATGGTCATATTATCTTCATAAGGTTTTTTTTGGTCGAATTACACTTATAAAATAGAATTAGGACATATGTTAGGGTAATAGTAATATCATATTTATCCTTAGTTACCCTATTTACTATTAACGGTGGTAAAAAAAAGTAAAAAGTTATTATTCACCAAAAATTATTTTCATCCCATTGAACCACATTTTAGTCCTTGATATTAACCGTGTCTATCGGATTTTCTAAATTCCATTCACATAAGCGGTAAAATTAAGTTTTATGCAAAATTCAGTTTTTAACCTACCACTTAGTGGTTTCACTATTCATCAAAAATTGAAAGTTTTCAGAAAAATGCCAAAATTTCATCCTAAGCTATATTTCATATTCCGAATTCAAAAATGAAGTCTATTTTACCAAATTCATAACATAGAAATTGCATTAATTAATTTTTTAATTAAATCCCGATGTTAAAACAAATAGAGTGTTTTTAAGAAATAATATCTATCAAAAGATTGACACTTGATTATGTCTGGTTTAAATGTGAAATTACATCCAATGACCAACATTGTATTAAATTGTAAAAATATATTCTAAATATACTTTAAAACAACTCAAATTAATAATTTATCACTATTAATTATTTTGATTAAAAAAGTTGTTTTTAATTATAATTTAGTAATTTTCATTATTCATCAGAATATGAAAGTTATTCGAAAAGTACCAAAATTTCACCTTAGGCTAAATTCGATACTCCGAATCAAAAAATGAAGTCCATTTTGAGAGCTAAAATTTCTAAAATTTTAAAAGGTGGTTATTACTATTCATAACCGCTAGTTATAATAATATTTTAATAGCATATCGTTATTTAGTGAAACTCGGTATTGCGTACTACACACGCTATCGAGGAAGGTCGCGATTGCTTGTAATGCAAGTAAAGTAAAGGATTCATGTTGTTCAAGCTCCTTTTTGTGTTTCGTACAACACAAGACATTAGTGAAATTAAAAAGAATATTTTTCATAAAATCTCGGGCTGTTACAATCACATTTTAATATATTAAAATAATGAATCCATTCTAAGAACCATTTTCAAAACCATTTAAAACTTTTAATAAATAGATTTTTTAATCAAGGTTTTCCATACCACATTGAATCTTTTTACATTTTAAACCATTAATATACATATAAATAAATCCTTAAAAATATTTTGAAACATGGAAATTAATGAGAAATATTTATGAGGATAAATCATTAAAACATTTAAAATGATATTTTAGATAATAGTTTTTTAACATTACGATATACACATGAATACAATAATTGAGGAATAACATTGAATCATAACTTTATAATATCATGAGAATAAAGGAATTAATGATATAATATTCTAAAGGACAGTATATACACCATATAATAGTGAATTGGTGCATAACAACAATGAAGTATCAATAGAAATGTAAAATGAGATGAAATCCCTTATAAAGAAGGTATCACTAAATTAAGGATAAATCAATATCATAATTATGGGTGAAAAATAAAAATACACCAAATATAAGTGGATAATAAGTGTAAAAAAATCAAAGGTTATTCACACATATTCAAAGATTGACATATTAAATAAATACATGTTGAACCCAAAGAAATCGAAATTGGGTTAAGTAGTTCCCATGTTAAAATTCGACAGCCTAACAGCGTCACTTTAAAATTCATAAAATTTGTTGATGAGATAGAAAATGGTATCTTATAACTTGGACATAAAATTTACATCAATAAGGATATAGAAGAACATATCCCAACACAAATATATGTAAATTAAACAAAATAACAAAAAAGGTCTTTTAAAAAGAGGGTTGTGAAAGGTTCCCTTACTGATTTGGGCAACTTTTGAAACGTACGCCCCATGAAGGAAGGGTCATAAAATGAAGATTTAAATACCCATAAATGATAGTATATTATAAAAATAGTAAAATAATTGACAGTACATACCCCGCACAAAAGGAAATAGTGGCCAATGTAGCCTGAATCTCACGAGAATAAAAATTGAGATGAAAATCCCCATATGAAAATTCGGCAGCCTAACGGAGCCATATAAAACTTCCAAAAAATGGATTGATGATATCAAATAGGGTCTCTCATCATATTAACATAAAATATAAAGCAATTGGAATATAAAAGAACATCCCCCAACATAAGAAATAGGAGCTTAAAGTAAGTTACATAAAAAAGAGTACTTAAAAAGAAAGAGAGAGGTAGGATCAATTACCTCATGTCCGACATGTCTTATTATTTTCTTTGTATTCATGAATAATAAAATTTTCTCAATTTATTATTTCATAAGTACCTCCTTAAATTTTATTATTAAATTCATATCATATGTTATAATTTTATAATAATTAGTTAATAATGTGAGTTCATATTAGATGTTTTTGTCGATGTTTGGTACATGAGTCAAAAATGAACTTGTTTGAAAATAATTGTCCATGTAGTAATAATTACATCATTTGAAGAATAGTATTAATGATTTAAATAATATATATATCTGGTACATATTCATTTTAAACTATTCCATTACATTTGGAGATAAAAATAAATGAAATGCAACATTCATGGAGACGGTAGGCTGTACGTACGCATTAACGCTACATTCATTTATTTGTCATATTAATGGAATTAAAAATAATTGAGAGATATATATATTATAATTCCTGTATAATATATATGTTATATAGGTCACATACGTTCATTAATTTCATTCTTTATACATTCCATGTATTGCATGAACGAGTCACATCACTTGAGGGGGGCCGTAGTCCACACTTCCTCTTAGGAAATTATTGCATTTGCACAACATGAGAAGAATAAAGGAATATTTTAAATATAAAATACATAAGCATATAGATAACATAAGTACCATATATATCATATAAAAAATACAGTGAAATCATAATGGCATCCTTTAATGGTGATAAAAAAATATTGAACAATCATCGTTTCGTGAGGCAGTAATTCGCCATCCACAAAAACAATATGTTTTTTAACAATTAGACGGATGCATGGATAAATGTAGCTCTAATAATTCTTATAAAAACATCATAGTATATTTAATACACTGGTTTTGTTACAAATTAAATTAATAAAAATAGTTCAGGGTGTTGGAGAAGAAAAATAAAACAAAAGAACACTAGGGAAGACTTTACCTTTACATCGGGTACCTCTTTTTGATTTGAGATCAAATGCTTCCTTGGAAAGACTTATTCCCAAAGTGAGGCTTCTAGGATTAAGAGAGGGATTTGGAGGGAAAAAATGGGTAGGGTTTGGCCGAGATAAAGGATTGAGAGGTGTGGGTAACGTGGTAGAGGTGAGGGCCTTTTATAAGAGAAGATGATGGGCACTCTTGCAAAGTTATAAAATATTTCTTTATTATAAAATGCTTTTCGGATTTTAAAGGTCCCAAAAGGATATATTTCAAGGCTATGGTGATAAAGTTTTGAAATACACCCATACTATAGGTTTGTGAAAAGTTTAATACTTAGATTTTACCCTATCTTCTCATTTTAATTAAATCGTTCATTTATGAGGTAATCAAGACATTATCACAGTGTCATAAATAAATAAATTTATTTAATGTATAAAAATTATAAAAAAATATCCCAATTTAGGAAATATTTATAGATTTCTAATGAATATTTACATTCAAAAATTTTACTTGTATAACCCCATGTAATATTTTTTAGTAAAACCATACATGTTTGTGATATTTTAAGAAAAGTTATTAATGTCATTTTCCTACCACAGTGGCTCCATGGGGTCCCCAAGTTGACCCATGGATTGTATTGGTCAGAAATGACTCATCCAATAAGGGTAGGACATGTGTCAAGGTCATTTCATATTATTATAACATTATCATTACCTTAAATTATACTAATTATCTTTAATCGCGATTAATAAAACTTAAAAGTTACTATTCTCCAAAAAATATTTTAATCCCATTGAACCAAATTTCACATGTTAATGACAACCATGAATCTTGGATTTTTGAAAATAAAATCACAGAAGTGGTAAAGTTTCATTTAAACCAAAAATCAGTTTTTTAACTGACACTTAGTGGATTCACTATTCATCAAAAATTGAAGTTTTTCATAAAAATACCAAAAATTCACCCTAAGATGTATTTGATTTTCCGAATTCAAAAATGATGTATATTTTAAAAAATTAAAAATATATAAGTTGAATTAATTAATTTAATAATTAATTACCATTGTCAAAACAAATAGCGTGTTTTTTAGAAACAATATCTATTAAAAGATTGACACTAGTTTAAGTCCAATTTCAGTGTGAAATTAATTCCAATGAACACCATTGGACATAATGGTAATGATATTTTCTAATATCACATTAAATCTAATTCAAAATATGATCTAATTATATAAATAATTTGGATTAAAAAGTGGTTCTGAATAAAAATACAACATTTTTCAGTTATTCATCGAAAATGAACTTTATCGCAAAAATACAAAAAAATTTACACAAAGTAAATTTTGATGTCTTGATTCTAAAAAGAATTTTATTTTGTCAAATATAACACATAAAATTTTCAAAAAGTGGATTTAAAAGAGGTTCGCCATCAAAAGGTGGTTAATCGACCTTTTAATGAATATTAGAATATTTACGCTTAAAATTGGATTCATTCTCATTTTAAGAACCTAACATTTATTGGAAAAAATTAAAAATATTTGAAAAACATATATAATAATTTTGTAGTTAGTTCCATTCATTCTCGCCATTATAATGGCTACGCATTAACTACCATTTAAAATTATATTATTCTATTATTAGAGTGCAACGTAAGATTTCAAAGAAACACGTTGTTGCGTATTGGGTACGTCATCGGGCATAGCATTCCCATTAAAGTAATATTAATACTTTATTCACAAATATTAATAAATATGAAAAGGTAATATTATTTATTTACCTGGGATGTTACATCCTTCCCCCCTTTTGGGAATTGCGTCCTCACAATTTTAAAATTGAGCTTGGAAACTTCATTGAAAGCCCCACATCAAAAAAAGAGTAAATTAAACTGTCACGTTAAAAGAAAGAAAGGGAAGTTCAAAGGTCACACGAGTTAACCCATACTAGGATTCCATGTAGTAAAACATGGATATGGAAGAAAAAACAAAGGGTCATGTTCTGAGAGAGAGTGATAGAAAACATGAGTTGGAGAATGTTAACCACAAGACAATCACAAACATCTGATGGGTTAAATAGTATTCGATTCCCCAATAAGAATAGTTAGTAGACAACATTTTGGTTTTATGTTACTTTTCATTGAGGAATTTATTTTCGAGCATAACTTAATCATTAGGAAACATACTTACTTGTCATGTAGACTTTCAAATTTTACAAGATTCCTTACTCAAACTCATATTTTCTCCAAAAAGGTGAGTATTTTGGAAGCCTTGGTTGCATTATGTGTACTATAATCAACTTCTTGAGAATCACCTAATCCAAAAAAGAGAACTATATATTTACCAGGTCTTCAGACCTTAACCAAAAGAAAATCAAAAAGATTAGTATGAGAACTGATAATACCCAAAAAAGAAATTTTTTTTACAAAAAGAAAAAACTACTCCTAATCTCTAAAATTCGTCAAAAAATACCCAAAGATCAACAAAGACCATTCAATAAACATCTATCCATAAAATTCATCAAAGAAAACCAAACTAATAATGAAACCCAAATCTCTAAAAGATTTAATCACATAGTCTCCTAAGATAAATCTTAACATTTTTCTCCAAAATAACATCAGTTACTCTTAATGTCTCATACTAAAAAATAATTAACCTAATCACATATCCTGCATGATAGGCTAATAATTTCCATAGATAAACCAAAATAAACATACTCTTAATTCATAATATCATCTAACTAAAAAGAATCATTCAATCTAACCAGGGTAATGATGTAGTCCAGTGGAAGGCGATAAATACCAGTTGCACTTTCGATGTGGGTTTGATTCCCGCAGCTTCATCCGACATGAGGGGTTGTCACTAGGTATACATGTTGTCCTTTTTCCAAAACTATATAATTCATAAAACATTCCTTAATAAGTGATAAAATCATCAAAAATAACCATAACATTATTTAACCACAAAGGTTATCTAATAACATTCATTTTACAACCCAAAATGTATTAACCAACAATTGCCTCAAATTCAAGGATCATATAAACCCAAATGGTTATTTATAACTATATCAACAAAATAAAGGTTAATTATTCCTTGATTAAAATTTTCATATATTAAATATTGGGGTTACAAATACTATAAAAAGTCTTCTAATTTAACCCCATCATCAAAAGAGACTTAATAAATTTAAGAATTTCACCATCCTAAAATCTACCATAACTCATAAATCCCTTATATGTTGACTTCTTACTCATTCAACATTCTTCATGATACATTAACAATTCATTTTCAACTTATTCTTAAATACTTATTTCTTACAAACAAAATCATGAGTCATATCATAATATTCCAATAATAGGAAAACATATGTTAAGAAATAATCCACACCATTCATTGGTCATTGTCAGTTTCTTCATCCTCAATCGGAATGGAATTAGGTATTGGTAAATGAATATTTGTACGATCTTGGAGACCCCATTCCTGAAAAATCTTAATAGGACATGTGTTTTAATAATGACCATGCACACCACATTTAAAACATTCAATTGATCCTTCAAAAAGAACTTCTTTCCCTTTCCTAGAGTCAACTAGATTCTTTCTTTTTCCATGGAAGGTTCTTTCTTTATGACCTTAATTTTCACATATATAGCATCTTTATATCCCTTTGAAATATTTTACTATGTGTTTCTTTCCACATCTTTGACACATAGGTTTTTGAGCATACTTACCTTTACGATTATTACCTGAACTTTCGTAGGGATCTGTTTCTCGCATATATGATGACTTATAAAAATCACTAAGGTTCTGGTGGTCAATCATGACTCTTGATAGTTGGTTGAGAATAACCACAAGATTTCTCAATGCACCTCCCATATCATTCAGTAGTTCTTTCATAAAACCGTCATAGTTTTCTTCAAATCCACTGTTACTTTGGTACCTACTAGATCCAGCCATTTACTAAAACCAAAAAGGTCAGTGTGAGTATATCAGTAAAATCATTATGTAATAAAAAGGAATATAAACACTAATATATACTTATCCAATTTATCTCAAACTCAATCTAACATTAAAAAAAACAATGACTCCATCTAATATACTAACCATTGTTGTTATACACAACTTGTCACTTTTTCATAAACAACATTCTAACCTCTAAAGTTATCTAAACTTACCTTTGTTACCAACTATAAGGACCCAACCTTAAACCTTACTTAATCGTGAATTAAATTTAATATCTATCATTGAGGATCTTGTCAGGTTTAGAGTATTAGATAATTAGGACCTAACTATTACATTTAAAAGATTACAATGTAGACACATCTACCCAGCTTCTATTTTTTTCACAAAATAAAAACTCTTGAACAAAAGAGTCATGTCTAGTTCCTTGTTTTGGATAGCCTAAAATTTCCTTGATACCATCCTTGACCCTATTCAACTTTATGTCCTGTGAAAACCATTTCATAAACTTGGGATGAGCATAAAAAGCTTGGTATGGGTTATAACAACGCGGAAACAAAACATCAGTTCATGTATACATAAGAATCAATGAAATCATAATTTACTCATAAAATATAAACACTTTATCATACCTCATGAAATCATAATATTTATGAATAACTTATAGAAATCCTAATACATAAAGGTAACTTGAGGAATTCATAACATTCTTACGTATGGAGTAACCCTCATTGTTACATCTGGAATACCCATCCCAGTATATTCCCTAAATCTCTTCGGAGAAACCTTAGCATTTAACTCCTTCGCATTTCCCAATGCATTAGAGAGCTATATCGGCCTCACCCTCCCTTAGTTTATCACGGAACCACCCGTCATCATAAACAATGCCCAAGAACCATAACTTAATAGTAGAACATAACGTAAGCATAATGTTAAGATAACATTCCCCCATTGCATTAACAATATAACATTTTAAGATATTGAAATAATTGAATCCATTCTAAGAACCATTTTCAAAACCATTTAAAACATTTAATAAATATATTTTTGAATCAAAGTGTTCCCTACCACTTTGAAGATTTTAACATTTTAAACCATTAATATCCATATAAATAAATCTTTAAAACCATTTTGAATAAATGGACATTAATGAGAAATATTTATAAGAATAAATCATTAAAACATTTCAAACGATATTTTAGTTAATATTTTTTTAACATAATGAGAGACACTTGAATACAGTAATTGAGGAATAATATTTAATCAGAACTTTAAAATATCATGTGAATAAAGTAATTCATGATATAATATTCTAAAGGACAGTATATACACCATATAAGAGTGAATTGGTTCATAAAAACAATGAAGTCTCTATAGAAATGTAAAATGAAATGAAATCCCTTATAAAGAAGGTATCCTTAAATTAAGGATAAATCAATCTCATAATTATGGGTGAAAAAATATAAATACACCAAATATAAGTGGATATTAAGTGTAAAAAAATCAAATGTCATTCAAACATATTCAATGAATGACATATTCAATAAATACATGTTGAACCCAAAGAAATCAAAATTGGGTCAGGTAGTTCCTCTGTTAAAATTCGACAGCCTAACGACATCACATTAAAATTCATAAAATTAGTTGATGAGAGAGAAAATTGTATCTCATCACTTGGACATAAAATTTAAATCAATAAGGATATATAAGAACATATACCAACATAAAATGATGTAAATTAAGAGACACAACAAAATAAGTCTTTTAAAAAGAGGGCTGTGAAAGGTTCCCTTACCGATTTGGGAAACATTCGAAACGTACACCCCATGATGGAAGGGTCATACAATGAAGATTTAAATACCCATAAATGAGAGTAAATTATAAAAATAGTAAAATAATTGGAAGTAAATAGACCACATTAAAGGAAATGGTGGCCAATGTAGCATGAATCTAATGAGAATAAAAAGTTATATGAAAATCCCCTTATGAAAATTCGCCAGCCTAACGGCGCCACATAAAACTTCCAAAAATGGATTGATGAGATCAAATAGGATATCTCATCATATTAAAATAAAATATAAAGCAATATGAATATAAAATAAAATCCCCCAAAATAATAAAGAGGAGATTAAAGTAAGTTACATACAAAAGAGTACTTAAAAAGAAAGAAAGAGGTATGATCCCTTACCTCAAGTCCGACTAGTCTTATTCTTTTCATTATATTCCTGAATAATAAACTTTTGTCAATTTATAACTTATAAAAGACCTCCTTTAATGTATATAATTCAATTCCTATCACATATTATAATGTTATAATAATTAGTTAATTATGTGAGTTAATATCAGATGTTTTTGTCGATGTTTGGTATATGAGTCAAAAATGAACTTGTTTTAAAATAATTGTCCATGTAGTTATAAGTACGTCATCTCCAAAATAGTATTAATTATTTTATTATCATATATATCCAGTACATATTCATTTTATACTATTCCATAACATTTGTAGATAAAAAGAAATGAAATGCACCGTTCATGGAGACGGTAGGCCGTACGTGCGCATGAACGCAACTTTCATTTCTTTGTCATATTAATGGAATCAAAAATAATTCAGAGATATATATATTATAATTCCAGTATAATATATATGTTATATAGGTCACATAAGTTCATTAATTTCATTCTTTATACATTCCTTGTATTGAATGAACGAGTCACATCACTTGAGGGGACTATAGTCCACACTTCCTCTTATGAAATTATCGCATTTCCACAACATGAAAAGAATAAAGGTATATTTTAAATATAAAATAAAGAAGCATATAGAAAACATAAAAACCATATTTATAATATATAAAAAATAGTGACATCATAATGGCCACTTTTAAAGGGGTTAATAAAATATTGAACAATCATCGTTTCATGAGGCAGTAATTCGCCATCCGCAGAAACAGTATGTTTTTTAACCATTAGACAGATGTGTGTGTAAGTGTAGATCGAATATTTATTATAAAAACGTCCTAATATATTGAATATACTGGTTTTATTACAAAATAAATTAATAAAAATATTTAATGGTGTTGGAGAAGAAAAATAAAACAAAAGAACACTAGGAAAGAATTGACCTTTTAATCGGGTAACTCTTTTTTATTTGAGCTCAAAGGCTTCCTTGAAAAGACTTCTGCCCAAAGTGAGGCTTCTAGGAGTAATAGAGGGATGTGGAGAGACAAAATTGGTAGGGTGTTTTTGAGACAAAGGCTTGAGAGGTGTTGGTAAGGTGGTAGAGGTGGGGGCCTTTTATAAGAGAAGAGGAGGGGAACTCTTAGAAATTTATAAAATATTACTTTATTATAAAATACTTTTCGCATTTTAAAGGTCCCAAAAGGATATATTTCATGGATATGGTGATAAGGTTTCTAAATACACCCATAAAATAGGTTTGTGACAAGTGAAAGACTTAGATTTTACCATATCTTCTCATTTTATTTAAATCGTTCATTTATGAGGTAATCACTGCATCATCACGGTGTCATAAATAAATAAATTAATTTAATATCTAAAAATTATAAAAAAAATATCATGATTTAGGAAATAATTTTAGATTTATAATGAATATTTATAGTCCAAATTATTACTAGTATAACCCCATGTAATATTTTTAGTAAAACCATACATGTTTGTGACATTTTAATTTTAACTTCAAATAAAAAATTATTAATGTCATTTTCCAACCAAAGTAGCTCCAAGGGGTCCCCAAGATGACCCATGGATTGTATTGGTCTGAAATGACTCATCCAATAAGGGTAGGACATGTGTCAAGGTCATTTCATATTATTATAACATTATCTTTACCTTAAATTATACTAATTACCTAAAATCACGATTAATAAAACCTAAAAGTTACTATTCACCAAAAAAATATTTTAATCCCATTGAACCACATTTTAAAGTCTTAATGAAAACTAGGTATATCTGATTTTTTAAAATCAAATAACAAAAGTGGTAAAGTTTCATTTAAACAAAAACTCGGTTTTTTAACTGCCACTTAGTGGTTTCACTATTCATCAAAAATTGAAGTTTTTCAAAAAAATATCAAAAATTCACCCTAAGCTGTATTTGATATTCTGAATTCAAAATTGATGCCTATTTTAAAAATTCAAAATATATAAGTTGCATTAATTAATTTAATAATTAATTCCCGCTGTCAAAACAAATAGCGTGTTTTTAAGAAACAATATCTATTAAAAGATTGACACTTGTTTATGTCCAATTTCATAGTGAAATTAATTCCAATGACCACCATTGGACTAAATGGTAAAAATGTTTTCTAATTAAAATTTAAAACCAATTAAAAACATGATATAATCATATACATAAATTAGATTAAAATGTGGTTTTGAATAAAAATACAACATTTTTCAGTTATTCATTAAAAATGAACTTTATCCAAAAATACAAAAAAATTACACAAAGTAAATTTTGATGTCCTAATTCTAAAAGGATTTTATTTTGTCAAATATAACACATAAAATTGTCAAAAAGTGGATTTAAAATATGTTCGTCATCAAAAGGTAGTTAATCGGCCTTTTAAAGAATATTAGATTATTTACACTTAAAATTGGATTCATTCGCATTTTAAGCATATAACATTTATTGGAAAAAAGTAAAAATATTTGACAAACATATATAATAATTTTGTAGTTAGTTCCATTTATTCTCTCCATTACAACGGCTAGGCATTAACTACCATTTAATATAATATTATTTTTTTATTAGAGTGCAACATATGATTTCAAAGAAACTTGTTTTTGCGTATTGGGTACGCCATCAGGAATAGAATTCCATTTAAAGTAATATTAATACTTTATTCACAAATATTAATAAATATGAAAAGGTAATATTCATTATTTACCTGGGATGTCACATCCTTCCCCCCTTTGGGGAATTGCATCCTCACAATTTTAAAATTGGGCTTGGAAACTTCATTGAAAGACCCACATCAGAAAAGGAGTAAATTAAAATGTCACTTTAAAAGAAAGAAAGGGAAGTTCAAAGGTCACACGAGTTAACACATACTAGGATTTCATGTATTAAAACATGGATATGGAAGAAAAAACAAAGGGTCGTGTTCTGAGGGAGAGTGATAGAAAACATGAGTAGGAGAAAGTTAACCCCAAGAGAATCACAAACATGTGATGGGTTAAACAGTATTCGATTCCACAGTAGGAAAAGTTAATAGACAACATTTTTGTTTTACGTTAATTTTCATTGAGGAATTTATTTTTGAGCTTAACTAAATCTTAAGGAAACATACGTACTTGTCATATAGGCTTTCAACTTTTACTAGATTCCTTACTCAAACTCATATTTTCTCCAAAAACGCAAGTATTTAGGAAGCCTTGTTAGCATTAAGTGTACTATAATAAACTTATTGAGAATCACCTAATCCAAAAAATATGAACAATATATTTTACAAGTCATTAGACCTTAACCAAAACCAAACCAAAAAGTTTAGTATGAGATCAGATAATACCCAAAAAGGGTCATTTTTTTAGAAAAAGAAAAACTACTCCTAATCTCCAAAATTCGTCAAACAAAACCCAAAGATAAACAAAGACCTTTCAATAAACATATATCCATAAAATTATTAAAAGTAAACCAAACTAATATTGAAACCCAAATCTCTGAATGATTTAATCACATAGTCTCCTAAGATAAATCTAAAAATTTTTCTCCAAAATAACATCAGGTACTCTTAAAGTCTCATACTGAAAAGTAATTAACCTAATCACATATCATCCATGATAGGCTAATTATTTCCATAGGTAAACCAAATTAAACTTACTATTAATTCATAAAATCATCTAACTAAAAAGAATCATTCAAACTAACTAGGTTCTTTATGTAGTCCACAGGTAGGTGATAAATACCAGTTGCACATTCATTGTGGGTTCGATTCCCACAGCTTCGTCTGATGTGACAGGTTGTCACATGGTTCACATGTTGTCATTTTTCCACTATATAATTCTTAAAACATTCCCCAAAAAGAGATAAAATCATCAAAAATAACCATAACATTATTTAACCACAAATGTTATCTAATAAATTTCCTTTTGTAACCCAAAATGTATTAACAAGTAATTGCCTCAAATTCAAGGATCATATAAACCCAAATGGTTCTTTATAACAATATCCACAAAAGAATGGATAATTATTCATTTAATAAAATTTTCATATATCAAACATCAGGGTTACATATACTATAAAAATTATTCTAATGTAACCCCATCCTCAAAAGAGACTTAATACATTTAAGAATTTCACCATCCTAAAATCTACCATAAATCTTGAATCCCTTATATGTTGACTTCTTACTCATTCAACATTCTTCATGATCCATTATCCATTCCTTTTAAACTTATTCTGAAATACGTATTTCATTCAAAAAATCATGAATCATATCATAAGATTCCAATAATAGGAAAACATATGTTAAGAAATAATCCACACCTTTCGTTGGTCATTGTCAGTTTCTTCATCCTCACTCAGAATGGTATTAGGTATTAGTAAATGAATATTTGTACGATCTTGGTGACCCCATCCCCGAAACATCTCCTTAGGAAATGTGTTTGCATAATGACCATGCACACCACATTTAAAACATTCCATTGATCCTTAAGAAAGACTTTTTTCCCTTTCCTAGTGTCAACTAGATGCTTCCTTTTCCCATGGAAGGTTCTTGCTTTATGAACTTCATTCCCACATCTATAGCCTCTTTCTGTCCCTTTGAAACCTTTTACTATGTGTTTCTTTCCACATATTTGACACATAGGTTATTGAACATACGTACATTTATGATTATTACCAGAACATATGTTGGGATTTGATTCTCGCATATATGATGCCTTATAAAAATCACTAAGGTTCAGGTGGTCAACCATGACTCCAGATAGATGGTTGAGGATAACCACAAGAGTTCTCATTGTAGATCCCATATCATTCAGTTGTTCTTTCATAAAACCATCACAGTTTTCTTCAAATCCACTGTTACTTTGGTACCTGCTAGATGCAACCATTTACTAAAACCAAAGAGGTCATTGTGAGTATATTAGTAAAATCATCATGTAATAAAAAGGAAGATAAACTCCAAGATATACTTATCCAAGTTATCTCAAACTCAATCTAACTTTAAAAAAAACAATGACTCCATCTAATATTCTAGAAATTGTTGTTATAAAAAACTTTCCACTTTTTCTTAAACAACATTCTAACCTCTAAAGTTATCTAAACTGACCTTGGATACCAACTATAAGTCCCCAACCTTAAACCTTACTTAATCTTGAATTAAATTGAATATCTCACATTGAGGATCTTTTTAGGTTTATAGTTTTAGAGAATTAGGAAATAACTATTACATTTAAAAGATTACAAAGTAGACACATCTACTCAACTTCTATTTTTTCACAAAATAAAAAATCTTGAACAAAAGAGTCATGTCTAGTTCCTTGTTTTGGACAACCTTACGTTTCCTTGATCACATACTTGACCCTTTTCAACTTTATGTCATGTGAAAAACCTTTCAAAAACTTGGGATAGGCATAAAAATCTCAGTAAGGTTTATAACAATGCGAAAAAAAACATCATTCCGTGTATACATAAAAATCAATGAAATCATACTTGACTCGTAAAATATAAGCACTTTATCATACCTCATGAAATCATAATATTTATGAATATCTCATAGAAATCATAATACATAAAGGTAACTTGAGGCATTCATAACATTCTTACGTAGGGAGTAACCCTCATGGTTACATATGGAATACCCATCACAATATATTCCATAAATCTCTTCAGAGAAACCTTAGCGTTTAACTCCTTCGCGTTACCCAATGCATTGGAGAGCTATATCGGGCTCACCCACACTTAGTTTATCACGAAACCACCTGTCTTCATAAACAATTCTCAAGAAACATAACATAATCATAGAACATAAATTAAGCATAAAGGTAAGATAACATTCCCACATTGCATTAACAATATAACATTTTAAGATATTGAAATAATTAATCCATTCTAAGAACCTTTTTCAAAACCATTTAAAAAGTTTAATAAAGATATTTTTAATCAAAGTGTTCCATACCACTTTGATTCTTTAAAAATTTTAAACCATTAATATCCATATAAATAAATCTATAAAACCATTATTAAAACATGGACATTAATGAGAAATATTTATAATAATATATCATTAAAACATTTAAAACGATATTTTAGTTAATAGTTTTTTAACATAATGAGAGACACTTGAATACAATAATTGAGGAATAACATTTAATCAGAACATCATAATATAATTAGAATAAATGAATTCATGATATATTATTCCAAAGGACAGTATATACACCATATAAGAGTGAATTTGTGCATAACAACAATAAAGTCTCAATAGAAATGTAAAATGAGATGAAATCCCTTATAAAGAAGGTATCCTTAAATTAAGGATAAATTAATCTCATAATTATGGGTGACAAATATAAATAAACCCAATATAAGTGGATATTAAGTGTAAAACAATAAAATTTAATTCACACATAATCAAGAAATGACATATTCAATAAATACATGTTGAACCCAAAGAAATCGAAATTGGGTCAAGTAGTTCTCTTGTTAAAATTCGACAGCCTAACGACGTCACATTAAAATTCATAAAATTAGTTTATGAGAGAGAAAATGGTTTCTGATCACTTGGGCATAAAATTTACATCAATTAGGATATATAAGAACATATGACAACATAAAAAGATGTAAATTAAAAGACATAACAAAATAAGTCTTTTAAAAAGAGGTCTGTGAAAGGTTCCCTTACCGATTTGGGAAACTTTCGAAATGTACACCCCATGAAGGAAGGGGCATACAATGAAGATGTAAATACCCATAAATGAGATTATATTATAAAAATATTAAAATAATAGGATGTAAATACACCACAAAAAATAAAATAGTGTCTAATGTATCTTGAATCTCACGAGAATAAAAATTGAGATGAAAATCCTCTTATGAAAATTCGGCAGCCTAACGGTGCCACATAAAACTTCCAAAAATGGATTGATGAGATAAAATAGGATATCTCATCATATTAAAATAAAATATACAGCAAGAGGAATACAAAATAACATACCCATCATTAAAAATAGGATCATAAAGTAAGTTACATAAAAAAGAGTACTTAAAAAGAAAGAGAGAGGTAGGATCCATTACCTCAAGTCCGACTTGTCTTGTTCTTTTCTTTATATTCCTGAATACTAATATTTTGTCAATTTATAATTTTTAAGGACCACATTTAATGTTCATTATTCAATTCATATCACATATTATAAGGTTATAATAATTAGTTAATTATGTGAGTTCATATCAGATGTTTTTGTCGATGTTTGGTACATGAGTCAAAAATGAACTTCTTTGAAAATAATTGTCCATGTAGTTATAAGTACATCATATCTAGAATAGTATTAATTATTTAAATATCCTATATATCCAGTACATATTCATTTTATACTATTCCATAACATTTGGAGATAAAAAGAAATGAAATGCACCGTTCATGGAGACGGTAGGCCATACGTATGCATAAATGCTACTTTCATTTCTTTGTCATATTAATGGAATTAAAAATAATTGAGAGAGATATATATTATAATTACACTATAATATATATGTTATATAGGTAACATAAGTTCATTAATTTAAATCTTTATACATTCCATTTATTGCTTGAACGAGTCACATCACTTGACGGGGCGGTAGTCCACACTTCCTCTTATGAAATTATCACATTTGCACAACATGCAAAGAATAATGGTATATTTTAAATATAAAATACAGAAGCATATAGAAAACATAAATACCATATATATCATATATAAAATAAAGTGACATAATAATGGACACCTTTAAAGGTGTTAAAAAAAATATTGAACAATCATCGTTTCGTGAGGCAGTAATTCACCATCCAAAGAAACAGTATGTTTTTTAACAATTAGAAAGATGTGTGCGTAATTGTAGATCAAATCCTTCTTATAAAAACATCCTAGTATATTTAATATAATTTTTTTGTTACAAAAGAATGTAATAAAAAAAGTTTAGTGTGTTGGAGAAGAAAAATAAAACAAAATAACACTAGGGAAGACTTTACCTTTAAATCGGGTAACTCTTTTTGATTTGAGCTCAAAGGCTTCTTTGGAAATACTTCTGCCCAATTTGAGGCTTCTAGGAGTAAAATAGGGATATGGAGAGACAATATGGGCAGGTTTTGGCAGAGGAAAAGGCTTGAGTGGTGTGGGTAAGGTGGTAGAGGTGGGGGCCTATTATAAGAGAAGGGTAGGGGCACTCTTGGAAGGTTATAAAATATTACTTTATTACAAAATACATTTTGGATTTTAAGGGTCCCAAAAGGATATATTTCAAGGATATGGTGATAAGGTTTTGAAATCCACCCATACAATAGGTTTGTGACAAGTGTAAGACTTAGAGTTTACCCTATCTTCTCATTTTATTTAAGTCATTCATTTATGAGGTAATCACTGCATCATCACGGTGTCATAAATAAATTAATTTATTTAATGTCTAAAAATTATATAAAAATATCATGACGTAGGAAATCTTTTTATCTTTATAATGAATATTTATAGTCAAAAAAATGACTTGTATAACCCCATGTAATTTTTTTTAGTAAAGCCATACATGTTTGTGACATTTTAATTTTAGCTTTAAAAAAAGTTATTAATGTCATTTTCCTACCAAAGTGGCTCCATGGGGTCCCCTAGTTGACCCATGGATTGTATTGGTCGACTATGACTCATCCAATAATGGAAGGACATGTTTCAAGGTCATTTAATATTATTATAACATTATCTTTACCATAAATTATACTGATTACATTTAATCGCGATTAATAAAACATAAAAGATATTATTCACCAAAAAAAATATTTTAATCCCATTGAAACACATTTTACATCCTAATGAAAACCATGTATGTCAGATTTTTGAAAATCAAATCACAGAAGTTGTAAAGATTCATTTAAATGAAAAATCATTTTTTTAACAACCACATAGTGGTTTCACTATTCATCAAAAATTGATATTTTTTAGAAAAATACCAAAAATTCACCCTAAGAAATATTTCATATTCCTAATTCAAAAATGATGTCTATTTTACAAAATTAAAATGATATATGTTTAATTAATTAATTTAAACATTAATTCCCACTGTTAGAACAAATAGCGTGTTTTTGAGAAACAATATCTATTAAAAGATTGACACTAGTTTAAGTCTAATTTCAAAGTGAAATTAATTTCAAGGACCACCATTGTATTAAATGGTAAAAATATTATCTAACTACACTTTAAACCCAATTGAAATGATGATCTAATCATATAAATAAATTTTATTAAAAAGAGGTTTTCAATAAAAATACAACATTTTTCTCTTATTCATTAAAAATGAACTTTATCGTAAAAATGCCACAAATTTAAATAAATTATATTTTGATGTACTGATTCTAAAATGAATTTTATTTTGTCAAATATAACACATAAAATTGTAAAAATTGTATTTAGAAGAGGTTCGCCATCAAAAGCCGGTTAATCGACCTTTTAATGAATATTAGAATATTTACGCTTAAAATTGGATTCATTCGCATTTTAAGCATCTAACATTTATTAGAAAATAGTTAAAATATTTGAAAAACATATATAATCATTTTGTAGTTAGTTCCATTCATTCCCGCCATTACAACGGCTAGGCGTTAACTACCATTTAAAATAATATTACTTTATTATTAGAGTGCAACGTAAGATTTCAAAGAAACTCGTTGTTGCGTATTGTGTACGCCATCGGGAATGGTGTTCCCTTTATAGTAATATTAATAATTTATTCACAAATATTAATAAATATGAAAAGGTAATATACTTTTTTTACCTGGGATGTTACATTCACAATAACTATCCCACATATTTCTAGGAATGTGAAGTAAACCATTTACACTTTGGTAACATTTGAATCATAATCCCAATGACTGAAATAATGTAAAATTATATGTTAAATACAATTTAGTGAAAATGATTCCGTATATAATATATCAAAATAGTTATTAAAAACACCACATAGTGGAATATGTTTTGAATATGGTATACGAATAACAATTGTAAAAGTCAGATGGGAAATTCATACAGCATGTTTGAGTTCTTTCATATGTGTCCATAAATACTATATATTAAATATTGGTTTTTATAAATTATTTATTGAACCATAATCAAATATATCAGACCACATACGACATACTAATAGTATTTAATCTACTGTTTATTAACATTTTTTTTAAAAAAATCATTGTTTTGGCTGATAATTGCTTCATTTTCGTTATACGTTTTTGTTCAGTAATTTTGGATTTTTTAATTATATCCTAGTTACACCATCTTAACATTTCTAAAAATGATAAAAATAACATGTATATTAATTATAAGGTATTTTTCTTAATCTATTAAATATAGATATAGAAAATGGATTACACCATTCATAGAGATAGTTTTTCATACGTACACAAGAATGTTATTTTCATTTTTATTGACAAAATGAAAAAACAAAAATAAATAAAAATTATTCATTTATTATTTATAATATTTTCAGATATTTAATTTATGTTATTTAAATATATATTTATTATCATCCATGGGAATATCAAATGAAAAACATTTCACATCGCTACCTGTAGGAAGTTGTCTACACATACATCCAAGAGACATTTTTATTTATCAATAGAATGATATATAATAAGTTATAAATGATATTATATTTCAATAATTATTTTTATATTACATATATCACGTATATTCATTAACATAAATCATTATTCCATTCATATAATGATAAAATAAAAAATGAATTGAATCACTTTGAGAGGCGGTAGTCCGCCTAACAAACGTGTGACATTACCATATCAGTCGTGCAATGAATCATATGATGGTTTATGTTATATAGAAATTATAGAAGTTTAATAATGTTATATATATCATATATATAAGTTAAATATGTACTTATATCTAACATTTAATCATGGTGATGGAAAATTAATCACAACGGTTCGCGAAGCGATAGTCATCTTTACACATGATCAACATGTTTGTTCCCCATTTCATTGATATGGATATAGATATAGGGTATTATATTAATATAATATCATATATATATAAAGGGTATGGTGTTTCTATACTATTATCATAGTCTAAAGATCATTAAAGGATTTTAAAGAAGAAATAAAACAAATATGCTTCTCTAAGAATTTTATATCCTTTTCGGAGAGCCTCATTATGATTATATCTGATGTCTTACCAAGAGGAATTACATATCTAAATAAGCCATCTAGAAATCGTTTAGGTGAGTAATTAATGTCTTTGGTAATATATGGTATAATCCCTTATGTTTTGGATGAAAGAAGAGGTAATAATATGGGTTTTCTTTTATAAGTGGTGAGAAGGACATACATGAAATTATTAAAAATATAAAGTGACTCCCATGTTTTTATAATTTAAAATTACCTAACATATAAATATTTGAAAAACATAGAGGTGATAGTTTGTAACGTATCGTCTAGGCTTACCCTTGAATCAGTACTTGGACTGTTTGCCACATGACCTCATGCATGTCTCCACATACGCTCGAGGCTGCCGACTAGGAGCGATAGTCTATAATAGTTAGTGGGGAGAATATATCCTCATATTCAGATTGCCTAGTAGAAAGAGATAATAAACTTGGACAAAGATAGATGAATGTATAAGGTAAAAATCAAATGAATACTTAAAATAGTCAGTTCTATTTTAAATAATACAATAATGTCATGGTGATAAATATCTGAAAGTAGTAATCAAAACTACATGCTTTACATCTTAATACGAGAATATAAGAAAGAATCAAAGCCCCAAAGTAATTCTTTTGGATCATCCAAGTCCCCCACATAGTCCATTCCAACTAAATAACATGTTCAAACAAATGATAATATGTAAGATCCAAGGTCCAGTAACCGAGTAGAGTCTAATAGGGTTCCCCATTTCAATAGCGGCCCAAGCAGGGTATTGGTTATAAATCTCAGTAGGCTGGGACCGTTGTTGTATATATAAATCTAAAAAATGCAATATAATTAGAAAATATGTAGCTATAATGAAGCAACATCCGTGTTGAATCAATAAACTTCAAACTATCCAGGTTCATTAGGGACACCAAACAGAGATACCTGCTTTAACTCTAAGCAAAAATATAAGGGGTTGAATATGATATATATATATATAAAGCATAAATAAACTGTTTAACACATTATTTGATATTATTTAATTAACCTCATAAATCCCCAGGTTCCACAGGACATCAATATCACAATACCTTTTCCATTTGTGCTAGATTTTGAACCATTTCTCATATTCCATTAACAAATCATTACATCACATCGGCTTTCATTAACCATTTAATAAAATTCATATATGAAGAAAGGACTCACATCCCAATGTCAATTATTTGGTGTGGAACGCCATGTCTAGAAACCTCATGAGAATTTGGAGCATCGGTCTATGTGTCACAACCCATGGGTATTTGGAGGATCATTCCCTATCCCATAAAAGAAAATTTGCAAGAATGTTGGGTATAAAACACCATGTATAGCACCCCATGGGTATTTAGATCACAATTCCCTATCCCGTTACTCATTTATCAATCATACTTATATATATATATATAATGGGTGTATAATGTCATGTCCAGAACCCCATGATCTTCTCCATTAATTAATTCATAAACTAATTAATCGAGTCTGTAAATTAATTCAATAACAATTTAACAACAACACAATAACTACAAACTCAATATATAGTCAAACACATCAACTCTATTAGGTAACTCCACAATTAAATAATAATAACTATAACATTAAATAATTCAACCACTAATTAATCTTATCAATTTTTCTAATTAATATAATAATTAACTAATTAATAGGAAAACATCTCAATATTACCTAATTATTTCAAACAATAATTATCTTTAATAATCCATCCTAATACAAAAAAATTAATTTAAAAATTAATTATCTCTAAAGCATCCATTTCAAAATCACATAAGTCATTCATTTGATAATTACCCCAAATTATCCCAATTCAATCTCTCATAATTAACCCCTGATTAATTATTTGTATTATAATTACACAACTCATAATTAATTAATAAATATTTATCTCAACTTAAGTTGTATAATATCTCAAAAGTAGTCCCTTAATAAATTATCATCTCAAAGAACATAATTGATTCATAATTAATTATCTCAACTTCACCAAATTAATATCTCATAATTAATACCCTAATTAATTATCATCTCACAACACATAGTTAATTCATATTTAATTATTTCAACTTTAACAAATTAATATATCATAAAAAAAATTCAATTAACAATCATCTCAAATCACTTAATTAATTCATAATTAATTATCTCAACTTATTCAATTTAATATCTCATAATTAATCTCACAAATAAATATCATTTAAAGGCACATAATTAATTCATAATTACATATTTCAACATAGGCAAATTAAAATAGTATAATATATTCCTTGGTTAATTATCCACACCAAAACATTATTAATTCATAATTAATTATCTCGGCATTACCAAATTAATTACTCACAATTAATCCAACGATTAATTATCTTCTCAGAGTAAAAAATTAATTCATAATTAATTTTTTCTATGTAACCAAATTAATATCCCATAATTAATTTCATAATTAATTATCCTCTTAAATATCATAATTAATTCATTAATAATTATCTCAAATTATCCAAATTAATTAATAATAATTAATCCTTCAATTAATTATCATCCTAAAGCAAAAAATTAATTCACAATTAATTATATCAACTCAACCAAATTAATTACTCATAATTAATCCTCCAATTAATTAGCATTTCAAAGAACAAAATTAATTAATAATAAATTATATCTACATAACCATATTAATATCTCATTATTAATTTCTCGATTAATTATCTTCGCAATGAACATAACTATTTCCGAATTAATTATCTCAAATTAACAAAAAATTTTACTAATAAATAATCTCACGATTAATTATCTATTTTACAACATCATGGAAAAAAATTAAATCATAATTAATCATCTCAATCCCCCAATATAGAACTTAAAAAAATGTTTCTGTTAATATTATCAAAGGAAATAAATCAAAAAAAATTCATTTTATTAATTCCGAAATGTTTAGAACCATACCTCAACAAATTTGGATGTGCCAAAGCATCAGAACTAAAAACTTGACCCACTTGCACACACACACATGAAAAATAGACCACACACGTGGAATTTATCATCTCACCTAACAACCTTTAACTATCACTAATAATTAGTGCAGTTAGGACCAACACACACCCAAAAAATTAACAAAAACATTATACAACCATAATCATCTAATTCCAGTGCTGAAATCCCAATTATCATGTTTATAGACATACCCAAAAATATTAGTGGTGGACTAAATTAATCTGAATCATGTTGCATTTAGTGGATATTATCATATTATGGACAAACAAGTCCCAAGATGCCCACTGGACAACCCTTTACAAGATTGAAAAAATCTATAAAGGGACCTGAAAAACTCGAGCGTATGAAGAGGAGCCAGAGAGGTGGGGGTAGCACGCCTGACATGAGAGGGGGTTGTGCACAAAACCTTCTCACAAGGGACTAGGGGTGGTTCACCACCAACTTATTTTCGCCATCAAAATTAATTACAAAACCTAAAAAAATTTGAATAATAATAATAATATAATAATATTAATTATAATATAAATAACTGGCATTATATTATTCTTATTATCAATTAAATATAAATCATCTTAGATAAACTCAAACTCCTCATTACTCGGTATTTAATTAGTTTAATTTCAATTGATTTTAATTAAATAAATTCCAACATTGGGTTACCTAATTAATTTCTCTCAACAAGGTTTTGTAAAATTAGAAACTCCTACTCATTAACATTATTTAATTAATTTCTCTCAATATCAATTTAATAAAATTATAACCCTCATTTCAAAATAATTAATTAAATTCCCCCTAACGATCAAAATAATTAAATAAAAAACCCATTTCACATTAATTAATTGAATTCCTCTTTACCTTGAATTTAATAAAATGAATCCCCAACTTCTCATTTACATATCATTAAACTTTACCATTTAATATTATCATTATTTGATATCCCTCAACTACTCATTTAAATGTCACATAATTAAATCACCCTCATCTCAATTTATTTAATTATAGACTCCAACTCATCCTCATTCAAAATAAGATTAACTCTTTTCATCTCAATTTAATTAAAAAACCACTCCCTTTCAACATTGTTTAATTAAATTCTATCATCATTAATTTAATGAAATGAAATCCCCAAAAATTCATTCAATTAAATTCTATTCGACCATGATTATTTTTAAATTAATTGCACCAACAACTAAAAATTGTGTAGACTAAATGTTTTGACTTGCAGGGTTTGAAAGACAATGCACAGACCATGCATCTGCTACAAGACACCTGTTTTATTAGGCATGAAATACCCCCATAGTTTAACTAACCATGTGTTTCCTACAATAATGTCACTTCCTGGTCAGTTCTCCAGAAACACATCTAGATTTCTCAGAAACTCCTCAAGACTTTACCCAATACAATTATCAATAAATTAACTAATTCTAACTTGTAAAACATTATTTCAAATCATGGTTTTAAAAATGAACTGTGTAGTAAAAGAAAATGTTCCAAAAAGATGGTATTTTAGCATGGCCCAAAAACACAGGACTCTGTAAAATACCTGCCATACAAAATTATGTTTCCCAAGAATCAATGAAGAACTAATACAACATCAACCAACCCACCAAGGTCAATAATTCTAATTTGAATGATCATAATGCATTCCCAAATTCCAAACACTCCATAAAACAGTTTATAACCCCAAGCCACAACTCATTCATTGAAAGACATTGTCAGCCCATGAAACCCGTACCCGTCGTTAAACTGGTGGTGTTATTTTGAAGTGGTTTCAACACCAACCGCATGTATTGGAAATTCCTTACCAAAATTCCGAAAACCTTCTCAAGACCATCTATCAATTGTCTATTTAAAAATTTTCATTCCCCATTACGAACAATGTCATAACCCAAATAAACACACATCCAACATACATCCATGTCAACAACTTCATGTGAAGCCCAATAACTTTTAAAACCTTAGAATTTCATAAAACTGACGCTATATTACTATCTCTATTATTATTAAAGGATATGGGACATGCTAATTTCATTTTAAATTGTAGAATAATATTAAATTCAAGTTAACAAGAACACTAGTTGAAATGTCACTAGTCAAATCTTTATGAAAAGCTCAAATTCACATACCAATGCATCATCCACCAAAACCCAATTCCTATTTCAACCATGGAATATGTTTTCATTCAAATAATACCACTAAAACTCCTCTGAATGAACTAATAGAGTAACCAAAATTTTGTGCACACCTCCAACCATATGAAGTCATGCTTCCTGGAAAGCACTGACACGTTTACCTGAACCGAAGTGACACTACCACCATAAGAGTGTACATGACCTGGAATGAAATATCTATCTACTCTCCAACATTCTATGTTAGACAGACCATAAACGAAAGTGTTTAATTCCATGAATCACTATTATAATGTCAATATCTCTCAAGAAATCTGACAGTTTAAACTAACTAGCATGTCAAAACACCGAAGTACCAAAATGTCCTCCAGATTAGTTGGATTGTCTCACCATAATTCCCCAATCACTCTTCTATATAGTTAACCCAAGAATGAATTTTAATGCTGACCATGTGTGAGGCATGTCTAACCTACTAAGCCAAGCATTCATTAGTGCTTATTCCCAAACCATTATTCAAGATACAATGACCACCACTCAATAAAATAATGTCATTCTTTAAAAAAACTATAAGTTCTACAAGAGAAAATTAAACATAAACGGTACCAACATTAAAAATATCCTAGTGGGATCAAATAAAACTCCCTCTTTAAACATTTATCATTCTATTTCAATTAATTTTTAACAGGAAATTTGGAATCTACATTCTTTTTTAATAGAGATGTGGTTGGTGAGGTTCCCATTTATTCTAACTGATGTTCTTCAAAAATAAACCTACAAGAGGTCATTCAATCAGAACTCAACAAATTTACATTTAAAACCATTTCAAGACACACAATGGTTATACAAGGATCAAACACATGGGTTACCATCTCCCAATATAAAAGGTTACCACACAATATACTAAGGTAATATAAATAACATTCATCACAATCAATGTTCATTTAACATTTAAATTTTATTAGTAATTTTTTAAGCCTTCAAATACACGTGTTACACTTTTTCTAGTTATCAGGTTCCCAAACACCATAGAATTGAAACTGGATCCCATCATAAATGAATCTAATCGAATCATCACCAATGTGGTTCTAGACTCAGAATGTTTTTACAATCCAAATCACTCAATTCCTGATCTTAACATTAATTGGTTATAATTTTTTGATAATCCCTTGATTAATCAATTGAGTCTCAATCTTGTCTGGATTATTGCTCACAACGGTGTTCCTACTGAGTTTTTTCTTCAGTCATTTAGAATTAAACTTTTACCTAAGTGTAACTTTTGTCACCAACATAGAGAAGATGATATCAAACTATTTTTTTCTCGTGCTATGACTTCAAATTTTTAGAATTATATTACTGACGTGTTCAATGACATATGGATACTCATTAACACTAATATTTCTCATTAAAATGATGTGTGGATCTTGATTCATTGGAAAAAATCATTAAACTCTTTCTTTTGGAGGTTGCAGAGCTCCTCCATATTATATAGTATGATAGAAATTACATTATCCACAACAAATAGGCATTATTTCTTAATGCATGACCGACACAAATTCTAATTGCCATTACGTATGCCACATTGATCCAGAAAGCTCATTGTGAAAACTCCGTTAGTGATTTCTATATTCTTCATCTTCTTAGAGTTGATTGAATCTACATGAAACCCAGGTGCACCATTGAGGTGTTATGGAAAAATCCACTTCTAGGATGTGTTAATATAAATGTGGATGGAACTTCCAAAGGCAACTCGGGGCATGCGGGTTGTGGTGATATCTTTAGATATTTTACTGGGATGTTCCATGGATGGTACTTTGGCAGTTGTGGTACAACCTCATCTTCGGAGGTAGAAATGAAGCATGTGATTAATGCTGTGAATTTCATGAAGAAAAAGGTCTAGATCAATATTTGGATTTAGTGTCACTCAACCACCATAATCCAAGAAATTTGGAATGGTGTGGTCTATCTACCTTGGCCTCCTACTACCCTTTGGATGAGATGTCTGGCTTTGTATCTGGAGATCAACTACGGTGTCATTCTTACCTTTTGTGAAACTAACAGGGTTGCTGATGGTCTTTCCAACATGGGAATCAACCTGGGAATTACATGGAATGATGATCTATATGTTGATATTCTCCAATTTTATGATAGTTATTATAATAAGATTCCTTATTTTAGAATCATGAAGTTCTCTTCTTTATTTTAATAAATTTTGTCTCGTTCTTTGAAAAAAACATCAATTCCCAATCGTGGCCACTTTTTCATTTATCGTACCAGAGGTGAGCTATCCCATTAATAGATTTTAACCAAGCACTGACACTTTCATAATCACCTATATACAATCCCAAAAAATTCGGAAAAATGGAAGAACGAAAGAAAACATGAACCTATGATACCACTTTGTAATGTCTCACCCCAAGTTTTCCTCAAGTCAGTAGTGCCATCGGTCACTACATGACCTCAAGCACATCTATCTGTATGACCAAGGATACCAACTAGAAGAGAGGGTCTAGGGATATATATCGTGGGAGACAATACCCTAAATTCATGTATGTCATGGAGATAAATATATAAAATAATTAAACCAAACAACATGCTTTTCATCTCAGTATAAAATTATGAAATGTTTTAATTCCCCATGGGAGTTCTCCATGATCATCCCAAGATCCCTCTTGGTTCGTTGCTCCTAACACCCAAGTACATGCAAAGTGAAACTGCCAAGATCCCTAAAACTATAGAAAAGTAGAGTATACATGGGTATCCCAGTTCAATGGCGACCCAATTACAGTTTGAGATAAAAATCAATGTATGTTGGGACCATCAGATTGAAGCACAATATTGAAATTTCAATCTAAATAAATAGTGTGTAGTTATAAAAAATTAACAATAGAACTGAATAAATAAACTACAAACCATATAGATTCACATGGGACACATGATGGAGATATGTACTTCAGATCATTGTTGGTAATAAGTTTCTAAACTTAAACTATATATATATATAATTCATAAATAAAATGTTTATCATATTTTTTGATATTCTATATTTAACAGAATAAATCCCCAGGTTCCCCTAGAAACATGTTCCTCGATACTGGTATCGTTTGTGCCTGAGTCTAAACCATTTCTCATATTCAATTCACAAATCATTACATCATATTTTATTTCGTTTAAAATTTAATTCAATTCATGGATGACCAATCGGACCAACAGTCTGATGTCAATTAGTGGGGGTAGAACATCATGTCCATAACCCTCATGATTATTTAGAGTATCAGTCCTTATCTCAAAACCCATGGGTACTTAGAACACCATGTCTAGAACCACGTGAGAATTTGGAGCATTAGCCCTTGCCTCACAACCCATTTATCAATCCCTCATATATATATATATATATATATATATATCATGGGTGTAGAATTTCATTTCTAGCACCCCAAGATATCGTACATTAATTAATTAATTAATTAATTGATTGAGTATGTTAATTAACTCAATAACTATTTAAGGACATCACAGTCACTACAAACTCAACAAATATTTATAAACAAGATTTCCATTAGTTGAATCCACATATAACTAATTATCATAACATTAATTAATTCCACTCTATTAACTAATCTCATCATTTTTTCAAGTTAACTTTACAATTAACTAATCAAATGGCTACCATATAAATATTATATAATTAATTCACAAAATTATCATCTCAAGGATTCCATCATGATATCAAATAATTAAATTACTCACTAATTATCTCTAATGCAACCCTTTCATAATCCCATAATTAATTCACATGATAATTTTCTCAACTTACCCAAATCAATATCTTATAATTAACCCTCGATTAATTACCTATATTATAATCCCATAACTGATAATTGATTTAGAATTATTTATCTCAACTTAACTGATTTAATATCTATTAATTAATCCCTTGATTAATTATCCACTCAATGAACATAATTAATTAAAAATCAATTATCTCAAATTTACTGAATTGATATCTCATAATTAATCCAATGATTAATTATCAACTTAAAGAACATAACAAAATTAAAAAAATTAGTTCAACTTAACAAAATTAATATCTTATAATTATTTCCTAGATTAATTATGTTCTCAAAGAACTAAATTAATCGATAATTAATTATCTCAACTTAACAAAATCAATATCTAATAATTAATCCCTTGATAATTTATCATTTCCAATAACATAATTAATTCATAAGTAATTTTCTCAACATAACCAAATTAATATATCTCAATTATTACCTCTATTAATTATTACCTCAAAGGATATAATTAGGTCATAATTAATTATCTCAACTAATCCAAATTAATTACTCGTAGTTAATCCCTCGAATAATTATCATCTCAAAGAACATAATTAATTTATTATCAATTATTTAAACTTACGAAATTAATATCTCAACATTAATTCTTCAATTAATTATCATCTAAAGGCTTATAGTTAATTATCTCAACCTCAGCAAATTAATTACTCATAATTAATCCCTTCATTAATTATCATCTCAAAGCACATAATTAATTCACAATTAATTATCTCTACAAAACTAAATTGATTATTCATAATTAATCCCCCATTTATTTATCATTTCAATGAAAATTATTAATTCATAATTAATTATTTCAACTTAACCAACTTAATATCTCATAATTAATTCCCCAATTAATATTCATCTGAAATTACATAATTAATCAAAAATTAATTATCTCAACTTGACCAAATTAATTTTTCATATTTATTAACCCGATCAATTATTTATATTACAACCTCAAAGTATAAAATTAATTCATTATTAATCATCCCATTCCTCTAATAAAAAATTAAATCCAACATTTTATTTATCCTTATCAAACTCAATAAATCAACAAAACATTTTTTTATAAATTATGAAATGTTTATAACCCTAACTTAGTAAAACTGACCAAGCCAAATAATCCAAACTCAATCAGCAACACACTCATGTACACATACCCCCAAAAAATGCACACACACTCAGAATTTATTGTTTCACCTAAATACCAATACCGACACCCATATTTACTACGATGGGGACCAAAACAAAAAAAAAACTGAAACACTAAAAAACACATTCTTCTAATTCAAGTGGTTAAGAACCAATTATAAATTTTGTATCCTTACTTGAAAATGACAGAAGTGGACCAAATTAAGCCGAATCACTTCTACTTTGGCGGTGTTCTCTAGAATATGGACCAACATGTATCGAGAAGCCCATTGCACAACACTCACTATGAGAGAAAAACTATGTGAAGAGACTAGAATGATCAATGCGTGTGAAGAGGATCTGTAGAGTAGTGGGTAGCATGCCTCACAAAAGAGGGGGTAGTGTAAATATTCTTTAAATAAGGGAAGAGGGGTGGTGTGCCTCCCTCTTATTTTCTCCCTTAGAATTAATTAAATATCATAAAATAATATACACTTAATATAATAATAATAATAATAACCACGATTATATTATTATTATTATCAATTAAATAAATCTCCTCTTAGATGAACTTCAACATCTAATCACTCATTATTTACTAAAATTACTTCTAATTAAATTTAATTAAATAAATTCCCAACTTACTATAATTCAATTAAATTATCTCAAAATAATTAAATTAGATTAAAAAAATACACCTCATCAATATTATTTTATGAAATCCTCTCAACCTCAAATATTTTTAATAAAAACCCCTATTTCGAAATGATTAATTAAATTAATCATAACCTTGAATTTAATGAAATAAAAATTCAATTTCACATTAAATTTTTAAAAATCCTCTTTACATTGAATTTATTTAAATGAAACCCCATATCCTCATTGATATATCATTTAATATTTACAACTATTTTTAACCTTCTGGGATAACCCTCAACTCCTCTATACATGTCATTTAATAAAATTCCTTTTTATCACAATTTAAATAATTAATGACTCCTACTCACCATAATTTAAAATAAAATTAACTCTTTGCATCTCAATTTTATTAAATAACCTCTCAATCTCAATGTCATTTAATTAAATTCAATCATCATTAATTTAATTAAATAAAACCCTCCATAACTCATTTAAATAAACCATATGGATGGACACGCATGGTCTAATAGTTTGTGTGCAGACCATGTGTCCACTATTGGACACCTATTATATCTTACACGATTGACCTGCATAGTTTGAGAAACAATGAATGGCCCTTGAGAACATCACTACATTTTCCTATTCTCCCCAAACCTATCTTTTCATCTAAGAAACTCCTCGAGCTTTTACCCAAGCCCGTTATCCGAAAAAAATTTGAAGCCTGGATTTAAAGATGAACCATGAAGTAAACTAAAAAGACTAAAAACATTCGTATTTCAGGTCAGACAACAAACATGGGACTTTTCTAGTTTTAGACAATATCTAAAGTCTCCTATTTATGTCCATGCATGAAATACATTTTTCGAAACTAAATTCATATAATTGACCAAATTCAACATTGAAATCAAACTGTAGACCAACCACAAGAGCAGTTTCTAAAGAGAAAATTCCATATAGAAATGAATGTTTTAACATGAATATTCTATATAAAATTTATTAATGTTGAATAAATTATTTATATTTTTTTATATTTTTTTATTTTATATTAAATAATATTTAAAATATAATTTAAATTTGTAAATAATTTAAACAAAAGGGATGTATTTATCATGATTATTAAAAAAATTACTTCTGAAAAAAATATAAAAAATTAAACCAAATAAATTATCGATATTTAGATTTGAAAAATAAATAATTTTTTCAAATGATTTGTTTAAATTTGTAAAAATTAATTTTAAACAATTTGTGAAAAGAGAGATGAAACCACCTTTTAGAAAAATAAATATTATTTTTAGATAACATTTATTTCTCATTCAAATTATTTTCATATTATTTTTAGTAAATAGATACCCATTGATTTCAATTATATAAATTTCTAAACCATATAATATTTTTATTTATTTATTACTATCCATACCCACCATTTTAACTATTATTTTATAATGTTCATGTTAAAATAATATTATTTTAATAAAGTATCACATTTCATTCAAACCCAGTGTCACGAGAATTTAAATCTATCAATGTGAAGAAATAATTTAAAAAGGAAATATATCATAAATTATGAAGGTGCTACATTCTATTCATTTCATCTTGTTGGGTTCCAATAAATCTATCGAATAATTTGTTCCCCCGTAAAATCTCAAGGGGTTACATATATTATATCAATATTTGGAAAATTATACATACTATTTTAAATTATGAAAAAATAAATATTTTATATTGAAATGGGTAAAAAATTAATTTTTTATTTTTTAAAGTTAAAGTGAAAAAATGGATTTTATCAAAGATATTATAAAGTGTGTTTTAACATGAAATTTTTACAACATTCTTACACTATTGATATTCCTTGTAATGGTGGGGTATTTTAAAATATATATTCTAATTTGTTAAATACATATTTTTCCAAGCACTCCATATAAACATATTTTAGATAATTTTACCAAGTATCATAGGCTATGAAATAGGTTTTAACATACATAACCTCTAGAGTTGTATCATTCTCCAATGATTGAAAAGTTTAAATAAATGGGATATAGTTTATTTATCAAATACTCATTTGATTCTTGATGGAAATCTCATCAAACTATTATTATATATTCTATGGTTATATTTTTTTATGATAATCATGTATACTATTTTGCGAGATGTAATGAATATGATGGACTGATAAAAAAATTCAGTTTTCTGATTCAATTTATTCTAGGAGAAATTTTTATTCATAAAAAATTCCAACAATTATTTGGAGGAAATATAATAAAAATCATTGTAATAGATTATATTTTTAGATTCATTACATCAAGTGATTTTTTTTGAAATAATATTTTTTATTTTTTGAACTGTGGTTACAAAGACAATATGGAGAGTTTATTTGATTCCATTTTTATAAAATTTACAATGACATAAAAAATGAATAATTACAAATAATATATTATAATTTTTTATATCTTTTGAAAAAATGAATCTGATAACACCAAAAATATAATGATTCAATGTGTGGATAGAAATATATTGTAGTTTGTAGTTATTTTATTTCTCTATAACATTAGTTGGATGTAACCTGAGATTCATGGAATGAATAATATATTTTTTATCCATATATTGAAATGAACATGCTATGTCAATTTCATAGTGTAATATTAACTCTCCGTCTGGGTTTCTAACCATTTTTGATGTGTATAGTGTAAATTTTAATCAATGTGTTTGAGGCCATCAATGTAGTGAGAAAAATAATAATAATTAACTAAATGGTCTAAAGATACATTTACATCCTAACTAATTTTAGTTTGTATATTTTAGCGAGAAAAAAAATAAATCTTCTAATCAATGTGATTTATTGGTTTTACACATGTAGACAACACCACATAAAATGGATTCCCCTAACAAAGAATGTCTTATGAGACGAAAAAAATGATTGAATACATTGCTATGCCTCTATAGAGAGAGGTTACATAGGTGGTGTTGAGGGAAGGGCACATCATATTTTTGACAAAAATTCAATAGAAATGAGTTATATACATAATAAAAAATTCATTGTTTGTGAAATCGGAATATGGGGTGTGTGATTATAGCATAAAAAACATACAGATTATCTTCAATCTCTTAGGCCATGTTGAGGGGTCATTTTGGGTTTGATTATTCTTTAATAAATATATTGAACAAATTGACATAAAAAATATATTTTTATTTATCATTGTAATGTTTCCAACTCCATAATTAACTCGTCAATGTATGTAGTTTCTATTGAGATTTCTACGTTCTTCTAATAATAAATTTTACTGAAATATATTATATTACATTGTAGGCTCAATGATGTGTGGAATTAAAAAATATATTTATATTGAGTTTGTTTAAATATGAAATTAAATTTAATTATTTTAAAATTAATAAAAAGAATAAATCATTAAATTATTAATGATATTATTTATGATATGTTGAACTAGATAGAAGCAGAAACTAAATTATAATTATTTTATTGTCCCCCTGATATTTCCCTTAACACTTGAGTGGGTTGTGAATTTATTATTATGATGTTTACAAAAGTTAATAAATTGATTTAATTGATTTATGGAAATAATATGTGAATTCTTGATAAAATAATAATAAAATATAACAATGATATTTTATCAATCAAGGTCTTTTATAAGTGTCAAGGTTTACACTTTGAGGATTTAAGTTATTTTCATAAATGAATTTAATTATTAAATACTATAATGTAAATTAAAATTTGAAATTAATGTGAAAATATAAAAGATATTTCGTAATGAAACAAATGTAATTTATTAAAAATTGTTGTGATGTAAGATTTTGTATTATGATATAATAATTATGAATTTGAAAACTAAGATATATTTTGTGCTATTAATATTTTTTATTAATAATTTAATTCCTTTTATAAAAATGCTATATTATTTTAATGGACGTAAACTATGAAAAACCATTATGAATGATTTATATTATTCATCATGATATATTGATGCATATTATGAAGAAAAATCTTAATAATATTTATGATAAATTTATACTGTAGGGATGATTAGGATTTTCTTGATAGATAATATGAATGATAATAGATGAAAACTGTTTCCTTTAAACGAAACATGATCCTTTTTAGTGAATATAATGGAATCTATAAGAGAGTTATAAATATAAAGTATGATTATGTTAAGGAATATGATTATGGTTTCTTAGATTACTTGTGATAATGGTTATATGGTAATAATATATGAGCATATATTTTTGGAACTGAGTGATTCTTTAATAGTCATTATAATTTAATTAGTTTTTAAAATATTGTGGAAAATAGATATAAGAAGGTTGTTCCAATTTCAGGGGAATTATTATAGGGAATTTTCGTTATTGATATCAGTGAAATATTAACTATGTAGTGTATGTGTGTGTTTAACCCAACTCAATGTCACCCATATTATGGAATTTGATATTGTTAATGATACATATGATTTTTTTAATATCTATACCCGCTATGTTGGGTTTGGATTAAAATGGTGATTCAATAGTGTGTTTATATAACTACCCATAATCTACATAAATTATTAATACTTCAAAATTGAAGCACACTTATTACAACATATAACAAAAACATGAAAGGACCGTATAGGTATAGTGTCTTTAGAAACTGGGAAACATAAACAACTAGTTCATAAATCATCTATATTGTCTCCCATTTATTTTATCATATCTAGAGTCCATTTTTGGAATATCTTACTTAATTACCTTCTTCTTGACCTGGGGAAAGAAAACATATAAAAGGGTGAGATCAAATGCTCAGTAAGGGTAATTAAAAGAAATATCAATCACAACATATTCATAAGAACATAACATTTTGAAAATTGTAACCTGCAAAAGAGGTCATAATTTCATAACATGTGATAAATCATAGTAGTGAAATGTAATCCTAATAATCATAACATAATACATAAAACATGGTTTCATACACACATAATCATAGGGAATCATTTCTTATTAGTCAAGACTCATTGCCAAGACTATCGTAGAGGACAAAGTCCATTTCTGAACCGAGTTCACTCCTCGTTTCAACCCTGTATCACTGAACCGGTTTAACTTTCCATTCCAGCCATGTCTATATCATGAGATATAAAATCTTTACCCAATGCATGGGAGGGAGATATAGGTCCCACCCATCCCATAATTAAACCATTCTTATGTGTGCCACAAAATCATAAATCATACATCATAGCATAACCCATGTAATAAAAATGGGATTCTTAACCATCATGCCATCATAACCCATATAAGATAAAAGGACATCATAAAATTAATTCCATCTTAAAAAAAATCAAATCAATGTAAAAATAGGGATAGAAACAGAAACCTATTTTATAGTAAATGAAAAATAAATTTGATAAAATACTTGAATTCCATTCTTGAGGAAAATATCCTTTCTACTTCAAAAACATTATCCTTTCTTAACATTTCACAAAGTTTTAATCTAAAAGAAGTTCATTAAAAATAAACATGAAAACTTGTAAAGGAAGCTTCATGGAAGTAATGTTTTATGAAATCATAAAATCCATTCATGTCGTATAAGTTTTAAAAAACATTCTTCTCGTACTTTGGATGAAAAAGTCAAAAAGTACCTCATTCAAAAAATGAAAAAATATTCCTTTCATATCTTTTACTAAAAACTCACCAATGGGTAAAATTGGATTTAAAAAATTTTAGTAGGATATAAAAAATATTTCATATTGAAGAAACATGGATGTGCATGATGAATATGACCCAGTAAATTCTGAAGTAAAAACAATCTCAGATAAAAATTGAGATTGCGATATTTTTATTTACCTTTGGTCTGATTTGCTTCATAGGTGTCTGAACCTCTTGTATAATGATTTAAATAATGTTATTGGCTAATTCCAGAATCATACTCGTTGTTATGATATCATATATGGTCTTATTCTGAGATTCTAATTAGTAATATTTCATTACTACTTGTTGTTCGGGTGTTTATTGCTTTATGATCTTATGCCTGTTTTGTCGAATAAATTATTATTCCACTTTATTGGATACAGATACATCATTTAAATAATGGTATTAGTGTAATATATATCATATTAATTCATTCAATTCATTTATATAATCATTATTCACTGAAGAACATATAGAACAAGTCACATCACATCGTGGAGACGGTAGGTCGAACGTACGTATGAGTGATGATATCATTCCCATGATCGTGGAATTGTATTTAAGTGTATGTATAATATTTTATAATAAATATATCTTTAAAATAATCATTTAGTTTTATTCTTTACACCATTATACCCATCCAAGTAAGGTGGTGGTGGAAAACATATTACACCACGGCGTGGAGACAGTATTCCGTACGTACGCACGCACGATGATTTCATTTTCCGTAGGATGGATAGAAGGTGAATTAGTGTTGTTTCATATTTATAATAACATATCAGTATATGAGTGATACTGATGTTATTACCTCATAATGATACAACTAAAGAAGATGGAGTAGAAGAAGAATGGAAGATGAAGAAAACGGTATATGGTATTACCTGTTTCTCGAAGTTCCCCTTTAAACTTTCTCTTAGGGCACCAGAGATGGTCCTTTGAAAAGACCAGTGCCTCTAGTAGCTTTCTAAGGAAGTGGGGAAGTCAAATGGGCAGGTGTTGGCCGAGCTTGAAGGCTCAAATTGGTGTGGGGAGGAGAGGGAGGAGGTGTCCTTTTATAAGGGGGGAGAGGGACACCTTTGGAATTATAAGAAATATTAATTTATAATAAATTCCAATCCCACTTAAAAACATCCAAAAATGACTCAAATCCGAATATTAGATGAGATAGGGTTGTAATATCATCAGCCAATAAAATTTAGACAAGTTGGGAATTTATTTTAAACATTATCAACATGATTTATCTTTATATAATCTATTTAATTTTATTTTTGGTAATAATATTTTAAATTTGAAATCACTATAAATAATTACTTATATGTTGTGAATTGTCCATAAATATATTATTTATTACATTTTAGACCATATAAATTTTAATTTATAATTTTTGAATATTTTTGTTATTTTAAAAAAATTTATAATATGTAGTTTTTATAAAATAACAATAGTGTCACATTTGATACTATTTATTTATTTGAATTTAAATAAAATATATACAAAAGATATGTTCTAACTAAAAGATTTAATAGATTCATAACATGTCATTTTTATCTAGAAAATTAGTGGAGAACCTTAAATAGTTCATATAATATTTATTTTAATACTTTTAAAATGATTTATTTGATATTTCAATAAATAAAATAATTTCAACATCACTATTGTGTCATAATTAATGATAATTATTTAATCCATAATATCATAAATAAATTCATTTGATGTACACAATTTTATTATATTTCTAGAGACTATTCATGTTCTAATTTTGGTGAAGTTTATCAGAAAATTAAAATTATTATACTTATAAGATTTAAGAGAGTGACATGTTGTCACTTTCTTTGGTTTTAATAATAATTATATTATTTCATGGTCAAAAGTCCATGAAATGAATCTAGTCTGACCCTTAGGTGATATGGGCCGACTTTTATTCATCCAATAAGATTTTGGAAAGTGTTAGTTTAATTTTATAATCTTATATTTACCCTTAATTACCTGATTTACCTTTAACTGCAGTAAATAAAAATTACCGTAGTTACTATTAATAAACTCAAATAAAATAGAAGTAACCTATTAACATAATTTGGACCCACTTAATCCAAATATGGAATCCATTTTTCAAAATTCAAAACACATAAGTTGTAGTAATTAATTTAAAAGTAATCCTGTTGTTAAGAAAACAGGTTTTTAAAAGTTAAAACATTCCCAAAGATTGAAATGTTTTTACCTATGAATTCAATGTAAAATTAATGCTAATTACATACATTATATTAAATGTTAAAAAAATATATTCTCTTTATACTTTAAACTATTAAATATTATTATTTAACCATATAAAGTATTACGATGGAAAAAGTTGTTTTTCATTAAAATATAGCGTGTTTTTACTATTCATTAAAATATGAAAGTTATCATAATAATATGAAAAATTTATCCAAAGTAAATTTTTATATCCTGATTGTAAATAATAATTTAATTTTGTTAAATTGAACTTATAAAATTGTCAAAAACTATATCTAATGTGTGTGCGCCATCAAAAGGCGGCAAAAATGCATTTTTTGAAAAATACTTATTTTACCCGAAAAAATTATTTTTTTCTCAGAACATGTTCTAGAAAATATGTAAGATGAATAATAATGTTATAAAATGTAAAATTCAGTTAATACTATTCATAAAGGCTAATTTATAATATTATAATAATATATCGTTGTTTAATGAAAATCGGTATTGCGTACTACACACACTATCGAGGAAGGTCGTGATTGCATGTAACACGAGCCAAGATAGGGTTGTGTGCCATGAAAGATTCCATTGATGTTGTGTATAACATAAGACATAAAATATACTTCTCATAAAATATCAGGGTGTTGCAATTTATACCCCCACAAACTCTATCTCTATTCTAACACTAGTCCCAAATACATGTTAGGGTGGTTGAATAGGGGTCATAAAATATTGTCCTAAATGAATCATGTTTATATTTTGTTAAAATAAATAAATAAATAATATCTAATCACATATTCAAAAATATAAAATATGGAAGGAAATTTGATGGAATGATGCTTTTAAATAGTTACTCACTATGAGATTCAAACATTTAAAATGAACAGTATGATTTACCGATATACCTAAAATCACTAATAATAAAATGTGATTATATGATTAGGTAAGGATGACATAAAATCCAAGGTTTGAAACCTATTTCATTCTAAATACACATTCTATAAACAAAGATATATAATTAATTGTCTACCCATAAGTTATTAAGAATTATTTTCTAAAAATATAGTAAATATATTAACAAGTTTAGATATACCCACTTTGTCTATATATATTGATTATATTCACATTTTTAGTTATTTTAATATTCTTCTCAATAGCTTATTTAATAAATATATTGATGTATAATTTCCACTAATAATTGACCAAAAAAATATCTTATATCAATTATAGTAATCTTCCCTTATTTATTATATTATATGATCATTCAAAAATTTCCTCCAAAAAAGGTAATATGATATAAATTTGTTGACATAAAAGTTCATCCATTAAGAATGATTCATCAATCTTAAATACTTATTTTCACTCAATGAATTAAAATCAAACATAATATATCATATTATCAATAATTTTATAAACAATGGATTGTTTTTCACTAAATTTTATAGTTTTATAAAAAAACCAGACATTAAAAACTAGTGATTTTAAATTAAAAATTAATAAAACATCAAACAATTTTGAATTTTTATATTTTTATATTTTAACTCACCATGATGGGGTGTTCTAAAAACATTGCATTTTTTATTTAATAAGTTCTATATGTTATACCTAAAAATTTATTACCATAATCACCTAAACCACTACTGATTACCCATTTTCAATATAAAAATTTCTTTAAAATTCCAATAGATGCCTGTATAAAAAAATTGGTTTATAAATATAGATATTAATTATCCCATAGTGGTGAGAACATTTACATGTTCTTATTAACCTTCCCATTTTTCATTAAAACGCATTAATCATAATCAATACACCCACCATACACCATGTTCAACTCCTAATGTTACCAGATATCTAGATATATAGTTGAATGTGATAAATATTTGGTGGAATCAAATATTTTTTTATGAAATCAACTACCGATATCATTTTAATTTAAAATCATCATTAGGGATCATAAAATGATGAGGTGGTCAATACCATTGTGTTTTCGTTTTATCATAATCCAAAAAATAATGTTAAAATATTTTAAAGCCTTATACACTATTTTTCAAGTATCAATACACATCACAGATCATCATTCATCGTTAATTTCTAGGAATAAATTGACAAAAAATATTATACCTTGAAAATATAATTTTTAAATCAACACTTTTATACAAATATTCACCACACTATTAACATAGTTTCCAATATTTTACAACTTACGTTTGATAAAAATATATGTGAAACTAAAGTATCAATAATATTAGTAATGTCCAAATAGTAATGAAATATACTATCACCATATTTCAAGGCAACAGTAGATATATATTGGAAATTAGAGTTCAATAGGGACTTATATACTCAAATTATTATCTTTGTTACAAATATCCAATCAACCCATTTTAGATCACTTATTATTTATAATGTACAATTTTTCATTAATATTTATTACTCATGCCCAAGGATTTTATCTTCCCCAATATCTTTTACTATTAACCCCCCCCCCCTCCAATAGAACATTCCACCTTGATATATTAATTTTTTTTACTAGTCTTTAAAAAAATATAAATATCTACTTCTTGAATGTATATACTTTTTCAGTGAATTTTTATAGTTTCTCAAAAATCACTATTATCTCATATTTTACATTAAAAATGGGTATGATCCTATCAAACATAAATATCATAGTAAAAAAATAAAATAATTGTGGTAGAGGTGAAACGCTAAATATCATCACGATTTAGGAGGTTGATTAGAGAAATGATCCATCCAAATCCTCTCAAAAACTAATGTGGCTAATGGTTTTGTAGTATTTTTCATGATCGGTTTATGTGTACCAATTTACAATACCATAAAACTACTTTCATAAGAAAAAAATCATTTCTCAAACATTAATGTTGTATCTTATTTTATATCTCTAAATTTTAATGATTAATATAAATACATATTTAATTAATATATATGATATTTATATCATTGTCACAGTTTTCTATATTTCATATATTTCTTCAATGTAAGAAGAAAAAAAATTAATAAAATGATATCATACTCCAAGAAAATAGATATTACTTGAAATTTTACTTTAATATGGATTTATTAATAAAAGAGTAATTGAAGGTCATAAAAAGGCATATATGATATGATATATAATATTATTATTATATTATAGATAAATACTTTATTTTATTTATTATAAATGAGGCTCAGATGTGCCAGAATGAATTTGAGACTTATGGGAAGTGATATGCATCTTAATTTTCATTCATAGATTCATCTGTTATGGTATACACCAAAAATATTTTTTTTAGGTGTTTATACATACTTTTTAACATGTAATATGAATAATTTATCTATTCTAAATATATTTGATATTTTATTTAATGTTTTTACTTCATGGGGATTAAAATTCAAGGTTTCTAAATTTGTAAATATTTCATGTTACAATCTCATATTTTATCGCGATTTTTTATGATTATGTTCCTAATGTTGAAAAATTATCATCTAGATATCAATAACTCTAATAAATTATTACATTTTATGACTATATATGATATTTTCAAGTAATATTAACAATTATTCACTACACAATAATGAATGTTATTTATAAAATTTTTAAGGAAAAAAAATATTCTTTTTCTTCTTTGGCCAAAAACGCATTTTTATCAAAAACTTTGTTTTCTAAAAATGATTTAAATTTATTATATAAATATAAAAATATTTATTAAATATATTTTTACCAATTTATGTTGTTTAATTTTTTTTAAAGAATATTAATATCCTTTTTCAAAATAATACAATTTGGATTTTATTGAAAATATAAATGGAATATCTATTTTAATATTTGTGTCATGAATATAATTTCCCACCACCAAGAACATTATTTCATTTGATAATTACATTATAATTTTTTAATTAATTATCAATGAAAAAAAATTCTATAATATTTTATCAAATTTTGTTTGGAAATTTTATTTTTAAATAAAAGTTATTGTACCCAAGAATCATTCCTTGTTATTTGTCTTTCAAAATTATTCCCTATCATAGGTGACATCACTTGAGGTAATAATTCTTTTCTAGGGATATAAACGAATGATATAATTATTATTCTTTCATTTATTGGTTTATAATTAAAATATGGTTATGAAACCCATTTCTCTTAAATGTGTCATATAATGGTATGATTTTTATGAAACCCACTTCTTTTTTCCCCGAGTTCTACTAAGATGAAATAATGAAATGATTATGATACAAGTGTCTTATACATAAGTAATGACATTATAAAATTTTTATGAAAATAATTTCATTTCGTGTGTTATGATATGATAAATATTTTATGATTACATGGAACACATACGTTGGATTATCAATACGTGATATGTGGGGCATATATCTCTCTAAAGTACATCAAGTAATAATTTATATCTCATGCGATAGAAAGAACTAAAATGGGTAGTGAACCTAGTTTAGTAACATACCATTTCTTATAAGATGGTCTTGGGATTAAAACATGGTTGTTATCATTATTTTGAGTGTGAACCCATTCCACAATGATATGATTGTTAGTGATCCTTCACTATTAAGGATATTATTTTCTATATTTATTTGTATTCCCAAAATCAAAAACTTATCAAAATATTATGATATCATGTATAATGTTATTTGGTTTACTTTTTATTCATTTCTTAATTACACCCAATATTTACACAAAGACTCATTAAAGTGATCTATTATTTGATTTATATGGTTTTAAAATGTCATGGTCTTATTTTCAATACCCTTATGATAATTATAATATTATATATCACCCTTATTTACAATTATAGTGAATATATTTTCACAATTTATTATGTTTCCTTTCCTATGGTTATAGAAAAATGTGTTATGTTTAATATTTCTTTGGAGGGTGATAGTTATGGAAATGTCATTGAATATAATTTTTTTTTCCTTTGAACCATTGTTTTATCATTCCTTACTTTTAAATGTGTTTTACCATTACGATCCTATGGAATGAATTTTTATAATGTAATAACGGTTCATAGAAATTATGTAATATCTTTTTATAGTAATCCATGGTCATTATAGTTGGTATCTAAGGATAAGCGTATTTGTCATTTGGATACTACTATGAGAAAACAATACTCAGATCCTGAGGATATTTCAATGAATTTGTGTAGGGATACATTTAAGTAGGTGTAGCACCACTATTTTTTGGTATTTAACCATTATTATACATTTTTATGAGGTTAAAGTTGTTGGGTATTGTTTTTGATATTTTGGTAAGGTGTTGGATTTATTTGTAGGCTTTTTAATGGTGCACATTTTGAGCATAGTTTGGTAAAAATATGTAAGATCAATAGGTAACCAGGTAAGTTCAAGTAGTGGGATTCACATGATTTTATCATGGATTTTCTAAATTTTAGAGGAAACTAAGAATAGTCCCTTGTGAGGAAGTATCATGCACATATTTTGTGCTCAATTTACAAAATCGTGCGTGCTAATCGTGAGGGGCAATAAAAATTGGTTTTTAATTATGGGACAACTTTGGGATTTCCCCAAAATGCATCCTCTCTTTCTCTATGTAATCCATAATAATTATTTATTATTTTAAAGATATATAGGGGATATTAAAATAATTTTTGTAGTGATTATTAGTGTTTTCATTGTTCTGTGAAGGCAATTATTCTCCATTAAGTCACCACTCATAGTTAATTTTTTGTTTTCCATATATCTAGTTCTGTCACTCTCTCTCTCAGTTTTCTATATCTACACCTTTTTCATATATATATAGGAATTTTTTTCCTAAAATTCATTTATTGGGGAATATTTATGGTAGGAAATGGGTTCTATGGAGGTTTTGGTGGAGATTTCACCCAGATTTGTGGTGTGGTTGGGCGTTGGTCAATTTCACAAAAACCTAAGGAAGGGGCTTATCAAAATTATCCATTTTTCTAAAAAAAGAAGTATTTATCCATATTAATATATTATTCATTAGATAGAATTTGAATATGTTTTTTATGCTTGATTTTCGATCATTTTGTAACAATTTGTGTGTTTTCAGGAAAAGTTCCTTTTGAGGTAAATTTTTTTATTGTTAGAATTTAAAATGATAATTTTAAATTATTTTTTATTGTTTCATCGAAATGGTTTTTAAAATTTTTTTCTAATAAAATTTTCGTTTTAATGATGTATTAATTTTCAGGTTTAATGGCTAAAGGGATTGTTTGGTTGATAAATGGGTTTTTTCAAATTGTAGTGGATTTATTGGGAGTATATGACTATTTATTAGCTAATGAATTTTATGAATTTGTTTCAAGGATGATAAGTGGAAAAAACTAAAAATTTAAAAATTTTATGGATAGTTGATTGAAGTGACACCATCGAAGTTTAGTCGGTAGGAAGTACCATTAGATTTGGAATGTTGTAAATGTGCTTGGATGGGAACTTCCATCGTGATTGTTACTATTTTGGGTGTGTGAAACCCTACTGTTATTCTTTTTTTCTTTAATGGGTATTCATGGTGAAAATATTTTTACTAACATGTTATGGTAAACAGATTATGGCATGGTTGTTTTTCTATGACTTTTTTTTGTGGATTTGTGTAAAATTGGCTTGGTAATGGTGTGTTTTCCTTGGTAAAAATTGTTGAACAATTTTATGTTTATATAAAAAAATTATATAAATGTGAATATGGTTATATTCTAGTGGTATGCAAAGGGAATCAATTTTGGGAAAACCTATTGAATATTTTTACTCTCCCCATGCTTTGTCACTTTGGTGCATTTAAAGATGTCATTTTCTAAGACACATGTAAGGGTAAAGCATCTCATTTTGCTAGCGGCTTATTATGATGTTGGGATAGCTTTGTGTTTCATGGTCCATGGAGCTTGGATGGAGCTGGTGGACTTGTTTCATAGTTTCTAGGGTTTTGTTTTTTAGTCATCCGATTAGTACTCTAATATTGGAATTTTTATGGTTGATTAGTACTTGTGTATGGGAATTGTTGTGGAATTGGTTGGGATGCATGGTTGGTCCATGGTAATGTGTTACAATGGTTTACATTATTGTCATGCATTATATAGACATTGTTGGTCATATATTTTTTGGAAGGTTGTTTTTCATTAATGGTAAAATTAGTCCCCAATGGTTCTTGATTCCCTCAACATTTATTTCAATCCTTTTTCACCTTGGGAACATCACTTAAGGCCTAGTAGAATCTCACATCCTAATCAAGCTGAAGAAAATGATGTATGTTGTTACAAGTGGTATCATTTATCCTGGTCCATGACCTCCATGTTGTTTGGTTCCATAGTGTTAGTTGTCGGTCTTGGTGTTGGGATTTCTCCTCGGTCTATTCATTAATATGATATGGTAGTAAGGTATAGGATTGTTGAAATGTGAAATGTATAGAAAAAAAGATGTAGAAAACCCTTTTTATCTAGAAATTCATGACACCATGGTGTTTGGTATATAAGTGTTTTGAGAAACCTATAGGAGCATGACCTCATAATCATAGGTGTATCCAATGAGATGAACATGGAATTCCATGTAGGAAATAATTTCCAATAGGATGGATATTTCATTGGCATGATGATTTAAATTGTTGTATGAATATATGGACCTGTGAAAAATATCAAAATTACATTCATATTGGTTGATTTGAAATGTGTATATTTATGGTATTTTAAAAATGTGTCAATTTTAAAAACATGGTAGGGTTTTTTAAATGGAGTATCCTGGATAATGTGAAATTTTAGAATGACTGGTTGCGATAGTTATAATGTAATTGAATTTATATTTTTAAAACACTTATTGTTAAGGGTGTGATACTGAAGGTTGGATTTTTATTGATAGAAATGACCCTAGTTTGGTTTCATTGAGACCAACAAAAGTACCATATTGAAAACATGGTTTCACCTGAGCCCTAGGTGAAGAAGAAGATACTGCATAATATTGTGCCATGATTTACCAGCTCTAGAATGCGGGAATAAAGTGGATTATCCCAAGATTTTGGATCATGTGATTCCGTTTTAAAAGCATAATACACCCATCTTTTCGGATTATTTGGAACAGGAAAAGGAAAAAGCATGGTTGCTTCTGGGAAGGTGACCCACACTCTCAAGGAATACAATTTTAAAGGAAAAAATGTTTTATAAGTTCTAAAGGGTCCACTAAAGAATTTTAAAATAAATAAAACATACCAAAATTAAATTATTTTAATGGTAAAACATATATTGGACGCAAATAATGTGTATATTATTTTATTACACCACAATTGGGTTATCATGATGTCATAAAAACTTTATATATATAAACGATCTTAAATTTTTACCCAAAAATTCGACTATCTCAGATAATTAAGAAAAATTCATCATTGGATAATTTTGAAATCCTGATCCCAAAATTAATATTCATTTTATATAAATAATTTTATTAATATGTTAATTTTTACTTTTTAAATAAAAACTGGCATTTACCGAAAATTCATGGGTTTTGACAAAAACAGGTTTAAAACGAAAATAAAAAATAAAATTGTATTCATAATCATTTATGATAAATTATATATAATAAAAAGAAATTTAATAATAATAATATTTTATTAAAATATTATTTAATTCATAAATCCTTTGATTCATCAAAATAGATTTCACAGTAGAATATTAACTAAAAATACTAGTTGTGCTTTAAAAACTGTTTACAAAGAAACAATAATAAAATGATTTGACATTATTTATACAAAAATAATTTACATAGAAATTGTTCTAGGGTCAAGATAAATAACACCTTATAACACTTGCAAAATACCAAAGGGTAAGGTGGTCGATGGTTCCATACTCTTGGTGTGGCTCTGATAACATCGCTCGGGTGGAAATATCTATTAACACCCACTTCTCACATTGTCAGTTCCGCAAAAGCTTAAAATTTTCATGATCGGACTAGCCATGGTCAATAGATAATCATAATGACACCACCCACTTTCAGAGCTTTGACAATTGGGCTTCGTACATGGAAAGTCTATGGGATGAGGCCATCACTTCCTTTGTCTGTGTAAATTGGATTTGTTAAAGTCCTATATTTATACTAATCGTGTGATCACTGTTAAACGACTATATTAGAAACAGTAACAATTCATAATGGTATTTTGAAGTCCAGAAACATAAAAACAATGATGTTCACATTTTATATAACCATAATAAATATTTAATTAGATCAAGAGGAATTTCCATTAATGAATGTTTGGGTGATTACAATATTCCCCCTTAAGAAATTTCACCCTCAAAATTTCAGTTTCCCACTCTAAAACAAATGCAGTTCACTCTACTTCTTCACTTCCTCTAAATCCCATGTCGCTTCTTCAAAATTGTTATTTTTTCACTATACCTTGGCGAGGGGAATTGTCTTATTTCGTAGACCGTTTTCTCCAGGATCTATGATCTTCACTAGTTTCTCCTTATTAGAAAGATCATCATCTAGTTGTACTACCTCTGAAGAGAGTACATGTGTAGGGTCTAGTATGTACATCATTAAGAGGGATACATGAAAGACAGTATGTACATTGGCCATGGTAGGTGGAAGTGTAATTCGATAGATGAAAACCCCAACACGATAAAGAATCCCAAAGGGGCCAATGTACCTAGGAAGAAACATCACATTCTTTCCGAACCTCATGAACTTTTTCCATGGAGATATGCATAGAAATATCATGCCTCCAACTTTAAACTCAAGGTCTCATCAAGCGTTATCTGCATAACTCTTCGGTCGACTCTAGGCTGCCTTGATTTGCTGCTGAATGGTTTTCACCTTCTCCACCATTTCTTTAAACATTTCTAGTTCTATATTACAACGTTCACCAACTTCATCCCACCAAGATGGTGTTCTGCACCACTTCCCATTGAAGGATTAATAAGGTTCCATTCAGATGTTTGAGTGGAAAATGTTGTTATAAGATAACTAAAACAGAATAATATCTTGATCCCATCATCCATTTAATTCCATTGAGCACGCTATCAATATGCCCTCAAGTGTTTGGATAGTACGCTCAGATTGGCCATCAGTTTGAGGATGATAAGCCAAACTGAAGTTCAACTCTCTATCTAGAGAATGTTGAAGACTCTTCCAAAACCTAGAGTTGAATCTTGGATCTCGATTAGATAAATAGATAGTGGCACTCCATGAAGCCTTACAATTTCACTGGTATATATCTCTACCTGTTGATAAAATGATAAATCCTCCCGAATTGCAATAAAGTGTGCAGACTTTGTAAGATGATCCACAACAACCCAGATTTCATTGTTGCTTTTTGATATCTTTTGAAGTCCAGTGACAAAGTTTATGGTGATAATCTCCCATTTTCATGTGGGTGTGGGCAATGGTTGCATCATCCCATTTTAATTTTGACTCTCTACCTTCACTTGCTAACACACCATGCACATTGATGTAAATTCATTGATCTCCTTCTTCATATTATCCCAGAAATAATACTCATAGAGATCTCAATACAACTTTGTGTTTCCTGGGTGAATAGATAAATTTTAACTATGTACATCATCAAAAAGATTCATCATCAGCTCCAGACATGATTGGACACATAATATTTTCCCAAATACCACAATTCTTTCTTCATTAACATTTCACTCTGAGGATTTCCCTTTTTTGATAGCTTCCACTTTCATCTAAATTCCAACATCATCCACTTGATCATTTTTTATCCTTTCCAAAAGAGACGGTTGGGCAATCATTTGTTAATGGATTGATGATATTCCCTTCTTTATAATTCCCATGTCCATCTTTATCAAATCAAAGAATATTGGATCCTTCACAATTCTTATCAATGATAGAATTTCAAGGTCCTTTCTACATAGAGAATCAGATACCTTTTTCGCTTTCCTAGGGTGGTAATGGATTGAGCAATCATAGTCTTTGATCAGCTCTAACCATCTTCATTGGAACATGTTCAACTCTTTCTGTGTGAATATATACTTGAGGATTTTGTAGTCCGTATATATTTCACACTTCTCCACAAAAAGATAATGCCTCCAAATTTTTAAAGTGAAGATCACCGTTTCCAACTCCGTATCATGTGTAGGATAATTATTCTCATGAAGTTTCAATTACATTGAAGTATATGCAATGGATTTTAAATTTTCCATCAACACACATCACATTCCCTTCTTCGAATTGTCAATGAGTACCATAAATGTTCTCCAATTGTGGGTAATGTGAGCATGGGCGTAGTGATAAGCCACCTTTTTATCTCCTTGAATATTTCTTCACATTTATAACTCCCAGCAAACTTTACTCTCTTCCTTGTTAGCTTGGTAAGAGGGTTGGAAAATAGTGAAATATTTCTCACAAATCATCAATAATATATTTCTAACCCCAGGAAGCTACGAATATCTGTAACCGATGATGGCCTCGTCCATCCCTCATTTTCATTTGTTTTAGAGGGATCCAAAAATATCCCATTACTTGTGGTGATATTTCCTATCAATGAGACATCCTAAAACCAAAACTCACACTTGTTGTACTTTTCATAGAGAATCTTCTCCAGCAAGTTCTCTAGTATTGTTCTCATATTTTCCTCATTATCCTCCTTGGATTTGGATTATATCTGAATATCATCTAAAAAGTATACCAATAATTTCTCGAGGTAATCCCTACTAAATCTATTCATCAAGTACATGAATAATGCTGGAGCATTAGTGAGTCCAAAGAAATTATTATGAATTCATAGTGACCATATCATTTATGAAAATTAGTCATGGGGATATGTTCCTTCTTCACCATTACATGATAATATCCCGACCGCAAATTCAACTTGGTGAAGTATTGTGCTCCACACAGCTGATCAAATAATTCATCTATTTGTTGGAGATAATAATTTTTCTTTATCATGAATTTGTTAATATCACGTTAATCGATGAAAAGGAACATTGACCCATTTTTCTTTGTGACAAATAGTACTGGTGCACACCAAGGTGAAGAACTTGGGCATATAATAACTTTATCCATATTCACCTGTAGTTGTTTCTTCATCTCCTCAAGCTCCACAACAACCATTCTATATGGAGTCCTGGATATAGGCAATGCCCAAAGTATAAGATCAATTGAGAATTCTAAATCTCTTCTAGGAGGAAGACAAGGAAATTCCTTGGGATACACATTTTCGAATTCCCTCACAATAGGCATCTCTTCAATGATGGTTGCTTCCTTAGACTCAATCATCTGAGAAAGATACACGTACTCATAGGGCAGTAATATCCACAATTTAGTTGACGGAGCCAAAAAAATTTCAGCTTCTTCCTTGCACTTGTATAGAATTGGGGGTCGATTCTCTACATGAAGTGAGATTTCCCTCTCAATTGAAATTTATTTGGGATCTATATAAGGAAATCCAATCCATGCCAAGAATTGCCTCAAATTCTACCATAGGGAGTATTATGAAGTTGGTTGGGAAATTCAATCCATGTTTTATGATAGGGGAGGAGTTATATTAATGGGATGCAATAATTTCCCCATTTTTTTTACTCACCGACATCATTACTTCCTAGATTTGTGGTCATGTTGGGATTTTTATACTAATATTTTGATGTATAAAATAATGCATAGAACCTGAATCAAAAAATATGTTCATTATTATTGAATGAATAAAAAGTGTACCTATCCCCACATCGTTTTGGGGGTTTACATTTGAAGTTGTGATGGAAAAAGATCTCCCTTTCTTCCTTGGAGGTTGTTGGTTGCCGCCAAAAACCCTTGGGTTAGTTAACTAATTATCACGATTTCCTGGTTCTTTGAAGTTGAAGTAATGGAAAACATGTTTATTTTCGAACGAAACATTCCTCTCCTTTGTTGCAGCCAGATGTTTTTCTTGTCGGCAGTTAAAAGCTAGGTTCCATTCTCTTCCACAGCTAATGCATTTTCTCATCCCCTTCTGGAAACTTCTAGGGTGCTTCTTTCTACTCCTTTGGCAAGTGGGTGCTAAATCTTCTTAGCTCTGTTGTATTTATCCATCGAACTGCCATCATTGATGTCCAATTTATGATTTTTATGCCCATGATATCCAGAGATTCTCTGATATCTATTTCTACCTTGAGGGAACATTAGACAATTTCATCATAGCTGTCAAAGTCATGGATCACCAGCACTTTCTTTAGGCTCGGTTTCAACACATCTAATAAGCGGTTAACCTTGCATTCCGAGGGAATGACAAAGCTGGAGGAAAATCATGCAATCCTTATGAAGTTTTCCAAGTACGTTATCATTGATTCCTAATTTTTTTGATGTAGTGAAAGAATGTCACTTTTTCCTTGGAAGTGTCGTTACCAAGAGTGCAGTAAGGCCTGTTGTCATGCACCAGTTTCAATTCGAGTATAGCTCAAAGCGGTGTTTTCGGGTTTTACCCCTAGGATACATCTGTGCTAGATCCGCCTCTACTACCTCATTTCTAGAAAAGGATGTATTTGATTAATAACCCACTTACCCAATACTCACCAATACTTAGGGATGAGTTTATTATTATTATTCTTTTCTCAAATTCTTCACTAAGGTTTTCTAATCCTAGTCCCAAAAATAATAAAAATGTCCTATAATACAAGTAATAACAACCCTTCTATTTATTACACAGTTAAACATGATTTATTAGATAAAATATACACTTGATACAACATATAATATCGAGAAGTCTAGTTTCTTTGGGGCATAGAAACATTACATAACAACTTAGAACATGACACACACAACATCTTTATTGAAAAAATCCTTTACATGACCACAACATTCCCTTGTACTTATCATTTCATGGGATAACCTGAGGAAATGAATAAGATAAGGGTGAGATATAAACCCTAATAAGGGAATAAACATGTAATAACATAAGGAATACAATAAATGTTAGAAAATATTCATATTAATGGAGAACAAGAGAAACATGAAAAAAAAGGAATGATAAAACATGATATTCATTACATGGAAATGTGGAAACAAAACTAAAAATGGAATTAGAATTTTCCAAGGCTCATTGCACATGGAGCATTAGTAAACACTCATTGCATATGAAGCATGAGTAAAACCAAATTGAAATTCAATTAGAATGATTCATCACCAGTTGCACATGATGTATCATGATACTATACTTTACCCAATGAATATGTAATGCCCTGGCCCCAGTTGTCATTAGTTGGTGCATTATTACATATCATTGTCATGATTATAGAAGATCAACTCTTAAAATACTGATTAGTTTAGTAGCTCTGGAAACACTAGATACATTCATAAGTCTTACATTATGTCATGAAGTGAAAAACAGAAACAACATAGTCTCCATAGTCCACACTCATATCCCCTTAGACTATCCTTGCAGGTCAGTCATAAAATACATCTTCAAATCATGGAAAAAATAAAACATACAAATGGGTGAGCTCAGATTCATAATAAGGATAACACTATAGAGAAAACTTTCATAAATAATCATAAACATTTAAGGAAATGTATATCTAAAACAAAAACCTTTGAAACATGAAGTTAAGCATAGTATAGAAAAAATAAAATGAAATAATTCCATTTACATATTCTCATGGATATTCTACTAGTCGAATAATCACATTCAATATCAATAACCACTTTCATAATGATGGAATTCATAATTCCAGACATTCATAACCACATAGTAAAGGCCATGTTCCAAGACTAAAAATAATATTTTTTCAAGTCCTTGTTCCAAGACACTATTTTGTCTCATGAGAACTACTGATGCATTGATGAGCTATAGCGGTCCCCACCTATCACTTACAAAATCCAATGCATTCCTCATATGAAAAGATCTAAACATAACATAATCATTTGTATTAAAACTGGGATATGAAACATCAATACATTATCCATAAACCATGAATGTAATGAAATAACACATCCATAGTCAAACATATCACAAAACCTTTAAGATAATATTTAAGTTTGGTATCATAATAAATCAACTTCACACAAACATAAAATCTATCAAAGGATGCTGACATAGATGAAATCAAAACCTTTTTATAGAAATATCTCTTTCTAATTTTGAAATCATTTAAAATTCACTTAATTATATAATAAAACAATTATTTTTGAAAATATTATTATAATCTAGTAAGGGACGATTTGATGATGTCATAATGTCCGAAAATAGCTGCACCCGCCGTATAAGTTAGAAAAAGACATTGTTACCTTAATTTTGTCGAAAAGGTTATAAACAACATTGTTTGGAAAACAACTGAAAGATTCCTTTATAAACATATTATAAGAGTCAAAAAAGGGAATAAATGACTTTAACCCATTTTCTATTAAATAGTATGAATGTTTTGAAATTTATTTTTAAGAAACATGGATGTGGATGATAAAGAGGTCCCAGTAGAAAATTACTTATAAACAACCTCGAATAATGAAGAGATTGTATAATTAACCCTTACCATGTACTTTTCATTGGTAGAGGGTAGTTTAATGTCATGTATAGTAGTTCAATCATTTTTATTAAATTATACATGAATCATATACATATATATGATATCATATATGATTTTCTAATATTTCTTTTAGTATTATCATTTTTTCGGGTATTAACTTACTCATTATATATTATATATTTTGTTACATAAGACTTGTTTGTTATAAGTAGGTTTAATTTTATTCATATCCAAAATGATATAAAGTCCTTAAAAATTATTTTTAATCATCAAATTAAAATTAGTCTTGAATGGGTACGATGTTGAATGAATCTCATCGCGTTTGTGGAGACAGTAGTCCGTAAATATTTACGAGCGACAATATCATTCTTTTGATAATAAAATCATATATAATTGTATGTTATATCGTATATACATAATCATTATAATGTTATATTTATTATTTTCATCATTTATACTCATGATTTTACCCATCCAAGTGATGAAATGTATGAATAACAAAATACACCACGACGTGGAGATGGTAAGCCGTACGTATGCGCTTCTGGTGACTTATTCATTCATAGGATAGATAAAAAAATAATATTGTTTTACCATATTTATAATAAAATTAATTTATATAGAATATATTGGATTTATTATTTTATAATGTAAACAATACGAAAAGAAGAAATGGAAGAAGAAAAGAACTTGAAAGAGGGTGGTGAAAGATTTACCTCTAATTCAGGTTCTTCCTTATAATTGGCTCAAAAGGGATCCTTAGGATTGATTCATGAATATAGGAAGGCCACTAGGATGAAGGTAGGATAGTTGAGAGGGTATTTGGGAAGGGGTTGGCCGATCCAAATGGCTTTGAAGGTGTGAATTTGGGGGAAGGGGGAGTGACCTTTTATAAGAGGGGTGAGGGGCACCTTAGGAAAAACTAGAAATATTATTTTATAATAGAATAAATTTCGGTTTCTAATGTCTCCAAAGAGGATTATTAAAATTATATGGTGGGGACAGGTAGAAACCACTCATCCAATAGGTTTTAGATAGGGTTGGGTCACTATATTAACTTTATCTTTTATATTTACCTCTTAGTTTAACAGTTTGACATTTACCATGTCTCTTTGTATTTTTATATTATATGGATAATAAAATTAGTATATACTATCAAGATAAACCAAAGTGATTAATTAATGATACACCTATCATTATATAAGTCTTTTGGCTGAACCCTATAATTATATGAATAGAATATCAATTAATAATATAATATTTGTTTTAAAAACTCTTTTATGTCAATTTAGTCAGTATTTGGTGCTTTGTTTTTTCTAAATTCATAACAGCATTATTACAAAGAAAAAAATTTATCTAACCAACCCTAACATGACATATTAACCTAGAAAATTAGTGTAATTCATAGAAAATCTCAAATTGAATTTATTTGGATGTTTATATTATCAATTATTTTAACATTTCATTAATTGGGTAATTACAGCATCATCATTGTGTCACAAATAAATTAAATTAGTTAATGTCTAAAAAAATATAAATAAAATATCATTATTTAAGGATCCTTTTTATCTTTATAATGAATATTTATAGTCCAGTTTATCTTTTGTATAACCCTATATTAAAAATTTTTTAGTTATTAAACTTTGATTTTAACTCATTTAACTCTTCTTTAAATAAAATAATATTTACCATCCTAATCTAATCCATGGGGACCAAAGAGTGGAATAATACTTATCCAATAGAACTAAGTCATGTTTTATGGTAATAATTATACCATTTTTACCGTTAATTACCCTATTTACTTTTAACCGTGGTAAATAAAAATTAAAAGTTATTATTCACCAAATATTATTTTCATCCCATTGAACGAAATTTCAGTTACTGATATCAAACATGTCTCTTGTATTTTTGAAATTACATTCAAAAAAGTGATAAAATTATGTTTTTTTTTAATTTGTATCTTCTCCTAGGAGTTGGGTAAAAGAAGGTGAAAAGTTCAATAAAATTTTTATATATCTAAAATTATTATAAACTGACTATAATGAATTACATTGAAAATAAATAGGTATTATGTATCTATTTTTACCTAAAATAAATTTAAATAAAATAAATAATTATTTAAATAAAAATTCGTTTTTATACTATAAGATAGTGTTTTTCACTATTCATCAAAAAATGAATGGTTTTAGAAAAATACCAAAAATTCACCCTATATTAGTTTCGAAATTCGAAATCCAAAAATGATGTCTGTTTTGAAATATAAAATTTATAAAATTTCAAAAATTTGGTATTACTATTCTGAATGGCTAGTTTGAGTGGTTGTGGTGTGTTAGAACTCAATGTTGCGTACAACACACACTATTGTATTATTCAACGAGAATCATACCATAGAAGCTTGTGGTGCTACATTCTCCCCGCATTCAAATAATTTCTTTCTCGAAATTTATAGAATATTATTGTATAAAAAGAGTCATGTGGTTCTTTAATATAAGTTCCTCGGGTTCCCACGTTGCCTCTTCCATTTTATGGTTTCTCCTTAGAACTTTTACCAGACGAGTCATCTGATTTCTCAACAATTTTTCTCTAGTTTCAAGAATCCGGATGGGATCTTCACAATAAGACAGATCAGGTTCTAGTTCTAATTCCTCATAGGTGAGTACATGCGTTGGGTCAGACATGTATTTTCTCAACAGTGATGCGTGGAACACATCGTGGACATTGGAAAGATTTCGCTGCATTTCCAAACAATAAGCGACAACACCAATTCGTTCTAGAATTTCAAAAGGTCTGATGTACCTGGGACTCATTTTACCTTTCATACTGAAACGTATAACTCCCTTCCACGGAGATCCCTTAAAGAAAACATGATCTCCTACATGAAATTCCAAATCCTTCTTTCAGTTATCGGCATACCTCTTCTACCTACTTTGAGCTTCATTGATGTGGGTTTGGATTACCATTACCTTTTCCATTGTTTCCTTAACAAATTTTGGGCCTACAAGTTTTCATTCACCAATATCAACCCAACAAGTTTGTCTGTGACATCTATTTCCATATAATGCTTCATATGGAGTCATTTGAATATTTGAATAGAAGCTATTGGTATAGGAAAATTCTCACAAAGGTGCATATTGATCCCACGTACCCTGAAAGTCAAGTGAGCAGGATCTCAACATGTCTTCTAAAGTTTGAATAGTTCATTCTGATTGTCCATCTGTTTGAGGGTGGTAGGCAATGCTCAAACAAATATTAGTATCCAGGGATTTCTGAAGACGTTTCCAAAATCATGAAGTAAAATGGGGATGTCGATAAGAAACAATCTATAGGGGTACTCTACGAAGTCACACAACATCATTAATATATAGTACTACTAGACGTTCAAGTGGTAGACCTTCTATTATAACTAAAAAATGTGCTGACTTGGTAAGACGATCCACAATGACCCATATTGAATCGTTCCTTCTAGAAGTCTTTGGTAGTCCCATTACAATTTCCATCGTAATATTATCCCATTTCCACTTCGGTAGGGGAAGAGGTTGCATAAATTTTCTTGGTTGTTTCCTTCCAGCTTTCACTTGTTGATAAACTATACACCTTGACACAAAATCAGCAATCTCCTCTTCATTTTGTCCCACAAAAAAATGTTCCTTCAAATATCTATACAACTTAGTGCTACTAGGGAGTTTAGAGAAATTGGAAATATAAGCATCCACCAATAATTCCCTTTTTAGATCAGGTACGTCGGGAACAAAAAGTATCTTCCCAAATTTCAAAATTCCATCTTCATACACAAAGTCAATCTATCTCCCATCATTCACACCTTTTGTCTTCTTTTGAAACTCTTCATCATCAGTCTGAGAACTCTATCCTTTCTAGTAAGGATTGTTTGTCAACCATTTGAAAAAGTATCGATGTTTCACCTTCCATGGTAACTCCCATATCCATCTTCCCTAGATCAATGAAAATAGGATTTCTTTCAACTCTCATCTTGTTCAAAACTCCATGATCCTTTATGCTCAAAGCATCTTCCACCTTATTTTCTTTCCCCGGGTGGTAGTGTATGGTACAATTATAATCCTTGAGTTGTTCAAGCTATCTCTTTTTCCTCATGTTGAGTTCTTTCTATGAGAAAATATACTTCAAACTCTTCTGATTGGTATATATCTCACATTTTTGAACATAGAGATAATGTCTCCATATCTTCAAAAAAAATATTACAGCTACTAACACAAGATCATGAGTAGGATAGTTTTTCTCATTAATTTTTTGTTGTTTTGATGCATAGGAAATAACCCTATCATTATGCATAAGGAAACAATCAAGTCTTTTCATTGAAGCATCACTATAAATAGCAAAACCATCATTCCCCAATGTTAGAGTCAAGATAGGAGCATTGGCTAATATTCTCTTAAATTATTAATAATATTCTTCACATACTCTTTTTAAAACAAATTAATCCCCTTTACGTGTGAGCTTCGTTAATGGGTTATCCAATCAGGCAAAATTCTAGGCGAAACATCGATATTAACTTGCTAAACCAATAAAACTGCATACCTCAGTTATACTCGTCGGTGCTGGACATTCTCTGATTTCTCTTGTCTTATAAGGATCAATGTATATTCCATACATAGATACCATATGGACAATAAAAGAAATATCTTGAAGCCAAAATTCACAATTGCTAAACTTCTCTTATAATTCATGTCTTCTAAGAGTCTTTGAAATAATACACAAGTGATTTTCAAGATCCTCGTAGATTTTAGAATATACCATGTTATCATTAATAAATACCACTACAAAGTCATCAAGATATCCCTGAATGCTATGTTCAATAGATCCATGAAAACATAAGGTGCATTAGTCACTCCAAAAGGCATTACTGTAAACTCGTAATGCCCGTACCTGGTTCAAAATGCAGTTTTCGGAATGTCTTCATTCTTAACACACAACTGATGATATCCAGATTAAAGATCAATCTTTGAGAGTATTGTGCTCCATGAAGTTGGTCGAATACATCATCAATGTGAGGTAGGGGATACGTTTTCTTTACTGTTATAGCATTGTTATCCCTATAGTCAATGTACAAACTCTTAGATCCATTTATTTTTATCAAAAATGACAGGAGCTCCCCATGGAGAAACACTAGGGAGAATAAATCACGTATAACTCAATTTCTCTAGTTGTTTCTTTAGTTCCACTAATTCCACAGTGGCCATTATATAATGGGTCATTTATATGGGCCTTGAACCAAGAATTAGGTCATTGGAAAACTCAATTTCTCATTATAGATGATGTCTAGGTAAATCCTCTAGAAAAACATCAACATATTCTTGCACAATAGGTACAACCTCTATTCAAACATTCCATTCCTCTGCCACAATTATTTCATTCTCTTCCTCCACAATAATTAAATTTTGTTTAGCTACTAGGGGTGGATCTAGATAAGAATTAGGTAGTGATGTTTCTCCTCTAAAGATAAGGTACACCTTATCGTCGTCAAATATTGTAACCACCTTCTTCTTAAAATAATTTTTTTGCATCACGGTCTGAAAGCCATTCTATTACAAGGATTATATTAAAATTATCTCATGGGTATGATGATGAGATCAGTAGATAAATAATGTTTATATTCCTTAATGGGAACTAATTAACAAAACATTGTTGCAACGATACATCCCTTAGGAGTTTTTACTGACAACTCCCTTGTTAAATCAAATTTGAAACATCTAATTTTCATTACAATATGAGAATATATTAAACAATTCGTTGATCCAAAATCAAATAAATCATTGGCTAAACTCTAGGAAACCATTAAAATACCTACCACCACATCTTTTAGAGCTTCAACCTCAATAGTAGTGATCGCATAAGCTTGGCCTTGATCCCTTGGCCTTTTCTTAGGTAAGTTTATCTGACACTTTTGACATTCATTTTCCTAATGTCACATCTCCTTGAAATTGTAGCATTTAACATCGGTAGCCTCTTCTTTCCCCTTGAAATCGCGATCTTGTTGTCCTTTTTCACCACACTTCTAACAGACTCCCATTCCCTTCAGGGAAGTACAAGGGTGTTTCTTCCCACAATTAATACAGTCTGTATATACAAAATTTCACTTCTTCCCCTTATTTCCATTTCTAGAGTGATCATCATATCTCTTCTTCTCTTGATTTTCTTTAAATTCATAAGACATAGAGAATTCATTTTCTATGTTGATAGCACATGAGACAATATCTTCATATGATGAGAAGGATTTTGAGACAAATGCTTGATGGAGAAATGGTTTTAACCCATCAAAAACATGATCAATCTTACTTCTCGGGTTATGTATATAATCTGCAACATTACTTTCTAACCTTGTAATTTTAGACACATACTTAGCAACATTCTCATCCACCTATTGCATTAGACTTAGAAATTGAATTTCCATATCCGCTCGATGGTCATGAGGAAAATATTTTTCTCAGAAAATTTCATTACACACCCTCCATTACATACATGATACTTATTCATCTTCATTTTTGTTTTGTATCAATGACCACCATTGATCAACATCTCCAGTGATGCAGTAAACTGTCATGAAAACTTTTTCCCTATCACTACTCTACAAGGCGTGAAATATTTTCTCTAAGGAATTTATCCATTTCTCAGATTCTAATGGATTTTTACCCCCATTTAATGTTGGTTGCTGATGTCTCATGAAGCGATCTAACATTGATCCCCCCCACTGTGGATCAGGGTACTCTGTATGGGTAAATTTAGTATTTGTAACCTGAGTGAGTTGTACTAGTATGGTTCTTAGCTGATCAGCACCCGTTTCATCACCAGCTCCACAATAATTATCTTAAGTAGGAGTGAAATCCCTACATGGAGGGCGTGCGTTGATACAGTTTCCATTCCTTCCACTAGGTTCCATATATAAACAATGGCATAAACAAGATTAGTTTATGAATCACAATACATTAATCCAAACTTGTAAAACACTTCAAATAAATTGAACAGTTTATGGATATAATCCATAATCATAAAAATGTTTTCTTTGGGGATGTATATAGTCATAAACCCTTCATAACGGTTTGTAAAGAAAATGAGAATTATCCTAAGCATATCCCCTGGGAGTGTCGTAATGAAGAGTACAGCAAGGCCCGTTGTCGTGCACCAGTTCTCGTTCTAGTCTAGCTCAAAGCGGTGTTTTCAGGTTTTACCCCTAGGTACATCTGTGTCAGAACCACTTCTACCTACTCGTATCCTGATAGGGATGTATTTCTTTGAAAACTCAAAATACTAAACAATAACAAAATTCTATGATGTTATTCTAACTAATCCTCAAAATCTATCTTAGGGTAATGTCCTCTAATCAGATTTTATCAAAATATAGATTTCATGGTTTGTACTAAACATCCTCTGATACCAACTGTAATTCCCCGACCCTAGATACATAGATTCGGTGCATTATAACATAATATTGGCATGATCACAAAATATCATGTCTCGAAAGAATGATTAGATTGGTATCTTTTGAAATATTAGATACATTCATAAGTCTATTATTACATCATAAAGTGAAAAACATCAACAACGTAGTCTCCATAGTCCACACTCATATCCCCTCAGACAATCTCAACAGGTTAGTTATAAAATAATTCTTCTTATCTTGGGAAAAATCCTAGAAAGGGTTGAGCTCAGATCCTCAGTAAAGATAACAATATAGTGGAAACTTTTATAAATAAGCATAAACATTTAAGGCAATGTATAACTAATACAAATTCCTTTTAAAAATGAAATTCAGCATAATAAAGAAAAAAGTAAAAATAAATATTTCCATTTAATATTCTCAGGGATATGATACTAGTCAAATAATCACATGCAATATCAATAACCACTTTCATAATGATGGAATGCATAATCCCAGACTTTCATAACCACATAGTCAAAGCCTTGTTCTAAGACTAAAAATAATATTTTGTAAAGGCCTTTTTCCTAAACACTATTTTGTCTCATGAGACCTACCGATGCATCGAAGAGCTATAGCGGGCTATACCCATCACTTACTATGTCTAATGCATTCCTCATATGAAAAGGTTTAAACATAACATAAACATTTGTATTAAAACCAGCATATCTAATGTCATTTCGTTATCCATAAGCCATGACTGGTATGTAGTAACACATCCATAGTCAAAAATATCACAAAACCATCAAGATAATATAGTGGTTTTGTATAATAATAAATCAACTTCAACAAAACATAAAATTCATCAAAGTATGTAGACATAGATGAAATGAAAACCTTTTTAGAGAAATATATCTTTTAAATTTTAAAAACATTTAAAATTCACGTAATTATAAAAGAAAAAATTAAAAAATTAAAATATTCATATAGTCTTGTATGTGATGCTTTGATGATGTCATCATGGTGGAAAATATCTACACCCTCCGTATAAGTTAAAAAAGACATTCTTACATTAATTTTGTCAAAAAGGTTATAAAGGACCTTGTTTAGAAAACGATGGAATGATTCCTTTAGAAACATCTTATAAAATTCAAACAATGGTATAAATGATTTTAACCAATATTCTGTTAAATATTAAGAATGTTTTGAAATACATTTTTAGGAAACATGGGTGTGGACGATAATGATGTCCCAGTAAAAAATAACGTATAAACATCCTCAGATAATGAAGAGATCGTAGAATTAACCCTTACCTTGTACTATTTCTTGGTCAATGGTAAGCTAACTTCTTGTATAATAGTTAAATAATTGTTACTAAATTATAAAATAATCATATACATAAATATGATATCAGATATGATCTTCTAATATTTCTTTTAGTATTATTGTCATTTTGGGTGTTAAATTACTCGATTTCTTTCATATATTTTGTTATATAAGCCATGTATGTTATGGGTAGGTTGTATATTATTCATATCCAGATTAATATCATGTACTTAATCATTATTTTTAATCATCAAATGAAAATTAGTCTTGAATGGGTATGATGGTGAATGAATCTCATCACGTTCTTGGAGACGGTAGTCCATACGTACGCACGAGCGACAATATATTTCTTTTGATATTAACATCATAAATAATTGGATATTATATCATATATACCACATCATTATAATGTTATATTTATAATTTACATCTTTTATACTCATTATTCTAGCCATATAAATGATGAAATGTTTGAATAACAAACTACACCACGACGTGTCGACGGTAAGCCGTACGTACACACGTGTGCTGACTTTTTAATTCATGGGATGGATAAAAAACTAATATTGGTTTACCATATTTTTTTCAACACCACTGTATATAGAAGATACTGGAGTTATTTTTTTATAATGGAAACAACAAAGAAAGAATATGTGGAAGAAGAAAACAACTTGAAAGACGGTGGTGAAATATTTATCTCTTCTTCGGGTTCATCCTATTGATTTGATCAAAAGGGCTCCTTAGGTTGGATTTATGACTAAAGGAAGGCCTCTATGATGAAGGAGGATAGTTGAGAGATTATTTGGTTAGGTATTGGCTAATTCAAATGGCTTTGATGGTGAGAATTTGAGGGAAGGAGGAGTTCCCTTTTATAAGAGGGGTGAGGGGAACCTCAGGAAAAGCAAGATATATTATTTTATAATAACATAATTTTTCTGTTTATAATGGATCCAAAAGGAATTATTCAATTTATATGGTGTGGATGAAAAGAAAACCACTCAACTAATATGTTTTAGATAGGTTTGGGTCACTTTATAGACTTTATCATTTAGATTTAACTCTTAGTTAAATAGTTTGACATTTACCATGTCACTTTGTATTTTAATATTATATTGTTAATAAACATACTATATACATCTCAGAGAACCAAAAGTAGTTCATTAATGATACACCTATCATTATATAAGTTCATTGGCAGAATCTAAGATTTTTAGGGATATACTATCAATTAATAATATAATATTTGTTTTAAAAACACTTTTATGTCAATTTTGACACTATTTGGTATTCTGTTTTTTCTAAATTCATTACAACATTATTACTTTGAAAAATATTTATATAACCAAACCTAAAATTTCACATTAACCTATATAATCTATATAATTCATTAATGGTCTCAAATTACATTTATTTGGATATTTATAATATCAAATATTTTAATATTTCATTAATATGTTAATTACTATATCATCATTGTGTCATAAATAAATTAAATTATTTAATGTCTAAAAAATATAAATAAAGCACCATTATGTATTAAATCTTTTTACCTTTCTAATTAATATTTATAGTCGAATTTATCTTATATAGAACCCTATATTATAAATGTCTTAATTAGTTAACATTGATTTTAACTCTTTTTTACTATTCTTTAAATATAATAATAAGTTTCATAATCTAATCCATGTGGACCAAAGAGGTTCATATTTTATTTCTAATGTTGTTTTTGGTCAAATTATACATATCCAAACGAATTTGGATATTTTTTAGGGTAATAATAATATCATTTTTACCCTTAATTACCCTATTTACTTTTAACCGTGTTATATAAAAAGTAAAAAGATACGATTCACCAAAAACTTTTTACATCTCATTGAACCACATTTTACATACTGATATCAACTGTGTCTCTCATATTTTTTAAATTTCATTCACAGAAGCGGTAAAATTATGTTTTATGTGAATTTTCAACTTCTCCTAGGTGTTGGGTAAAAGATGATGAAAAGCTCAATAAAATTTTTATATATCTAAAATTATTATAAACTGACTCCAAGGAATTACATTGAATATATATAGGTGTAACACCCAAGAAATTAATGAGAAATATTTTTTTTTATTTTATGAAAGGAATCATTCACTTCGCACAACACTATCTTGGGTTGCTTTACACGCAATCACGACCTTCCTCGATAGCTTGCGTCGTACGCAATACCGAGTTTCACTAAACAACGATATGCACTTAAAATATTATCAAAACTAGCCGTTATGAATAGTAATACCAACTTTTTGAAATTTTGTAAATTTTATTTTCCAAAATGGACTTCATTTTTGGATTAGGAATATCAAAATTAGCCTAGGGTGAAATTTTGGTATTTTTTTAAAACTTTCAATTTTTGATGAATAGTGAAAACACTAGGTTAATATTTTAAAACCGATTTTTTATTTAAATAATTATTTATTTATTTTATATTTTTTTAGGAAAAAATTGATACATAATACCTATATATGTTCAATTCAATTCATTGGAGTCATTTTATAATAATTTTGGATATATAAAAAATTTATTGAACTTTTCACCGTCTTTTACCCACCTCCAAGGAGAATTTGCAAATTTACAGAAAACATAATTTTACCGCTTCTGTGAGTGGAATTTCTAAAATCTGAGAGACATGGTTAATATCAAGGACTAAAATTTGGTTCAATGAGTTGAAAATAATTTTTGGTAAATAGTAACTTTTTACTTTTTTTACCACGGTTAAAAGTAAATAGGGAAATTAAGGGTAAAATGTTATTATTATTTCCCTAAAACATGTCCTAATTCTATTGGATAAGTTTAATTAGACCAAAAACAACCTTAGGAATAAAATATACCCAATTAGGCCCACTTGGATTAGATTAGGACATTTATTATTAATTTATTTAAAGAAGGGTTAAAATAGTTAAAATCAAAGCATAATAACTAAAGCATTTTTAATATCTGGTTATACATAAGATAAATTCTACTATAAATATTAATTAAAAATCTAAAAATATTTCCTACATAATGGTATTTTATTTGTAATTTTTATATATTATACAATTTAATGTATTTATGACACAATGATGATGCAGTAATTATCTTTTTAATGAAATATTGAAATAATAGATGCTAAAAATACCCAAATAAATGTAATTTGAGACTTTTTATGAATTCCAATAATTTTATATGTTAATAAGACATATTAGTATTGATTTAATTAACTTTTTTCGAACTAATAATTCTGTTTTGATTTCCACAAAAATCAATTACCAAATAGTGTCAAATTGACATAAAATAGTTTTTAAAACAAATATTATATTATTAATTGTTATTTTATTCCTAAAAATATAAGTTTCGGAAAAATGACATATACGAGGTTATATATATTAATAATAAAAAACAAGGGGTTCGTTTGGCTTGTCATATTATGTTTATTAACCTTACATTGTAAGAAAACAAGAAGACACGATAAAAGTTAAATTATCTAACTTAATGTTAAATATGAATGATAATCTTAAAATAGATATCTAAACTTGTATAAATTTTATTGTATGAAATTATTTCGACACATCCCCACCTTAGCTTCAAAATAAATCATTTCGGAGCAATTAATAACCGAATATGAGATTCTAATAAAATAATATTTTTAGTTTTTCCAAAGGTGCCCCTCTCCTCCCTTGTAAAAGGGAACCTCATCCCTCTCTTACTCGCACCAATTTGAGCCATAAAGCTCTTCCAAAACCTGAAATATTCTCTTATCCACTTCCCTAGAAACATCATAGAGGTCCTGGTATTCTTCAAAGGCCAATTTTAGTGCCCTAAGAGGAGGTCTCAAAGAGGCGCTTCAAAGAAGAGGTAGCGTCCGTTACCGATTCTTTCAACTTTATTTCTTCTTACACTTCTTCAAAATTAGTTGATTCATTATGAAGTAATAACATCAGTATAACTCATATAATGATATTTTATTATAAGTATGAAACAACCGTATTTTACCATCTATCCATCCTATGGAAAACGAATTCACCGCGCGTGCGTACGTACGGAATACCGTCTCCACACCGTGGTGTAATTTATTTTACACCACCACCTTACTTGGATGGGTATAATGGTGTAAATAAAAACTATATATGATTATTTTACTGTGATATTGATTCTTAAATAGTATACATATACTCCAATACAATTACACGATCATGGGAACGATATCATCGCTCGTGCGTATGTACAGAATACCGTCTCCACGATGTGATGCGATTCGTTCTACATGATCTTCATTGCATAATGATAATGTAAATGAATTAAATTAATGAATATGATATATATTACACTAATATTATTCTGGAAATGTGGTATCTATAACCTAAAGAGAAGAATAGGAATTTATTCGACAAAACACGGAGATGGAAAAAAAGTAATAAACACCCGAATAACAAGTAGCAATAAAATATTACTAATAAGAAGCTAAGAATATGGCCATATATGATATCATAACAATGAGTATGATTCTGGAATATGTCAATGACATTATTTAAATCATTATACAGGAGTTTCGGACACTTACAAAGCAAATCAAACAAAAGGTAAGGGAAAATATCACAATCTCATTTTTATCTGAGATTGCTTATACTTTGGTATTTACTGGGGTGTATTTTATCATCCACATCCATGTTTCCTCAATATGTAATATTATTTCCATCCACCTACAATTTTTTAAATCCAATTTTACCCTTATGTGAGTTTTTAGTAAATGATATGAAAGGGATATTTTGTCGTTTTTCATACGAGGTACTTTTTGACTTTTCCGAAAAAAGTACGAGAAAAATGCTTTTTTAAACTTATACAGCATGAATGGATTTTTAAAACATTATTTCCAAGAAGCTTCCTTTCCAAGTTTTCAAGATTATTTTTAATCATATTCTTTTAGTTTAAAATTGTATGACATGTTAATAAAGGAAAATGTTTTTGAAGTAGAAAGGATATTTTCCTCAAGAATTGGTTTCAAGTGTTTTATCAAAATTATTTTCCATCTAAGATAATATAGGGTTCTGTTTCTATCCCTATTATTATATTGATTTTATTATTTTGTGATGGAATTATTTTTATGAATTCCTTTATCTTATATGAATTTTTTTATGATGTCTTGATGTTTAAGAATCCCATTTTTATTACATGGGTTACGCTATGATGTATGATTTATGATTTTGTGGCACATATAAGAATGGTATCATTATGAGATGGGTGAGACCTATATCTCCCTCAAATGCATTGGGTAAAGATTTATATCTAATGAGATAGACATGGCTGGAACGGCAGGTTAAACTGGTTCATTGAAACAGGACTGAAACGAGGAGTGAACTCGGTTCAGAAATGGACTTTGTCTGCTAAGTTAGTCTTGGAAATGAGTCTTGAATACTATGAAATGATTCTTTATGATTATGTGTGTATGAAGCAATGTTTTATGTTTTATATTATGATTATTGGGATTACATTTCACTATTATGATTTATCCCATGTTATAAAATTATGATCTCTTTTGCAGGTTATGATTTCCAAAATGTTATGTTCTTATGAATATGATGTGATTGATATTTCTTTTGTTTACCCTTACTGAGAATTTGAGCTCACCCTTTTTTATGTTTTCTTTCCCCAGGTCAAGAAGAATGTTATTATGTAGGATATGCCAAAAGGTACTCTAGATATGATGAAATAAATGGGAGACAATGTAGATGCTTTATGAACCAGTTGTTTATGTTTCCCAGTTTCCAAAGACACTATACCTATACGGTTTTTTCTTGGTTTTGTTATATATTGTAATAAGTGTGCTTCATTTCTGAAATAATAACAATTTATGTAATGTATGGGTTGTTATAGTTGGTATTAGAGGAATGGTATAGTCAACCTTTGGAAACTAGGATGTGAAAGCCTTAGTAAGGACCCTAAGGATAAGTCTAAGAATTGAACACAATAATAGTGTTCTAGAAATGGCCATGAAAAACCTATGATAAGACCTTAAGTGTGAAATTTTATTCTTGATTATGTGTTTTTCCTATTATAATTAGTGTTTCTCACACTATTCTTCTTGGTTTTAGTCAATGGCTGGAACCTGATGGAATCGTTTTAATGCGGAATTCGATGGGCAATGCAATGATTCTCCCCCTGAGCAACCAAACATTATAGGATCTAGAATGCAAATTCTTATAGCCATGCTCACACAACATTCTCAAGCTATGAATCTTACAGGACTTCCAAACGAGGAAAGGAAGGATCAACATTCTGTTGAATCCTTCATGAGGTAGAGTCCACCTTCATTCAGTGGGTCTTCTAATCCATTAGTGGTTGAACAATGGATCAGTACCACTGAAAAGATATTTTCAGTTCTTCAATGTTCTGAACATGATAAAGTCATCTTAGTAGTGTATCGTTCAGAAAGAGATTCTAATCAATAGTATAATCTAATTAAGAATACGAGGCAAAGGGTTGAAATTAAGTCTATGGAATTGGACGAGTTCCAGAACATATTTTTCAATAAGTATTTCCCTCATATTCTTCGAACAAAGATGGAGAAGGAGTTTCTTTAACTAATGCAAAAGGATGATCAATCTGTTGGTACCTATAATGAAACTTTTACAAGACTTTCCAGGTATGCTTCTAGTATTATTATCCAACTTGAGAGTAAGATCGATCGATTCTTTTGTGGCTTAAAACCAAGTCTTCGAAGGTCGTTATCCATAAGGGACTTCAATAGCTACGAGAGAAATTGTTCGATGTGCTCTCAAGGTTGAGATGGAGATTGGAGTAACCCATCAGTCATTTGGGTTTGATATGAAGTGGAAAATGGAATTCAAAGGAAAATATAAAGACCACACTGAAAAGAAGATGAGTTTTCCCTTATGCTCAAAGTGCGGAAAGAAACATTGAGGAAATTGTCTTAAGGGGACCGAAAATGTTATAAGTTTGGAAAAGAAGGTCATTGGGAAATTGAATGTTGAAATAATGGGAATAAGATGTCTAATGATGCAATCAAAGGAAGGGATACACAGAATGAACTTACTACCCTTCCATGATTCAAGTGCAAGGAGATGGTGAATTATGCCAATCAATGCCCAAATCCAAGGGTTGATGATGATGATTGACATCAACAAACTCTTAAGGCCAAATACAAAAGAACCTCACATGCAATTTCTATCAGTGATATGGAGTACGATAACAAAGTGGTGAAAGGTACACTTACCATCCACTCTAAAGTATCAAATGTTTTATTTGATTCTAGATCCACCCACTCTTTTATTTCTAATGAATTTTCTAAGGGTATCACTGTATTACCACAACAATTAGATGTTGAGTTATCTGTGACAAACCCTAATGGAACAATAGTCGCATCAAAAGTTTATAATTGTTCTTCGATTGAAGTTTATGGGAAAGTGCATCCTGAAAATCTTGTGATACTTCCTATAGTGGAATTTGATGTGATTCATGGCATGGATTTTCATTCTTTGTATGGAGATCATATCAATTTCCAATTAAGGGAAGTCACATTTCATATTCTAGATCAATCTATGATCGTCTATCGATTCAAGGATGAACATAACCTTCTAGTGGAAATTTCTGCCATCTTATGGGTTTTGATTCCACTAAATGAAGGTTATTTATCTCAAATGGATGGTGAGAAACTCATGATTAAGAATATTCACATTGTACTAGAGTTTTACGATGTATATCCGTAGGAATTTACGGGTCTTCAACCAAATCGTGAAGTTGAGTTTTCAATAGAACTCGTACTGAGTGCTTTGCCTATTTCAAATACACCTTATAGAATGGCCCCAATTGAGTTGCAGAAATTGAAGAAGAAACTCCAAGGGAATCTTGATAAGGGATTCATACGCCCTAGTGCGTCACCTTGTGGAGCACCTGTTCTATTTGTTAAGAAGAAAGATGGATCAATGAGACTCTGCATTGATTATCGAGAACTTAATAAGATCACTATCAAGAAAAAATATCATCTCCCGCGCATTGATGACTTATTTGACCAACTACGCGGAGCTCAATACTTTTCCAAGATTGATCTTCATTCAGGGTATCATCGATTATGGGTCCAAAGGGAGGATATACCAAATACATCTTTCTGTACAAGGTATGGACACAATGAATTTATAGTGATACCATTTGGTCTTACTAATGCCCCTGCTATCTTCATGGATCTGATGAATAGTGTTTTTATAGACTGTCTTGATCAGTTTGTGGTAGTCTTTATAGATGATATTCTTTTCTATTCAAAGAGCAAGGAATAACATGAAGATCATTTGAGAATTATATTGAAGACCCTGATAAAGTAGAAGCTTTATGAAAAATTTACCAAGTGCGAGTTTTGGCTTCAAAAAGTTGCATTTAAGGGTCACATAATATAAAAAGAGGGGATATCTATGGATCCAACAAAAACAGAGGTTATCAAAAGATGGTTGAGACCAACAATAGTAACTGAGATCTGATGTTTTCTTTGTTTGGATGGATATTATAGACGTTTTGTAAAATATTTTTCATGATTATCTAATCTACTCACCAAGTTGACTCGAAAAGGAGTTAAGTTCGTGTAGACGGAGGAATGTGAAGAGAATTTCAAGGAGTTGAAAATAAGGTTATCCAATGCACCTGTACTCACAAATCCTTGTAGTGGAGAAAGGTTTGTGATCTATACTGATGCATCCAAGAAGGTGTTGGGATGTGTTCTTATGAAAAATGATATGGTGATAGCTTATGCCTCACGACAGTTGAAAATCCATGAGCAAAATTACCCAACTCATGATTTGGAGTTAGCTGTGGTAATCATTGCATTAAATATTTGGAGGCATTATCTTTATGGAGAAAGGTGTTATATTTAAACTAATCATAAAATTTTAAAGTTTATTTTCACACAAAAGGAGCTGAATATGCGCCAAAGAAGATGGTTGGAACCGATTAAGGATTATGAATGCTCAATTCATTACCACCCTAGGAAAGAAAACAAGGTGGAAGATGCATTAAGTTGACAAGACCATGCTAGATTATCCATAGTGAGGATCACAAAATATCCAATATTTATGGATTTACACAGGATGGATCCTGGAATTATAATGGAAGGGGGAAAATCGTATCTTTCTCAAATGAATGTTCAACAATCTATATATGTGAAGATTAAAGAGGCACAGAAAGAAGATGTAGAGTTACAAAAGAAGGTGATAAATGTTCCTGAATTCAACCTTGATTGTGATGGGATAATAAAATTCAGGAATCGGGTTTGTGTTCCTTCCATCCCAGAATTAAAGAAGAAGCTGCTGGATGAGGCTCATAGTTCTTCATTCTCTATTAATCCTGGAAGCACAATGATGTATAGGGACCTGAAAGAGTACTTCTGGTTGGATGGCATGAATAGAGATGTTTTTGAATATGTCTCTCAATTCATGGTTTGTCAGCATGTTAAAACTGAGAGACAGAAGTCTAAGGGGATGTTACAACCATTACCCATACCTGAATGGAAATGGGAAAACATCACTATGGACATTGTCACCAGGCATCCTAAAACATAAAAAGGCAATAATGCTATCCGGGTCATAGTTGATCTTCTTACAAACTCAGCACACTTCATTGCTATTAGAGAAGATTTATCTCTAGATCAGCTTGCCAGGATATATGTAAAGGAAGTGGTAAGATTTCATGGAGTACCACTTTCTATTATATATGATCAGGATCTGATGTTTACCTCAAAGTTCAGGCGATGTCTGCAGCATGCTCTAGATATAGAGTTGAGTATCAGTACTGCTTATCATCCTCAAATAGACGGTCATTTTGGGAGACCAATTCAAACTCTAGAAGATATGGTGAGAGCTTGCTCTATGGATTTCAAAGGTGGTTGGGATCAACACCTACCTTTGGTTGAATTTTATTATAATAATATCTTTCACTACAGTATTCAGATGGCTCCTTATGAAGCTCTCTATGGAAAGAAATGCAGGACTCCAACTTGCTGGGATGAAGTTGGGGAAACAAATCTATTAGGACCTGATCTTGTTGATGATATGGGAGAAAAGGTCGGATCTATTCAACAACACATAAGAGCAGCTCAGAGTCGACAAAAAATTTATTCCAATAACCGAAGAAAATACCTAGAGTTTGAAGTGGGTGATAAAGTGTTCTTACGAATATCTCCTTGGAAGAGAGTAATGATATTTGGAATGAAGGGAAAGATGAGCCCTAGATATATCGTTCCTTTTGAAATTCTGGATCGTGTTGGGAAGGAAGCTTACCGATTGACGCTTCCACCAAATCTCTCTCATGTTCACGATGTGTTCCATGTATCTCTCCTGAGAAATTACATACATGATCCTTCACATGTACTCAGCTCAGAAGTTGTACCTCTGGAACAAGATCTTTCTTATGAAAAACAGCCGATAGGGATTCTGGATCATAGCGAAAAAGTTCTACGGAACAAGACCACTCTATTGGTGAATGTTTTATGGAAGAACCCCCAATTAGAAGAAGCTACATGGGAGAATGAGGATATGATGAGCGAGAGTTATCCTCATTTGTTTGTTACAAAGTGACAAATTTCTAGGGAGAAATTCATTTTAAGGGGGGTAGAATGTAACACCCGAGACTTTTATGAGAAATATTTTTTTTATGTTATCAAAGGAATCATTCACTACACACAACACTATCTTGCCTTTCTTTACATGCAATCGTGCCCTTCCTCGATAGCTTGTGGTGTACGCAATACCGAGTTTCACTAAACAACGATATACTATTAAAATATTATTAAAACTAGAAGTTATGAATAGTAATACCCAGTTTTTAAAATTTTGTAAATTTTATTTTTTGAAATTGGCTTTTTTTTTGGATTCGGAATATCGAAATTATCCTAGGGTTAAATTTTGGTATTTTTCTGAAAACTTTCAATTTTTGATGAATAGTGAAAACACTATGTTACTATTTAATAACCGACTTTTTATTTAAATAATTATTTATTTTATTTAAAATTTTTTAGGTCAAAATTGTTACATAATACCTATATAAGTTCAATGCAATTCATTGGAGTCATTTAATAATAATTTTAGATATATAAAAATTTTATTGAACTTTTCACCGTCTTTTACCCACCTCCTAGGAGAATTTGCAAATTTACATAAAACTTAATTTTACCGCTTCTGTGAGTGGAAATTCGAAAATATGAAAGATACAGATAATATCAAGGACTATTATGTGATTCAATGAGATGAAAATAATTTTTGGTGAATAGTAACTTTTTTCTTTTTTTTTACCACGGTTAAAAGTAAATAGAGAAATTAAGGGTAAAAATGTTATTATTATTACCCTAACACATGTCCTAATTCTATTGGATAAGTGTAATTCCACCAAAAACAACCTTAGGAATTAAATATGACCATTTAGGCCCACATGGATTATATTAGGACATTTATTATTAATTTATTTAAAGAAGGGTTAAAATAGTTAAAATCAAAGTTTAATAGCAAAATCATTTTTAATATAGGGTTATACATAACATAAATTTTACTATGAATATTACTTATAAATATAAAAAGATTTCCTAGGTAATGGTATTTTATTTGTAATTTTTAGACATTAAATAATTTAATTTAATTATGACACAATGACGATGTAGTAATTATCTTATTAATGAAATATTGACAAAATGGATGTTAAAAATACCAAAATAAATGTAATTTGATATTGTTTATTAATTAAAATAATTTTATATGTTAATATGGTATGTTAGTATTGATTTAATTAACTTTTTTCTAACTAATAATTCTGTTGTGATTTCCACAAAAATAAATTACCATATAGTGTCAAAATTGACATAAAATAGTTTTTTTTAAAATATTATATTATTAATTGTTATTTTATTCCTAAAAATCTATGTTTCGGCCAAATGACTTATTTAAGGTGATATATATTAATAATAAACATCTTGGGGTTATTTTGGCTTGTTATAGTGTGTTTATTAAACTTATAGTGTAAGAAAACAAGATGACACAGTAAAAGTTAAATTATCTAACATAGAGTTAAATCTCAATAATAAGGTGAAAATAGATACCTAAACTTGTCTAAATTATATTGGATAGGAGTATATAGACCCACACCCACATTTGAATCAAAATAAATCAATTTGGAGTTATTAAAAAACGAATATGAGTTTATAATAAAATAAAATTTTTAGTTTTTCCAAAGGTGCCCTTCTCCTCCCTTATAAAAGGGAACCTCCTCCCTCTCTACCTCACACAACTTTGAGACTTCAAGCTAGGACAAAACCTGCCCAATTCCCTTCTACAATTCCCTAGAAACATCCTAGAGGTCCTGGTATTCTTCAACGAATATTTTTGTGCCCTAAGAGGAGGTCTCAAAGAGGCGCTTCAAAGAAAAGGTAATGTCCGTTATCGATTCATTCAACTTTATTTCTTCTTCCTCTTCTTCTTATTTAGTTGTATCATTATGAAGTAAAAAAATCAGTATCACTAATATAATGATATGTTATTATATGTATTAAACAACACTATTCCACCATCTATCCATCCTACAGAAATTGAAGTCATCGTGCGTGTGTACGTAAAAAATACCGTCTCCACGCCGTGGTGTAATCTATTTTCCACCACCACCTTACATGGATGGGTATAATTGTGTAAATAATAACTATATATGATTATTTTAATGTGATATATATTCTGAAATAGTATACATATACTCCAATATAATTCCATGATCAGGGGAATGATATCATCGCTCATGCGTACGTATGGAATACATTCTCCACGATGAGATGCAACTCATTCTACATGATCTTCATTGAATAATGATTATATAAATGAATTGAATGAATGAATATGATATATATTACAGTAATACAATTCTGGAAATGAGGTATTTATAACCTAAATAGAATAATAAGAATTTATTCGACCAAACATGCATAAGGACAAAAAGTAATAAACATCCGAATAACAAGTAGCAATGAAGTATTACTAATAAGAAGCTAAGAATATGGCCATATATGATGTCATAACAATTAGTATCATTCTGGAATCATTCAATGACATTATTTAAATCATTATACAGAAGGTTCGGACACTTATGAAGCAAATAGGACCTAAGTTTAGGGAAAATATCACAATCTCATTTCTATCCGAGATTTTTTATACTTTGGTATTTACTAGGGTGTATTTTATCATCCACATCCATTTTTCCTCAATACGTAATATTATTTCCACCCACCTAAAATTGTTTAAATCCAATTTTACCCTTTGTTGAGTTTTTGGTGAATGATATGAAAGGAATCTTTTGTCATTTTTCGTACGAGGTACCTTTTGACCTTTCTGACAAAAGTACGAGAAGAATGTTTTTTTACTTATACAGCATGAATGGATTTTTAAAACATTATTTCCATGATTCTTCCTTTAAAAGTTTTCACGATTATTTTTAATCAACTTCTTTTAGTTTAAAATTGTATTACATTTTAAGAAAGGAAAATGTTTTTGAAGTAGAAAGGAAATTTTCTTCAAGAATGGTGTTCAAGTATTTTATCAAAATTAATTTCCATCTAAGATAATATAGGGTTATGTTTCTATCCCTATTATTACATTCATTTGATTATGTTGTGATGGAATTATTTTTATGACTTCCTTTATCTTATATTAATTTTTTTTATGATTTCAGGATGTTTAAGAATCCCATTTATATTACATGTGTTATGCTATGATGTATGATATATGATTTTGTGGAACACATAAGAATGGTATCATTATAAGATGGGTGGGACCTATATCTCCCGCCAATGCATCGGGTAAAGATTTATATCTCATGAGATAGACATGGATGGAAAGGGTGGTTAAATAGGTTCAGTGAAACAGGATTGAAACGGGGAGTGAACTCGGTTCAGAAATGGACTTTGTCCGCTAAGATAGTCTTGGCAACGAGTCTTTACTACTAAGAAAAGATTATCATTGATTATGTGTGTATGCCACAATGTTTTATGTTTTATGATATGATTATTGGGATTACATTTCACTACTATAATTTATCCAATGTTATGAAATTATGATCTCTTTTTCAGGTTATGACTTCCAGAAGTTTATGTTATTATGAATATGATGCGATTGATATTTCTTTTGTTTACCCTTACTGATCATTTGAGCTCACCCTTTTGTATGTTTTCTTTCCCCAGGTCTGGAAGAAGGTTATTTAGTAGGATATGCCAAAGGGACTCTAGATATGATGAAATAAATGGGAGACAATGTAGATGCTTTATGAACCAGTTGTTATACGGTCCTTTCCTGGTTTTGTTATATGTTGTAATAAGTGTGCTTCAATTATGATGTAATAACAATGTATTTAATGTATGGGTCGTTATAATAGGTATTATGTATCTATTTTGACATAAAATAAATTTAATTAAAATAAATAATTTTTTAAATAAATATTCGATTTTAAACTATAACTTAATTTGTTTCAGTATTCATAAAAAATTGAATGTTTTCATAAAAATACCAAAAATTCACCCAAAGATAATTTTGATATTCTGAATCCAAAAATGAATTCTATTTTGAATGATAAATTTTATAAAATTTCAAAAAGTGGGTATAACTATTCATAACAACTAGGTTGAGTGGTTGTGGTGTGTTAGAACTCAAAGTTACGTACAACACATATTAATGTTTTTTTCAAAGAGAAGCGTACCATGGAAGTATGGGATGTTACATCATTGGAGCGAAATCAGGGCACACCCTTCTTAAACATTTCATTTCATGCATAAGTGTGCCACATAAATCATACAACATGGAATATATCATCATAATTTATTCCTTGATAAAGAGATGTAGAATACATACATGATTATTTAAATTCAATAAGTAATTTTTCATAATGGTGAATACCATTGATAGTGAAATGGGCATGGTATTCAATACATAATGACATTGGCTAGGAAAATTATAGTGCAATTTCAGTAGCATAACAGCTTGAAATAAAACTCATAAAAAATGTTTGATAAGAGAGAAAGTGGTCTCTCATTATAATTACATGAAATAGACAGTAATGTGGTCACATGGATACATGTCCCAACAAATGTAATTGAATTTAGAAGTATAATTCCAAAAAATTACTTAGATGTAAAAGAGGAGAGAGAAATCCCTCACGGAAATTCAGCATGGTGACAGGTATACATGGAAGGCATGACTTGGAGAGAAAAGGGTCTCCCATCAACAAAATAGAAATAGGGATTTATGGGGTAGGTGAAAAATCATACCCAAAAATTTTTAATTGAAAACAAAATTGCATAACAACTTAATGCAAATTGGGCAAGAATGAGAAATGAATAAATCCCATACTTGGAAGTGTGATACCAAAGGCATGGCAGAGGCATGACAGAGGCTTGGCAGAGGCTTATTGGAGCTTGGGAATCCATGGGAGGATTCTAGAGAGAGGGGGGATGGTGTTGGTTGAACTCCAAATGCTTTGGGTGAAGAGGAAGTGGGAGCATGGGTGGGTTTATATAGGAAAAGAGAGGAAATTCTTTATTATTTAGGTTTGGGAACATTCAAATTAATCTAATCAAAACCACAAACCAGACCATGGTTATTTCCAATGGTTTTTGGAAAATGGGAGTGTAAAAAAATATGTTATATGTAAAATTTCTGAAATTCTTAAAATAATAGGGTTGATTATGTGGAGGTGAATCAAACTCTTAAGGAAAAAATTTAAAAAGAAAAAAATGTTTTATAAGCCTTGAAGGGTCCACTAAAGCTTTGTTAAATAAATAAAACAAACCCAAAATCACATTATTTTAATGTTAAAACATATATTGTCCAATAATAATTTTTTTATTATTTTATTACATCACTATTGGGTCATTATGATGTCATAAAACACATTATATATTAAAACAATATTTAATTTTTACCCTAAAATTTGACTGTCTCTGAAAATTATGAAAAATTCACCGTTGGTCAATTTCAATGTCCTAATTCCAAAAATAATATTCATTATATCTAAATAATTTTATAAATATGTGAAATTTTACTTTTCAAATAAAAACCGACATTTACCGAAAATAATGGGTTTTGACAAAAACTGCTTTCAAACCTTAATAAAAATTATAATTGCATTCATAAAATTATATGATCATTTATATTTACTAAAAATTAATTTAATAATAATAATATTTTATTAAAATATTATTTAATTTAAAAATCCATTATTTCCTAAAAAGAGATTTATTAGTTGAATATTAACTAAAATTATTATTTTTTCCTTAAAAAATATTTACAAGTTAACAATAATTAAATAAATTCACATTATTTATAAAAACAATAATGTACTTAGTCATAGTGATAGGTTTTTGATACATAAAACCTTATAACACCCGCATAAGACCGAAGGGTATGATGTTTGATGGTGACATACTCTTGGGGTGGTTCGGATAACATTGCTGGAGTGGTAATCTCTATTAACATCCACATCTCCGGTAGTCAGTTCTGCTAAAGATTATATTGTTCAATCTTAGATTTGGATTTGTCATGAGCGAAGCCCAATGACGCCACCTCCATTCCATGCTCCGACAAATGGGAATTGTAATGGGTAAGTCTACTGGATGAGGTCATCGCTTCCTTTGTCTGATTAAATTGGATTTGTTAAAACCCGTTATTTTTATGAATAGCGTGATCACTGTTCAACGAAAATATTAGTAATGGTCACAACTCATTACGGTATTTTAAAATCCAGAAACATAAATCCATTGATGTTCACATTTTATATAAAAATAATGAATATTTTATTAGATGAAGAGGAATTTCCATTAATGAACGTTTGGTTCGTTACAGTTGGGGTTCTTGAGAGATCATCATTTATATGAAAAATTCTCGATGATTTGATTTTTTGATACATGAGATTCATTTCCATGGACTTGTTATTTATGAGAATGGTGTTTTAGTTGACTTGGAAAAGAAATAGGCTTGTAGATGCCTAAAAATACTCAAGGGTTGAAGAAGGTTTCAACACGACAATGTGAAGCCATATTTAGAACCAAGGACCCAGTCTGGGGGGCCCAGAGGAGTCATGCGAAACAAATTAATAAGTGTGTGAAAAAAATATGCACTGCGTAGAAAGCTCCAGAATTCGTGAGTGTTCTTCGGTGTGGGAGTAGAATATTTCGCGCCCTCCCCCTGTGCGGTTGGCATTTCGCGCCGCCGACATCGACATGAAATTATTTCATTGTGGCCTGTTTTTCGCACCCCCGAATGCCTATAAATATATGGAGACCCCTTAGACATCCGGTTTGATGAATCTAAACATGCTCTCGTGTGTGAAATTCACCTTTCGTGAGCGCAAAGATGGCTTTCTGGTACAGTTTTTTCAGGCCAAGTCGCCTCGGTATCCACCTTCGTGCGAGATCCCCTTGGTTTAGACTGAATTCCAATCCCTTCGGGGTCCTCCCCCTATGTGAAATCCCTATCACTTGCATGTAGGCTAGAAAATTGCGTGCAATCACCTTTCAATTGTGTTCACCCCGGACATTGCGTTTTGTCTCTCCCAATTGCGCACAATATGAATTCCTTTTTCACAATCCTCTCTAGTTGCGTCGAAATCCTCGGCTCCATTTACACACCAATCCACAATAATTTTACACCAGGCCGAGGTTTTTCGTGTAAGGCTACTTATTTCAAGCACATGACTCAAAAGTTGTGTGCAACTCTCTAGGACCCCTCACCCCGATGCTTCCCAGCTACCTCTTCACTCATGTTCCCCGTACTCATTGGATGTGCCTTTGCATGAGTTGAAGATGCTCTTCATATGGATGACATTTTCTAGTGTCTCTCACACCCCTGTCATCCACATCATAAACTGTTTTCCCATACGACCTTCTAGGCTCATACGATGTAACTTCAAAGTCCCTTGGATGTTTCTTCCTATTGCACTGCTTCATCTCATGCTTCTTCACATAGGCACGCTAACGGCTATTACTTCTTCACATTACGACACTAATGTGGACCCCTCGATGGTTCTCTCTATGACTCCCCGTCGCCACAACTTTTGATGGCCCCTTATTGCTCCAAGGAGTGGAGGGTACCGATTATGTATGTCTTTGGGGTGCAGAGTGAACCCGCCTCGTCCGAGCTACATGACGTTGAACTTCCAAGCACTATCATCCTCAGAACATGATGTTAAACTATTACCTCACCCTGTGCCTCACACACAGGGTCCCCCCAACTTGGATATTCTCTATTCCCACTCGTCTCCATGGGTATGGGATCACCCCTGACAATGGATGATATCCACTTTATCGGAGTGGTGTTTTTCCACGGGGAAAGGGTAACCACCTTGGTGTAAGCCCCTAGCATTTCTTGTATAAGGAAGCATCCCAGCTCCTCCTTTCTTCTTCAGTATCCAGGGCTTGTAAAGGTCGTGATATAGAACGGTTCTTCTTCTTTCTTCCTTCCAAAATCCCTCTCCCTTTGTGCTTTGTCGCCATCGGGCCTCCATCGTGGAGTGAGTCCCAGCCCCTTTGGGTTACGGACCACACATAATCCCCTATTTCCTCTTTGGGCCACTCCACAAATAATCCCCACCCTACTTCCTAAGGACACACCATTCATGAAGTTATAGTCATGTCCTTGCATCCTCTTCATTCTCACACTGAGCAAATCTCACATGGGCTTAGAGTAAGCATTGACTGTGAGACCACTATTCTTGAACTACGAGGACTTTGATCCATGTCAAGGCATGGTACGTAGGAAGCCTTTCTGAGGTTCAAGCCCACCACCCGATCGATCAGACCATATTCACATCGGTTCACCACCCACCATTCATAAACTACATGGGCCTTGATCCATGCCAAGGCATGGTACGCAGGAAGCTTCCCGGAGGTTCAACCCTATTCAATGGTATGCCGTTTTCAACCCATTTCATCGGTAAGCCATTGGAGTCCCCCATCGACGGCAAGCCATCACCATTCCCGATCTACGTGGACTTTTATCCTTACAAAGGTATGGTATGCGGGAATCATCCCCGAGGTTCAAGTCCAGCAACCATTGGCCTAGATCATCTCTGTGCTGGTGTGCCAAGCCCCATTCCACATGAACTACAAGGACATTGATCCATGAAAATGCAAGGTACATAAGAAGCCTCCATGAGGTTCATGCCCACCATCCACCTGGACCCCAGGTCCCTATTCTCGTTGGTTCACCGACTCCAACACACAACCCAATCTATGAGGAATTTGATCCATGTCAAGGAATGGTACATAGGAAACCATCCTGAGGTACAAGCCCAATACCCAATGGTTCAGACCCTGCTTTCTTGTCAGTTTACCCCCAACATGCATGACATTAAACAGTATTCCCCTTTGTGTCTCATCCAGCAGTAAGCCGTTGTAACCCTTATGCCGCGGTGAGCCATTATCCACTTCAGCCAGTGATAAGTCGTTGTCAACCAAAACCCAGTGGTAAGCCGTTGCCATTCCCCGGCAGGGACCCACTTCTCCAGTCTGCCCCAGTGACACTCGGGAAACCTAAAATTTAAACCTCACAACCCATTCCCGAAAAACGAGGAAATTGATCCACGTTAAAGCATGCTATGTAGGAAGCCCCCCCCCCCCCACCCCCAAGGTTCAAACCCGCTGTCCATTAGGACCCCAGATCCTCATTCATGTCGATCTGCCCACACCATATTGAAATACAAGGACATTGATTCCCTGCCATGGGGATACGTAGGAAACCTCTTCGGGGCTCAAGCCCAACACCAACATTGACCTAGGGCCAACCCCATCCCATTCTCCATCCAATTCACTTAAGCCATCCATCATCAACCCTGAATTCTTACCAAGGCCGCCACATCCTGGTGAGGTCACATCAACCTTCCCACATCACCTTTCCCATAAAGGGGTTACACCTAACTGATCAACTCTAATCAGTGTTCTGATCAGTCCGATCCATCTCCTTTGGACGTTAAACTTGAGGCATACCCTATGTTACACATGGGAATCTGAAGGAAATCTCAGATATATGCCCATGGAATACGATTCCCCGCGTTCGATTTGGGATGCCTCAAGCTTCCGCACCATCAAGAAGACCTATAATAAGAGATAAAAGACAAACAGACCAATCCCCCAACGTCCAGACATGCTAGTGATGCCCAATCTGACTACTCCCCTAACTGAAGGTTGTGGCCCTGACTGAACCCCATGGAATGTCCTGACAGAAGAAGTGTAATTAACTGGTGTCCATGAAGATATGGCGCCGAGAAGAGTTTCATGAACAACATCTTAAGTCTATAAGGGAGACCCGGAATAGGTGACAATCTCTGAGGAGGAATCCATGGAAGGAAGAACCAAAATCCCATCATCTCGTTTCGATCAAGGAGCAGACATCCCTAAATAAGTAGAAGATGTTGTCTGCCTTTTGAAAGAGGGAACTCGGTGTAATTGATGCGTGTCCTCACAAACGGATGCGTGCGCCCTGACAAAATCGTCAGAAACAGAAATGGTGAACCCGATGTGAATGGTATTCTCCTTAGTATGTATACAAGTAGCGTTTGAGGAATCTGTGGATTAGCATGTCATTAGAACCCATCATCTGGCACAAGGTCCCACCATGCAAATATCGGGCCCGATGTTAAACTCACCAGAAGATGGGGTAGTCAGAACATTGAGCATCTCGTTCTGTGATGTTGTCAGCGTGGATCCCTCTTATCGGCCACGGAAGACAGAATGACGATGGGGAGCTGGACTTCAATTTATTTTCCTATCAGTATTAATGTGTTTATCTCCCTACATTCAGGAACCAAGTTGTTTTATATAGAACTCGATCAACGCCTTCCCACCGGCATAGGGGTAGGTGCAATATCGACATGGCCACCAAACGCGGTTCTGCCTCATCCATGACGACCTCAACTTCCATGACTTTTGGGCACCCATGCCCCCTCTCCCCATCAGAAATTATCCAGTGAAGGGTAATTAATGACCTTGTACGCGGGTACGAGGAAGAGGGGATCATCCCCACCAGGGATATGGTCCACCTAGATATGCAGCCAGCTACACCTCACCATCAACGCCACCCCCGAGGGCCACGCAGTGATACTCCGCTCCCCACCCCAATATTCAATAATTTCGGGAGCTTTTCCTCGAAATTCCTAGACAACTCCTTGCCCTATTCCAAAGAGGTAGGGGAGGTCTGGATCGACTGAATCAGAGTCTCACTCAAAGGGATCCCAGTGAGGGCTCCCACCAGGCTGCATCAGCACCACAGCCCAGTTCCCCGAACTGAGAAGCAGGTAATCGACGCACCTGCACCACCGGCTCTGGTTCATTTGACCCGGTGCTAGCATCTGGCGCAAATGGAAGAGGATGACCACCGTGGGGTGTCAATGTCAGCGACTACTATGGACCAAGCCACCACTGACTCATATCCCCAACTCCCTTTATATGTTGAGCAGGGGCAGTTATTTTCCCGATCGGGATTGAGGCCCCAACAGCCCCATGGGTAGGCTAGGTCAACTCTCTCAGACGTAGGCACATGTGATTGCCGCTGCGGACCAATCCACATCAATTCCACCCAGTGTGGAGGCCCACTCCGTACCACCACTTCTGAATGTATGAGTCCTCCCTGCTTCCAACCCCAGTTTGGAGGTCTTCCCCTGCCGCCTTTAACCCAAGTGAGGGTCTTCCCCATGACAACAACACTCCATAAGGGTGTCTCTCCCACGATCACTATACTGGGTACGAGGTCACTCCCCCTACCGCAGACTGCAGGTATGGATACATTGTATGTAGAGTCACTCACCAACATGGAATTCCTCTCCATGTCCTCGTACCAGCTGACGAATGTCCCCCTGGCCCTAGGGATCGGAGGGGTGGAGGAAATGTTCACTTCCCCAATGACCAACACAGAGGTCCTACCTGTTCTCATCTTTACTGGTATGATGACGTTCCTCGCATTGAAATAGTCATAAGAATTGAACTTGAAGGTCCTAACCATGTTTCTACCGCTCCTACCAATACTTCTGTCAGCTCTAGAGGAGGTCATGCCCGCTCCAGCGCTTCCCACGGAGGTCCTCCTCATGTCCCTTTTGACATTTTCCGCAGAGCTCCTCGCACCACGGCCCACCCTACCGGGAGATCTCTCCACCCCAGCACCAGTATGGCTGAAGGACCTCCTTGTGCTGGAAGTGTGCCTTTCCCCAAAGATCCACCCAGGGGTAGGAGAGCAGGTGGTCACCGCTGCAAGAGGAATTAGGAGGATGTCCAGAAAGGAATCAGTCTAGTCTTCTTCTCAGACTCCGAGGCAGAGTACGACTCATGGCTAGAGCCCTCTCCTCAGTCCTCCGAGTAAATGGATGGGGCTAGAATGAGGTGCATCAGCCTCGTACACTCAGAATGAAAGCTCCATACAATCCCAATCTCTCTCTGATGGTATATAAATATGGACGAGAACCTGGAATGTCCCTAGGTACCGACCACATAGTCACCACTATCATCTCCGGAAGAGACCTCTTCCCCAGCTAGAGACTACGAAGAGCTATTTTGGGGTTCAATGGTAGAAGTGACATGGAATAGACCACCCTTAGATGATGATAATGTTGTGTTAGGATATTTGGTCATTGATCCATCCTGTAGTGAAATAGTAGCCCGGTCATTACAATCCTCAGAGGACAACCCAAGATTTAGAGGCTAGTTAGTCTGCTCACCGTATTCTCCATCGGCCAGCCCACCGTCCTAGCAATCTACCTCAATACCACTACAAGTTCTTCAGCCACCCTTGATCTAGTAGTGGGGCAAAGATGGTCCAGACCCTGAATCAGAGCTGAGGAGCTTATGGAATATCCTCACAATGGACCACTTCCCTGAGAAGTTTTTTCGGTCGTAAGAAAAAAAAATTCTGGACCAGAATCTCTCACCCCAGAAGAAGTTGAGTTTCTCTGTGGAACCCTCTGGGTGATGTACTTTCACCACAGGCAACAGTGAGTGACTTATCTGAAGAGCCAAGGGCACATTGAAGACACCGGTGGACAATGACATTTGTTTGACCTAGCCACACTCCCCGGGGTCCAACACCCTGAGTCACCTGGTCACCACAGGGCCCTCAAATAGCAATGCGTTTAGAGTTTCAATGTACTATTCAAGGTTATTAAGGGGGATACCCCCATGTTCAAGTCCATGGCTGGGAGTAGTATGCTGCTGTCCTCTTCAGTGAAATTTACTGGCTGCCCAACTCGCTAGGAGACATTGAGGACATGCTCATGAGAAGAGTTGCGGTCAACATGACCGATCTGTTGATTGGGGGAAACGAGCTGGAACTTATTGATGGGAGCTTAATCCATGAGGATGTTCCACCACTACTGGACCCATTAGGGAGTATTACCTGTCAGCAGATAAACCTCCATGGTCTCACTGTGCCCACCAAGGAAATGGTACTCAGTAGGAATTTGGGTAATGGAAAAGAATGTGTTAGAGCTGTCAAGAACTCTGACCTGTCCGCTTTAGTGCAGAAGATGGAGGAGGACCGCCAGATGGCTACATTGCGCCATAAACTTGCTTAGAAGAAGAAGATGGTCGAAGAACTCCTGGCTAAACATGTTGCAGAGTGACGACCTGACTACGGTGGTCCTAGGCTGGGGCAGTAGGGGCTGGAGCAGCTTCCACTTGGCGAGCTGCACCCAGGAAACCCTAATCATGCCCTCTCGCGAACAGGGAAGAAGTTGGAGCTCATGAATAGAGGGAGATGTTTGTCTCTCCAAACCCTCTTGGATGGTGTTACAATCCATAGAACCCCGCTCGGGCTCCCCCGGCCACCCTAAGGGTCTCTCCACCAGCTGCTCCACGAGCCGCTGATCATGTCTATCACATTAAAGAACCCGGAAATGCTTTCATGGTTAGGGACCCTCATCAAGACGGGGACCCCATCCAGATGATCCAATGGCGGCACTCATCGCCCGCGTAGAGGCATTGGAAACATGATAGTTGGAAGTCCCACTAGATGGCCAGCCATACCCGGCATGGGTTGATGATATGCCGGCTCCTCCAGGTTTCGGGAATCCCAACTTCTCCCCAATTAATAGGACGAGGAACCCGCCAAAACACATGGCCCACTTCAACTCAAAGAGTGGCCCATTGTTAGGGATTCCAGCATATCCGGAGGCCGCCAGGCTCCGTTGTTTTGTTCAGACACTATAGGGGCCGACATTCATCTGGTATAGCCAGCTCCCTGTCGGATCCGTGACCAGTTAGGAGGACCATCGCATGAAATTCCTTTTCTAGTTTAGTTTCACCATTTGGAAAATGTGAATCACAGACCTCTTCAAGTAAAAATAAAGGCCTAATGAGTGAGTCATGGACTTTATTTCCTGATGAAAGGGGCTCACATACTTCCTTGACATGCCACTCACTCAGGAGAAATTATTGACGATGTGCGCAGGGAACGTCAAGACAGAGCTGGTTCCGTCCCAGATCACTCAATACTATCCTAGAGGGTGCTGATACTTCTCAGATAAGGCCTAGTTCCTCGAAGAAGCACTGCAACAGGCCATCCAGGGACATCCATTTCCCCTGTAATCCCCGCGAGGAGGGATTCCAGAGTTAAGCCCACCGTGGTGGTGAAAATAGAATCCAACATGCAACTATAATTGCTACCAGTAGCACTGGCCATGCAGCCTCGCAGAGGCCCCCCACCTTAGTCATAGACTCTAGCTCAGCAGTGTCCTCAGAATCGACAACCGCCCCCGCGGAATGCACCACCACCGCATAAGTTGGACAATCAGGGTTCACATCCTCGACAGGCCCCTCTGTCCCCTTGTTAGGGTCAGGCTCCAAGGGACCCCATCCCGGACAAAAGAAACTGGACCAAATTGATTAATGAGAATAACATTCTTGGATAATTCAGACGTTCCTTGGAATAGGGGATTTTACAATTGCGTGAATGCATAAGGCTAGAGGAGGAGAATCTCAATGATCTCCCCAACTACTGCCCGTATCATTGGATTCTAGGGCACACCCTCAAGCAGTGTAATGTATTTAAAGACTGGCTCCAAGACCAGGTTGATAACAACATAGTATGTGTGGTACCAGCCATGACACAAGTGGTGGGTGTCTTCCTATGGGAAGACAATAGTAGGGACAGTGAAGGCAAGTGACACCAAGTTTCTAACCACGAGTCCCAGAAGTACGATGACCTGATGGGCCAAAAAACGATTTCCTGTGCACATGGCATTATCTTTGCATGCCTGAATCAGCTAGAGACTCCAGAAAATGTCTCTACCACTTTTGCATCATCATATCAGATGACCTCTTCCCAGAAGAGCATGCATCGACGACGAACGGTAAAGAAATGCACCCCACCAATCCCATCATCGTCCCACACTATAGGCGACTTCATGCCCCCTGAAAATGGGGTTCCCCCTAGAATCCACCCAGTTGTGGATGATTCTTCATTTGATAGTCAAGGTTATGCTTCAGTTAATATAATGTATTTGTTAAACCCCTACATGACTTCCGATGAGGGGGAGCACCAGGCGTACCTCCCCAACATCCCTAGCCAACACCAATGTCGGTGAAGCCGCAACTATAGTGATCATCAGGGCACATCAGTTGGCACCTATAGCCTAGCCTTGAATTCCACTGAGACCATACAACATGCCCAGAGCAAAACTCAGCACACGTAGCCTCTTCATCCGGTGTCGACAGGCCTGCTTCCACCACCGTTTGGGCTACTGGATCAGGAAGAACCACTTCGGCCATGCCACGACCAGTTTTACCCAGCTACAGCCCGATCTCAGTCGTCCGGTCCTCATCCCGAAGAAACTCTTTGGGCTTTGACGAGTGAGCTGTTTGATATACCCAGTACCTGTCAGTCGCTTGTCCACCCGGCAGGGCCCGCCAGGCCTTCTATTAGAGAGTGGCTCCCTACAAGTAGAAGGTCGTGCCTGGCATGGAAGTATGATGTTCTCAAGCACCTCATCACCATCCATGCGATGAATGTTTTCTTGGAAGCCCTTTGACTATCACTAGATATGCATAAATTTCTTTTCGAGGCATTAAGGATCCCCCTTCAGTTCGAGACAGAGGTATCAGGTGCAGAGGCCTTCCACGCTAAAGTGTTTGAGAACACTGAATTTCAGGCCATCATTTCATTATCTGGATAAGATGAAGGCTCCCCCAAATAGAGGAAAATCCACCCATTGTACATCACATGACAATTTAAGGGCATGGAGGTTCTCCATTGTCTCATTGACACTGGCTCTGAGATCAACCTTATCTTAATGCGGATGATACAGAAGCTAGGGTTATCTGAAGATGACTTGACTCCCTCTGATTTAAGAATCGAGTTATATGACATGACAGAGCAGACCCCAGTTGGAAGGATCTGTTTGAAGACCCAGTTCAGTTTCCATGTTTCCATCACCAAGTTTATGGTTGTCTCTTAGGACACCGCGTATAATGCATGAATGGGCAGGCCATGGCTCCACCGGCATGAGGTGGTCCCTTCATCGTATCACCAATTCCACAAGTACTCCCTTAATGATCGAGTGGGCATACTCTAGGGTGATATGTCTCCTTTCGCCTCCTGTGAAGCCTGCTATTTGGACGCTGACTATTATAAAATCAAGGATAAACATGTCTAGGCATGTGAAGTTGAGCCTGTAACCGCTACGACCTACCCTTGGGCTATCCTGAATGACACCTACATATTCCTGATCCATCGGTTGGAGGCTAAAACCCACAATATAGGGTAATGTTTTGTCTTTTTCAAGACATGGAAGAAACATGCTCCCAAATCCAAGAGGAATCAGAGGATGACTTCATATTCTTATACGACTTAGGCCTCAGTGATCCCGGAGCCTCCCACTCCAATAATGTATCGGGGCGTCTGGCCCATGGAAATGGCAGGATGCCATACTTGTATATTTTGAAGGGCTGGAATAATCTGTCTCCAGCTGACGTGCCACTACTTCTTTGATATTATCAAGAATAGCCCCTTTTTCTTGAGACCAGAAGGGATCGGGTCGAAAGCCTTCATTGCTATGGTCTCTGCAGCATCGGAGTTCCCCAATGCAATATCCACTAATGCTCAAGCTGGTACTAGCATCCCATCAGGGTCTGTTAACTCATAAGTAACATCCATTGCAAGATATCCCTCCATAAGTGGTGAAGAATATATAGAGGACACCACCTTGCTTTGAAGAAGGTGTCTCCGACATGGTCGACGAGTTGTTACATGTGAACCTCAGAAGCGTGGAAGACCCAAGACCCACATTTATCAGCACCGTCATGCCCCCCGAGGAGTAGCAGCGGTACGTAGACTACCTTAAACATCACTGTGATGTGCTTTCCTTGAGTTACAATGAGATTCCAGGACTAGATCCTCATGAATCCGTCCACCGCCTCAGTCTTCTAGAAAATCATCGTGGGTTCAGACAACTTCCCAGAAAGATGTATCCATTTCAGGGTTCCATGGTTGAGGCCGAAGTTGAAAAAATCATCAAGGCCAACTTCATTAAGGAGGTCCAACACCCCAAAGGGCTGTCCAACATTGTACTAGTCAGGAAGAAGAATGGACAGATGAGAGTCTGCATCAACTTTTGGGATCTCAACCATCATTTTCCAAAGGAGGATTTTCCCCTTCCAGTGACAGAATTTCGGATCGATGCTACGGCTAGGTTCCAAGCACTCTCCATTAGGGATGGTTACTATGGATATAATAAGATCCAGATGGCCCCCGGGGATGAAGAGACTACCGCATTCAGGGCGCCCCAATATACATTTTGTTCCCAGGTTATGCCCTTCAGCCTGAGGAATGAAGGTGCCACCTATCAGCAGGCCATGCACCACATATTCAAGCCAATCCTCGATACATTGGTGGAAATCTATGTAGACGATCTAGTGGTCAAATCTCACCAGCACCAAGACCATCTCAAGGATCTTGAAAAAGTGTTCAGCTTCCTCCGTTCCCGCCACCTAAAGATGAGCCCATTGATGTTTTCTTTTGGGGTCATCTCTGGAATGATCCTCGGCATTTCTATCAGGTACCAGGTCTTCAAGATCAACCTGGAGAAGATCAAGGCCATTATCTAGATTCCACCATCGAGTAATATTCACAAGCTTCTAGGTTTCTAGGTCCACTAGGCCAATATATGGAGATTCATTTCATATTTGGATGGAAAGTGTATGACCTTCTCTATACTCATGAAGAAGGTCACCGCTTATGAGTGGGATGAGGTGTGCCAGAACGCCTTTGAGGAAATCAAGCAGTATTTGCTCTAGCCGCCAGTCTTGATTCCACCCATCTTCGGGAAGCTGTTGGTCCTCTTTGTAACCACCCTGAAATGGTCCATCTGTGCCCTTCTCGCCAAGAATAACAATGAGGGGACAGAGAACATCCTTACTACCTCAGCGGTATGCTCCATGATACGGAGAGAAGATAATCCCCCATCGAGAAGAGTTTCCTTTCACTCGTGTTTTCCATACAGAAATTGTGACATTACCTGCAGCACCATGAGGTACAGCTGGTGTCCTGAGTAGACCCATTAATGTACATCCTATGTTGTCCTATGTTGACTGGCTGACAAGCGTGGTGGGCGGTAATCCTCTAGCAGTTTGACCTCAGGTTCGTGGCACAGAAGGATATCCAGGGACAGGCGTTGGCCAATTTCCTTGTTGCCCATCCAACCCCTGCTGATCGGTCCTTGGACATAGATTTTCCCGAAAATGCAATCCTCCTGGTAGATCATTCCATCCCAAGTTGGAATATGCACTTTGATGGTGCCTCTCGGATCCCCACCAGTAGGGGGCTCAATGATCCTAGACTCAAAAGAGTAGGCCTAGGTATCGTTATTGTTACCCCGGTTCAAGACATTCTACCATATTTATTATTGATGTCAGAAGGCTGCACCAACAATGAGGCAGAGTATTAGGCCCTCATAACTGGCCTCGAGCTGGACCTCTAGATCAATGTGCCCAATTTGAATGTGAAAAGGGACTCTGAGGTAGTCAGTAAGAAGATCAATGATGACTATGTTGTCAGGAAGCCAGAGCTCGTACCATTTTTGGAATGCACTCTCTAGCTAATGGCCCAGTTCCCTTCTCGGCCAGAGGTTACCCTTGCCCCTCGGTCCCAGAATGGTCATGCCGAGGCTTTGGCCAGCTTAGCTGAATCACATGCAGATCTTGAACAGGATGATCTAATTTTCCACATGGAAAATCAAAGAGACATATATATATTGTTACCTCGGATGGCGGTGATGGTCCACTGGTAAGCCATCGTACCATTCGCGCCTCCACGTCAGGACCATCGAGTCATCCAGATGTATTGATCGAAATCATTGTCGATTGAAGGATACCCTTGGTTGAATACCTCCAAGAAGGTAATATTCTGTCATACTGGGATGAACGCGAGAGAATCTGATGCCACGCATTGCTGTTTACCCTCCAGAGTGGTCCCAGCCTTGAGCCAATCCTCTATAAGTGCATGTTTGATGGTGTTCTCCTTTGTTGCATTCAGGGGGTTGAGTTTTCTCAGGTCATGCATGAGGTTCACACCAGTTCCTATGGTGCCCATCAGGCTAGTCCTAAACTAACTCACCATATCTAGTGATTATTGTATTTTTTGCCCTCCAGGATCTACAACTGCATCGAGTTCTCCAAGAGGTGCCATGCATTCCAAGTTCATGCTAACATTGTGGATTGGACACTATAGTATCTCCAAAGTACCAAGTACACTTTTCCCATTGTAGTATGGGGATTATATGTCATTGGACCTTATCTACTGGCAATATCTCCCCAAGGCCAGTTCATTTTCACTGCTACAAATTTCTTTTCCATGGGGGCAGAGGCAGTTCCACTCAAGGAAGTCAAGGACTGTTCTATCGTTGACTTCATGAGTTCCAATATAATCCATCGGTTTGGAGTTCTCACGCAGTCCCCACCAATAACAGCACCAACTTCCAAGCAGTCAAGTTGGTAATGTTGTATGCCAAGTACATCATCTGCTCTATCCATACCTCCCACAATCACGCGGAAGTGAATGGGATGATTGAGGTGTTCAAAAAACCCCCTCTAACATCCTGCAGAAAAAGGTTGGTCAGAACAAGAAGTCGTGGATGGATAAGCTGCCCAACACCCTCTGGACATATTGGATGACAACTCGTAATTCCACCCAGGTGACCCCATATACCCTTGTATACGAACCAAAGGTTGTCCTGCCCATCGAGATTCAGTTGCCCATATTGTGAACAATGGTGTATGACCAGCAACCACTGTATAGAGTGGATGAAGTCTATCTAGCTGAATTGGAAACACTTTACGAGAGTAGGCTTCGTGCCCTGCACAATCTAGAAAGGCATTAGAGCAGGATGGCTTGAGCCTTCAACAAGAAGGTTCTCCTCTGCTCTTTCATGCAAACTGACATGGTGTTGTCTCTGAGAACAACATTAATACCTGGTAGGAAACCACCCAAGTTAGAGTCCAAATGGGAAGGACCTTTCATTGTTCATAAGGTTAACACCAATGGTGCATACTCACTAGTGAAAATGGATGGAGGGTGCATAACCCCTACCACTAAGGCCATGTTCCTCAAGAAATAATTTTCCTGAGCCACCTAGTCTAGAAAGACATTAAACTCTACTATCCATCATGACATTAAACAGTACTGTCCAACATGACTTTAAACTGTACAATCCATCCTGACTTTAAACACTTCATCCTAGCATGAATTTAAACTATACAGTCCAACATGATATTAAACTATACAGTCCATCATGACATTAAACTGCACAGTCCAGCATGACTTTAAACTGTACAGTCCAGCATGACATTAAACATTACAGTCTAGCATGACTTTAAACTGTACAGTCCATCATGACTTTAAACTGTATAGTCCAACATGAATTTCAACTGCACAGTCCGTCATGACTTTAAATTGTACAGTCCCGCATGACATTAAACTGTACAGTCTAGAATGACTATAAACTATACAGTCCAGCAAGACATTAAACTATAACATCCTGCACGCCGTTAATTTGTACACCGTCCTACACGACATTTATCTGCAAACCATTCGGCATGATGTTAAATTTCACCTCATCCTACATGACATTAAAATGAATTTTTAAGAAGTACATGTGGCTTGATTCCCATCCTTATGGGATATGTAGGACCCCTTGAACAGTTAGATTTTGGGTCCAACCCCATCTCTTAGAGACCTCCTAGTCACCTAGGCCCCTTGGCCTATTCCATTCCATTAGAGGGATATATAGGTGTGGTACACGGTTATTCCCTCCATCGCATTGAGTTTGTGACAATTGTGTCATGCCCCTTTATCTTGAGATTTTTCCATCACTTTGTTCTTTACGCATCTGTGCGAATTGGACACTCTCAAGATGAGCCTCTAGAACCTTTATAGTGGTTTGCCGATGTGTCCAAGAGTACTCTGCTCTAGGACCTAGAGTGTCAGATTCAACTTGGGAAAGTTTCCATTTACTTGTCAGGATTCATGATCCCCTTTATTGGGGCTTCCATTATCTTTCACAACCGAAGGGACCCCCAAAATGGTGTGGATGCTAGTACTAAGGTCTATCTTACCATTAAGGGTCTTCTTCCCCGAGGGTTTAAAAACAAATTAATACAAGTCAGACGTTGCGAATATGTTCAGTGGTCAAGACTCATTTGTTTGTCCCAATTTCAGGCTAATGTGACATGGATGCTGTTTTGAAAACATGGTCAGAAGTAATATTTTTTCACCATGCCAAAAACTTCACTCCTTGAATGTTGGTTACATGATTCACATTAGATTACCCCACGTCATGTCCAGGTTGAATTTTGACACTTCTTGCACTATCCCCCAGTGTACCTCCGCACGTCAGGGGAACAAAGCTATAAAACGGTGGTCTTTAGGGCTCCCACGGTCCGAGCTCTAAGACCATAAACTACGATGTTTTCTATGAACTATGTGCGGCTCGATTCTCATCCTCATGGGATACGCAGGATCACCCGGAAATCATGTATCTAGGTCCATCTCAAATTAGAGCTAGCTTCTCCTTCCCCTCATCCTCTGACCCTCACTGGCCACTTAGCCTGAGGCTCCTTTCCCTGAGTTTTACACTGTGATGATGCAGACCTCGTCCTCATTCACATCGGGTATGCTTTATCAAGTTGTGAACATTCCTTCATGCCCAAGACAAATGACATTAAACTGTTCTATCTGGTCCTATCACATGACCCTAAACTGTGATAATATCTTCCCAGCCGCACGAGGAAAAATGGAACTTCATTGTGATGACTTCATCATAGGGGACATCATGTTGGTTATCGGTCATCCATCATACCATTTTTCAATTCCAGCATATGGATTTATTCCCATGGTGATACCGGGATCCCCAAGTCCTTTGTTTTTTCTTAAAACACATCTACCCTAAAGGACAAACAAGATCTATCAAATGCCACTCCTTTTAGTATAAGGGTCAGAACCACACCCCCCTTTCATCCTATGCATTGGTACCTTATAGTGACACCCCTTAGAACTATGTATGGATTGATTCCCATCCTTATGGGATATGTAGGAACGCCCGTGCTCCCTGCTCCCGGGCCCCGCCTAACTTACGTTTTCAGTCTCTCGACCTAAAACCTCCCTAGGGAACACATGATGATGTGGACCTCATCCTCATTCATGTTGGGTTGTATGAGTAACATTTCCATGAGTCTCCCAAATTGCTTACTATCCATGGTCTGAGTCCTAAGGCCTTAATCTAAGACCCTTTTGAGAACTACTTATGTCTTGATTCCCATCCTTATGGGATAAGTAAGAATGCCTTGACATTTCGTCTCAGGTCCAGCTCCGAGAATCACAAATCAAATCATTTCTCACTGTCTTCCCCTTGTCCTTACCCCTCGGAGAGTTGTGTAACATCAACATTTTCCCTGAACAAGTTCGGGATTCCCCATAATGACATTGGTAAGTGAAAACTCCCTCACCAGATATCTCCTATCTAAATGTAAGAATGATCCATGGTCTGATTAATGGGCCCGCCTAATGTGCTTCCACCATGGTGGTGTAATTTTTAGAGTGTTGTATTCTTTTCATACAAACCACCACTTCACCTTCCATGCTTTTCATACCCTTTATTCGGACCTTCATCCCCTTTCACGTCTAAAGGGACCCCCTAACTATATGGATACTCGTCTTATGGTTCAACTGTTGTCCTGGGCCGACAATCTGGAAGACCGATGGGTGATATTTTGAGTTAGGTCTCGTGGTTCGAACATATTCAATGGTTGGCCCTCATTTGTTTTCCCCATTTTAGGCTAATGCAATAGAGACACTGGGTTTCGAACATGCTCCATTGTTATCCATTATTGCCACACCACCTTCCACTGTGTTCCGAATTTGGGGTAATGTGATTCACAATTTTGATTCCCCTATGGTCAGACTAATTCTAATGCCCCTGGCATTTCCCCACTCGTGCGCTAGAGCACATTTAGAATACAATACATCGATCAGTCTAATGTCCTCTTCCTTTGAACGATCCCCCATCTTCTCCTTGGAAATCCGGATTTGAATCTCGAATTCACGAAGATTGTTTGACGCTCCCGCGATCAAACGAAGTGATAGTACGAGCATCCCTTGTTTCTCACATCTAGTACGGACCACATGAACATAGGAATGGAATTCTATTTATTTCATGATTATGTTTGAGAGCATTAAAAAAGGGGACCAGTAAATAAATTTTTTCATACATATAGTTCGAAATAAGATGCAGTAAAGAGAAATAAGTTTATGATTTTGGCCAAAACTGGGGCCCTAAGGGTCAGCTTCCTAGATGGATCATTTCAACGCCTCTACCTTTTTTCTGGGGGCCTCCAAGACTACTTCCCGCCCCATGAGGACCCTCTCTTCATCAATGGACATGAAGCATAGTTCACAATATTTAGCATGTGACCATGACTGTTCAGTTTGATGTTCATTCATCTGGTGACTCGCTTCCACTAGTTGCTCTTATGCATCTGCCAACTGAGCCCTCAACTTCTCCACAAGCTTAGAATAGTTTTCCATGAATATATACATTTACTTTTCTTATTCTTCGAGGCTTCATACCTCCTACTCCGCCTTCAAAAATTCTCGGTTACCCCTCAACTCCTGCCGACACTGGGTGACGTAGGAGCGCCAAATGCTCTCGTGCATCTTCTCGACCATGTAGTCACGAACCGTAGAGTCAAGGAATTGAGAATATACCAATCCAGTACTCATGAAACACACCAATGTGTGGAGTGATCCCATCCGGTTCAGCCATTCCATCTAAGGCTGATTGAGAAAACGCCTGATGCACTTCCACCCTTTGCATCATGTCATCTGGCTCTCCTCGGCGGCTTCCGAGTCTGAATCATCAATCTATTCAGGATCGGCGGGCTGATAGACAGGAAAATAGCCAACATGATTGCATCAGGGTCTTCCTCATATATTCCTCTCAGGGGGTTAGAATTTTCAGCATCTGAGCGACCTTCCTCTCTCGCCTCGCCCCTAGTGGCACCTTGGTCAACATCAGGACCTGCCTTGATAGCGTCGCCACCAACGTCCACCACTCTCTACTCACCATGTGTTGTGGCTGACTTAGTTTGGGAGGTACGTCTTGGATAGGGCTGTACGTTTTCCATTGACTCACTCACAGATGGTCAGGGCTTAGCAGCCCGACAAGCCTCCAATGTCATGATCACTATACAAACAAGGAGCACCCTAATCAATTGAGTTATCTGACTATAAGCACTCGTATCGATGAAAAAAACTTACAGGAACCCTAGGCATCATCCTCTTGTGTTTTTTCCGCAGCAGGAGCTTTCATATTTTTGGACCCCTTAGCACTTGTCAGTTCAATAATGGGTGTTGGTGCCGTGCATTGTTCTATTGGTGCTTCCCCCCCTCCTTTGACTAGAGACTCTTGAACAACACCAATATGCTCCAGATTAAGATAAGGTGGGTGGATTAATGATTGAAAAGGAATGTGGATAAAATGTGGAGGATAGATAAGGGGTGAATCATACATCTAGTAGCTCTGTCCAATCTATATCAGAGTCGATGATCTCACCACTCTCTCGGAGACTCCCTTGGTTGGACGCACCTTGAGACCCTTCACCTTCATGCACCTCTTCTCCTTCACCTTCTCCTTCACCTTATCCTATAGACTCCTCTTCTTCTGTCTCACCACCCTCCGGCTCATCATTTCTATCGTTATCCTTTGATAGAGTCTTTTCTGGATCATGCTCCTGGCCGAGAATCACATTCACCAGGAAAGATGGATCCTCACACCAACCTCGTTGGTGTGCGTACAAGTCCATGGCCATTAGATATGCATGACATAAACGAGAGTTCACTATTTCAACAATCCGAACAAGACCGACATGTAGCAGCTAGACCCCGTATCTTACTATCTTATTCCAGAGGGCTTTAGTACTCACTGACTACCGCGGGGTTAGCCTGGCCGACCATAGCACTAGGAAGATTGCATCATGAGAAGGTTGAAATAGATATCTTATTTTCTTCCAGGGAAGTTATCTGGTCACTCTGTGGGACCCTCCCCCTCTAGGTGATGAGGGCGTGGCCATGCCATGCGACATCCCCGCTTCTGACGTCCCAAACTTTGGGGGTCCTGTTGTCCGGATTGCTTCTTGTCTTCCCTCTCTAACGACACTCCGCCTGATCTCTCGCCACATGGGTTATACACTGGAGACCTTGAGTTGAAGAACTCTCTTCGACAAAACCCCCTTAGGGGATTCCATGGCCCAATTTTCACCATACTCGGTTGAGAGGCCAGTATAAGCCCCGGTGGGAGGAATGTTGATGATGTTGCCGGAGCCATAGGTCATGGACATCAGCCACATTTGACGAAGAATGCATGGATGCATTTATTCCCAAACATCTATGTCAAATTATTTTGGCATCCGCTAGAGGGACCCAAAATACCTGGCGAACCTGGACCACACCTAAGGCTCACAGATGATCTTTCCATCAATTCGGCCCACAAGTACCCCGCCTCAAATGCTATAGAAGTACTCCCTCTGTTCCAGTGATCCTTGACCAATGCCTATCATCTAGACAGTTGGGGTGGGGAATGAGCTGAGAGCGAAGTTGGCATGATTACCAATTTTGATCTTTACTCCCTCCATGTTGAATGTCAGCAGAATGACCCTGGCAATGTTCAGTAGGGAAGGTCGCAGGCCATTACCTGGAAGATGGATGGCATTCGGGAAGGTATATCTACCGCAATGAGACACAACCCAGACATAGAAGATCTAGAAGGGGCCACCCATTCTCCTAGGTGACCCCCCTCTCGAGATGCATCCAAAAATGGCGTACAGATGAGCCAACATGAGGACCCCCAGATTTAATATTTTTTTAGCATCCTTGATGTCGTCCAACACAAGGGTCCTTTGAAAGACTCACATCCTTGCACCCCCCACCGACAAGAGCCTCCCACTAAAGAATGTGGAAAGGAGTCTAGGGTACCAAATATTTGGGTCCCAAAACATATTTATGTTTTACCCCCATGATTTATATTTCCCTGCCTCTAGGATCATCTAAAATGATTTAGTCTTGCTCCTCTATTCCATGGTTGGTCACCGTCTACCTCGCCCTGGAATCTTGACTTCTTGATCCCTTTCCAAGAATAGGCTAAACTAGTCCTTGTAAGTTATGTCCTTTATGAAATCCTTGACCCAGCCTCTCCTTAGCCAGCTCCAATAAGTGCCATGTCATCATTGGGGTTCATGATCCATCTCCCTAGGTGCTCATTGGTGAGAGGAATTCATCAAATAGGTGGCCCTCCAAAGGGATTACCCCGATATAGTGAATGTCCCAATGTCTAATACAAACTTCCCCATGATTAAAATGGAAGGTATTGGTATTACGGTACCACCGAGTGAACAACCCTAGCCTAAGATCGTGCTGGCGGTAGAAGTAAAATTGCAACGTCCGCACCACCTTGAACAAGACAATATGTAGTAGCTCCGCCCAAAATTAGTCATATGTATAGAAAAATCAGTACACCCCATGCCATTCATGGGTGAAGTTGCCTCTGGACCACAGGTCCCAGTCCTACAGCTAGCCTTTAGCCTCGCCAGTGTTGCTCTGATGGAAGGTGCTTACATAGAGGGCTGGGGAACTCTCTGCGACATGCTCACTCCCTGAAATGGTCCGAGTCCTAGGATTCAGAATGTAAACATCCATATGTCTGGTTTCTCTAGAAGGAAGAACATTTTTGGTGAAGTCGTATCGGGGGAGGGCATCCTCACGGGTCACCCATGACTGTGGTGTATCAACATCAAATCCTGTCAAAGGGACCTCCTCAAAAATACCAAAGTCCCATAGTGGAAGATTATTGGACAGGGCGTACTACTTTTGGGTGAAGGTCAGCATATTGAAAAGGGTATTATAATTAGAGAAAATCCATTGGGCTACATAAACCATAGGGTTGGCGAACATTTCATACCTTCAAGCAGCGGCTTCTCCCTCATCATCCTGATTTTCAATCGTCTTCATCGGGCAAGTGATTGAGTAACTGGCATGGAATATGATAGGGTGGCGCAAAAAATCAACAACCATCATGGGATATCAGAATGCAGAGTGAAAAACCATGGTTTTGCAAGTAAAATGACGCCTGATCTTAGTGGGATTGTGCGAAACCAGAGCATTTTTTCATGATGGGCCAGAGAAACATCCACGCACGAGAGTTTGGAGCTTTTCACATGAGAAAATTCATACAGAACATGGGACCCATGGTGGTTTTTTATAAGCAGAGCATGGTTTATGCGCGTGCGTGAAATGCGGATTCTGCACCCCATTGGGTTTTGCGCACCAATCCCTTTTTGTATCATGCATGGACCCCACGAGGTTCTCCATTTCGGAATTTCCCTTGGATTTTAACCGTTGCGGCCCCTTGCTAATCTGATTCTGAGGGGGGCATTTTTAGATGCTAAAAAAATCTCAAGGGTTGAAAATTGATTCAACATGAAAAAGAGAAGTCATATTCAGATCCAGGGACCCAGTCCGGGGGGCTCAGAGGTGTCACACGAAAAAAATTCATAAGTGCGTGCAAAAATATTCCCTCCACGGAATGCTCCAGGATTCGCGAGTGTTCTTCAGTGTGGGTGTGAAATATTTCGCATCCCCACCCTGCACATTTGACATTTCACGCTTCCAACATTGGTTGAACAATTATTTCTCGCTAACCTATTTTTCTATCCCACAAACTCCTCTAAATAGAAGAGGACCCCTTTGACTTCTGGGATGAGTAATCTGAACCGGCTCTAATGCATGGAATTCTCCTTTCATGCATGCAAATATGGCTTCTATGTACATTTATTTTCACACCAAGTCGTCTCGGGGTTCACCTTTTCATGAGATCCCCTTGTTTTAGTCTTAATTACAATCCCTTCGGGGTCCTCCCCCTGCGCGCAATCCCTTCCACATGTGCGCAGCCTATCCAATTGTGCGTAATCCCTTTTCAATTTTTCGCACACCAGTCATTGCACACAGTCTCTCCCAATTGTGCACAATCCATTCTCATGGTGTAAAACCATCGGCTCCATTTACGTGTCAATCCTCACTTATTTCAGACCAAACCGGTGTTTTTAATCCTGGTCTACTTATTTCATGCCAACCCTCAAATGTTGTGTGCAACTCTCTAGGACCCCTCACCCTGGTGCTTCCCAGATACCTCTTCACTCATATTCTCCGTACTCCATGGGAATTCCTTTGCACGCGTGTCTGATGCTCTTCTTATGGATGCCATTTGTGGGTGTCTCTCATGCCCCAGGCATGCACATCATACACTGTTTTCTTGTATGACCTTCTAGGCTCGTATGAAGTAACTTCAAAGTCCCTTGGACTATTCCTCCTGTTTCGTTGCTTCTCCCCATGCTTCTTCGCATAGGCATGCTAACGACTATTTCTTCATCGCAAATCCATGATAACGTGGACCCCTCGATGGTTCTCTTTATGACACCCACCTTCCACGATGTTACCTATCCACTCTTTTCATCAAGGATCATAGGGTACTAGTTATGTAAATCTTAGGGATGCAGAGTGAACCCGCCTCGTCTGAGCAGCAGGATGTTAAAATTCCAAGCACTATCATCCTCATAACATTACGTTAAACTATGGCCTCGCCTCATGCATCACACGCGGGGTCCCCGCACCATGGACATTCTCTACGCGGACTCGTCTCTATGGGGAGGAGATCACCCCTCACAGGCAATAATATCCTCCATATCAGAGTGTCATTTGTCCGCAGGGAAAGGGCAACCACCTTGGAGTAAGCCCCTAAATTTTCTTGTTGGAGGTAGCATCCCTGCTCCTCCTATCATCTTCAGTCCCTAGGGACAATAAAGGGCATGATAGGTAATGATAACTATCCTTTATTCGGTCCCAAATCCCTCTCCCTCTGCACTTTGTCACCATCGGGCCTCCATCTGAGAGTAAGTCCCAATTTCTTTGGGCTGCGTACCACGCATAAGCCCATATTTCCTCCTTAGGCTGCCCAACGCACAAGCCCCACCCCACTTCCCATAGACACAGCATTCGTGGCATGATCACCATGTCCATATTGCCTCTTGTTTCTCACACCGAGGACGAATCACGTGGGATTAGAGTATGAATCGACCTTGACACCACTATTACCAAACGACGAGGAATTTGAACCACGTCAAGGCATGGTACGTAGGAAGCCTCCCCTAGGTTCAATCCCACCACTACATCGATTCTACCAGCATCACGTTGTTTGACCTCCCACCATTCTTGAACTACGTGGGCCTTAATCCATGTCCAGACATGGTATGTAGGAAGCCTCCCCGAGGGTTAGCCCTATTTAGCAGTAAATTGTTTTTAACCCATTTCAATGATAAACGGTTGGAGTCCCCCATTGAAGGAAAGCCGTCACTATTATAGAAATATGAGGACTTTGTCCTTGCCAAGTTAATGTACAAAGCAAGACTCCCCGAAGATCAATCCCAACACCCATTGGCCCCGACCATCTCCGTGTATGTGTGCCAAGCCCCTTTCAACATGAACTATGAGGACTATGATCAATGCTAAGGCAAGGTACGAAGGAAGCCTTCACGAGGATCAAGCCCACCATCCACCTGGACCCGAGGTCCATATTCAAATTGGTTCACCATATCCAACCCACATCCCGAACAATGAGGACTTTGTTCATTGTCAAGGCATGGTACGTAGGAAGCATCCCCGAGGTTCGAGCTCAACACCCATCGGTTTCGACCATCCTTTCACGTCAGTTCACCCCTATCCTTCATAATATTAAACTATATTCTCCTTTGTGTCTCGTCCTGTGGTAAGCCATTATGACCCCTATGAAGTGTTGATTTATTATCCAATTCAGCCAGTAGTAAGACGTTGTCAGCTAAAACTCAGTGGTAAGCCGTTGTCTTTCCCCAGAGGGGACCCACATCTCGGGTCTACCCCAGTGACACCTGTGTAGCCTAGAATGTAAACCCCACATCCCATTCTCAAACTATGAGGACTATGGTCCATATCAAGGCATGGTACGTAGGAAGCCCCCCCCCCCACCCCGAGGTTCAATACCACCGTCCATCAGGACCCCAGATCCCCATTCACAATGATCCGCCTAGGATATATTGAACTATGTGGACTTTGATTCCCTGGGACTGGGATACGTAGGATGCCTCATTGAGGATCTTGCTCAACACCAGCATCACCCTAGGGCCATCCCCGTCCAATTTCCATCCACATCACTTATTCCATCCATCATCATCACTGAACTCTTACCTGGGCCACCATATCCTGGCGAGGTCATATCAACCATCCCACATCTGTGTTCCCCTCAAGGGGTTATGACTACTCGATCCACTCTAATCAGTTATCTGAACAGTCCAATCCATCTCGACTGAACGTTAAACTTGTTGTATACCGAGTGTTACACATTGGAAGATGAAGAAAACATCATATACATTCCCATGGAATCGGATTCCCCACATTTAATGTGGGATTCCATGGGATCCCGCACCCTTAAGAAGCCATATAATACGGGATAGAAGACATATACGCCAATCCCCCAGCATCCACACATGCTAGTGATTCTCAAATTGACTACTCCCATAACCGAAGGTTGCTTCCCTGTCCAGAACCCGGTGAATGTCCTTACAGAAGCAGTGTAATTAACTCGTGTCCATGAAGATATGCCACCAGAAAGAGTCTCAAGAACAACGTCTTAAGTCTATAAGGGAGACCCTGAATATGTGAAGAACTCCGAGAACGAATCTATGGAAGGAAGAACCGACCTCCCATCATCCTGTTTCGATCAAGGAGAAGATGTCCCTGAATAAGGAGACGATGTCGGCCTCCGTTGGAATGTGGGAATGCAGGGTAATAGTTGCGCTTCCTCATAGACGGATGCACATGCCCCAACGAAAGCGTCAGAAGCAAGGCTATTGTCTAATGGTAATCTCCAACAAATATTTTTTATATACCTAGTTTCTTTGGAATAGCTATCCATAATCTATTGTTTTTTGTGATTTCCCATGATTTTCCACTCCAATGACAGCTTTGAAGAGGAAGAATGTTACATTTCAATGGAAAGAGCAGTATCAGATGTATTTTGAAGAGATTATGAGTGATCTTACATCAACACCAATCTAGGTTTTTCTAAAAGTAGGTATGGGTACATGGAATATTGAGATTATTTAGTATTTGGGATTGGCTATTTTTTCATGCAAAGGTTCATATGGTCGAATATGTCTTGTGGAAGTTGAGGTTTTAAGAGAAAAAACTACCCAATTTATGATTTAGAGTTGGTAGTTATAATTCATGATTTGAATATGTGTTTTCATTATCTCTTTTGAGAGAAATTCTAGGTCATTACTAATAATAATAGTTTAAATCATATTTTTTCATAAATAGATTTGATCATGTGGAATAGATGATTGATGTAGTACTTCCAAATGTTCTCTTTTGACCTCATTTATTCAATGGTTATGAGAAATTCATTTACAGATGCATTTTGTATGAAGTTTTATGATTAATTGTTGAAACAAAAAACATATCAGTGGAATTTGAGGGTAGACATAGCCAACATGTGGTAGGAATTTGAGGAAAAATATGAATGATCTGTTCTCTTTCAAATATCATAACTTCTTGATTTTTTTCGGGTTGGAAAAAGAGGGCCAAATTTCTGATTATGAGTGTATGGTGATGAGGTCGAAACTAAATGGTGTGGAGACCAATGATGCTTGGAACTAAATGGGAATTTAGTTCTATGTTTTCAGAATCAGGTGGTTGTACCAATGGATTTTGATGAGGAAATTATCTCGTATTATCATCATTATATATAGGATTTATATCTTTAATTTATAAAATATATAAGGCATTGAAATCTCAATTTTAATGGGAGAATATGAAACAGAAAGTGGTGGAGTTTGATTTGAGATTCTTGAATTGTCAAAAATTCCAGGTAGAGTTTCAGAGAATCAAAGGAATTCTAGAGTCTTTAAATATCCCAATGTTGATATGGGAGTAGAAAACAATGGATTTTGTTACAGGTCTCTAAAGAAATTTTAGAATACATTATTTTATTTTGGTGACAGTGCAATAACTCAAAAAGTCAAAATATATCATCCCTATTCATGAAACTCATATTGTGAAGGATCTGTCCATTATCTATATTTGTGAAGTGGTAAATTGGCAAGGTATTACAATTTTGTTTATATCATTTAGTCATCCGAGGATAACATCTTGTTTTTATAAATCCTTGCAATAGGACCTTGAGACAGAATTTACAATGAGTACAGTGTTCCATCCTCAAACAGATGGGAAATATGAAAGGATGATACAAAAATTAGAAGATAGGATAAGAGATTATGCGATGTGTTTTTGTTTCTCATGAGAGGAGTAGTTTCCATTTTTGGAGCTGTCATATAATAATAATTATCAATTCTTGATATATTTGGATTCATTTGAAGCACTGTGTGGGAATCTATGATGTTCATCACCACATTGGGTGGAAACAAGCGAGTCCTCATTATTTGGGCTGAGACTTGTCCAAGAGTCTATGGAGAAGATCATGATTATCTTGAAGAAAATAGAGATGGATCAGATTCATCATAAATCATATGCAGACCATCGTCTATGGTTGTTGTCGATTGAGGTGGGTGACCATGTTTTTCTAGAACCTCTCCAAGATTAAGGAATTTGTGGTTTAGAAAGTAAGTAATGTTATATCTTGGTTATATTGGGCCTTTTTTAGATACTTTATTAGGTTAGAGTTTTGGAATATATGTTTTTTTCCACTATGTCTCATTACGGTAGGAAATGTTTGCAATAATTTTTATTTGAAGACGTATCGAACAGAACATATCCTTATGATTTTATGGAATCATATGGAGCTTCATCCAAATGCTTCTTCAGTTCCCAAGCTAGTGCGGTTATTGGAGAGGAATGATAATGTATTTTATGTTAAAATAATTTGTCTAGTAGTGGTTTTGTGGATGCATGGTCAGAATCAGGGGCAGACTTGGGAGGGTGAGAAAGAGATGGTCGAGAAATGTCCCAAACTCTATCGTCAATGTGATGGTTCTATACATCCTACGGATATAATTTCCAATGCTTGAGATAAATTAGCACCGTAGAATTCAGATTTGTAACCATTTTTATGTATTTTTGGGTATTTAATGTAGTTGGGTAATTTTTTGGAGTGTAGGGGAATGTTTTTTAATGGATTTTAGGATTTTATAGGGGTAAATGGTTTGAGCATAGTTTAGGGAAATTTTTCTGGATCTATAGGTAACCATGAAAGTGGTGAAAGTAGTTTTCACATGGTTTGAATGATTTTTACAAATAATACAAGGAAACCATGAGGGGTCTTTATTGATTAAGTAGAATGGGAACAATTAGTGCACGATGATCCTAACCGTCTGAGCTAACCATGCAGCAGAATAAAAATTGGGTTTCAAATTATAGGAACACATAGTATTTTCCATAAACTCCTCATATCATCTCCCATATGATCCCTACTAATGATTTCATGTTATCAAGGGTTTTATGGACTCTCAAACTCATCAAGTATGGGTTTAAAATTGTTTTTAAAGGGCAGTGAATGTAATTATTATATAGTAAGTCTCGTCTCTTGGTTCATTCTTGGTTTTCCACAGATCTAGTCCCCTCTCTCCAGGTTTTGTAGATCCACACAAATTTCATATTGATATAGGGTTTTTGTTTCATAAAATTTTGATATTGGGGATTTTTTATTATAGTAAATGTGATCTAATGTGGTTTTGGTGAAAATTTCACCCGAATTTGGGGTGAGTTTGGGCATTGGTTGATTTCACTGAAACTATAGGATAATTTTCATGAGATATATTGTGAATATGATGTTATATTATTTATTTACATTCAATTTTAAATTATTAGTTGGTTTTGAGGAAAATGGGTACTTGTGGTGAAATGTTCATTATTTAGGCACTTTAAAATGTTGATTTTAAAACCAGTTTCTTTGTATGGTTTAGAGAAATTGTTTGTAAAATTGGGTTATAATCATTGGCTATTATTTGGAATATGAATTGGAATGGTTAATGGATTAAGGGATTGTTTGGATGTGGAATAGTTTTTTTGTAAATTGAAGTGTCTTTAGTGGGTGTATATGCCTGTTTATTAGCTTATTCATTTTATGAATGTGTTGTAATGATGAGAAGTGGGTGGGAAATATCACCATAAAAAGGGGATGGATATTTTATGGATGTTCCACTATCGAGGATAAGTTTTCATGAAGTTCCACTATTTTGGGACAGGAGTAAACAGTTTTGTATTTGATGTTTCACTGTGACTGATACCAGATCGGTTATGTGAAACACTATATTTATGTTGTGTTTGTTTGAATCTATTAAAGGTGGATATTATTTTGATAACATGTGAGGGAAAATGGATTATTTCATGTTTATTTTGATTTCTCTTGTATTTTTCATATTTGGGTAAAGGTGTCTTGGAATGGTCGTGTTTTTCTATGACAAAAATTGTTGCCCTATTTGATTTTTATATGAACTATTTATATAAATGTGATAAAAGTTCTATCCTAGTGGTGTTTGTAGGGAATTAATTTAGGGAAAACCTACTACGTATTTGTACTCACCCCATGATTTTGAACATTGGGCCCTCTTTATATTCTAATTTGCAGGACACAAGTAAGGGTATAGAATCTCATTTCACTATAGGTTCATAAAAAATATTGTATGTGTCTTGACCCGCCTTCACCATGATGAGGGAAGGGACAAAAGATTGCCAGAACCTTCCTTTATCAGGTTGAAGGAGAGATAATGACCCCCGAGACCCACCTTCAATAGGTCCTGGAGTGGCGACTAGCACCAAGGGAAAATAATCACACACAAGATGGAAGACATTACCCTTTTTCTTTAAAAGGATCATGAGATAAGATAGTAAATCTCACAAAACCAAAATTGAAAGTACAAGTAAAACCAAAACAAACCATTCCTAGCTGCATGTTCCAAAAGTAAATGATACAAAAGTACAAGGAGACTACAAAGGTAAAGTACCAAAGAAAAGAAAAATAGCAGGTGCAACCCTCCTAACGTCCCAATTAGTACAGCCACGCATGATCCCTGAAGTCCTCTTGGAAACCAGAAATTAGTTTTATAAACTTTGGGTGAGCATACAAGTATACTCAGTAGGGAATACCAAATACTCTCGTGCCCAAGTGGAGAGGCATTCTAATGCCCAGTGAGAGAAGAAATAACCAAAGAACCTTGTAAGGTAAACTAACCACCCAAGCCTCAACAAGGCACACTCCCCAAATAATGCATGTCAGGTAATATATATTGATATAACATTGACATTTGGGTACCCCACGCCACATACCCACTGATTATTAATGAAATCATACACATCAAACCAATCCCGACATTCTCACCGCAATCCCACTGCCACACCCTGCCGACACACACACCTGGGATAGAACCATACATCCTCCCTGCAAAACCTGCGGAACAAAACAGTCCCACTCGCAGACACCTAGGCCATAATAAGCACATGTAACCATGACCACAATCACCTAGTCCAGAACAACCACTACCATTCCTGAAGACTCTTGGGCGTCATCCCAAAGATACATTGGAAACAACCTGCCAACAAACACCTGGTCCAACCACCACACTACCATGCCCAAAGATTCTAGGGCTAATAATTGACATCCATCCATAACAACCTGCCTAAAGAGTGTTGGGATGTTTGGAAAAGGGTGTAGAAACAGAGCTAATAACCAGCCTGTCATAGGATTGTTTGAAAAAACACCCTCCCCCATGGAATGGGGGTGTTCTGCACTATGTGCTCAACTGGGGTGGGGTGCAAATAATAAACATAAAAACTAAAATATATATATGTAGGTAACAAGAACTCATCCCAAACTCGGGTTTCCAAGGCCAACCAAAGCACAAACACACTCGTCGCTATTCATAGAAATCACAATACCCCCAGCCGAGTCACAAATCAATCCCAAAAAAAATTCCCCATTTAACCAATTCTTGTCTTCATGTTCAGGTGATCCCATTTAAGTAAATTCCTGCACTACGTGGCAATTAACATGCATAACCACAATCCAGGAAAAGAGAAACAGTCAAACAAAAATTTAAGCATTCACAACTGGTTCTCTTGTGAAGTCACAACAACAAAGGGATAAGTGATATCCCTCAAAGAACAGGAACCAAACCAAGCCTCGAGATACATCCCCACATCCCCAAAACCATGAACCCACAAAATTACAACATAATAGGATTCCACAGAAATTTGTATCACAAGTAGAGAAACCACACAATTTCAGACTCACAACCAAGAGGATCCCATCCTCAACCACATCACCCCATAGGAAATCAAACAGAACAACACACCTACTACCAAAATAGAGTAGGGAAACTTCCATGTTCAATCACATAATTCATAATTTTCTTCTTTTTTTTGGTTATCCACGGTGACCACTTAGGGATTTAGGTTTACCAGGTAAACTTTTAATCACCTAAGTTTACGTGATTAACCAATTTCCAAGTTACAGTCATTTAATAATCATAGAAGGAAAGGGTTCATTAGTGTGCAAGGAAAGACCACCAACGACCATGAAATTCAATGAGAATAGCCCAACATTTCACATCATAAGAATCAATGAAGAGAAGAAAAATAGAATGGCAGTACATCATTCACACCCCTTCCCATCATTATTTAAATTCCGTTTGTTATCTTCATTAAGGTTTGGTTTCACCAACTCCCACAGAAAAAACAGCATACCCACACCACATGATACAAAAAAGGAGAGACGAAGGAAAAATCCCAACATGGTTGGCCATGTATCAACGTTTTTCTACCCACACAATGAACAGGGGATGCGCGTCTTGCAGGGGAGGAATTTTGTGGACTCTAAGAGTTGCAAAAAGCTCTAGAAGAGGCCCACCACAAGCCATAGAAAGAGAGGAAATCCAGGTGCACCAAGAAGAAGAATGAAATCCAGACAAGAAGAAATTTAGAAACTCTAGTGGGAGACATAAAGAGGAGATCCTACTATTATGGGATATGGAATTTTGAATGCTTGGAAAGTCGGATCGCGGTTTCTTACATGGGTGGGAAGTTACACAAGATGATTTTAATTTTTTATTTAATAACCCCCCATCAGGGAGGTTTCTAGGGATTTTTAGGAAGTATTTATGGGCTTTAAATGGATTTAAAAATGGTAAAAGAATTAATTTTAGTAAAAAAAAATAAGTGTTGGGAGTGGGACTAGAAAAAGAAAATGGAGGGCTGGGTGAGGACACGATTCCACCATCACGGTGTCACCCTTACGGTGCCACTGTTTTGTTGGAGCCTTATTTAGGAAATGTAATGGCCAGGGGGGTCTGGGCCATTACATCAGATACCTCTCAAACTATTCTCGCCCAGGAGAATTAAAACTAGACCTGATGAAAGGAGAGGGGTCCGAACAACCACCTCGAAAGATACTTCTCATGAGTAGACCTCTTTGTTACCATGGAATGCCCCCTCCCTCATCTATCTCCTGAAGAATCAAAATCATACCTTATCTCTCCCCATTCAACTATGAAAAACAACGTTTTAAAGCCTTTGGTCATTTGGGTGAGGGGTTACCCTCCTCCATGTTAATATACTATCCACATTGGGCGGCACTGAATCACTTGCACGAGCTTAGGCACATCCACTTTAATGCGTCTTATCTAGGGATCAGGTCCACCCCTCCCCACATTTTAGCAGTCTTCTCACGCATTTGAAACACATTTCATAGTTAACTAGGTCAAGCATTACATCGTAAATTGGTACGGAACAAAACATGATAAAACCCAAAACAACTCTGGTTACTGGGAACGGATCTGTGCTTTCCTTTCCTTGGTACTCTCCTCAAGCCTACCATGCCTTTATAATACATGAACCAAAGGAATGGTTCATCCAAGAAGCACCTTCACCATGAGATCCTCGGTCATCACTGTTCACTCCACAAATGTTGCATTGTCACCGATATCTAGATCTCCCCAGTCGAGGATGTGTGAATCATCATGCAGATTACGAGAGAGTTGGGACACATGGAAGACATCGTGCACCCTTTGTAGCTGTGGTGGAAATGCGAGCTGATAAGCCACCTCGCTGACCCGCTGCAACACCTCGAAGTGTCTTACAAACCTGGGAGAAACCTTACTCCCCCTGCTGAACCTCTGCTGCCCACGCTGGGGGAATACCTTCAGGAATACGAGGTCCCCGAACCCGAACTCCAAGGGCATCCTCCTATTATCGGCATATGACTTATGCTGGTCCTGGGCCGCCTTCATCCTCTCTCATATAAGTTGCACCTTTTATGTTGTGCTCTGCACCACTTCTTGGCCAAGAACGCTAATTTCCTCAACCTTGGTGCAACACACGTGTGAGCGACATTGCCTCTCGTACAAGGCTTCGAATGGATCCATTCCAATAGTATAGTGATTGTTATTATTATAGGGAAACTCAAATAGAGGAAATTGTCGCACCCACGATCCTATGAAGTCCATGATACATGCCCATAGCATATCTTCCACTGTCAGGATGGTGCGCTCCGTCTGCCCATCTGTCTGGGGGTGGAAAGCAGTGCTAAGTCTTAGATGGGTGCCAAAGGCATGTTGCAATACTCTCCAGACTTGTGAGGTGAACCGTGCCTCCCTATCTGAGACTATGGACCTTGGAACTCCGTGTAAACGCACCATCTCATCCACATAACTCTGTACTAAGGCATCCACTATACCCGACTCTTTATCGCCAGAAAGTGATCTGATTTCCTCAACCAGTCCACCACTACCCAAACAGCGTCACATCCTTCTGGGACCTTGGTTAGCCTTGTGATGAAATCAATCGAGATGTTTTCCCACTTCCACTCGAGGACATCTAAGTGTTGAAACAAACCGACTGGAACATAGTGTTCAGCCTTCACATGCTAACAGAATAGGCATTTGGCCACAAATGCTTCCACCGCCCGCTTTACCCCAGGCCACCAGAACTGTATCCTCAGACCCTGATACCTCTTGGGAACTACAGGGTACACCGCTAGGGTGAGTTTTGGAACCCACCAAGAACCCTCCTGCGCATCATATATAGATAAAACAGCTTCCTTCGGAAAAGATTCTGATTCTGGCCATCCTCTATCAACCCTTCCAGGGCATCATCTTGGGCAACCTAGTCATGCATCACTTAACTTTCCGAATCTCCCCATTGGGACTCCTCCGCCTACCGCAGAAGAAAGAAATGCACCCTAATCTGATATGGGCAACCTCTACCACTATCCATCCTCACACCTAGGTGCAGGGTAGCCAACACCTCCATCGCCTTCCAAGCATATGCTGACTCTCAAACCGCATCCTTCTGCGACTTCCTGCTCAAGGCATCATCCACCACATTCCATTTTACTAAGGTGTAGGAAATTTCAAAGTCGTAGTCTTGAAGGAACTCCATCAAACTTCTCTATCGTAAGTTCAGGTCCCACTAGGAGAAGATATACTTAATGCTTTTGTGATCCGTGAAGACCACAAAGCACTCCCCGATGAGGTAATGCTGCCACACCATTATCGTGAAAATGACCTCCGCAAGATCTAGATCATGGGTGGAATAATTATGCTCATGATGATGTAACTGCCTAGGCCCATAAGAGATCACCCCATATCATTGCATCATCACACACCTGAGTCATTGTCCTGAAGCATCACAGAAAACCTCATACGGTGCCCCTTCTTCGGGAAATCTCAGCACTAGGAAACTAACCAACTTCTCCTTCAGATTTCTGAAGGCTGCCTCACATTTCCCATTCCACAAAAAAGCATGGTCCTTCTTGGTCAAAGCCATCAAAGGTGCAGTAACATGAGAGATGTTTGGTACGAACCTATGATAGTAACCAGCTAGCTCGAGGAAACTACGAACCTCTGCCACGTTCTTGGGTGATTCCCAAGAAACAACCTCCTCGACCATCGATGGGTCCACCTCTATCCCCTTCTTGAAAACAATGTGCCCAAGGAAGTGCACTTCTTGCATCCAGAACTTACACTTGGACAACATCCCATAGAGCTGGTGCTGTTGGAGGACTTATAAAATCGTCCTCAGGTGCTCAGCGTGATCCTCCTCTGATCTTGAGTAGACCAGGATTTCATTAATAAATATGACTACAAAACGATCCAGGTATTCCCAAAATAAGGAGTTCATGGGTCATAGGAACATAGCTGGAGCGTTCTTAATGCCGAATGGCATGACCAAAAACTCAAAGATCCCATATATGCACCTGAAGGTTGTCTTCAAGATGTCACCTTTCTTCACCCTCAACTGGTGATACCCAGACCACAGATCGATTTTAGAAAACCATCTTGCCCCCTTCTACTGGTCAAAGAGATTTTATATCCTTGGAAGAGGTTTGCGATTCTTGAACGTCACCTAGTTCAGCCACCTGTAGTCTATACATAGCTGGAGACCACCATCTGACTTCTTTGCGAGCATAACTAGAGCACCCCATGGTGACGGACTCGGTCGAAAAAACACCTCTTTATCAGATCGTCAATCTGAATCTCCAACTCCCATAGCTCAGAAGGTTCCATTTGGTAGGGGGCATTGAAATCAGATGAGCACCAATTTGCAAGTCTATCACGAAATCAACATCCCGTCGAGGGGGTAGAGTTGCCACCACTTTAGGGAAGACGTACATAAACTCACTGACAACCCCATGAACTTCCACCATCTCTGCATCCACCGACTCCACTAATATCTCAGCTAATAAGGAAAGGAGATGTTCCTCTCACCTGCTGCATTTCGGGCCACCCCACCCGATGATGAAAGTTACACATCAGCCGCCCAAATCTGAAAACACGACCATTCCTCATAAACATTCAATGACAGCACATACTTAGAACAACTAGTCAATTACTAGAATGACATCGTATCGATGAATCTACAATAGTATGAGATCTCTGACTGACTGATGTGTCCCTATCATCAGTCTAAACCCTCAGTAAATGTTAAAAAATTTGGTCTGACCGCTGACTGGTGTGCTCAACACCAGGGGCACTGGAAGCCTCTCAGCCTCTAAGCCCAGAGCATAGGCCAGACTGGGTGTAACAAAGGAGTGGAATGCTCCTGTATCGAACAAGGAATAATCAAGGGCATTAAACAAGTTGATCGTAACTCGAACGACCTCTGGCCCTGCTGGAACTGCTGTCTCCGCGGCGTACAACTGGCCACGCGCAGCTCCTCTGCCTCTCAATTGTCGGCGACCTCCCCAAAAACGCCCGGGTCGAGGTCCCTATGGAGCATCCTGAGATTGGCTTCCACCTGCGACGCCTACCCTCGGAGGAGTGGGAACTTGTTGCCCCTACTACTACTACAGAAAGGGCCTTGCAGGAAACTACTACTGCTGAGGTAGGCACTGAACTTTCCCACCGCCACAGTACTGTTATCTATCCGGGAACTGATTCCGGAGGTGCCCGTGGCTCACATACATGAAGCATCTCGGCCCTGGGCCTGAAGGGAAAGGGAGAGGGCCAGGAGATCGGAACTAGGACTGCTGAGGTCTGCTCCCTCCTGGTCGGAACCTAGAGGGCCCTAATACTGGAGGCCTGCTACTGACGACCATCCCCTTCGACGAGCCCCGCTTGATTCCCTCTCATGATACAACTCCTAGCGTGTGAATCCTCTCCACCAGTTCAGCCCTCTTCTGGACCTCCAAGTATGTTGGTAGTGTGAAGGGAGTAACAACATACTAGAGAGAAGGTTGAAGAGCCTCCTCCAAACATCTCACCTGAGACTCCTCATTCTGAAAGAGGTCCGGAGAAAAGTAGAGGAGATCCATGAACTTGATCCCCCACTCTCTTACTGACATGCTCCCCTGCTGGAGGGAGAGTAGCTCCTACCTCTTCTCAGCCTTCATCATGGAAGAGAGGAATTCTGTCTGGAACTTCTTCTCGAAATTAGTACACGTCACCTCAACCTCCCTATTCTCCCCAAGGTAAAGCATCCACCACTGACGTGCCGCTCCCCGCATCTGGATTACAGCCAATGGAACCCAATATTCTACCGGAGCCCGGATCAAGACGAAATCTATAACCAGCTACTCTAGCCAGGTCTCTGTCTCCACATCAGAGATGCTACCCTCATACTTCCCGAGGGTCTTTTGATGAAAGGAACGAAGCGTCTTCTACCACTGATCGTCCAACTATTCTCGATCCGCCCTCTACAGATCATCCATCTCAACATCCTAGGCCTCGATCACCCGAAATACTTGTGGTCATCTCCAAGGTGACATAGCTACAAGGTAAACAAGGAATTCCTGAGCCCGAGTAGAGCATAATATTGTTCTTAAATTTTTCTTAGACATATTTAAATCCCCAAAACATCCCAGAAACATGAGTACACAAGTAATTATGATGCATGTAACTTCCCTAGGTTCTCTACCCTATAATCAGTGTACCCTCTCTTGGTTGTTCGGTAGGTCCAGAGTCCTTGCATCATATCATAAGGGGCCCTAAAATCCCGTGTCCTAGCCGGTTTTCCCTAGACTATTTCACGCACCAAGATAACCCAACAATGTTGACCTACTATCCCATTCAATCCTCACTATGCCTAACCTCAGACTCCATCCTATCTCTTAAACTCTATCCTCTGATTCCATTCTGTCATGACCCGCCTTCACCAAGATGAGGGAAGGGACATAATATTTCCAGACCATTCCTTCTTCTAGTTGAAGGAGAGAAAATGACCCCCTGAGACCCACCTTTAATAGGTCCCGGAGTGGCAAATAGCACCAACGGTATATAGTCACACACCAGATGGAAGGCATTTCCGGTTTTCTTTAAAAGGATCGAGAGATAAGATAGTAAATCCCACAACCCCAAAACTGAAAGTACATGTAAATCCCAATAAAACCATTCGCAGATGCATGTTCCAAATGTAAATGATACAAAAAAACAAGGAGACTACAAAGGTAAAGTACCAAATAAAATAAAAATAATAATTACAACAGTCCCGATGTCCTAGCTAGTACGGCCCCACACGATCCCTGATGTCCTCCTGGAAACCTAAAAGTAGATTTATATACGTAGGGTATGCATACAAGTATAGTCTCTAGGGAAAACCAAAGACTCTCGTGCACAAGTGGAGGTTCATTCTAATGCCCTGTGAGAGAAGAAATAACCATAGATCCTAGTAAGGGAAACTAACCACCCAAGCCTCACCAAGGACCACTCCTAAAATAATGCAAGTCACGTAATATATTGTGATAGAACATTGTCGTTTGGGTACCCTGCGCCACTTTCCCACTGGGATTGAAGACATCCTATGCATCGAACCAATCCCGCCATTCTCACCGCAGTCCCACTATCACACCCCACCCGCACACACAGCTGGGCCACAACCATACATCCTGCCCGCAAACACATGGGCCACAACAACTATCCCGCCCGAAGACACCTGGGCCATAACAACCACACGTAACCATGCCCGCAAACACCAATGCCAGAACAACCACTGTCACGCCCGAAGACACCTGGGCCTCATCCCGAAGATACATTGGAACCAACATACCCACAAACACCTGGACCAACAATAAAATTACCCTTCCCAAAGATTATTGGGATAATAATGGACTTCAGGCCATGACAGCCTGCCCGAAGAATCTTGGGCTATTCTAGAAAGGGATCAAAAATGGAGCTAATAACTAGCCACTCATAGGAGTGTTTGGAAAAACACCCTCCCCCATAGAATGGAGGTGTTCATCACTACATGCTCAACTTGGGTGGTGCGCAAATAAGAAACGTAAGAACTATAATATATATATATAGGTAACAAGAACTCACCCTATCCTAGGGTTTCCAAGTCCAACCTAAGTAGACACACACTCGTCACTATTCATAGAAAGCACACTACTCACAACCGAGTCACAACTCGTTCCCAAAACCAATTCCCTATTTAACCCATTCTTGTCTTCATGTTTAGGTGATCCCATTTATGTAAAGTTCTTCACTACTGGGCAACTAACAGGCATAACCACAAGCCAAGAAAAGAGAAACAGTCAATCGGGAATTTAAGCATTCACACCCTGTTCTCTTGTGAAGTCACAACAACAAAGGGATAAATGTGATCCCTCAAAGTACTGGAACCAAACCAAGACTCGAGACAAAACCCCACATCCCCAAAACCATGAACCAATGATATTACAACAGTAGCGGATTCCACCCCAATTCATATCATAGGAAGAGCAGCCACATAGTTTCAGACTCACAACCAAGAGGATCCCATCCTCACCCACATCACCCCATAGTCAATCAAACAGAACAACACACCTACTACCAAACAGAGTAGGGATACATCCAGGTTCAAGCATATTATTCATTATTTTCTTCTTTCTGTTGGTTATCCGGGGTGACCACACAGGGCTTTATGTTTACTGGGAATCCATTTAATCCATTGAGTTTATGTGATTAACCTATTTACAAGTAACAGTCATTTAATCGTCACAGAAGGCAAGGATTCATTAGTTTGCAAGGAAATACCACCAATGAAAATGATTTTCAGTGAGAATATCCAAAAAGCTCACAACATAAGCATCAAGTAAGAGAAGAAAAACATAACGACATCACATCGTTCACAACCATTCCCTTCATTCTTTAATGTCCATTTGTTATCGTTATTAAGTTTTGGTTTCACCAAATCCCACAGAAACAACAGCGTACCCACACCACATGATACACAGAATGGAGAGACGATGGAAAAATCCCCACTTTGTTTACCATGGATCAATGTTTTTATCCACGTACCAAGAACAGGGGATGCGCAGCTTGTAGGGGAAAAATTTCGTGGACTCCATGAGCTACAGAAAGCTCTGGCAGAGGCACACCACAATCCACAGAAAGAGAGGAACTCCAGGAGCACTAGGAAGAAGAATTAAATCCAAATGAGAAGAAATGAATAAACACTAGTGGGAGATATAAAGAAGAAATTCTACTGTTACAGGATATTGAATTTTGAACTCCTGGAACGTCAGATCACGGTTTCCTATGAGGGTGGGCAGTTACACACGATGATATTAAGGTGTTATTTAACACCCCACCATCAGGGAGGTTTCTTGGTATTTTTAGGAATTAATTATGGGCTTTAAATGGGTTTAACAAGGGTAAACGAATTAATTTACGTCAAAAAAAATTACTTTTCTAGTGTAGGACTGGAAAAAGAAAATGGTAGTCCGGGTGAGTACACGGTTCCACCATCACTGTGTCACCCTTACGGTGCCACTATTTTGGTGGAGCCTTATTTTGGAAAAGTAATGTCCAGGGTGGTTCAGGCCATTACAATATGGTTTTGTGGTGTGTGGAATATGGAGCCTACCCTGGAGTTGTGGAGTTTTGTCATAGAATCTTGAGTTTTGTATTTTAGTCTTCCAATTAGTACTATTATGTTGGGTTTTTTTGGTTGAATTGTATTGGTCTGTGGGAATTGTTATGGAATTGGATGGGTGGCATGGTTGTTCCTTGGTAATAAGTTTCATTGGTTTACAGTGTTCACATGAATCATGTAGATGTGTTTAGTCATATAATTTTTTGTTGGATCCTTTTCATTAATGGAAAAATAATTCTCCAATAGTTCCGGATGACCTCGACATTGATTACCAATGTTTGGCCCCTTTGGAATGTTGCCTAAGGAAAAGTAGCATCTTAACTCTTTATAAAGCTAATAATAAAGCAGCGGGATGTTACAATATGTGTCTGAGGATCTTTCAATGTATAGGAGAATGTACTATAATTTTTTAAAGGATAGAGTGAATTATTTACAACTAATTGAATCCATGTCTGTAAGCTAAATGTGGATGTAATTCTGGAATAGGGGAACCTTGGGTAATTCCACTAAAAGGGATCGTTGATCCTGACATAATTGTCACATGGTGCTCGGCAATGATCATTGTTTCACAAAAACATTGAAACTCTGAGGGATATTATTTAGAGAATTAAACTCTTTATGAACAATCAGGAAGGATATAAACAGTGTCTACCGATAACATTGGTTAAATGAGATCACTCATAGATTAGAAATAATGTTTCAGGACTAATACTTCATATAGGTAATTTATTATGATTTAGTGGTTCCCCAATATGATTATTCTTCCTTACACATTGATTTTGGGTATTATACAATAGATAAAACCTAAATGGACTATGATAATGCTGATTTTGATGGAAGATGAAATTATTATACTCATGAGCTTCAAAACATTCCGTAGAAATACTGAAATATCTAATTGACATGATAAGATAAAATTTTCAGGATATAAATCCTACTAGAATTCCCTACGAACAATAAATGGAGAAATATTAGGTTGATTCGTTGCTGAGAAAACATCCATCTTATTCTAGTTGGTCTTCTAATTCATTAGTTACAAAATAAAGGATCATCAATAAAAAAATAGATATTTTGTTTCGTAGTGTTTGGAAATTATGAAATTTATTTCAGATGTCTAATTTTTGGAATGTAATGCATATCAATGGTGGGAATTTATCAATAATATGAGTCAATGTGAATAAATTTAATAAATGGATTTGTATGAGTTCATGAATTTAATGTTCTATATTCATATTCGTCATATTATTCAATCATTGATGGGTAAAGAGTTCCTTGGGAAAAATAAAAATAATGATGTATTTATTTATTTCATATGAAGAAAATTTTAAAAGACTTGTGATGTGTGATTCATGTATTATTAGCCATCCAAATATTAGGTTTGATTGATTCTTCATTGTATTTGAACCATATATCTGAAGGGAACAATCCAGAAGAGACTTCAATAGCTATGAATAGACTATACAATGTGCTATTAGGATGGAAATTAATATAGGAGTTACATATCTATATCATAGTATTGAAAATAAGGGAATATTTATATTTGATGAAAAATATAACAACCATTGAGGGAATGAAGATAATTCCCCATTATGGTCAATGTGTGGGGATAATTAGAGAAGAAATTGTCTTAAGGGTACCAAACAAATGTGTTAAATGTGGGAGGGAAGGTTGTCAAGAAGTTGATTTACAAAGTGACGTAAGGAAGTTAGTTAATGATTCCAATGGAAGTAAATCTTCTTATAATGAACCACCCATAAATCAATATTTCATGTGAATGTAGGATTGGAACTATGTAAAACAGTTTTTGAATCCAATGGTTAATGATGATGATTGATTAGAGTAACTTATTAATTCGAGAGACAAAGGAAAATCCAATCTAATTACTATAACATATTGAGTGGTGCGATAACATTATGGGTAAATAAGCACATACCATCAACACTAGAACTTTTAAATTCATATATAAATATGGATATACCCATTTATTTATAACTTAATAATTTATCCAGGGTATTAAAATGTTATGCAAATTTGAATATTTTGAATAAGTAGTGAAGAAAACTAATGGTAAAATGATCACATCTCAATCCTATGATTCCTCTCCAGTTTACATTGGTTGAAATATGCTTCATGTAAATATTTTAATTCTTTATGTAGATTAATCTGAATTTGTCTTAGGAATGGATTGTATTTATCTACCGAAATCTAACATATATAGTTGTAGAATGGTAGAAACATTTAATATTTAAAACCAAACTATGCTCATCTATCAATGTGATGATAATTATGAACATACAATCATAATTACATCCATTAGACACATAATAATCCCGATTTAGAAGGGGTTTTATTTTCAAATGGTTAAGGGGGAAACTGAATTTAATGGTATTTCATTTTTTAATGAATTTTTTAATATCTTTCTATAAAAGTGTCTTAGTATTCCACAAAAACATGATGTTGATCTCTCAATAGATCTCTCACCTGGGTCAATCTACATTTAATATACTCCCAATAAGATAGCCTCAACTATGAAATAGGAAATTAAAATGAATCTCATTGAGAAACCTGACATGTAATTCATTCAAAGTAGTTTATCAACTAGAGGTTCACCTGTACTATTTTCCAAAAATAAATATGGTTTGATGTGAATTTTTCTTGATTATCATGAACAGAATATTACCATAATCAAGAAAAAGTATTCTCTACATTATATTGATTACCTATTTAATCAATTGCATCATGCATTACACATTTCAATGACTTACCTTTATTCTGGATATCATCAATTGAGGTTCATGTATGAAGATATACCCATGATTAAATTCCGTACAATATATGGAATCAATGAATATATATATTTATTCCATTTTTTACTAAATAGATAGATATCATCATGGATTTAATGAATAGTGTCTTTAGAGATTACCATTATTAGTTTGTGGAATTTATATATGGTGTTCGCATAAAATCAATGAGAAATGAGGATCATGGTAATCACATGTGAAATTTACTACTGTCACAAATGATGTGGAACTATATGAAAAATTTAAAAATCATTATTTTGGATGTAAACAGATATATTTTGGGGTCATATAATCCCATGAGAGGGTATATAAGTAAATACATCAAATATGAACGCTATTAAATGGTGGCCTTCACAATCATTAGTAACTAAGTTACATATTTTTCTTTTTTATAAAATGATATCATCAATATTTTTTTGAGTATTCCTCATAACTATATAATACACTCTATAAGTTAAATCGATATGGAGAAATGATTTTCTATCACAGGAATGTGCAAAAATTTATTTAGGAATGTTATAGTGGATTAGTTAGTTTACATAGGCTTATATTACCCTATAGTGGAGTTGTGTGGAAATCTGTAGTGATGAATCCAAGAAATGATTGGGATTTGTTTCCCTACCGAATGAATTGGTTATAGATTATTCCTCACCAAAATTCATGGTTCATGAAAAAATTACCGAAATAATGATTTGATGTTAGTTTTGGTGTGGCATTAACGATATGGTGACATTATTTTTATATAGAAAATTGTTATATATATACTAATCAAAAATAATAAAATAATTTTTCTTATAGAAGAAGATGAATATACACTAGAGAATATTGTTGGAGATGAATAATTATTATGACTTTTCAACACATTACCTCCATGGGTGAGAGAAAAAATTTACTATCTTCAAGTGTCAAGGGGATTAAGATATCATATAAATGAAGAGGATCGCAATAGAAAAAAATATATCTTGAATTTTAAGGGATGAATATTGATGTTTAAAAATGTGGGATAGAAATAATATCTTACTCAGATTAGTGTTTAACCATCTATCAAATGAAATATTAAATAAAAATATAAGGAAGATGTTAATGTACAAAATAATGTTAGAAATTGTTGTGATTTTTTACGTGATCGTGATAGAAAGTTACAGTTTAAGAATAGTGTATGTATCCATCCATACAAAATTTTATGAAGGTTGTTTTTTAAAAATATAATAGTTAATTATTCTCCATGGATATTTTACATATAAATACGTATAGTGATTTGAAAAAATTGTTATGGCATGATGGAATTATGTGAGATATTGAATTTTTTTATCTATATTCTAGGTATGTATACAAGATATGGTTGAAATAACAATTTCTTAGTGTATTTCACTCAAAATACCCATACTAGAATATAAATGCAAAAATATCACTATGTATTTCATTAATGTGATCGTGAAAACATCTATGCAGAATACCGATAAATGTATTGTGGTAGATATGATTAAAAAGATGGAATACATCATCTATAAATTATAAAATTTATCATGTTATTATATTTCATGGATTTAAATTTATAATTTGGTAATGATTTTTGGTGTATCACATTACATTTTGTCTGATCATGATCAGATAATATCCTCAATGTTCCAGTGAACTATTTGACAATATCTTCATATGGAGTTGTGCTTTATCAGAATGTATCATCTTAAGAAATATGGTTTGTGAGAGGGACAAATTAAATAACCATAGGATATTTTTTTGATCATATTTTTAGAATAAAAAGGTGGTTGGGATCAAAACCTCCCTCTATCTGATTTTTATATAATAACAACTTTCACTCAATTATTCATATAGTTCTTTATGAAGCCGTCTTTGGAAATAAATGTATAGAAGTATAATTCGGTAATGAATTTTGAGAAAGAATGATATTGGGACCGAGGATTGATGATGAAATTAAATATAATGTTAGAAGCATTTATGAAAACATCATAATGCTTAATGTTTTTTGAAAATAGATGATGACAATAACTACTGTGATCTTGAAAATAATTTTTCTGATAAGGGGTTTCTATGAAATTCATGATAGAAGAATGTTATAAAATTTTAGAATGAAATGGAAAATAAGAAATACGTATATCATTCCCTTTGAAATTATTGAACATATTGGTATGGAATATTATCAGCTGGTGTTTCTACCAAACCTCTTTCTTGTCCATAATGTATTCAATGTATCTCACATGATGAAGTACATACCTAACCATTTTCATGTAGTTAATGTATTGGTGATTCCATTGATGAAATATTTTTCTTATAATGAACTACAGATATAAATTATGGATTATAAATATAATGTTCCATGAAATAAATACAATATTTTATTCAAGGTTTTGAGTAAAACAACTAGTTTTAGGAAGCTATGTGGATGCCTGAGTAATGGTGAGGCAGATGTACCGTCACTTTTTTGTATCATAGTGATGATGTTAAAGGGATGCATTAATTTTATGGGAGGATGAATGTAACACCCTAAGTTTTTATAAATTATGTTTTTTGAATGAATTAAATTTCATTGATATACTTAATTAAACACAATTCTGTGTATTTCTTGAATTACACTCAACATAGGTCTCAACTAGTGTTATACATTACACTATGATTTATGGAAACCGTAATATATAATTAATATTATTCAAATGACACAGTTAAAATCTAGGTATTAGACATTGAAATATAAATATCAAAAACTTATGTTTAAATATTTAGTATAATGGTTTTATAAAATGAAATAAATTAGATAAAAAGTACCTAATTTTTCAATAAATCATGGATACACTTTGAATGTAATTAATTTTCATAAAATTCTATTTATATATTTTTATGAACATCAGTACAATTATTTATTCCAAATATTAGAAAATTTATATGATTAAATAAATTTAATCAGTGAAATATTAATATCTAAATAAACTTAGAGTGAGTATTGGATTTATTTATATACGATTTCTTTTTTGATGAATATTAAAAATAAATTTTTTATTGCAATATACCATTTAATTTAAGTTATTAATAAATATAAATTTTAATATAAATTGATTCGTAATGAAACATTAGTGAAATTTTAAATATATTTATGCAATTTAGATCATTGGAATCATTTTCTTATTACTGTATTATATAAAAACCACGTAAACTTTTAATCTTTTTTTGTTGACAACCAGCCCTATCCACGTGTCAAGAAGATTAATTTTTAATTAAATTTATCCAATTAAATGAATTTAATTTTTAAAATGTATTACATATTTATAATATGATTAAGTTAAATTATCATATGTTTTTAAATTAAATTTTCACCAAATTGGTTTTTCAAAATAGTAATCAATTTATTATTGTGGTTAAGGTAGAAATTTGTCTATCAGGGGGATAGAATAAATAGATAAGGGTTAAAATGATGTAAAAACATGTATAAAGTCAATTTTATGAACATATTGGAAATCTATGATGTCTATGTCTCAAAAATAATTCATTTTGGAGTGTTTGGGAATGATAAAAACTTGAGAAATCCATTTTCTTTTGAAAATAATAACAAACGTGCCACTAACCCCCTAATAAAATGTCCCCCTCTTATCTCTTCTTTACATGTTAAAACACCTTTTGTTCTACCAATAACCTCAAAAATAACATACCATATTCCCTCTATCATCCAATAAGACTAATTTTTTTAGAATTCCGAACATGGTAGGATTTCGATGTAATCTAAACCTGGGAACCTTTTGAAGAGGTAATGTTTTTAATCATGCATTTTAATTTATTTTACCCATCAACTCATTCAATTATTATTAATCCCTAATGATATAATATCCTCAGTAGATTATATATAATTATATGTTTTCATGTTTTGGAAACTACCTATAACCAAATTTATATCCATGAAATGAGGAAAAATATCATCATTTCTGTGTACGGTGGATTTCCGTATCACATGCTATTGTCATTAGTTTCGTCATTTCTATATCTCACAGTTGGTTATGATGATTGATTAAATGTTTACATAATAGATCCAAGATATTATTATTCATAATGAATAATTATGTCCCTTATACAGCTATAAATTCTCTTTTTTGGGAATTCAATAATATCTATCATGTGTACTGTATAATCAAGCCTCAAAAAGCGATGTGATTTGTTCACACATAAAATGAAGTAAATAAGGATAAAATTAATGAAAATATGAAATATATATATGGAATATAATTTATTATAGAGTTTTAATATATTATATACCTTTATTTATCTTAATACATTGTGAAAATGGGATCAAAGTTCATGTGTACGTATAGCCTACCATCTTTAGGAATGGTGTATTTCATTTTCTATCTCTAAATTTTTGGGATTAATTTCAATAAATATATAATAAATATATGTGATATTAATATAATTTATATTATTCTATATATTAATCAACCATGATCAATAAAATATTAATGAAAATTAAAAATCAAAACATACATAAAAAACAAATCATTTATTTCCCAAAACATGACTTTAACAAGAAATTGTTAATAAACGAGTAATAAAAGGTCATATATGGAACATACAGAAGTATTTTGAAATATATTTTAATTAAAAATAATTTAAAATCACTAATATATTATTTTAAATGATATTCATATTTTATCATTCATCATATTGAACACCACATTTATCAGGTTTTTCATGCAACATTGTGTTTTTTTCGACTGACTAATATTTCACACCAACATAAGTCTTACTGGAAAAAATAAACTATTAAATTTATTATTGTTGTCACATAAAAAATTTAATGGTGTTAATGAATTATAATTAATAAGTAATGAAATTATAGTTTAACAATATTTTAATAATTAATTTATTGATCCTAATTACTTACAAATGAAAATTTTGACCAATTTTATATAAATGATATGTTTTTTGAAGAAAAATCATTATGACCTGAATAGTGTTTTATCTCAATAAATTAAATTAATTACAATTATATTATTATATTATGGAAATTTATATTTTATGTATCTAATAAAATGTTTTGTATTTCATCCTACAAGCTATATAGGCTAAAAGTAGAAATAAATCCAAAATTTAACCATAATAAGATATATACTTTCAAAATGTTGTTTACCACATTTTAATTACGAACATATTTCAAAAAATAATTTTTTGAAATATTTAGAATTTTTAATGAAATTTTTTTATGATAAATTATCATCAAAATTATCTTAGGTTGAACTTTAGGTATTTCTGTAAGAAGATTCATTTTTTATGAATAGTGAAAAATAATTCATTTTATTTGAAAACACCCTTTTTAAAGCATAAAATTATGATTTATAATTATATATTACATCAGTTTAAATGTATAATGTGATCAATACAACATATATTAATATAATTATGTTAAATTGAATCAATATTATGTTGAATTAAGATTTAAAACCAACATATCTTATTGAATACTTTATCTACTAAAAACCTGCTTTACCGCCACAAATACATGATTGGATTCGAATTTAATTTTCTCAATTATGGGAATTGAATTAAGAACAAAAAAATTTAACAACTTTAATATTTATATTCTATTATGTTCAACATAATTTTTGAACAGAATAATTAAACAATGTCTTTAAAAGTAATTATTGGGATTAAAGATAAAATGGGGTTTTGTGCACGATATGAATTTATTTTAATATTAATTTCATTCAACCATAAGATTACTTCTAAATGAATTATATTTTGTATCTATAATTTTATAGTATAAATTATAATATAAATACAAATTTATGTATTGTCTTCATGGATAAATTATATTGTTAAATAAATAATATTTAAGTTACATTAATACAAATTATAAAGAAAAAATTGTGAAAACGTAATGAATAAAGAAAAAAGAGAAAAATGTATTTATTTTCATTCGGTGGACTACATTATCGACCATAAATTCCGTAAATTACAATATTTATAAATTTTGGAATAACATTAGTTGAGGGATCCATCCCAATAGTGTTTTCCAATTTTTATTTACAATAATGACACTGGTCATCCACTATAAACATGCAATAACTCTCACAACAACTTCAAATCTGAAAACCTTTTTAGATAATATAAAACATTAATAATTAAGATTATAAACTCATTTATCTCTTCTTAGAATCCTCAATTTTGAATTAATGAAATCCAATGAATTCCATAGGTGAAAACCAAAAGGATTGACTTGATGAAGATGTAACATTTCTCAACAATCACATTTGATTTATTTCATTCTCGTACCACTAAATTATTTTTATTACATAATTATATTGTAGCCTCAGTATCATGAACATAATTAAATGTTCTTATATTAGTGAATTGTCCGATACAAACACAATCATCCATCAAAAGTGTAGAGAAATCGTCGTTTGTGTGTATGATGGACTACCACCCACAAAACATCATTGTTTTCTTTTACATTAACACATATTATGGTTGAAAAAAATGATTGTAATATTATTTTTTAATGATATATATGATAACTAAAATTCCATCATACTTTTCTAATTATTTTATGAAACACTCATTCATGATTGATATTTTATGGGAATACGATAACATTTTGTATTGATGTTTGGTCTACAGCCTCTTTGAAGTGATTTGATACATTCACATTTTACATAGAATGTATTAAAATATGTTTTTAATTAAAATTTGTGATATAAATGACATATATATTATATCAAAAACATAATTACCATTCTAGGAAAAAAATATATCACTTTCTTTAATACCATTTCACACAAAGAAAATCTGATATCATTGTTTGTTGATATGTGGAATACTACATCCTCAATGTGATGTGATTCCATTTACATTATAGGAATTATATATATAATGGAATATTAATAAATAATGTGTTATTTATGATATAATGAGATTTTTAAAATATAAATATTACTTTCCTTCTCTAAATAAGTATCATTGATAAATGGTAATGTTACTCATGCGTACATACGATCTACCGCCTCTGTGATTGTAACGTTGGTTCATTTTTATTGACCATATTCCAGGATTGCTTTCAAAATTATAATAGGACTATAAATATTATAATTATATAATTATTCATATTCTTCATATGTTTTAATAATGATGTTTGTTTTCCCTAGTCGACCTACCAATGTTGTTTTTGACAGACTAACTGAATACGATCAAAACACCAAACATAAAATTATTTGTTTGTGTAGTTTTATAAAATACATTAAAAGGTTAAATAATATTAATAATTAACATGAAAATGGTTATAAAAATTAAATTATTAACATATGTTTATTATTTATGATGGTGAAGACACACTTGATGAATCAGACTCAGGGTCAGGGAACTTTTCTCAACCACCATTCATTGAGGAATTGTTTTTTATGTTATTCACATACCATATTATATGAGGTGTCTATGAAATCCCTTTGTCACATAATATAAAGAATATATTTATTCCCTTTTTATTTAATTTTCTGTTAAATTTTATTCTTTCATGGAAAATATGATTAAAATGTATCAATGTGAAGCCCATTACAACTCATGGGTGAGACTGATTTAGCTAATACTAAGAGTTAAACCTTCTATATATATCTAATAACTTAATTAATTATAATGATGAAAGTTGGACTTATGGTTATTCAAATAAAATTGTTTACGAAAGGGTTTTTTTATATGATTTCCTATGTAACCCAAATGATTTATAATTTATTTATTTGGTTTTAAATGTTTCTCTTTGAGAAAAATTTTGTGTATTATTTTCAAGTGAATATTTTTTCTTTCATGTTCTACAACATGATGGAATATAATGTTAAATTTTATAAGAGTATTTATTATTTTACCAACATAATGGTTTATATTATATTTATATCACTTAATCATATTTTTTCTCTCCCCATTTTTTAAAAAAGTTTTAATATGGGTTAATTATGGGTATGTGAGAGAAATATATAAGGTTATAATTCATGGAGATTTTCTATAAAAATAATTCTTTATTTATTTTATGTGTTTTATATTATGTAAAATGGATACTGATCAAATCATTCCACATTGTTTTTATGTGTCTTTATGTATTATTTATGGAAATTTATCTAAAACAGTAAATCTAAAAGAGCCTTCATTGGAAGTGAAGTAAAATTTTTTGCATAAAATCAATATTATGTAATTATTATGGTCAGGTCCATATGGTTGGTTTTAATGGAATTATTTATAAAACATTTGAGGTTCGATGATTTATAATAACATGCTATATAATATTTTACTTTAGGGTTACGTAGAAATGATCTAGAATTTTACGATTTCCATGTTACTTCATATGATGTATGTTTCAACATAATGGTTTTCCACATAGGGAACAAGAAATCTATAATGGGAAGGCATCAAGAGAAAAATATCCTTCTAAATCAGTATACTGTGATTGATAGAGTTGGAACAGAATAGTTTATAATAGTGATGGATCAATTGAAATAAGCAATAACCTATGGTGGTATACATTATAGATAGGAACATGATGTACCATGAATTAACATGTATACATTGGATAATTTCATGAAATAACACCCCCATTAATCATTGAATAATCTGACCCAATGGATGTTGAAGGATAGATCAATTTCATAGTAATTCTATGTAAAATCATGGGATGTATAGAACATCAAAAGGTAACTATTTCCCTCTATCTTTTCGAAGGTGATTCTCATCATTGATGGCCTTTGGATAGGCATAATAGATAGAATTGTGATCTTGATAACATGGAATGTGTACCATTTTTTGATCTTTTTCTATATATATATTTTTAAAATATTATTAAGATTATAACAGATTACTAATTCTTACAATTAAATCAATATGACGATGACTCTATTTCTATATATGAAACATACATCGCATAATTTTCCAAGTAATCTAAAATTTTGATTGGAGTCAATAAATGTATAACTAATAGTTTTATATTTTTATTTAAATGATAACAAAAAATCTCATTGAAATATATATAATTTGAATGTTATGAAAAATTGGTTCATTTTAATGAGAATGATTAAATAGAGTATTTCAATAGATACATTCCATGAGATGTCAAGAGTAAGAAACAGACAAGGTGACATGAAATAAAGAAAAAACAAGCAAATAGTTCTGGATGAAAGACTAAATCTTGATCCAATTGTGGTACAATACATTTTGGGGAATGAATTTCATGATCTACAAAGTGGTGTCGATGTGGTATGTTAGGTCACAATGTCTATAAGTGCAAGGAAATGAGTCTTTTATAGTTTGACAATGAGATAAAATATATCTAGTAAATAATAAGATTCATTAGCTATAATGAGATTGGACAGTATACTAACCTATATTCAAAGAAATATATCAGTGTGGAAATCCCCATTATCTAAAGAAAAAATGAAATAGGGAAATAATTTTATACTTTTATTGTTTTTGTTGGGTCATATTGTAACATGGTGATAAATCTAGGGATATCATTATTTTTTGAATTTGGATAAGAATCCCATTGTACTATGCACCAAATATTATTGTTTTATTTAATGGAAATACCATAGGTGTAACAACTAGGCCGCATCCACCAGTTCCCCACAAACATGTGGTCCCCACCCTAGGACCCACCCACTTGCCTGAATGGGTCATATGGCTAATGATTGTTCCCACATGGAAACATATGTCCCATTTAGTGTTTTTTTCCTAAATCACACACACCCTGGGAACCTTCCCAGAAGTTCACCAAACCTGATCACTACTCCAGGACAATCCAACCTAACTATGGAGATATAATCAGAAAGACTCCAAAAAAGAAAGGTGCACCTTAAGAACTCGGCCCCACCCACCAGTTTTCTCGCAGTCACATGGTCCCCATTCTGGGGCCCACCCATATGCGCAAACGGGTCATATGAGTCATGATTTTCTCCACAGGCCAACACATGTCCTTTCTACTGTGCATTTTCCTCACTCACTCACACCTTGTGAGACATCCCAAAAGGCCACACATCATGATCACTACACCAGGCCAAGACCACTTAACTATTGAGTTCTAATCAGACAGGCTCCCAAAATGGAAGGTTCACCTTGTTGACAAGAGTCATATAATTTAGTTATTTAATACATTATCATTCGGGGGTGTTACAATATCCCCCCCCCCCTTAGAGCACTACATCCTTGTTGTGGGCCCTAAATCTCAACCCAGGTAGTGCACCACACCTATGGATGGGTTTCTCCTCTGATAAAAATTGTAACAAAAAGGTCTTGGTCATAGCACAACCAACCCACCCATAACCGGTCCATTGGGTACTATCCCACCAGGTACTCCCAGTTGACTCATAGACACGTGGTCCCCACTCTTTGGCCCACCCAAATGCCTGAACCAGTCATCAGACTAATGACATTCCCAGCATCCCAACTAATTTCCATTCCATTGTGTTTTTCCTCAATCACAGACCCCATGGGAAACTACCCAAAAGGTCACCCATCCTGATCGCTACACCAGGACAATAACGCTTAACTGTGGAGTTCTAATCGGGTAGGCTCCCGAAAAGGAACGTGTACCTCATTGACATGATTCATAAAATTTTGAAATTTGATCCTTTATCATTTGGGTGTGTAAAATTCACCCCCAATCATTTGTAACATTCGTCTTATAAAAATAATTAATTTTTATTAATTTTTGTCTTCAGGTTCTTGCTCCATGGTCTAGTCTTGGTTCGGGATAAATAAAATGTTTTAAAAACATTTTGTGTATCGATCCCCTGCGCGGTCACCACACAGTTGGTGGTAGTTGTACGATCACCCTAGGTGGTTGTGTGAATGCCCAAGTGGTCTGAGTTGAGGCACACAATTTGCACATGGTTTATTAAGCCATGTGACGAGGGCACGGGGACCTAGTTTTCAATAAAAGATAAGTAAACATTTTAAAATAAAAAAAATTAAAATATTGTTCAGTAATAATAATAATAATATTGTGTTGTTATTTATTATTATTTTTATTTCTATTAAGAATATTAATTTTTTTAATGATATTAATATTAATATTATTTTATTATTAGTAGTTTTATTATTATGATTATTATTATTGTTTTATTATTATTATTATTATTATTATTATTATTATATGATAAGATTGAAAACAGACCTAACCATAATCTACATGGACCCCTCCCCTTTACCCTTTACCCTCATGGCACACTAGACCCCCCTTTGACCACCTCTCGCACAGCTGCCCTCTTGCCGCCGACCCCTCATGACACTCTGCCATGCCTCCCCAGCTTGCAGCGCGACCCACCACCATGAGCTACCTCCTTGCACTGGTTCCAATAGACCCCACACCCCCTGCCATGATCCGCCATGCCCTGCCCCTCCAGCCTTGTCCCCCCACGTGGCCACCTGTGGACCACCGGGCACCCCCTAGACCGCCACCCTCTGGCCACCTCCTGGCCTCCCCTCCACCTTCCAACTCTGTGCAGCGCCTCTGGGAAGACACCTCACCCGACCACGATCTGACTTCACTCACTAGTACCCTCTTCTTCAAATGTATATTTAGAACATTGTTTGTGGGTTTCTTGAATTTTCTTGGACCCAAAATAAAGAGATGATTTGTGACTCATTTTATTCAGTTTATAGGTATTACAAAAATATTTTAGAGGGGTTTCCTCCCTTCTGGTGAGGCTTGATTGCATTTTCACTCAATCGGTATGTTCTCCAATGGTTTCTTCTTAAGATGTTATTAATATGCTTGGGTGGATTCATAAATGTGTTATTTGGTTTTATTATTCTGTTTTCTTGATTATAATTTGTTAAAAATATATCATGATATGAACATTAAATTATTTCTATGTGTGAATGTGTCAAATGTTTTTGGGTTAAATGTCTTTGGGGTCTTAAATAGTGAAATCAGATGTTTTAGGTGGTTTCAAATTTATTTCGAAAGTGTTCTGACATTAGTTTATAGTGAAATAGGATTTTATAAATGATATAGTAATGTTATTATTTGTTTTTTTAGGGTACTTCTTGTAAGTGTTTTTAGGATTATACAAATTGTGTAAATTGTGTTTTCAAAGGCACTTCAGATGCGAATTCATTGATAGTGGGGTTTTACAAAGGGGTTTCATTAATTAATTAGTTAATGGTAAAAGATTTTAAACAAATGAGGTTTTGTGTCTCTTAAAATATTTGGTGTGTCATTAGATGTTGACACACCCATGGGTGAATTAGGTTCACACATGGGGGTGTCGTCAAAGTAAGGTGATGCATTAAATTGGTGTTTCCTTGAAAACATGTTTTCATAAAGGATACCTATTTATCAAATGATATTTTCTCCACTAGGTTAATTAATTAGATATTGGGTGGCTCCTTGGTGGTGCACACACACACATAGGTACATATGTGTATATGTATATATATATATATATATATCTTCCTTGCACATATTCCCACATGGAGAGGGTAATATGTTCAATGGATTAAGGGTATATATATATATATATATTTGTATGATAATGTATGTGTGTGCTAGTGTGGGAATTTTTCATCTGAATCGTCAAGATCCAAAGTGTCTCGACTTTCTACGCTTCATACATTGAGGTAGGTTTCCATATGCATTTGTATTTAAATTAATTAATTATTCATTTCTTGTTTTTTTCACTTTTATAAAATCCATGTTTCTAATTTATGGATTTATGAATAGTTTTTCATGGTGAAATAAAGTAATACCCTTTCAATCTGAATAGCATGAAGCTGTTTTATTAAATGTTCTTACTTTGTGTTTGATGAAATTCCCATTTGGCCCTTGAAGATGCGCTTTGGATTTAAAGTGGTGAATTGACTATCACAAATGGGTTTCCAAGTGAATCTGTTTTTCAATATAATGGCGTGTTTGTCTTCTTTTGGAATGGATTTAGAGTTAAATGATTGCTTAAAGCCTATTTGGAAATGTTTAGGTAAAATGATATTTGGCCTATCTCTGGAAATGGTTTTCTAAATGATTTTATAAATCTTAGAGTGTTTCATAGGTAGGCTCGATTGTCACTTTTGAATTGTTATTTGCGGAAACCCCCTCTTGGGCCAGGTCTCTTGCCACATCGTTTGATCATGATATGGGAGAGTCCTCTGTATGGGACCATCCTTGTATAAATATTATATTAAAGAAAAAAACTACCATTGAGGTGGTCGGGGTGGTGCTGAGTTGTGTGGTGTGTTCGGTTATATATATGTGGCATGTTATTTAAAATTCCATGTACACCCTCTTGAGAACTATACATGGGTACCTGGCATAGTAAATAGGATTAATTTGAATGATAGCTACACTAGGTTGATTATGCACTTTCTAGTGGCCCATAGAAGAGAGGTGTTTTGTTGTAATTTCTATGGGATCAGGACCCTTGATCAGGACAAGTAGGGTGACGATCAGGATTTAGGGCTTTATGACATCATCTACAGTAGGCATGCCTTTAGGATGAGTCACATGTATTGGTACATTATAGGTTTCCTCTAAATTCCTAGGTTTTCTCGTGTCCCATTGACACTAGTGTACTAAGTATTGTTGCCCTCGCTATATATAGTGATACACATTGTTCATTGTTATGGTTTTTTCTTGTAAAATTGATAATTTTTGGTTGCTAAAGTTCCTTTCAAGAATAATGTTTTAATCAATCCAGCACTCATTCCATTGAAACTATTATTAAAAATGAATTATTCAATTTTGTCTCCTTTTCTTTCCTCCTCTTGAACCTTATATTAAAACGTGAGTGCAATAGATTATGATTGTGATTTGGTTACCATAAAAATAAAACATGTCGAAAATTGTATATTTATTGATTCTATTTCAAACATGAAATAAATTTTTTCCTTATTTAATGAATGTGTATTGGGAATAGATAAGTCTGGCCTACCTACTATGTTTTAATACTCATGCCTATAGTGTTTTCTTGTTATGAGTTTCACCTACAGGCTCTAGTTATTGTTTAGTTCTCTTTGAGAAACTTTTGGTTTAGTACTATAGAGTAAATCATGGTTTTAAGTGGGGTTTTAAACATTGACAGTTAGTGGTGTTGTTCATCGTCCATTACTTTTCCTATCGTTTATTTATTTAGTGTTATTCTATTTGTTTCTACTATTTGTTTTATTTGTTTTTCTGGACCAAAGCATTCCCAAAGAATAAATTTGATGCCCGACACTAGTTACAAGCCCGTGGGGATTATGAGCGCCCCTCAGGCCATGCCGTGGACTAGGTTTAGTGATGGGTTCAGGGTTGACCCAAGATGGATCGTGGCTAAATGATATCAAAGCAGGTTCTTGTTATATGGGGTTTTTGGTAGATGTAGGTAAGGACATCATGACTAGAGAGGTAGGTACAGGAAGGACTTAATGAACCCTTTCCAATTCAGAGACTCTAGTTACCTGGGTTATTCCGGGATATGAGTCCTTGTCTTGTTTTGATTTGTTTTGTATTGCGATATGATAAAGAGGAAAGCTGAGGTTACATTGTGAAATCACATGGAGTAGTGACCCACATGGAGTCTGATTGCACGATTGATCTTCTCTTACTCATTTAAGATTTCTTGGGGTGTTTCTCACTACCATGTCAACATGATAAGCATAACTTCTAGTTCCTTTCCATGATGTGTTTTTGTAAGTTGTGTTTTGTTTTTGTAATGATTTATGTAATCATGTTTTGGAAATGAAAAACAGAAATGTTTTTTTGGATAATTGAATATTGTTTGAAAAGTGGGATTGATATTTGGAAAGTGGAATTGAAAGAAGGCAGTATTGAAATGTAAAATAGAAATGGGAATTCTATGATTCATTTGTATTTTTTTTTTGTTTTTGAGCTGGTTGTTTTTGGTTGAAATGAAATTCAATGATGTTGCATCAGTTTGATATTGGTTTTGGCTTTGTGTTTTATATGTTGTTCTAAAAATTCTGCACAGAAAAGTCCCCAGGGGTTCTGATAAGTCATGCCAATTTTTTGGTCCTTTTCAGAGATTGCCTATCCTTTATGGTTAATAGAGTCTGAGGGACGTAGTAGAGTGTATCGAAGAGGTTGAACATGTCTTCATGGAATTAGGATATCCCGATGCTATCAGAGTGCATGTTGTATTGGGCATGTTTTAAGGCCTTTCTTCAGACTAATATGAATTGTTCGCCCACCATCCCTACAAGTTGGGATGACATGGGATGTCATTAAATCCGTCTTCATCTGATGGTTTATACCTGAAGAGGTAAAGGTGAATAAAAGGGAATAAATCATGTGTATTCTACAAGGATAATAGGCGATGAAAACATATTTTGACCATTTCAAGGATTTGTTTTTTCTGGAAGTAGCATCATAGAAATTGATAAATACTTCCATCATCGTGGGGTTTTCTTTGTCTAGATATAACATCCCGACATGTTCTTATATTACTATTACATCATTTTAAAGGATATAAACATAATATTATTACACATAGAGGATCCAACAGTTTAGTGTCTTGGAAAAACTAGGACCATACATAGTAATTAAAACATAAAGGATAAACATTTACTTAATTTCTTCTTCTCTAGATTCTTATTGCCACATGTCCTACCCTTAGTATATGTACCCACATGAGGATATACATTAAAAGGGGTGAGGTAAGAGCCCATAAAGAGGATAGATAAGAAGAATATATCATGGGTTGAGCATAATCATGACATATGTAAAGAAATCAAGAACATGAGAGGAACATAAATAAAAGACATGAAATGTGGCAATGCAGAAAAATGAAACATCATGTTTTAGTGGTTAACTACCACACATACCTGTGAACAAAGCTACAATATTTTTCAGCCATCATTTCACATATACTCATGATATTCATCACTTTACCCAATGCAATGTAGTGCTGTATAATTTTGGGCACACCTGTCACTTTGAAACATTCATATTGCGCTATATGATTCTGGGTGCACCCGTCACATCATAACATTAACATTATCATGATTTCCACATAGAAAACATATAAAAAGTGAGAATAACTAACCCATGAAAAGAAATGTGTTTTATCTCATAATAATACATTCATATGCTTTGGGTTACCAAAAGAAAGAGGGAGCAACATACTTGATACAAGAACTATCGACCATGAATGAGAGGTAAAAGTTGAGTACTTAAAAGAGGAGTACAATTGGAAAACATTTGTTCTGACATAAACCTCATTAGAAAACATGTATATCTTAGAAATTATAAGATAAATATTAAAAAATTATCATTAAGGAGTAACTATATCAAAAATGATGTGAAAGAGGGAGAACCCGAAGGATGAATGTTGGGTTCGAGAATTTCCCCTTACCTTGATTCCGAATGCTTATTTCTCTTTAATGTCCTATATAATGACATTATAATCATTAATTAGAGATCTAGAACCATTTTTACATTAATAGGTATCATTTTGGTTTCATTATTTCATATTATTTTCCTTTGGATGGCTTATAGAGTTTAAAAACATTGTTCAGGGATGTTCGTTTTTATGGTTTTTCTTGGGTGGTTCACTTGTATTCATAAATTGAAGTTCAGGTAGAACATGGGTAAACATACAGAATAGATATTACATGTTATTAATCATATTATAGGAGTTTGAATAATCTTATAATGAATTATATTATATACACGTGGATGAATCATTATATTAGAATTAAATGATGATTATTTGGGTTAATTTTCGCGATTTTTCAAGCATAATGGACTTGTTTTATTTTATCACTAGAAATATGGCCATATGTTAGATACAGAACGTCAAATATGATATAATAGATATAAAATATTCTGGTTCAACCATAAAAATGGTCTCATCACAAGATCTGAAGGTTGAAAAGGAAGAAGAAAGCATGTCATTCTTGAAAGTGATAAATTAACACCCCACGAACAACATTCTTTTTAATAAAATAAAAGGATGATGGAAAGGTTGTTGGATGATATAATATCCCATTAGAATCATAAAATTATATTATATGTATAATAATGAAGTTATAATACTAGTTGGATAAATATAGGTGGATAGAGATCAAGAAACGAACTTGAACTTGAAAGGAAGTTAATGGAGAAGAGGGAGAGAAATTACATGTTGAATCGCCCACTTGAGATCCTCCTTAATGAAGCTAGGATTGGTCTTTTGATGATTCCAGAAGCTCATGGACATGTGATAGGGGCTAGGGAAGGTGTTTAGGCAGAGTCTAGATGAGGCTTGGAGCTTTAGAGGTGTGATGAAATGAGGGTCTGAAGGGTGGTTTTTATAGTGGACGGGAGGGGTAAATTTTGAATATTTAATTCATTTTTTTATTATTTCCCTCAAGAAAACCAATAGTATTCTTTCATGTGACTACTAATATTAATATGTTAATGTTAGTTCAAACCAAGTGGCCTTTCATCACTTTTGATGTCATGAATAGTGTATTTAACTGTTAAATTGTATATACGGTATTTAACCATATTTCACTATTCATAAAAAATTCGAGTTTTTCAGAAAAAAAAAATTCCCCTAAATTTTTTTTCGACGTGTAGAATAAGAAAATGAAGTCCATTTTTCAAAAAAAAATTCTAAATATTATTAATTTAATTTTTAAATAAAGTCATAGTTAATTCGAAAAACAACAATCTTAAAGTTGCACTTAGTTTTATTTCTCATTGAAAAATTAATTAAGATCTCATTATCCTATTGCCTTAGGAAAATAAAATAATATTATTATTTACTATTCATAAGGTTCATATTACTATTCATTTTAATATTCATAAGTGTATGTTACTATTCTCCAAAAAACAAGTTTCTTCTATAAAACTCCAAAAATCTTCTTGAACACAACCGTGTGTGTCAGATTTTCAAAATTCCAAAGATAGAAGTGAAAAACATATGTTTAAAGGTGACTTATCACTTTGTAGATCATTATGTTGGGAATTCATGCATTTTTATGCCATAATTTCAAAAGGTAATTTTCATTGAAAAACTATGGTTCGTTAGATTCTCCCCCATTAAGAAATTTCACCCTCGAAATTTTGTTTTACATAAATAAGCGAGGGTACTTTTCCTTCATCGCCTCTTCTGGTTCCCAAGTTGCTTACTCCAACATATGGTTCCTACACAACACATTGACAAGGTGGGTTGTCTTGTTTCATAGAATATTATCACTCCGGTCCAGAATCTTTTCTGGCTGCTCCTCATAGGAGAGATCATCTTCCAAATGCACCACCTCAGAGTTTAGTACATGTGAGAGATCAGGTATGTACTTCCTCAGGAGTGATACATGAAAAACGTCATGAACCCGAGCCATATTCAGTGGAAGTGCTAGCGGATATGCCATGGCAACTATTTGGTCAAGGATCGCAAAGGGGCCAATATACCTTGGGCTTAGCTTCCCTTTATTACGAAATTGCATGACTTTCTTCCATGGAGATATTCGAAGATAGACATTATCTCCAATGTAGAACTCCACATCCCTTCGATGGTTGTCAAAATTTCTCTTTTGCTGACTTTGAGCAGCTTTGATTTGTTTTTGGATGGCTTGAACCTTCTCTGTCATCTCTTGAACAATATCAGGTCCAAGTAGCTTTCCTTCTCCAACTTCATCCCAACAGGTTGGAGTTCTACATCGCTTTCCATACAGAGAATCATATGGAGCCTTCTGAATACTCGAGTGGAAGCTATTTTTGTATGAGAACTCAACCAATAGGTGATGCTGATCCCATCCACCTATGAATTATAGAGAGTTTTCCCTAAGAATATCTTCAAGAGTCTAAATAGTCCTTTCATATTTTACAATAGTTTGAGGGTGATAGGTCATGCATAAATTTAATTCAGTACTCAAATCATGTTGAAGGATCCTCCAGAATTTAGTTGTGAACCTTGGATCATGGTTAGAGACAATTGAGAGTGGAACACCGTGCAGTCTCACCACATCCTTCAGATATATCATTGAAAGTTGTTCAATTGAGATATATTCCTGAATAGCGATAAAATGGGCTGCCTTTATGAGTCGGTCAACCACAACCCATATCGCATTATTTCCCTTTGGCGTCTTTGGGAGACCCATGAAAAAGTCCATAGTAACAATTTCTCATTTCCACATGGGTATAGGCAATGGCTGCATCATACCTTTGGCCTTTTTCAATCAGATTTAACTTGCTGACATACCAAGCACCATGATATATATTCCGCAATCTCCTTCATGTTACCCCACCAGAAGTGTTCTCAGAGATCACAGTACATCTTGGTACTCCTAGGATGGATAGAGAATGTTGAGCTATGAACTTTCTCCAATATCTGCTTATTTATCCTGGGTGATGAGGGTACACAAATCCGTGTTCCAAACTGAATCACAACATCATCGTCGATATGGAACTCTTATATCTTCCCTTGTTTTGCTGTATTCACCCTCTTTTGAATCTCTACATCATCAATTTGTGATTCCTTAATCTTATACTATATGGATTGTTCCATAATCATTTGGGAAAGGTAGGATGTATCCCCTGCCCTTATGATTTCCAAATCCATTCTTTGGATATCCATGAAGATAGGGTCTTTCTCAATCTGTAGCATGGATAGAGTAGTAGGTTATTTTCAACATAGAGCATCAGATATCTTGTTCGCCTTTCCAGGATGATAGTGAATAGAGCCATCATAATACTTGATTATATCTAACCATCTCTTTTGATGCATGTTGAGCTCCTTTTGTGTGAATATTTACATTAGTCTCTTGTGGTCGGTGTATATGTCACACTTATCGCCATAAAGGTAGTGACGCTAGATTTTCAAAGAAAAAATCATGTCTACCAGCTCTAGATCATGTGTCGGGTAGTTATGCTCATGGATCTTCAACTGTCGTTAGGCGTAGGCTATCACATTATCATTATTCATGAGTACACAACCCAAGCCTTTCTTTGAAGCATCACTGTATATCACAAAACATTCTCCAGTTTTCGGTAGTGTGAGTACAGGTGTTGTCATCAGCCTTCACTTTAGCTCCTTGAATCTTCCCTCACATTCTTCCTTCCAGACATACATTACCCCTTTCCTTTTTAACTTAGTTAGCGTGCTTGACAATCGTGATAAGTTTATCACAAAATGGAGGTAGTACCAATCCAATCCAAGAAAACTACTAATTTCGGTGAAACTAGAGGGTCTGGTCAATTACTCAATTGCCTTTGTTATTATAGGATCCACATAAATTCCCTCACTTGTTATCACATGTCCCATGAATGTGACTTGCTTCATCCAAAAGTCACAGTTTCTAAACATGGCGTACAAAATCTCCTTTCTCAATGTCGCCAACACAAGTCTTTGATGTTCTTCATGTTCCTCCCTTCTCTTGGAGTAGATGAGAATATCATCGATAAACCCTACCACAAATTTCTCGAGGTAATGCCTAAATACTCTATTCATTAAATCCATGAAGATTTCATGGTAATTAGTAAGTCTGAAGGGAATCACCTAAAACTCATAGTGCCCATACCTTGTACGAAAGGCATTATTCTTAATATCTTCTTTCTTCACCTTTACCTGATGATATCCAGAACAATGTTCCACCATTGAGAAGTATTGAGCACCTCTTAACTGGTTGAAAAAGTCATCAATCCTTGGGAGATGATATTTTTTCTTTATGTTGATCTTGTTGAGTTCCCGATAATCGATACACAGCCGCATTGTTCCATCCTTATTCTTCACAAAGAGCACTGGTGCACCCCAAGGTGATGCACTAGGGCGTATGAACCCTTTATCTAGATTCTCTTGCAGCTTCTTCTTTAACTCCTTCAGTTTGATAGGAGCCATCCTATAGAGACACTTCGAGATAAGAGTATCTCATGGTATGAGTTCAATTGATAACTCTACCTCACGATCCGGGAGATTTCTGGGTAAATGTTCGGGAAATACATTGCCATATTCCCTCACAATGGGCATTTCCTCACAATTGGAACTTTCCTTCGACTCATCTATTTGGGCGAGGTATGCTTCTTCATAGGGAATCGACACCCACACCATTGAATGATTTTTCAAATGAGATTCATGATCTTCCATACATTTGTAGAGGATCATGGGATGGTTTGGAATATGAAAATATATTCCCTTTTCCCGACTGTTGATATGTGTTCAATATAACGAAAGCCAATCCATTCCCATTATTGCGTCGAATTCCATGAAGGGAAGGATTATGAGATTTTACGGAAAAATCTTCCCACATACTCCAATAGGTGAAGATTCAAACACTTGGGTTACAATGATTGCACCACTTGGTGTTTTTACAGATATCTCTACTTCATGGATTCGGGGCTTCGATTCTGTAGTTCTAGAAAACTTGCAAGATATAAAGGAATGTGTAGAACCAGAATCGAATAAGAATTTTTCCATTCTTGAGTGAATAGGAAGTGTACCCTGTACGACTTCATTATCACGCTCCACCTCCATAGTAGTGATGGCATAAGACTGCCCTTTTTCCTTTGTATTCGGTGGCTGTTGATGCTTATTATCCTCGAGAGCTCAAGGTTTAGTGCACTGGTTTGCATAGTGCCCTAGCTCCCGACAGTTATAGCATTGAACCATTGGTGGTTATCTAATTTCATCGGCTACATTATCCTTCCTTTTCATGTCTTTTTGACACTCTTTGGAATGGTGTCATTCTTTCCCACACTTGAAGAATTTCCCTGTCCCATTGATGCAGTTCCCATGGAGCATCTTCGCACATTTTTGGCATGTGGGTCATGGATTTTTCTTCCCACCATTGTCATTAGATCCACAAGCTTGAAACTCCATCTTTATTTTCTTATCCCCATAGCCATGAGACCATTCTCAAAACTCCATATCCACTTTTAGGGAACATCAAACAACTTCTTCATAATGCCAAAAGTCTTGGATTGCAAGAGCCTTTCAATGGTGTGGTTTAAATCCACTAACGAATATATCAATTTTTCTATCATTGTTGATATCAAAACCCGATGTGTACCTTGCAAGCCTTTTTAAATTCGATTCATAGGTTTTGAAAGATTATTTTTTTTTCTTGAGCCCTATGAATTATCTCTCCATCTTCATGTGAAGAGTTCATGGGAAATACTTATTAAGAAACATTATCTTAAAGTCTTCCCATTCCATCTCTTCAATTTCCTCCCTTAGCTTGGTCTTCTTAATCAAATCCCACCATTGATAGTCTTCTCCATATAGACAATAAATGGCCAGAGTCACCTTCTTCATCTCAAAAAAGTGAAGCGCAATGAAAATATTCTCCAAGGATTTGACCCACTGTTCCTCAACTAGTGGATCAGAATATCCACAAAACGTCGGTGGTCGTTGCCGCATAAAAAATTTGATGGACAGTTGATTCATCATTGGTGAAGGGGGATGTTCCCCATTAGTATGGTTATTGTTCATAACCTCAGGTAATTGGGTAATCATCACCATGATGTTCTGAACTCCACCTCCCAAATCATTGGGGATGTTGTTTGGGAAATCGTTGCATTGGCCCTCGCACGAGTTGTTGGCCTGATTTATCTTGGTTCACACTATTTTCTAAAATAGAAATAGTTATATCAAAACATAAGTAAACAAGTCATGAATAACTTATTCATTTAAACAATTTATACTAAAACATAACCTATGGGAACCCTATGTAAATATTCTTCTGTTCATATTTTTACTTAGTCTCATGCTAGAGGTTTTCTCTAGGGTTTACTAATCATAATTCCCAAATTAACTAAAACATTCCTCGGATACCAACTATAACATCCCTGAATTTTCACACATCACCATTACATCATTTTAAAGGTAAACAACATAATAGTATTACACATAGAGGATCCAATGGTTTATTGTCTTGGGAAAACTAGGACCATACATAGCAATCACAATATCAAGGATAAATATTTAGTTAATTTATTCTTCTCCATCTTCTGACTGTCACTTCTCCTCTTCTTAGTATATGTAGCCACCTTAGGATATAAATTAAAAGGGGTGAGCTAAAAGCCTAGTAATTGGATAGATAAGAAGAATATAGCAAGGGTTGATCATAATCGTGACATAGGTAAGGAAATCATGAACATGAGAGGAACATAAATAAAAGACTTGAAATGTCACAATGCATAAAAATGAAACATCATGTGTTAGTGGTTAAGTACCACACATATTTGTGAACCAAGGTAGCATCTTGTTAAAAAATAATTTCACATTTACTCATGAGATTAATCACTTTACCCAAGGAATTGGAGCACTATATAATTCCGGGCGCATCCGTCACTTTGAAACATTCATATTGTGCTATATAATTCCGTGTGAACCCGTCAGATCATACCATTAACATTATCATTATTGCAACATAGAAATCATATCAAAAGTGAGAATAACTAACCCATGTAATTTAATGGGTTTTATCTCATAATAATTCATTCATAAGCTTTTGGTTCCCAAAATAAATAGGGAACAACATACTTGATACAAGAACCATCAACCTTGAATGAGAGGTAAAAGTTGAGTTCTTAAAAGAAGTGTTCTTCTGGAAAAAATTTGGTTTGACATTAACCTCATTAGAAATCATGTATATACCAGAAAAGGTAAGATTAATATGAAGAAATGATCTTTATGGAGAAACCATATCAAAAATGAAGTGACAGTGGGAGAACCTGAAGGATGAAAGTTGTGTTCGAGAATTTCCCCTTTCCTTGTATTTGAATTCTTCCTTCTATTTAATGTCCTGTATAATGACATTATATTCATTAATTAGTAATACAAACCCATTTTTACATTAATATTATCCATTCCGGTTTCATTATGTAAAAGTATATTCCTTTGGATGACTTATAGAGCATAAAAACATTGTTTTGGGATGTTCGTTTTTATGGTTTTTCATGGGTGGTTCATTTGTATTCATAATTTGATGTTTGGGTAGAACATGGGTAAACATCCAGAAAATATATTACATTTTAATAATGAGATTACAAGAGTTTGAATGATCTTAAAATTAATTATATGAGATCCGTGTTGATGACTCATTAGATGAGAATTAAATGATTATTATTTGTGTTAATTTGCGTGATTTTTTATCATAATGGACTTGTTTAATTTTATCAATAGAAATATGGTAATAAGTTAGTTACAAAAAATGAAATAAGAGATAATACATATAACATATTCTGGTTCAACCATAAAAATGGTTTCATTATCAGATCTGAAGGTATAAATGGAAGAAGAATGCTTGTCGTTCTTAAAGGTGATAAATTAACACCACAGGAACAACATTATTTTTAATAAAATAATAGGAAGATTGAAATGGGGTTGGATGATATAATATCCAATTAGAATCATAAAATTACATTATATGTATAATAATGGAGTTACAATACTATTTGGATGAAGATAGGTGGGAAGAGATCAAGAAATGAACTTGAACTTGAATGGAAATTAAAGGAGAAGATGGAGAGAAATTACCACTTGAATCTTTCTCTTGAGATCCTCCTTAAGGAATCTAGGCATGGTCTCTTGATGATACCATAAGCTCTTGGACGTGGGAGAGGGGCTAGGGAAGGTGTTCGGGAAGAGTTTTGAGAATTCTTGGAAGTTGAGAGGTGTGAAGAAATGAGGGTGTGAAGAGAAGTTTTTATAGTGGAGGGGAGGGGTAAATTTTGAATATTTAATTCATTATTTTTTTATTTCCCTGAAGACAACCAATAGTATTCATTCATGTGAACCCTAATAGTAATATATTCATGTGAGTTTGAACCAAGTGGCCTTGCATCACTTGTGATTTCATGAATAGTGTATTTAACTGTTAAATAGCAGATACGGTATTTTATTATATTTCACCATTAATAAAAAATTCATGTTCCTCAGAAAAAATACAAAAAATTTACTCTAACCATTTTTAGATATTTAGAATACAAAAACAAAGTCCATTTTTCAAAATCAATTTTCTAAATATTATTAATTTAATTTTTAAATAAAGTCATAGTTAATTCGAAAAATAACAATCTGAAAGTTGCACTTAGTTTTATTTATCAATGTAAAATTAATTAAGATCTCATTATCTTATTGCCTTAGGAAAATAAAATAATAATAATATTTAGTATTCATAAGGTTCATATTACTATTCATTTTATTATTCATATGGGTATGTTACTATGAACCAAAAAACAAGTTTGTTCTATCAGACTCAAAAAATCATCTTGAACACAACCATGTATATCGGATTTTAAAAATTCCAAACACTGGATGGACAAAATTATTTTTGAAGGTCACTTATCGCTTATTAGGTCATTATATTGTGCATTCATGTTATTTTATGACATAATTTTAAGAAGGGAATTTTCTTTGAAAAACTTTGGGTCGTTACACTAGAGATCATGGAGTGGGTCCTCCCTTCTAGGGACAATCATTTGGAGAAGTTGGTGGATGAGGCATTTGTTTAGATGATTTGGTCTCTGAAGTGTAGATGGTTGGAAATCTATCATACCCAGTTGCTCATGAAGGTTCCCTATCTGGAGATCATGGTCTGCCAGAGGGACCTTGTTCTAAGTAGTCCTCTGTAGTGGTTTTGGCTTCCTGTTCATCAAACTGTTTAGTGGTTTGCCACCAGAGTGACTAGTTTGGGCACATGAATCCATCATTTCACATCCCTCCAAAGGCATTCCATTGTTGTGGATGTTTGGGTCATCTAGGGAAATGTTGCTGGGAGCATCACATGAAGAAGACACTTTTATTGAAAGATTTTAGTCCCTGATTGTGAGGTAGGAGATGCTTCAGCCATTAGAGCCACAACCACAGTCTTTGAGGTGAAGCTCATGTGCAGTCTGGAGATGTCGAGGATGTGAAGGCTCAGTTTGGGTTTGGGGTTCTGAGTTGGTGGTTGAACATTTTAGTATTTCTAATCTTGTTTTTCTGTTGTTAATTTTTTTTGACATTGTAAGTTTATTTTTTATCTGTGGATTTATAATATACAAGCTCTATTTTAATCTAATTTTTTTTTCTGGATAGGGTTTCAAGAATTGTATGTTTTTATTAAGAGTGGGTTTAACCCTTGAATGGTTCTATCTTGGTTTACCAATGATCGTTTGGAGATGTATGTTCCTACAGAGGAGTTAATGGTTGTGATCATTCTCGGGTTTGCTGTTGGGCTCATGTTTTTCTCAGAGGTTTTTCTTTAGTGTTCGAGGTTCTTGGTCTTGGTCAATAGATCCATGTTTCAGTAGAGGTGTTGTTTCACCTATGCTAATGAATTTAGTCTGGATCAGCTGACAGTTCCTGCATCGGCCCACTTCCTAGGGTTGTATGTTTGGGTGTTAAATTTTCTGCACTAGTTATTCTCTTTGGATGGGGAGAACCCTCTTGTATTCTCTCATTTTATTGTATTGTAATTTCTTTTGGTTTCAATTGGGTATTGGTTATTTTTTTTGTCTATTATATAATTGGGTGACTTTCTGGGGCTATAAAGTGTCTGTGGTGGGGAGATTTGTCACTTCCATATTTGTAAATTAATTTTTATTTTATTATATCATGGATTAGGATTCTCATGTAAAGGTCTAGGATGGGTCCCAGAATAATTTTTTTTTCGTTTAATATTTTTAGCGAGTTTCGAACCCATGCGCGGTCACCGCACAGTGGCCGATATCCACACGATCACCCAAAGTGCTTGTGCAAACTCGCAAGTGGTCTGAGTTGATGCATGTTACTTGCGTGCGGTTTATTTAGCAGTGCGATGAGCGTGTAGTGACCCAGTTTTTAGAATAAGATAAAAAACTGATTAAAATTTAAAAAATTTAAAAAAATGTTTGATAATAAGAATAATAATATTGTGTTTTATTTTATTTATTATTATTATTATTATTATTAATGTTAATGTAATTAATGATATTATTATTATTATTATTAATTTATTATTATTATTATTATTAAGATTAAGATTATTTTTATTATTATTATTATTATCTGTATTATTATTATTATTATCATTATTATATGATAAGATGAAAAAAAGAGAACTAACCCAAATCTACCCGGCACCCTCCCCTTTCCCACCTTACCCTCATGTCACACCAGGCCCCCCTTTGGCCTCCTCTCTCGGGGATGCCTCCTCAATGCCCACCCCTCACGCCACTCCAGCATGCCTCCCTGTCCTGCATCACGACCTTCCACCCCAAGCTACGTCTTTATGCCCACTCCAACAGACCCCTCACCCCTACCGCTATCTATCGTGCCCAACCCCTATTACATTCTCTCTGCACGCGGCCACCCACGGACTACTAGGATTCCTTCAGACTGCCGGCCTCCTGCAACCTACTGACCTCCCTTCCATATACCAACCCCGTATCGCACCTATTTCCAGCCACCTCACCTGGCCGAGATCCGGCCTCCCTCGTCGGTACACTCTTCTTAAATTGTTTTTAAACTTTTTTGTGGTTTTCATCAATTTAGTTGGACCCTAAATCAATGGTTGATGCATGAATTTTTTTCATGGGTTTTGAGGGATTGCAGAGATATTTCAAAGTTTTTTCCTCCCTTCTGATGAGGCTTCATTTCATTTTCACTAAATAGGTAGGTTCTCGATGACTATTTTTATTTATATGTTTTTAATAGGATTGGGTGGCTATATAAATGTGTTGAATGGTTTTATTATGTTTTTTCCTAATTATAATTTTTTAAAAATATATGTAGAAGTGAATCTTAATTATTTATCTATGTGCAAGTGTCATATCTTTTTGGGTTAATGGAAATTTGTTTCTTAAATGGAGAATTCAGATGTTTTAGGTGGTGAAGAAAATAATTCAAAATTTATCTAACATGATTTTATGGTGAAAGAGGATTTTCTAAATGATATAGTTATGTTTTCATGTGTGCGTATTTTGGGTACTTGTTATAAGTGTCTTAGTATTGTGCAAATTGTTTGAATTGTGTTTTTAAAGGCACCTGAGAATAGAATACATTGATAATGGGTTTTTACCAAGGGGTTTCAAGAATTGATTAGTTAATGGTAATTGATTTTAAAATAAAAATGGGTTTTTGTGTCTCTTGGAATTTTCGGTGTATCACTAGATATTGACACACACATGGGTGAACATGATGCCCCCATGGGGGTTTCATCAAAGGAAGGTGATGCTTTAAATTGGTGTTTCCTTTAAAACTTGTTTTCCTAAAGGGTTCATGTTTTCTCAATGATATTGGTTCCTCAAGGTTAATTAATTTGAGCTCGGTTGGCTCCTTTGGGGTGTGCACACACATACATAGGTACTTATGTGTCTATGTATATATATATATATCATCCTTGAACATATTCCCTCATGGCATGAAGAATGTGTTCAATGGATTAATTGTATATATATATGTATTGGAATGTACGTGTGTTCTAGTGTGGGCGTTTTTCTTCAGATGTTTCAAGATCCGAAGAGTCTCAACTTTGTCCACTTCTTTCATTGAGGTAGGTTTCTCTATGCATTAGTCTTCAAAATAAAGAATTATTGATTTCTGGTTTTTTCACTTTTAGTTAATTCTTTCTAGTAATATAGGGATATAAGAATAGTTTCTTATTGTGATTTAAAGTAAAAAAATTTCAATTTGAATTGCATGAATTTGTTTTGTCAAATGTTCTTAATAAGTGATTGATGAAATTCCCTTTTGGACCTTACAAGTGTGCTTCATGTTTAACATGGTTAATTGAGTTTCTTAAAAGGGTTTCCAAGTGCATATCATTTCCAAAGTAATGGCGTGTGTTGCTTCTTTTTGAAATGATTTAGTGTTAAATGACTTTTTAAGGCCCATTTGGCCAGGTTTATATAATGTGGTGTTTTTCCATGATCTGGAAATGGTTTTCCAAATGAGTTGAAAAATGATACAGTCTTACACAGGTAAAAGTCCAATTGGAAGTTTTGAATGGTTATTTGGGGAAAAAACCTCTAGGGTTGGGTGTCTTGTTTCATCATTTGATAATCAGATAAGAGAGTCCTCATTAGGGGTCATTCCTTGTATAGTTATTATTTAATGGAAAATACTGCCATTGAGGAGTCTGGGGTGGTGCTGAGTTGTGTGGTGAGTTCATTTATATATATGTTGTTTGATATTTGAAATGTATGGAACACCCTTTTGAGAACTAAACATGGTAACCTGGCATAGAGAAGAGGTTTACTGAGAATAATTGTTTCCCTTGTTTAGATTACACACGGGCTAGTGACCCATAGCCAAGAGGTGTTTTTTTATTATTGATATGGGATTGGGCCCCTCCATCAGGCTAGGTAGGGAAACGATCAGGCGTTACGTAGTTATGACATCATCGAGAGTAGGCATGCCTTCTGGACGAGTCACATGTATTAGTACATTCTGGTTCTCCTCTGAATTCCTAGGTTTTTCTATGTTCCTTTGATAGTAGTATAGTTAGTATCGTTACCCTTATATTGCAGTGATACCCATTATTCGTAGTTTTTCTGTTTTCTTATAATATTTTAAATATGTGGCTGATAAATATCTTGTCATGAAATTTTTTTAAACAAACAATCACTCTTTCCTTTGACACTTTTATGAGAAATGAAGGATTTCTTTTTGGTCTCTTTTTTTTCCTCCTCTAAACCTTATTTTAAAACATTAAGGCAATGGATTATGATTTTCATTTGTTTACCTTAATATTCAAATCTATAGAAAATTATATAATTGTAGATTGTATTTCAAACCTGAAATTAATTTTTTCTTTATTTAATGATTGTGTATTGGGAATAGAATAGTCAGGTCTATATACTGAGATTTAATACTCAGGCCTATATTTTTTTTCTTGTTTTTAGTTTCACCCACTGGCTCCAATTCGGGTATGGATAACTTTGAGTGATATTTGGATCAGTACAAGAGAGTAACCAATGGGGTTTTGTGGAGTTTTAAATGTTGACAGGTTAGTTGTTTCATTGAGCGTCCTTTAATTTTCTGGTTGTTTTTATATTTTGGTATATTCTATTTGTTTATAGTTTTTGGTTTAACTGCTTTTATGGGACAAATCATTACCAACGATTAAATTTTGATTCCTGGAAATATTATCAAACCGTTGGGGATTAGGAACGCCCCTTGGGACATGTCATGGACTGGATCGAGTGACAGGTTCATGGTCGACCCGAGTTGGTTCGTGACATTGGGAGACATTTATTGATATATTTTTAGATATATGAGGTATATGTTTAAAATTTATTTGTTGAAGAATACCCTTAATTGTGTAGATTTAAGTTTAAGGGTATTTTTTACTATTAGGGATATATATATATATTCATGAAACGATTTATTCTTAACTCTGGTTAATACTAATGAACAATAGAAATTATATAATTATGTCCTCTAATGAATGTTTGAATTACCTTACTACATCATAACCATTTTCGTTTTGGATAATATATATTAACAAGAATAATATCATGTTATCATGTTGTGGATTATTTGATACATTATAAGTTTATTCTAGTGATTTATGAAAAAAAATCATACTAGATACAAATTTTTTGGACCAAGATATTATTCTATGGATGAAATTGATTAATGGATGAATTTTGAATCATCAGGTAAGTATATTTCATTATAAACATGGTAAAAATAGTGAATGAATCCCTAAAATCCTGGAAAAGTATATTGAAATAACATTTTATCATATTACCATTTTTTCTAATGATGTATATGAACTATTACAATCCTATTCATCAGGTGATTTTCCCATCATTTACTTCATCTTGATCATTTTTATCACTCTCTATTTATCCACATGAATTTGGCTTCCCTTAAAAATGCATCTTTCAATTTCACCAAAATGTTCTCCCTTTGTAGAATCAATGTTTTTTGTGACATCTTGATATGTTTATGCTTCCCACTACCCTATAATAAGTGGATGTTTTATAAACTATTAGTATGATGTAGGTTTCAATAATGTTATTTTTAAAATCATAATTTGTTAATAACACTGACGACTTTTTAGGGAGAAATTCATATTAAGGGGGGTAATATTTAACATCAATATATTTTACGAAATAAATTTTGTTTCATGTTAATTTAAATCATATGATATCTTTAGTTAAACATAATAAATAGTTTCTCTCACATTACATTGAACATGATGTTTATCTTGCATTTATGGAAATATAAAATTTCATATGAAATATGTTACACACAAGACCGAGTGTTACACTATAACAATGAAGTATTAATATTTTTATAGTTATCACCAAAATTATTTGAATGGTGGGAATGAATGATATTAAATAAATTACCAAAATAAAGTTTACAAATGATTATAAAATTAATACATTTGTTTCAAATTATTTATAATTGAATGCATAAACCAATTTAATATGAAAAATGTATTTTAATGAAAAACTATTTTAACGAATAAAAGACAATTTTATCATAATAAATTAAATTAATAACTATTATTGAATTATATTAGTGAAATTTATATAATATAAATGTAATAAAATGTATTTAAATTAATGAAATGGGTTCTATAGGTTTAAGATAAATAAAAATAAAGATTTTAATCATAAAAAATGTAAAATTTTAGAAAGATAATTTATCTCCTTTTAATGGAGAGCATATTTGTTATTTTAAATTTGACATGTTTAAAAAATTCTAGAAAAAATAATCTTATCTATTGAAATTGTAACTACAAAATATTCTTAGTTTTATTTATGGTTGTTATTCTGAGAAGATTCGTTATTTATGAATAATAAAAAATGTATTTTATTTGTAAAATTTCTTTTATACTAAAATATTTATAATGATAAAATATATTTTTAATTTTATTGAATGTTTAATTTGTTAAATTAAACATATATTAATAGATTTAGGAAAATTTGAATCATTTTTCTATTAAATTAATATATAAAAACACAAAAACCTTTTGAATATTGTAACATTAAAAATGGCCTTCTAACCACATTTGTGGGATTAACATTAAATATTATTTTCCCCCATATAGGAACTTAATTTAAAAAATTGGTATAATTATTTTTAATATGAACAATATTTTTATTCAAATATGGTATTATTTATTTTTTATGATAATAATTAGTGAAAACTGTTAATATTAATAAATGAGATTATCGATAAAACATGGTTTTGTGCATGACATGCATTTATATTTAAATTAAAATTACAAAAACATTGAGTATTTATTCAATAAATTAGAAATAAAATTAGGAATTTCAATTTTTAATGTGTCCAATAAATCTATTTTTAATTATATTTTTAAATGAAAAATTATGAAGGTATACTAAAAGATAAAGTTATCTGGGAATAAACAATAAAGATAAAATTATGTATAGTTAATGACTGAGGAACAAAATGATAAAAACTGTTTTATCTTATGGGTTGTATCTTTGTATCGACCATAATTCCTATCCATTCCATTATTTTTCAGTTTATGAATCACATGTGGTATGGGATACCTCCAAATAGTGTTTCCATTTTGGTATTTACAATAATGATAGTCCCCTTACACTAAAAAAGAAACTTACTCCCCCAACTCCATTACACTTTTCATGACTATTCGATCATCCAAAACATGGCCAAATAAACTCCAAAAATAACTAATATCATCTTGTAAGCCACAATTATCACACAAAGAAAACCAAATAAATCCTTTGGTGAAATCCAAAAGGAGTTACCTGAATAAGGGGTAACATTCTATAATGGGCCCTATTTTTATTTCATTCTCTACCCATTAAATTCATCTTATTCCCTTATTATATAATAATAGGTTTATCCTAAAAATACATATATTTTCATATTTTATGTTTTATACCTACCCATACACAAAATTACATCATATATATAATATAATCATCATTCATTTGTATGACACACTATCACCATGCGGAATGATGTCATTCGTTTATCCGATACCACCTCATATGGGTTAAATTTATGATGGTAATATAGTTTTAAATTATATATGTGATATTTTTAAGGTATTTACACTTCTATAATTACTATATAATTTGTAATTTTGGGTTTCCCATTTTGTGGGAATACGATAGCACCGGTTTTGGACATGTGGACAACCTTCTCCACAAAGTGATGTGATACATTTTCCCTTCACATGGAACATATTTAGGATTGTTTAAAAAAATATGTTACATAAATGAAATATATATGATATTAAAGATGTACATAAATTTTTAGAATTATAATATAACATTTTTATTACATTTTCATACACTAAAAATGTTATAATGTCATTAATGAATGTATGGACTTCCACCTCCTCAAAGTTATATGATTAATTTTACTTCACAATAATTTTATATATTAGTATATATTAATAAATAATATGGTATTTATGATATTATTATCAATCTAAAAAGATAAATATTACTTACCATAATTATATAATGATCACTAGAAAATGAGAATGTTACTCATGCGTACATACAACCTACTATATCCATGATTGCATCATTGGTTGATTTTTGATAACCATCATTTATGATTGGATTTAAATGTATTATTTATGTTTAAATATTATTATTATGTCATGATTATTATTATAGTGTTGTTTTAAAAGTTACCTATTTGACAATATTTTACCTGACAAATTCTTTTTTGACACTTAAACCTAATATTGTCAAAACACCTGGAATAAAGATAATTGATTAGGTATATTCATTAAAAATTATTTTATGTGAAATAGTTGTAATAATTAATTGAAAAAGGATCTAAAATATTTAATAGTTAAAATAATTTAATTATTGAGTAAGAAAAATACACACATGATGAATCAAATGCAAGATTGGGGAGCATCATGTCAATCTCCTTCCATTGAGGAATTATTTTTTATGTAATACACAATCATTACATTAAGAGGCACATATAGAACCCCATTAAAACGTAATATAAAGAATTTATTTATGATCATTTTTTGATGTTTTTTTAAATTTTATTCCATCACTATGATTCTGATTCAATGTTTCAAAGTGGTTTGAGATACAATGGAATTTTAAATTATTACATTTTTCAAAAATGTTATTAATGTTAATTTAATGGTATTTCCATTAATCAAAATAAATAACCCTTGTTATTACATATCCTTGATTGGGGATATTTTATATTTATAGCATACTCATTCTTTCAACTAATAGACTATGTTTATTTCAACGATATTTTTAGGGAACTTGTTTATTTTCAACTGGTTAATATTTTTTATAATGGATTTTAGGGGACCCATTTATTTATTGTGAGTTAAACATTTTTCGTATTGATTGAAATGAAACACATTTCTTTTAGTTGGGTATATTAGTTTAAAAATTAATAATTATAATCTATATTATTTTTATGGTCAATGTGATTTATTCAAGGATTGGTACATGAGCATTGTATTAAATATGTGAGCCTAATATAGCATATATGATGGGTGGAGGCCCAATATTACTCAAGAGAAATCATGATAGAGATTATAAAAATGGATGAGCTCTATTTTTCTCTTGAGAAATTGGTGATCCTGATATATCTTATACGAATTGTAGGTGTCGATTATGGCTCACATGTGAGCCCTATACAACTTATATGAAGGGCCATTCCTAGTATAGATTTCCAAATGCATTGGTAAATTTTAATTTTGGAAGTCATCCATACGGTTATTTTAATAAAATTGGTTTTATAAGGGGTTTTTCATATGATTCCCAATGTCACCTAAAGGAGTATTAATTTCACACTGTGGGTTTTAATGTTTGTTTTGAGAAAAACACATGTTTATTTTTCATGTGAAAATGTTTTATTTCATATTATCAAAAATGTTTCAAGATAAAGGTGATAATTATATTATTTTTCATGGTTTTATTTAATTTTCCATGTTTTTATCATTATATCCCAAAATAAACATTTCTATCCAACCCATTTATTTAATTATGTTTACAATGATTAAGGATAGACATTGGAGAGGAAAAATTCAGGTTGGAATTAATTGAGATTTGATAGGAAATCAATTTATTAGTTATTTTAAAATTTTTATATCATGGTAAAATCAATATAGATGGGATATTTCAACTTTTTATTTTATGGTTTTTTTATTTATGATTTATGTACTAGTTCACTAATACTATTTACTTAAAAGATCCTTCTTGGGAACGAATATAAATTTATTGACCTAAACTAAAAATTATGTAATGACTATGGTCAGATCCTTATAATATGAATTTAAAATATTGAATTATATATATATTATTATGTTTCATTAATAGAATTATTATAATATTATATTTATTATACAAAGGAATTAAATATTTACGAAGGAAAACAATGTTAAAGGTAAGTTATTTTTTCTTAATTTTATTTCATTGTGAAAAATGTTATATTAGGAACCTTTCATCATTTTAGGAGAAATATATACAGACCTTATTACATTTAATATCACGAATTTATTTACTATCTTGATTTTTTTTAATTTATTGTCATTTATTCAAGGGTCTTATAGCTCAAATATACCAAATAGCTAATTATTTTACTATATAGTGTAATCATTTATTAGGATTGATTATGATTACGTATCCAATATTGAAATATGATGAACCTCCCAAAAATAGTTGTCATTAATTTTCACCTACTATTTTTGTTAATTATATTTTTATGTAATAGTACAATTTATTTAATCATTGGTACATAATCAAATTGAGAACATATTTTTAAGAACCAAATTATTTATTTCCATATTCGGTCAAAACAACCTTTTCTTTTAGAAATGTATTTTTATATATGATTTCAAACATGATTCAAATGGAATATTATTGTCATTATCCAAACAAATTATTTTTTTATTTTACCAAAAATGTTATAGGAGTCACTATTTTATCATTTACGGCATAGATATAATTTCATTCCATCATGATACTTATTTTCATTGAAAATTACTTAATATTTTTTTGAGTTTATTTTCAAAGAAAAGTATTTATAAAATATTTGTTGAATTTCTATTTTTAATAAGTTATTTTTATGAAAAATTAACAACTTCATGAAATATTCCATGTGATTTATTATTCAAAATCAGTATACCTATATGATGAGAACCCCTGATGAAATTTATGAATTTTTGGCATATGAACCAAGAATACCATTAAAACTCATTATTTGAATTTATTATGAGAAAAATATGTTTATTAAACCACTCACTCATGGTTTATTCAATGATAAAATTCTAATGAAACCCACATCATTTACAATGCGTTTTACTATGAATAATGATGAATGGATTATGTAACATGTCTCTTTTCAAATGATTATGAAATTATAAAATTGTTAAGAAACCAATTTCATTTCATTGTTTATGTACTGCTTATTTTTTATTAGCGTGTGGATATTATATTTTTTTCATAATGTGATGTTTGGGACCTATATCTCCCTCAAATGAATTGTGTATTGTTTAATTTCTCATGAGATATTGAAGACGGGAATAGGGAGTGAACCCGATTCTTAAGGGTACATTGTCTGTTTTGATGGTCTTTGGAGTAATCATTGATTTCTAAATGGTTTGGGGGGTTAGCCCAATTTCATTATTATATCCATGCATGTGATTGTTGACTATAATGGAAATGAATTTATATATTTATTTTTATACCTTAATTTATTTTTCTTATACTAGGGTTATGATCTCATGGCTTCTATTCTTTGATTCAATTATGATATATTTCATATAGAAATTAAATTTTTATTCTATGAATCAGTATTATGTTGATTGATATATAGGATACATGTTTCAAATGTTATTCCCATGTACTTATACTCTTTTGTTCATGTTATTCCTATTTATCTAAATATATTTATCCTTTCTGATAATCTGAGCTCACACATTATAATATATCCTTTACCTAGATTAAGAAGAAATTTATTAAATTTAATAATTATAATTAGGGTTTTACTTATTAAGAATAATGTGGGGGTGGTTGTGTTTTTTACTAAGGATATTTTCTTCTGAATCAATGTTTCAAATTGCACTACAACTTTATGATCCTCAAGAATGTATTTGTGTTATTTAATAAATGATATATTTGATAATTCAGAGTCTCTATACTCCATTTGTGTTCCACCTTGTCAAAAATTGTTCATCACACTTTAATTAATTGAAAATATTATAGGTCCTGAAATATTTATGATCAACACACTAAATCATTATGAATTCCTAAATAATGGATCATCATTTGAATAGTTTATGATTGTTAATACCCTTATTAATCTTAACATATGAATCATAAAAGTGTTGACTTTTCAGTAATGGAATTTAAATTTTAAATTTATATGTATACGGTACCAACTATGGTGATAATTAAATGACACATCTATGAAAATGAAAATACATAATGTTTCTCAAGGGTGATGAGTAAGGGTCGTCATGAGAATTACAAATTTATCATCTCAACATGCAACAAATTACTCTTTTTCATAATGGATGTTAATTTTATATATAATAATATTAAAAATATATAAGAATTTAAATAATAATTATATTATATATGATACTATACACTAATGATATTTTGAGAAATGGATCATATTTAGTGGAAAGAATCACCCTTATAATGACTTACATTATTAGTGGTTGGAAAATTCATAAGAGAAAATTATTTTTCATTGGAGGGATGATCCATTTTTTAGTAATGAGGTTGGAATTAGGGTTTTGACACACTTGATATCCAATATAAATGTTTTTAGGTAGTTTATAAGGCATGGGTGGGTAACCAAGGCATTGAGAGAACCAATAAAGGCCGACCTAGATGGTTGGGGTTCTATAGAAGCAACTGGATAGTAGGTGAGTCCCACCAGCTCACTTGTGGCCTCACTAATGGAATGGGTGAGCTTCCTAGACACATCATCTTACCTATGGGTCTATTAGGAAATGTTATTTTGGAAAAATCCTTTTCATTCCTTACGACACCATTTTTATCCTCCTATTCTCTCACCTCACATCACTTGAACCATCTAACAAATAGAGATCAACCCATTATGATTTTCGACCCCTCTACCTCATTTATTTTATATTTGAGGTGTTACTTATTATGGTTGATTCATATCAGTTTGAAAAAAACATGTTCTTGACCTTACATTTATATTCTTCTGGATTTCCATTACTGTAACCCTAGTACGATGAATTTTTTGTTTCCATCATGAAATCAGTGCATTATGATTGATTGAATAGGTGATTCATAAGGAATTGGCTTCACCACTATTGAGGTAGGAAGTCATTATCATGTAATGAATTTATTATAAAATTGTATTCCTTGGATTTCATGCGTATGTGAAGCCCCTTGATACCAATTTTATTGATGATAGTGTGAGACAGATATAGACACTGATTGATATAGTTGACTCATTAGTGTGGATTACAGGTGGTGTAAAACTGAATGAATATAAATTGGAATTGTATAAAAGATTAATATTTGGATTTACACTTGGATATTTATGTGTTGAACAATACCTCTAATCTTAGAAAAGGATAAGGTGGCTAGGATAGATTACTTAAGGGTTTACGTAGTGAATGTCCTTTTGAGTTTTCCTGGTAAATACTCGTTGAGGGATTTGTGCTGATGATAATGATAGGGCAGTTGATTTTGGAGTATTGACTAAAGATGTTTTATTTTGGAAGAAAAGAGACTAGGGTCATCTGAATTATTTCTATCTGGGATCATGTGTTGAATTACCTTGGTCATGGGACCTGTATCTGTAAGTGGGTGGTTTGTACAATGATATTTTTGTTGTCTTTTTTTACTTGGATAAACATTCATGTGACATGTTGTATCGGATTTTATTGAGACATGATGACATGATTATGGTACATGAGGTCTAAGGTGATGTTTTTGACTTCTTATTGTGTGATTCGAGAGTACCCACAAGATGGGTGGTTCGTTATGATAGTAATAATTACCTTCATGAGTGTGATACTAGGCCAGGGATATGATGGGTACTTTCCCCTTGCATATGTTTTCTAATTCTTATGTTTTGTAAGTGTGTGGTCACCGTTGAACATAGATGGATGGGTATTTGTGAATCTTGGAAACCTTAAAACCCATCTATATGGTCTTTTTTCTATGTTTTGGCCACCCAAGGATACTTCAGATATGATGTTGTAATGATTGGATTAAAAAGAACCCTCTAGATGGTCTAGTGAGATGATACGAATCCAATGAAACATTGGTATGGGCCCTTGAAATTGTTGGGAATAAAAATAAACTTCATAATTGGCCGATTTTATTCATGGGGCTCCTCTAACCTATGGGTATAGGAAGATATGCATGGCGTACCTCCCTATAACAATGCAGAATGTGTCAAGGAACATGATGTTGGTGTGACCTATTATTAGGCACGATCTATGTTATAGTGTTGTTTTTGAGCATTTGACAGAATGTTTCATTGGGAAATGAGTTAAAGAATGTTGATCACAAGTTCTTTGTTTCCATGTTAGTACACAATAAACTGACAAGATGTATACATGTCTAAATTTATTTTTTCCAACATCACACACCCTTTAATATGACCAAAGATATATATTTATTAATGAATTATTAGGGGTGTAATATTGAGATTATATCTAACTATACATGTGAATCTTGGTTTAAAATGTTATTTTATTGTTCATATATCCAAACAAGGGTTGGGACCTAGTCATGGACAAGTTTATAGGAGGAGCATGATGGATGGGTTATGTTAGTGCGGACTCTTGGATATTTATTGTGATTTATTTTATTTTATTTTACCATTTTATATGTATATACCATCCACATGTTGGATTTTGCTTGGATATTATATGACTTATATGACATCTATTATAGAATGGGTCCTTGTTGTTATAATTCATTCAAATTAATATTTCTTTATTCTGTACTCTATATTGGATTCTACTTACAGAGGGAATAGTCTCCCTTGGATCCCTATATTCCCCTTCCACTATGTCAATAACCACATGATTGTTTTGAGGAATTCATGAGATGATTGGTAGATTCATGTTTGGGTGTGGAAAAATGGTGTCCATTCCTTTTATCTTTTTTATGTCTATTTTTGAATGGTAAATGTCAGATAAGACATCTTTAGGACTTGAAAATGAACTCATTCATTTATGTTTCTAACCAACATATAAGGAATTGGGTTAGTTTTCAATTATTATACTGATGTTCTTGTTTTTCAAAGATACATTTGAGATATTTATCCTCAAGTAATGCACATAGATTTGGTCTTGTTGGTTTTATATTTATGCTTTATAGGATATTATATTGGACTAATTATAATGATTTGGTGAATTAATACATCTTGGATAGTCATGTAGGTCTACATATCTGTATCTTGGTTTCATATGATTAATATATTATAAAATTAAATAAACTTATGAAAAACTATATTCCATATTTTCCCAAATACATTCCATATGAAAATTATTAAATATAGCATAATCATGTAATGATTTTTATATTCATGATTGTGATTAATGTTCTTATGTGGAAAACATATAACTGATCATTGAGTGGGTTGGTATGTATTTTTTCTTTTTTATTCTCTCCATTTAATTTTTGGTATTTGAAAATATTATTCTAAAAAGTAAAAAAATACATCGATATAAATGATTTTGAATGCATTTCATGATTTTTTTTAAGAATTTATTGGATGCATGTGGTTATGAAAATTGTCCAATGGATTATTTAAAATTGAATTGTAAATTTGAAAAGTTGTTTGGAAAATTTTTACATGATTGTGGTAAAATATATATTTATATGAACTAGCATTATACTGGAATGACTGTTGGTATTCCACAATAGGTTTTAAATGGAATTGAATTTGTATTTTTATAGTTTATAATAGATTTAATGTGGATTCCAAACTGTGAGGTAAAAATTTTCATTGAAATTGTATATTAAAAGAAGGAATCGGTTTGGATCATGGATATAACATTTTTATAGAATCTTTGACACTTTTGATATAGATATCTAAGACATTCATTTGAGACTATTTTCAGGGCCTTATCTTGTCTTGTGTGATGAGGGTCATTGAAAATGGGTAGATCTTTTCATGAACGGATTGAGCAGTATTATTTTGAGTTGTTTATCTAGTTACATGTCTTACAGAGGGGATGAGATCATAAGTGGTTGGACTGTATTGGCCTTATCTTCTTTTTTAGGAATGGTCCCATGTAGGGGTTATGTTGGATTCTGATGTTCCTCATGGAAGTGGTGTAGAACACCTATTGGTGGGGCTATTGAGGTATCACTATAGGTAGAGATACATGAGTTAGGTGGGTCATAATGTATTTTCAATTAGGGATGTTGAGATGTGGATATATGTGATATGTTCATGATAGTAATAAAAAATGGATATACTAGGAAACCGTTGGTTTTAAACTGGTTGATGAATCATTGAATTTCATTTCCCTTGAGATGTTTGTGACTGTATTTTTTTACTAAATATAGGTGGGATTTAGGTGGGATGTTTATGATTATTTCTACCTATTAGTGTGAATCCTATGATTTGGGACCTTCAATAGTGGTTCTTGATTGTCAATAAACTAAGCATATGGTTATCTTTGGTGACACTTTGGTTTTATGAATATTGAGTTACATGGGAATTTGAGTGGTTTAAGAGTAAATAGAGTGTTCCTTTAGGAAATTTTTATATCCAAAATATGAGATGATTCTACCTATAACTCAAACAAAATCACATTAGCTACCCTCATATAGAACCTGATCTGATTTGTCATTTCTCAAAATAGTGTTCCCAGTCACAATGTCTATTGTCTAGCACCTAGTAATTGAAAAATAAATATAGGGAATGATTTATCCAAAAAAATTAATGTTACATAGAACATATACATAGAATAAAGTGATTTTGGAATGAAAATCCATTTGGATATATTCAAAAAACATCATAAAAATCAACTGTGATTAAATTGAATGTAGTAAAATCAAACATAACGTTAAAGGAAAACTTCCAAAAACCCGAAAGAAAAACCATAAAAAGAAACAAATACTCTATGTGATAACTGGGAAAAACCCCACCAACTCAAACCCATATACCATTATCCATAAGAAATTAACCTCGCATCCTTACTGTGGAACTATTCCCCATTCATTGTTAAGAGTCAACACAAGGATTACACATTCCCAAAGAAATGTTAATGGTTTGAGTCAAATAGGATCGGTATAATCCCAACCATATGCTTTACATCATTTCGATGTTAAATATATTAATATATTCAATTTAAGAAAAACATGGCATATAAAGCATCTATTTTTTTAATAGTGGAAAAAATTCCCCCTTTTCGATAGTTCTAAAAAAAGTCATTTAAATTAGTTTGATATCAAAATTTCCATAATAATTGGTCAATGAAGTTTTATTTCTATTCAAAATTAATGTAAATTTTAAATTATAATGTTAAATGAACTTGAAATTTAAAATGATAGGATTTGAAGGACACTTGTACAATATTGAATATTAATGGCTAATGTGCACTCGTTTCCTTAGGAAATAGGGACGTAAGAACGTATGAATTCCTAGGAGTGAAGCCCCTACAATTTCCATATCATTTCCCTATAATAATTATCATATTTAATATAGGAATACTTCTTGTGCAAACCATAAGATGAAATCACCAGATATGGTTCAATGCCAATTTCTCCACATAGGTACCCAAATATCCCATGTGTGACATGCAACAATCAATTAAAAATTGTTAATTATATTTCAAATATAATTTAAAAATATACATTATTCATCAAAAATAATATTCGAATACCCATTTTGAAATCTATATCTTAATATTTTCCAAATAAACTTTTCTATTTAAAAAACAAAATTGAAAAACCATATTTTTTTAAAAACCACATTTACACACAAAAATAATTCAACCATGCTAAATATTTTATTAAAAAATTTATTAATCCAAGAGAAACTATGGTTTCAAATACATTGGATTGAATGGAACCACCTACCTCTAAATGGGGTCCCACACAATCTTCGACTATATCAACACAACATAAGTAATGATTTATAGAATAATAAATGGATCTAATAGAGATAACAGTAGAATCATCTCAACATCACCAATCCCAAAAACATATCTATAAACCTCCACCATTCCCTAAGAGAATTGTATAAGTGTTAGAGAGAATAGAATACATACCCAATAAAATGTATCCTACCTGAACATAGATCAAGGAAACACACTAAAATATCTTTATGGGAAATAATCCCTCAAAATCCCATAGTGTGAACCTAGTGTAATATGGAGAAGGATATGAAAAAAATAAATAATGATTTAGGGATGGTGCATATAAAAACATTCTACTTCATAGTGATTCCTTCTGTTAATCCTAGTTAAATGGATTGTATCCTATGGGTTTCATGTATGTTATAAATGGAATTACCTCATTTAATGAAATCCGGAATGAATAATACATTATTTTAATGTCGGTAATTTTCTAAATTTCTTTAGGGTCCAGAAGCTATCTCAGGGATTATACCATGAAATATATTTACATAATGAATTATACATCATGATGTTAATTTGTTCTGTAGAAATAACTGAGAACATTCCCTCTAATAATTCCTAGACTACCTCTCATTGCATCTGAACACAAAAAAGATATAATGTTACACCTACAACAGGGTGTCTCCTTATCCAGGTTGTTGTAGTCTACCCTACAATGGAATTCCCATAAATAAGAAGAATATGGAAAAAGAATATTTTATAATGTTATGAGGAAATTCACCCCTAAATAATGATATGTGTTTTAAAATCATGTAACAATCGATCGTTATTATTATGACACATTTAAGAAGTGAATTGAAATTCGACACAAGACATTATTCTTTAAATCCAATATATCCATTGGTTTCAACACAATATAAGAATCTATCATGAATTCAATCTCTTTGCAACCCAGGGTATTGGAAGGATTATAATGGTCTTTCTTGAATATAGATATGTGGAAAATGTCATCAATACAAATTATCAATGTTAGTAATTCTAACCAATTAGAATCATTAATAAGGAACTTCAATACCTGAAATGGTTCGAAAGATCATGGAGATAAGTATCCTCATTTTCTTAGACAATAGTGATCCAACTAATTAAAAACAATCAAGGGAAATCTATCATCATTATAGAATTATACAGGGTGATGCCACAACTCCAGAGTAGATTTATTTCATGTAATAACATTGGTATCTACAAAATTATTTTTTTTTACTTTAAAATTAAATAGTAAAATTCATTAAATATTTATAATGAAGTAAGTAATATTTTTGGGTATCTATTCTATTGGAATAGTTACATTACCATAAGAATATTAACATGACCACGAGGAATTGTAATCTTCCCAATTGAAAATTATCCTCATTTATGAAATTATAAACAAAATTCAAGAATCATAGAAGTGAAAATATGATATATTTATATCAAGGAGTAGGTGAATAATTGTTTCAAAATTGATAAATTGTGTATTGGTATTAGTTTGAAAAATAAATTTTTATTTATTATTTTATTTTTAAATTTATGATTAAAAAAATTAATTTTTATAAAAGAGATTCATAAATAAATATTTTATTTTTTTATTAGTATAAAAATAATTTAATGGGGGATTAATTAATTTTTCAATTTATTATTAAATCAGTTATAGTTTTAAAATTGGTATTTTTTTACTGAATTGTGATTTTTTAGAAATAAATTCTAATATATAGAAAATTATTTTCAAATAATGTGGTTTATTTTTTTGTTCTACACTTTGAAGAATGGTTAGGGTGAAATTTTAGGATTTTTCTAACATATGTGAGCATTCTATGAATAGTGAAACACAATAATTTAGAGTCTTAGATAAATAATGAACATATTCATTCATATATGATGTATAAATGAAATAATCACTTTTTGGTTGAACTTACATGCATTGGTTACTATGATTATTCACAAGAATAAAAAATAATCAATGTATTGTGCCAAAATAACAAATAGACGAATAAAATATTCAAAATACACCCCTCTCTTCCACTATAAATACCAAACCTCACCAAGTCTGCCTCAAACATATCAAATAACATTTGATCTACCCAAAGTTTCCTAAAGATCTCTTTAAAATCCCTCCTCTCATCCAAGAAGCCTCCCCTATTCAAAAAATATCATGAAATCTATATGGTGCAAACCAAAAGTGGTTACCCAAATAAGAGGTTGTTTGAACACGTTAAAAGTAACGCAAAGTGAGGTAAGAGACTCATTAACTATTTTTTAACTATTTTAATGTTTTATTCTTATGAAAATTTATATTTAATGTCCATTTTTTTAAAATGGTTTTTACGAATGAATTTATATGCTTATTTATATTTTAATATCTTTCATTTGTTTCAAGAAGGGATATTTTTTATGTGTTATGTAAGGGTCATTAATTTCTAAATCCTATTAACTATGTAATTTAAAAATATAAAAAAATACATATGATATGAGATGTTTCTCTTCAATTCCCAAATCATTATTATGTTAATTTTTTTTATATGTTTTTATTGTTATTTATGATGAATATGATTTCATTATTAGGAGGTATTTTTTATATTTTTGTAAGTTATTTTTTATTAAACAATGGTATTTTGATATTGGAATGTTTTATATTCAGAGTTTTCAATGATATACAATGTATTTTATTCAGGACATGTTTCTTGTACTTTGATTGTTATGTGTTGAGAACATTATTTCTCAAGATATGATAGTTTTTCCCCATTATAGCTAAAGATATGATGTGATTAGCCTCATTATAGCTCACCAATTAATTATATACTCCAAATAATAAATTTTCCAAAAATGTTATTCCATTTGTAAGGGTTAATTCAATATTTACATTGTAAACGTTTTCATAGTCTACTAATTTATTTTTCAATAGATGATTTCCTGTTTTCATGAAATTTTTTAATAGGTTTTCATGTTTTCAAAAGACTAATAGGATTCAATATTTAATTTCCTTGTTGGGTTTTTTTCATTCCACGTTTTTATTTTTCGACATAGGTTATAAATATGGTTAAGTGAAATAAGGATTTCATGTTGTATGTTATGAATGTTTTTCAATGATATCATGTTGTCCTAAAAAATTTCAATTTTGGATAAAATGGACACTATTTTACTGGTATCATATTTGTATTCTTGTGGGATGCCATGTATGTATTATGGATTCATTATCATGTACTATAAAACTAAAAAGATCCTCAATGTGACAGAAATTTTAATCTTGAATTAAACTCAGTATTATATAATTTTGTATGGTGGGTCCACATTGGCGGTATCGAATGATGGATTAGATATCCTTATGAGTTAGGATTATAGTAATAGAATACCATACATGATTTTTAATTAATTATTAAATTAAATAAATATATCATTTAATTATTACTATGTTTATTCCTCAAAGATACATATGTTCATAATGGTTTTCAACACAAGAAATAAGGAAGCTGAAGTAGAAACACACCAATAGAATGACATCATTTCGAATATGCACCTTGGAATGGATGGAATTGCAACTAAGTAGTTTTTGAAATAAATGGAACAATTGACTAAGAAGATAAATGGTTGTGGTTTCAATTAATTATTGGAAACTAATCTACCATCAAGGACCATGAATTTTTTGGAGAATTTCATGTGGAAACATACACTATCATTCAATAGATCATTTAACCAGGTGGTAGCCAAAGGATGGGTCAATGCCCGGGAAAAAATATTTGATATCATGGGTTGTTCATAACATCAAAAGTTAACACTGTATGTTAATATTTTGTATGGTTTGGTGGATCCATGTTGGTATTTTGTTAAGAATACCGTAGTGAAAGAGGATCTTTCTTCCATGGAATGGGAATCATTCAAAGATATTTTCCTTGGGAAATATTTCCATAATTTCTATTGACTCCAAATAAAACAAATAGTTTTTTGGAATTGAGACCAAAATATAATGATTATTTATCTACATAAGAATAAATATGTTAAAATATTGTCCAATTATGTGACATATTATTTTTTGTAAACTGATATAAATATTAATTTCTTTTTTAAGGATCGACACATGGATTACAAAGACCGTTAGATGAATATGAATTTTTAAAAATATGATAATTTTTTTCATTGTGTGGAAAATTTAATAATGGATTTTTGTAATACATATAATCCTCATGATGACAAGAACACAAAGCATTCCTTTTTGAGGGCTTTGTTGATTAATTCATCAATTAAATTTTTAGGTAAGACCATTAAATTCTCTTCATGTGATAAGTGTGGCTAAAATCTTATTGGATAATGTCTTGTAAATTTTGGGAATTTATATTAATGTGTACTATATTGAAACAATGATCATGATTACATAATAAATTATCAAAAGTTTAATGATACGTTAAGGATATTATTCATTAAATGTAAGGAGTAGGGTAATTTTTCTAGTTTGTTTCCCAAGCTAGTGACATAGGTAATAAATTAGCATTATAGAAAGAGTAGGTTGCATAAAAATATTTTTTAACTACATTATCTGATGTTGAAACATCAAATGATGATTTTTTAGATACATTTCATGTTTCCATAAAATATTGCAATTTGTAACCTGATTCGGGGTCTACAAATTTATTCACTTATGATAATTTTTTTCATATATATGAAATTACACCCCATTAAATGAATCCAGAACATACAATGAAACACAATGAGGAATTACTATGGAAAAAAATTATAATAATCTTCTATTAATTTAATATGGAATCAATTTTCCAACAAACCATGATGCTTTTCCTTTATTCGTGTTTGATGTTATCTTGGGTATAGAATAGATTTCTGGTTACCATTCTAAGGTATATTGTAGATCTAAATATGTAATTTTAAAAAAGAGTTTTAGTTTTTATACAAGAATGATATGATACAATTTAATAAATATGTTGAAGTTAATAAACTATTAAAATATGGAAATGAAATTTATATTCCACAAATTGTAAAAAATAATGGAACTATTTAGATTAATGATGTTCCAGTGGTAAATGAGTATATTTATATTTTTTCAAAAAAAATTATATGGTTATTCTAGATTGAGAGGTATAATTTACTATTGGATTAGTTTCAGATTCTAAAAAAATCCAATAATACCTTATCAAATGGATGATGTGTAACTTTAGGAATTGAAAAATAAGTTACAAGTATTATTAGAAAATGTTTTCATCCAACATAGCACTTCACCACGGTGTTGTCATTTATTATTTCTAAAAAAGTGGGTTTAATGATACATTTCATTGACTATAGAGGTTTTAATAACATTACTGTTATGAACAAGTATCCTTCACCTCATACCGATGATTTTCTTGACATTGTTTGGGGGAGAATAATATTTTTTATGGATGACCTGAGGTTGTGGTACCATTATTTGAATGTAAATTAATCAGTCATTTTAAAGAATATGTTTCCGAATAGTTATGAGAATTATTAATTATTTGTTATAGTTTTTGGTTTAACTAATACCCCAGCTATATTCATGGATCTTTGAATAGAATATTCCATGGGTTCATGGATATATTAATTTTTGTGTTTATTGATGACATTAAAGTATATTATAAAATAAAATAGGTACATTAAATATAATTAATGGTTGTTTTTTAAACATTTTAAGAAATAAAAATGTATGGAAAATTCAGCAAGTGTAAATATAGGTTTTCAAAAAATATCATTCATTGGACACTTTTTTTCAAAATATGTCATAACTACTAACCATGATAAAACAGTTGTTGTAGAATAATGGAAATGTCCCACAAATATCGCTGAGATTCATAGTTTTCTTGGATTGGATGACAATTACATATGTTTTGAAGAAAAAATTTCATATTTATCTATAACACTAACAAAGACAACTCGAAAAGGAGTTAAATAAAATTCAATGGAAGAATATGATTTTTTATTTGTGGATTTAAAAAAATATTTTTGAATTATCCAGTTTGGGCCTTGCATTCTAAAAATTGTGAATATTTCATATACATAGATTCTATGTTGATAAAACATTGTTGGTTCATAATGAAAGAATGGTTAGGTAATTGCTTATGATTCATGCCATTTGAATCCTCATGATCTCAATTACCATAAACATGATTACAAATTAGATCTTGTTATTTTTTTTCATTAAAAATTTGGAGGAATCATTTTTATGGATTAAATAGTGAAATATATATTAATCAAAAATGTTTTTGGTATATGTTCACTCAGAAAAAATTGAACATGTGACAGAAATTATGGTTGTGACTAATTAAGTATTTTGATTGCATGATCATTACCATCTTTGAAGAAAAATCAAAGTAGATGATATTTCTTTTTTTAGGATTGTAATTCTACAATAACCATGTTACATTTTGAAGATGACCTCAAGGTATATGACATGATGATATTTTTCCAAGAATTTATAAGTACATAAAATTCCATGGCGTTGTTTCATTTTATAGTTAATGAGTCTCCCTTTGATAGAATTATGCTGGTGTAGAAGGTAGACCGTGAGTTGTAGAAAAATGTAGTATTTTTTAAAAAGTGTACATTGACTAAATTCAATGATAATAGATATTTTATTTTGATATTTGCACTGATATAATATGTGTCTTATGATTCACAGTTGAATAAATTGTTTTTATTTGATTCTTAGAGTTCTCAGTTTTCAGTTCATCATCAAGGCACAAAGACATACGTGGATTATTGTGATTATTAATGGTGGGATTGAATAAAAAGAGACATTACTAATTTTATTTTTAAATTATTGACATTTTAAGAGTTTAAAAAATAATTATTGTTACCGAAGGGGATGCTTAAGAGTTTTGTAGTGCTAAAGTGGAAATGTGAAAATTTTTCCCATATTTCCTAGGCGAATTAAAAATGACACTTAGAGGTTAAAATTACATCTCGGTTATTGTTGATCATTTGAGTATATCATCTCATTTAAATAATATTTGAGACACCACCTAACTTGATCAAAATTCTCTATTATTTGTATTGGAAGTATTCAAGTTACATTGAGTGCATAACTCCATTGTAGCTGACTATTATCGTAGGTTCACTAATAACTATTGGAATGGACATCCTATGTCACTGGGAACTGAATTAAAATATCAGCATAGCCTTTAATCCTAAATCTAAGAGATATTTAAAGTGACAAATTCAAACAATGGAGGATATTATTTAGTCTTTTTCAATGGATTACTAGGGCATTTGGGATCAACATATTTCATTAGACGTGTCTTCATATAATAATTGTTTTAATTTAGGTATTTATAAGGGACTATATAAGGAATTATATTTCATGAATTTTCAAACTCCACCATTTTTGTATGATTTATGGGAAAGAAAGTTAATGGGGCCAAAATTAGTAGACAATGTGGATGAAAAACGTCATTTGATTCAGAAACACCTGAGGATAGCCCAGAGTGGGAATAAATGTAATGTTGATAACATGATGAATGGACTTTGTTTCAAGGTAGGTGATCATTTTTCCTTAAAATATATCCAGGGAAAAGTTTTATATGATTTGGAAAGAATGTAAGGTTTTGTACACTATTCCATAGACAGTATGAAATCATGGATAAATTTGGACTAGTTTCCTAATGAGTACCCTTTCCTTGAAGTTTATCATCGGTAGACAATGTTTTTTATGTTTTGATGCTATGAATGTATGTGTTACATCCATATCATGTTTTGATCCCATTTATAGTTCATCTAGGAGAAAACCATTCTTATAAAGAGAAACATATTCAGATTTTTTATCATAGAGAGCATGTATTGCAGAATATGGAAAATCATGAGGTTATGTTTTTATAGATAAACAACATGGTTGAAGAAGAAACATGGGAATATTAAAATTATATAAATGAATGGTTTTTTCATTGTTTAATAAGTGAAAAAATTGAAAAGATATAATTTTTAGAAGAGGGGGAGAATGTAACAACCCATGTACTTGTAATTTTAATATTCTGTAATTAAATAGTAAAAATAATTTTAAATGTATAATGATATAATTGGTATTTTAAGGAATATATATTGTACGAATTGTAAATTGACCATTAAAATAGTAACAAGGCCATTAGGGATAGAAATGAATACAATAGAATACTAACCTCACCTATGAAAGTACACATAAAAATCAATTATCATAATAGTAAACATATAGTTTATTTATATCATGGAATAAGTAAATAAATGATTTGAAAATGAAAAATTATGTTTTGGTATTTTTTGACAAAATATGTATATTTATAATTTTATAATTAATTTAATGATTTGAAAGAATTAATTTTTTCATAAAATATATTCATTAATTAATATTTTATTTTCATATGATTGTAAGATAGTTTTATGAGACCTTAATATATTTTTAAAAATGTAATAAAATTAGTTATAGTTTTAAATATTGTATTTTTCTAATATGTTATGATTTTAATTAAAATTTATTTTTATCATATTTAGAAAATTATTCTCATAAAATTTATTTCATTTTATATTTATACACATCAATAAATTATTATTTCAAATTTTTTGAATTTTTTTAAAGTATTGGATTTTTTAGCGAATACTGAAATACAGTAATTTAGGGTATAAGTTAAATACATGAATAATTAGGTTATAGATGATGTATTGTTGATGTATGAACCTCCGGTTAATAAGAAATTCACTATATATGATAATTAGTCACCATAATATACATAATTAATTTTCTTCCTATAAAATTGTAAACAAATGAATAAAATATTCCGAAACACTGCTCTTCGCACAAGATCCTCAACCATGTTGGTGATGAATCTTGAAGGGGATACAAGGGTCAAAGGTTTTATTTCTAGTGAAGGAATATTTTCTTGGTTAGGATAGTATTACTGTAGTATTTATTATAGCATGTAATGTTTTGTACTCTATTATATAGAACTACTCACCTTTCAGCCACTAGTTTGTGGCTGGAGTCCTTAAGGCGTTCGAGTCACCCATGGCTTCTGGTCAGTAAAGAATTCAGGCTGCCTTAAGTCCTTTTTCCCACTCAAGGTCTTCAGGATAGCCGATATGAAGAAAAAACCCAAAAAAAAATTATATAAGGAACATGATCTGGAAGAGGATTCCGAGTTGGCGCATTCACCAGAGCAGAGCTATTGGATCTGAAAAAATGAGAGGGCATGAAGCTTGCAATTGGTATTAGGCTTATGCATCTATGCACATTACATCTATACAAAAATCCAAGCAATGGTGTATACCTAATCATAATGTAGAGGCTCGGGATGGTTTGTTTCAAGTTTTCATAGTTTTTGATGTATTCCTTTAAGGTCTTTTTCCATTTAGGCAAAAACACACATCTCCACCACTTAAAATACCACCACTCACAACATATTCATCACACCTATCATGATAGTTGGGATCGACCAAGATATACCGAAAATCTCATCAACATCCCTCCCCTCATCTTATAATCCACCCCTCCTCCCCCCAATTGTGAAGAAGTAATTCATTGGAATCCTTTTGGTGAAAACCAAAAGGGGTTACCCAAATAGGAGGTGGGTTGACCATGTTTAAAGTAAGACCAACCCAATATTAGATACTCTTTAACTATAAACATTTTTTTAATTATTTTAATGACTTATTCGTCCATGTATTTCTATTTTACATCCATTTTTTTCAAAATGGGATTTATGAATGTATTTATATGAATAATAATGTTTTCATTTATCTCATGTTCATTGAAAAGGGATCTTTTTAGGTGTTATGTTGGGGAATTTCCCTTAAAAATACCTTTTAATGTATCTTTTAAAAAAATCACAAATATTGAATTTTATATAATAAATGTTATGTTTCTCCTTAATTCATGATGATTTACTACTATAATGACTCATTATACATTTTAACAGTTACTTTTCATGATTATTATTTCATCATTATGTGCATAGTTATTATATTTTTAAATGTGTTTAAAAAAAGTGTATTTGGATATATGAATGTGTTTTATTGGGGGTTTAAATGAGATACTATTGGATTTAGTCATTATATTTTCCTTGATATTTTTTTTATAATTGGTTGATCCCATTATATTTTAATATATAATGGCTTCAGTCCCATTATAAGTCATGATATAACATCTTGATCCCCATTATAGTTCAATATATTATGTGTGATCCCCCTTATAGATCTCTAATGCATTAGTTACTATAGAGATCGAAGTATACAAAATGTTTATTACATTTGTAATAATGAATATAAGAGTGATATAGTAAGTATGTCCCATGGATAATTCATGATATTTATATTTATAATTATGAGTTTCCTAGAAAAGGGGTTTTTTAATAGTTTTCATGTTTTCAATGGACTAAAAATATTCATTCTTTATGTTCCATACTAGTATTTTTGTAGTAATCTTTGGTTTTATTATGTTTTTAGTGAATATGTATAGGTAATAGAATGAATTATGTAAAGATGAATTTTATTAATATTTTTCAAAGAAATCATGTATTTAAAATCATTTCTATTATAAATGATGTTTATAATATTTTAGATGTTTCCGATATCTATTTCTATGTTCTTTAGGATTGTTTTATAAATTAATTTTCAAAGACACTAAACCTAAATAGATCATCAATGTGGCGGAATGTAAATTACTAGTTAAAACGCAAGATTTGGTGTTGTTTAAAGGAGGTGTGTGGATACTAGGTATCAAAGGATGGTTTAGATAAGATTTATAGTTAGGGTGATTTTAATGAAATAAAATAAATGTTTTTTAATTTATGGTTAATTTGAATATATATAGTATTTAAATTTTACCATGTTGATCCTTCTAAGATATTTATGTTCAGAATGGGTTTCTGTAGACGAAACATTTATGCTGAGGTAGAAATTCACTGATAGAATGATTCCCTTCTGAATTTATAGCCTGGAATGGGGGGAATTTGAACCGAGTAGTTTTTGAATGTGATGGTTCGGTTGATATAGGTGATAAATGGTGGTGGTATCTGTAATAAAGATGAACCTGATCTTCTATGAAGGAATTTTTCTTCTAAAGTGCATATCATTAGGAAACAACATGAATCATTTAGTGGATAATCAGGATTGGTGGTAGCTAAAGGATGGAAAATTCCCTAGACATGATACTTGATGTCATGGGATGATCAGAACGTGAAAATATAACCCTTGATGTTTATCATTATAAAATTAAATTGGAAAAATGGTGGTCTTTTCTTAATTATACCATAGAAAAAGATGATCTTCATCTGATGTAATGAGAAACAATCATGTATATTCCCCTTGATAATATATTCCAAGTTGTCGTGAAAGTCCAATTAGAAATATATTTTCTGGAATTAGCAAAAAATATAATGTTTATGTTTCTACCTATGATGAAAACTATAAAATATTATCTAGGAAAGTTCAAGATTTTTTTCATGAGAGATATAGCATAAATAATCGATATTAAAATGGATTTATGCTTGGATTAAAATGATAGTTTATTGACTAAGAATTTAACAAATTTGAGAATGGTTTTCGTTGTGATGAAAATGTTTAATAGAGTTTACTAACACATATAAGCCTCATGATGAGAAGAATTATAATAGTTCATGTTGGTCAGATTTGAAGAAGAATTCATCAAAACAATATGTAGGTAAGGAAAAAAGTTCAATTCTTATGATAAGTGTGGTAAAAACATCCTAGAGAATTTCGTCTAAATTCCATGAATTGCTAACGACACGGAATTTTTAGAAACATTACCTTTGAGATAATGGAAAATTATGAGATGAATTATGAGAATCTGGTGGTTATATTATTTAATTGTAAGAAGTTGGGTATTTTTTCAAATATTGGTCACAATCTAGTCACTTTGGGGGGGAAATTGGGATGATTGTTAATAGATTGTTCTATAGAAATCCTTTCCAACTACATCAGTAGATGTTGAGCCATAAAACAATGTCTTATCCGTTAAGTCTCTTTTTTTATTGAATATTCCAATATGTGGTTCAAATCAGGGTCTTCAAATTCATTCATTTAAGATGATTTTTATGGATACATTGAAATTTTACCACAAGAAGTAAATCATGAACATAAAGTAAAAACACATGGATAAAAATCTATGGAAAAATGTTATTATAAGATTATTGTAGTTATATTCAATGGAATGAAATTTTCATAAAACCTTTTTTCCATTATTAGAGTAATATGTTGTATTGGGTATGGATTCAATTTTTGATTACCATGATAAGATAGAATGTAGAGATAAGGTAGTCATTTTACTAAAGGTGTATTAGTTTATATGAAATAGTAAACCTACATAGATGATAACATATCTGAAACCTATCGAACTATTAAAATATGGAATTGAATGTTCTAATTGAAATATTATTAAAAAAGGAAGTGTCCATATTTATGATGTTCGAGTTGTAAATGAGTATCATTATATTTTTATAGATGATTTTACTTGGGTTATTTTTGATCGAAAGGTAATGTTTACTATTTAATTAGTTTTGTATTCTAATAAAATTTCACAAACCCCTTATATAATGTATGACATTGAACTTTTTAAATTTAAACTATAATTTTCATGTATTATTATATAACAATTTCAACTGACCAAGAACTAGGCCATGGGGTGACGGGATCTTTATTCTATTAATTAGCGATGGATCAATGTGACATTAAATCGATTACACAGCCTTGAATAACATCATTGTTAGGAAAATTTATCATTTTAAACATATTGAAGATTTTTTTCATCAGATCTAGGGAATGTTGTATTTTTTTTAAGGTTGACTTGGGGTAAGGGTTCCCTCAGTTGAATTTAATGGGAGCATACAATTTGATGAAAGCAGTTCATACCAGATGAGCACTACGAATTTATAGTTTTTTCATTTGGGCTAACTAATAATCAGATTTTATTTAGGTATATAATGAATAGAATAATCCCTGAGTTCTTGGATATATTTTATGTTTTGTTTATAGAAAACATTTCAGTCTCCACCCATAGTAAATATGAATATGAAAGACATCTAATCATTGATTTAAAATCATAAAAAATAAATTGTATGGAAAATTCTTTAAGTATTAATTTTGGTTTCCAAAAAAATAATTCCTTGGTTATATTATCTCAAAATATAGGATAACTATTTATCTTGGTAAAAGTAGATTTTAATGATAGCTTAAGACCTGAAAAAAATTATTGGGATTCATATTTTTCATGGTTTGAAGTGATATGACATATGGTTTGTTGTTAACATTACATGGTTTTCTAGACCACTGACTATGTAAACTAAAAACAAGATAAATTCATCTGAATCAATGAATTTGATGATTATTTTGAGTAATTAAAAAGAATACAATTGAATACTCAAGTTCGATACCTTCCTGGTCGATATAGGGAATTTTTCATTTATAGTGACGCAACGTTGAAAGGACTTGGTTGTGTCCTAAGGAATAATGGTTATGTAATTTTTTGTACTTCACGTAATTTGAGACCTCATGAGTTAAATTACCTTAGAAAAGAGTAGGAATTAGTTTCTTTTTATTTTTTATTAATAATTTTATTGAATCATTTTTTATAGATAAATGTGAGAAAAATAAACTAATCACAAATGTTCTATGTATATATTCACTCTGAATGAATTGAAACGGGAAAAGAGAATATAGATGGATATAATTAAGGGCTATGATTTGAAAATTAATTACAATCCTAAAAATGAAAATAATTTTTTGATGATTTAATTTAGAAAACTAGTTCTACATTAACCTCTTACATTTGGAAAATGAAATCGTTTTTAATGATATGATGAATTTTTTTAGGAGGTTGTTGGTTTATTAAATTACTCTATTTTTTAAGGAGTTAGTATAGTAGTATATCTAAAAAAATTATGCAGGTGGCGAAGGATGGATGTGAGTTTTAAAAGATATGAGAATTGATTAAAATGGAAATTTTACCAAATTAAACATTGAAAGAGAATGTTTTATGAGATTTGGTAAGATATTATCTGTTCATTATGATTTACAGTTGAAGAAAGAGTAGTCATATAAAGCCCATAGTTATATATTTTTAGTTAACCATAGAATCACTATGATTTATAGGGATTATTGAGAGTATTACTAGTGGGATTGAATGAAAACAAATATTTTTTATTTTACTATAAAATGATTGATATTTTGATATGGTAATGTAGACTGGCACTTACCGAAGCTGATTCTTTAGCCATTCCATGTTACAAATTTGAAATGGGAAACTATATCCATGGATTTCATATGAAAATAACCATAGTTATCTCGAGGTAACAATTAAATATTGGTTATTGATGATCACTTACTAAATCTTATTATTTTTCTCATGTATGAGACACCCTATCTCAAGATCAACTTTTTCAATTGTATCTAAATGATATGTTCAGTTTACATAGAGTACCTCCTTCCATTGTATCTAAACATGATCCCAGGTTGACATATAAATTTTTAAATGTCAATTAATAGTCATTGGGTACTAAATTAAATTTCATCATTGAATCTCATCCTCTATATGATGGACATTCGGAGGGAATAATTCAGATATTAGAGTATATTATTCGAGCATGTTAAAGGGATTACCAGGGACATTGAGATAAACATATTTTCTTAGTTTTGTTTTCATATGATAACTATTTTTATTCTTGTATTATAAAGTAACATTTTGAGGAATTATATTGTGATATGTGTTGAATTCCATTATTTTGGGATGATTTTGGGGAAAATAAGTTTATGGAACCATAATTAGTTGAGGATGTGGAAAAGAAATTTCATTTCATTCAGTGACAAATGAGTACAACATAGAGCTGAGGTAAAATTTATATAGATTACAGTAGGAAAGATATTTCTTTTAAAGTAGGTAAACATTTTTTCCTAAAAATATATCCATGTTATAGTGTTATGAATTTTTGTATGAAATGAATGTTAAATCCATGGTTCTTCGGACCTTATGAAGTCATGGAGAATGTTTGACCAGTTTCCTATATAGCAGCCTTGCCTCTGAGTATATCTGAGGAACACAATGATTTTCATGTTTTGATGTTATGAATGTATGTGCATGGTCCTTATCATGTTTTGATCACAAAATTATATCACCTTAAGATAACCATTCTCATTAGGAGAAACAAATTGATATTCTTGACCATAGGGATAATGTATTGAGGAATCAGATAACTGACCAGGTTATACTTTTTTAGAAACCCCATGGTTGATGACACAACATGGGATTCTAAAAATTCCATGAGAAAAAGTATCCTACCTGATTTAATAAGTGAATAAAAATTGTGGGAACAATATTTGTAGAAGAGGGGAAGAATATAAAAAACTAGGTACATTAAATGTTTTCTTTTATTGTAAAATTAAATTGTTAAATTCATTATAAATTAATAATAAAATAAGTGGTGTTTTAGGGAATCAATAATGTTAGAATAGTAAATTGACCATTCGAATGGTATGTTATCCATTAGGGATAGTAATATATCCAATAGAATAATATCCTCTCTTATGAATATAAAAATAAAATTCATGTATCTTAAATGTGAAATATGATATATTTATATCATCAAAAAAGTAAATAAATGTTTTGAAATGATAAAATATGTATAGTTATTTTGTGGAACAAAAATATTTCATTTTTATTTTATATTTAATTTAATTATTTAGTAGAAAATTGGTTTTCAAAAAATATATTCATAAATAAATATTTTATTGTCTTATGATTATACGATAATTTAATGAGACGTTAATTAATATTACAATGTGTTATTAACGTAGCTAATTTTTTAAAGATAATATTTTTCAAATATATTATAATTTTAATTAAAAATTAAATTTCTAATGGTTATAAATTATTTTCATAAAACGGGGTTCATTTTTGAATTCTGCATTTTGATAATTGGTAATGGTATTTTTTTGGTATTATTTTAAAATGCATGATTTTTTTAATAGTTAAATACGATGATTTATGGTATAATATAAATACAATATTAATTGATTAATAGATGATTTATTGATGATGTAAGCACCATTATTTCAAAATAAATTTAATAGTTACTATAATTAGTGATAGAATTCAAAACTATTTATAATCCTTATCTAAAATAATAAACAAATTGATTAGATATTAAAAAAACACCCCTCCACAATAAATATAACCCATCAGCACTCTTCCTCTAACCCCTCATGCCACTTTGGATCAACCATTATATAGCCAAATAGCTTCTCATCATCCCAACCCTCATCCTAGAAACCTCCACTTCAGTAGAAAGAAATCAAATGATGCCATTTGGTAAAAACCAAATGGGGTTACAGAAATAAGAGGTGTCTTGAACATATTTTTTGTATGACAAACCCAAGGTAATGGAATATTAAAATAAAACATTGATATAAATGTTTTAAATATTTTAATGATTTGTTTTTCTAAATCATTCATTATAAAACCAAGGATTCCAAAATGGATTTTATGGATTTATTTATATGGGAATTAATGTTTTAGTTTCTCTCAAGTGTTTTGAAAATGGATATTTTAATGTTTTAGTTAAGTGAAATTCTATTTAAAATTATTTTAAATAAAACCTTTAAAAATTAAATATAATTATATTTATATATGTCATGATTAGTTTCTATCTCATTGATGATACTTTATTTATGTAATTTTTTTCCAAAATATGTTTTTATAATTATTTTTGATGAATACGATTTTATTATTATGTTTATGGAGTTTATATTTTCAAATGTATTTTTTTTTGAAAATTGGTATTTTGATATCTTAATGTGCATTGATCATGGTCCTAAAAGGGATATCCTTGTTTTTATTCATGATATGTTCCATGGACATTTTTTTATCAGTTGAGCCCATTATAGCTCAAGATATGTTGGGTCGATCCCAATTATAGCTCTAGATATGAAGAGTTGAGCCCATTATAGATAAAAATATGATGGGTGATCCCTAGTATATCTCTTCAATACATTGGGAACTCTAGAGATAGGTGTAGACCGAAATGAAATTCTATTTGTAAGAGTAAATGTATGAATGATTTGGTAAATATGTCCCAATGGTTCTTCTTGATATTTGTATAATTGTTTTTGAGTTTTTTAGAATGTGTTTTTAAGCGGCTTTCATGTTTTGAATTGACTAATTATTTCCGATATTAATGTTACGTAATGATCTTTTTGTTGTCATCCAATGTTATAAAATGTTTTTCTTGGGTTAAATGGATTGGGTAGAGAGAGAACAATGCTAAATTTATTAATTTGATGATTTTTAAAAGAAATAATGATTTTTAAAACCTTTTTATTTTGGAATAAATATAAAATATTTTAGTAGTATCACAATTGTATAATTGATTGCAGTTATGTATGTATTATGACCTAATTCTCAAAAACACTAAACCTATATAGATCTTCAATGTGAATTAATGGGCGTTCTTTACTAAAACTCAATATTATGTAATATTTTAAGGATGGGTCCATATATTCCATCTATGATATATGACAATGAATAGATGCATATCAAAGATCCTCGTTGAGATATATTGAAAGAAATAATGTCCCATATGAGTGGCTTCACGTATTTCTTCACATAAAATATGTAACTAGTAAGGGGACCATACAAAGCCTCCAACAGTGTTATTCTGATAAAAAAACTTATAATATATATTATAAAAAAAATCAACCAGACTCACTTTACTACCCCATTAGACACAAAATTCCAAGATTGAATCATGATGATTATCCTCAATGATATCAATAGATCACTCCATTGGAATATAAAACTATATATGATATGATTTATTCTACAATACATGAGTAACCATCAATTAATAGATAGTCTTATATAATATCAATGTAAAATTAAGGTCCATATTAAAGAAACTGTATGTTGTATCCACAAGTAACGATATGATCACATATATAAACAGCTTTCCAAAAACATTAAATTTATTAGATTCACCCAAAAGAATTAAATAGAGGTGATTACATAATGTGATCAATTATATCCAATATATAATTATTCTATTGGGGATTACATGGTAATCAAATAATAATGTTCATGGATTCCTTTTTTCATATTATAGAATGTCATTGAAATAGTCTACAGATGACCAGACGGCCTTTGGTGCCCTTCCTTTAGTAGTTGGAATGTATAACAGTATGACACACAAATATCAATGTAACACTACATAAGCGGACACCAAAAACACTTTATCTTGTTATAATACAATACATTAATAGCAGGGTGACTGTACCATGATACACTATATCATTCATGAAGACTGAAATTCATCATGAATGATGGGATGAAAAATTGAATCCAGATGCAGAGAATAATATAAGTATAGAGAGTCCAATGAAGAATCATCTTCCTATTATAAAAGGATCTATTGATTCCCCTAAACTGACCATCCCACTACTGAACCTATAGGATAGTCTTATGAAGAATGTATGATATCCATGAATTAGTCATAACCATACCTAAATCATCATCTTGTGGATCCATATGAAATAGAACAATGATACAAATAATGTTTATCTACTACTATTTCAAGATATCATGTTGTTGATATTCTTTAATGATTATTTCAATTATAAAATGACACTTACAAAGGGTGTATGGGATGTTAAAATCAAAAATATTAATATAATTTCCCCACATACACTTCCTTATATTCATGTATTTATCAATAAAGTAATATCGTATACTCTTATGAATAGAAGAGACTGTGAAAATATCCCCAAAAAGTGAGTGTTTCTAACACGTAGTCACATTCATAACAACCGAAATCTATAAATCATGGGTGGGGTAATTATTATCATTTTGAAAAAGATATTTGGAGATGTATGAAACAATATGATCTTAATTAATATGAACATTACCAATACAATTAGTAGATGAAACTCAATAAACCACATACGACTTCCAAATATTAGGTATGATAAAAAAAGTTTCACATTTTACAATTCATTTCAAATCATCAAATGAAGTTTTAAATTTATTCACCCATGTGAATTACACCAAATTTTTGGAAATAATGGTCAATAGTGAATGAAACAACACAAAATTCACATAAAATCATTAAAATTATCCAATTACCCTGAGGAAACTCTGTATCCTAATGAAATTTAGTTGTTATTCCCAAGTAATTATTGAATTCATAATTTTAAGAGCTACTAATAGTAGATGATAAAAAATTAGGTGCCCATAAGAATTAACATCATGGATCCAAAAATTGGATTTTGATATCAATCCATAAATTCAGTTGGTTATCGATATTTCCATAACTAAATTAATATGTTTCTCATTTTGGAACATTCATTTTGAATAAACAATTATATAATCAAATAGTATAATGATGATGTAAAAAGGACTATGAGGGAATACCAAGCTCATTAATTCTATAAGAAAATAGGACTGTTAGTCATACCAAAATGCCTCTCATGATATTTATAATTTGTAAACCATATCTTGGATGTGGTCTTAAAAATATCAACATTCCAAACCACAATCTAATTATATATATTCCAAAGATCAATTTTAAAAATTCCTTTTAACCCCATTAACTAATCAGACAAGTCATCCACATGGAGAAAATGGTACCTATTATTAATATTCACGCGGTAAAACTTCTAAGATTCTACATAAAAGTTAATTGAACCATCATCCCTATTTGAAAGGTTAATAGGGTATTCCCATTGTGAATCACTCGGTAAAATAATACCCTTCTATAATCAATCATCTGATTGCATCATGAGTTCCTTCATATTAGCAGGTTCCATAAAAAAAGAGGGAACAAAAACCAGATGCGTAACAACAAAATATTTATCATAAACATCACCTCCCTCTTAGAAATAGATTTTGAGAAATCATATATGATGATATTGGATAAATCATAAAAATCCATGAGATGATAAAAAAAGTGTAAAACCAAATGCTCCTCAACTGTAATTGAAATTAAACACTTGTGATCTAGGCAAAATGTTCTTGCATGACTTGAACATGAATCCTAATCACCATGAAACAAATTATAGATCTCTTCAAATGAATATTATGAAATTAAAAGAAAAAAACAATAAAATTTAGTATTCTTAAATAAATGGAATCCCATACTCATAATGGCCTAAAAAAGATCAATACTGAGATCTAGGAAATATTTTTTCAACTCCACCCCAACTATAAATATATAACAAGATGGACACTAAAACCACTTATCCACTCTCCTTCCATGAGGATTCAATAAAATCATAAATTAAAAAAAAATTATATGTGGATGTTATAGAACCAAAATATTGGTTTAATAAGAAAGAGTGCAATACAACTATACCAAACAAATCAATTTCAAGATAATTATCCATTAAAATAGTACCTCTTATTGTATCATGGATTAGGCTGAACTCTATCCAAAATGCTTCCAATACATGATGGTTCGTCACTATTGATGTATGTGGTTTAATATATATGGATTTTAGAGCTTCATTATTGACGCAGACTGCCTATTCGAGATGAATCACTCTAAACATAATAAGAAATACACATACATGATAAGAAATTTAGATGATGGGATCAGTGGTGATAGGTATTGAAAATTTTCACATGTGGGGAACAATAAAGTAGGATGTTCCCTCTCATGACAAAATTGATATTTATTCATGTCCAATCAAGTAGTTATCACAGATCAAGCGTACAAGTACCAATATTAAGAGATAACTCCTCTACTCAATGGATAGTCATTCCAGATACTCCTCATTCCTAACACACCACTAAAACATATAGTGGGTGTAAGAGATGTAATAGTGACTCCAATATTTGCTTCCATATTCCCCTCTTATATTATATCCATATAAACTATTTCAGAAAATGTAGTAATATTCACCATGTATACTTTTTATCAGATACCTAATTAAACACCCTTTAGGTAATAATGATATTTAGGTAGATCGAACATCACCAATTCTGAATAAAAAATGAACTGGTCCCAAAGTTATTGGTGTTCTAACAAATAGAGTGATTTCCCAATCGATGTGAGTGGAACATCAGAGATAAAAAAAATTAGATACATTTGGAAGAAATGATGAGAAAATATTTCCTTTAAACCCTTGTAAAATAATCTCATGTAGTGATCTACATCTTGCATAGAATACCACCACCCCATGATGGGACCCTCGAGTGAAAACATTTTTCACATCACCATGATAGAGTGTGGTGTCTCTTGGAAGTCGAAGATCAAATCAAACTTGTTTGGATAATCCTCCATCGCTTAAGGTTTATTTTCAACATTAATGGATATGGGTTTTTCAAACATGTACAATCATGATCAATTAGTATCCCCTTGAGGTCATTATTGTAACTCAATGTTTGTTGTCTAAAACTGAACTGTATTCTGGTCCATGAAATGAAAATCCTACCTGATTTCCTTTATAATATTTCAATCTATAGAAGGATTCCATTGAATTGTATCTCTCACTATTCACTGCAATGATATCCATGTAAAATGTCCCAAAGGCATGATTCTACACACTATAATCAAAATAAATTATTCAACAATAATATAATTTTATTGTAAACTAGATGAATAAACACATAAATATGGATCATTATAAAAAATAACAACATAGGAGACATAAATAAAAACATTCCATATCCAATAAAGTCTCATCTTGGCAATGTAATTCTAAAAACATACTCCAACCTACCTCAATTTTAATAAAATTATACCTCTTCCCGACTTGATATACCATGATAAAGACTGTTAATGAATAATTGTATTTTTATACAAATTTATAATGAACATACATAGGATACCATCCAATGTGTGTGGAACTAATTCTCCATAGACCTAAAGAGAATTCCTAATCCACATGAATGGAAAATAGCACCCCGACATCAAGATACAACAAAAGGGAATTATTTATCCATACATGAACGAATGTAAATGATATATATACACAAAAAGAATTATAATAATAAATGGAAGACTTTAAGGAAATATACAAAAAAAATAAAATTGTTTTAGATATATAACATAAAAGAAACAAAACAACAATATAAAACTAAATGTACAGATCCATGAACCAAAAAGGAGAACCAAAATATGAAATTACTACCCCAGGTGAAATGTAAGAAGTGTCCCTCCATCTCGCCACTATCTACACATAAACATCTAAAAAACCATCACCAAATTCCCCTTTTAGGTATTAATATATCATTAAAATTAGTGACATTCCTAATGAAATATGTTTGGTGTTATATAAAATGGTTTATTATGATTCCACCTATATGTTCGATATCACTTCACTCTAAAATTATCCTTTAATTACATATTTAGGAAGAAAAATATAATTATAAGAAATAAATAGTATTATATATAATTACTCCAATAAATTTGACCCTTTTCTATAGTTCAAAAAAAATGTCGTTAAAATATTTCCAAAGAAAAACAATTCCATAATCATTTATCAAATCATATAGCATTTAATAAAAAATAAAAAATAGTACAACTAGAGAAAAGTGATATTCACACATAGAATAATTAAGGTTGGGACAAATAGGGACCTCATCAAAAACAATATTGAAAAGTGTGAACATGAGTCCTTAGGGAATATGGTTTAAGGAAGGAGGAACACCAAATGAGTGAACCAATTATAATTTTGAGATCAAGTTCCTAGGAGTTATGCACTATGGAATATAGGAAAAATCTGTAATAAAACCTCCACATGAAATCAATGGTCAAGGACTAATACCTAACCTTCCAATTGGGTAACTAAGCCTCTTGATTGTATTATGAATCAATTACAACAAAATTATTAATTAAATTTCAAAAATAATTCCAAATAACCCATTAATAATAATAAATAACAATTGAAACCCAAATTTACAATATCTTTTTTCAATTATTTTAATGAAAACTTTTCTTTTTCCCAATATATTTTAAAAAACATCATTCCTACGAAAACTAATTTCCATACAAAAATATATCACTAATTAAAATTCAATTATAATACAACATATAAAACAACAATAAATTATGTTTTCAAACCCATTGAATAGATACAAAACCACATACCTAAAAAATGGGTCTCACAACAACCATGATAGAATTCACAAACTACAAGGATAATAATGAAGAATTATACATAGATCTTGGAGGGATATAGAAAATAACCATCACATCATCACTAATCCAAAATAATATCATCACAATAAAATTTAAAAACACTTTAAGAAATAATTATGTAGTATATAGAATGGAACATTTATTAAAGGAACACCAACCTACTGCAATGATGATAAGGGATCCATATTTAGAGACCTGGAATTGATGAAATCAATAAAAAACAAAGTGTGGTTCTAGGGATTAGGGGAGAATGATTCATAAACAATGGATCAATATTTAGTCTTTTTAGGCATTAAATCCTTTTAGTATGGAACAAGTCACATTGTGAATTCCATATAAATGGCATGAATCCCATGGCTTGAATATACATTAAAAGCCATCACATCATTTAAAAAAATCACAATTGAATAATTAATGAAATATATTTTACTCGCCAATTGAATTATTTTAAAAGAAAGAACTCATTTCATTGTACCATTTTGAAACATATTATAATCATGAATTAGACATTCACATCAGGGGGGTTTTCTGTATCTATCATCCACAATAAGAAGGAAAAAGAAACTCTTAGACTGCCACCAATTCAACCCATACCTAAAGAAACAAATGGTATCACATAAAATAGTGTGGACCATTATATAGGATAATATATTTCTGTTATTTAATGTGAAATAGGTTTTTGGTCTTTGGATAGGATAATGGGTGGTTGCCTAAGAGGGCTCTTATAATATTGCTGATGATTATGAATTTTGTTTTGGTTGGACAAAAATTAAAGGACATTGATTTAGGAAAAACTATTTTATGTTAATTTTAGGGAAATAGGCAATGCATGATGATATGTTCTAATACTAGTTTATGATGTGAATTTCTAGTAGAATAATGTATAAAAACCATTGCACTCATGTTTCACGGTCTTAGGGACCTTCATATTTTTTTATATTTATTGGAAAATGATCACGGGTGACTGGTCAAATTTAGTGTATATTGTATGTGGGATATTCCATAAATAGCATTGCATACAGTTGTAAATGTATCTAATAGGTACTTCCTTCATAAACTACCCTGGAAGAGGTCATTTAAAAAATTTATAGAACTCTAACTGGTGTGTTCACATAGAGGTTGGTGGAATCATGATCCAGATTCATTTAATATCAGAAAAGATTTATTTATAATTAGTGGAGTATGGTGGTTAAAGGGATATTTTGAGGATTTAACTGTATTGTTTATATAGGATTCATGATCTGAATAGGCATTTGGTTTTTTCAGTTTTCATGATGCTCAGTGAAAAAGAAATCATTGTTGGGAGGTGTTAGTACATCTACATGTGAGTCTGGGGGCCTTTGGAAAAAGTCATATAGAAAAAATGACCAACTAAAATTTATTCAAAGAAATAATCTGGGTTAGATATATACTAGATCAAAAAAATAGTTTGGGGAATGGTTGATGGTGTCAAAGGATTGACCAGAATTTTTTGGAGAAAATATATTGTGTTTTGGATTTTGCTACTATAGAGAAATTATAGAATATTAGGTTTTTTGATACCAAACCAAGGGTTATAAGAGAATTATATTTGAAATATATTTTTGGATCCAGTCTCATGGTTGATTTTGAAAGTTCAAGTGATTTTTGATTTAGAAGGTTGGTTTATTTTGTGGAACATGTGATATGGATGTTAGCTTGGTGCAATGGTTAGAAAGTGTAAGTCAATAGAAATTAATTTATTTTTGTTCAATGATATGATCATATTTGTGAATATTTATATGTGAACATGGATGTCAGTTTTTATAGGGGTATAAAGTTGAGATGTTATTTCATATTGTAATATTACTATAAATTAGAAGCACTGGCCGTTGGGGAAATACTCGGGCCATATGACTTGCACGATGATGTGAGTCGATGATTATAATGTTAATAATGTATGTGTGTGTGAAACATTCATAGTGTTATTATAAAGATGTTATTTTTATGGATGGTATGTATCTTGATATAATTAGACAAATGATTTTCACTAGAAATAGAGAATGAATGATAAAGAAATATCTTGACTTTTCATCCAATTCATGCTCATATGGAAATATTTAGGGAACAAGAATCTAATGGGAGTTACAGATCAGTTCAATAAGACATGTGGTTTGGGGGAGACTAATGGATGTACTTTACATGTATGAAAAGTCATTATTTTGGGATTTGGTTATTTAATGGGTCATAATAGGTTGGATAATTTCTATTGGAATTTTAATTTTCATTTAATGGATGGCCCATATTTATTGACATGGCTTTTCATGAGGGTTTTGACCGTTAGAAATAAAAAATATGAGTGTCCAAATGTGAATAAATCACTATGTGGATACTAAGGGAATCAAGAGATCAAATGGTGGCCAAAAAGGTTTGTGGGGAAACAATAATAACTTGTGTACACTTATGAAACATACCATATTGTTGGTGGTGTCTTCCAGATTACCATTAGGGTTCGGTGTGATTTTATGTGGGGGAATATTTGTGATTTCCTTCAATAGAATATATTTCTATTCCCCACTTATCCCAATACCAAACTAAAAGAAGGTGATAAAGGGGGATCCCCCTTGTTGATTTTAACTCCTATAAATCATTTCCTTCATGATTGTATTTTAATTCATAGTGGTTGATCTATATCGATATATCTATGATTTTTTATCTCTATATTCGTATTTATTATTGTACACCTTAAAATAATAAAATAATATGATTACTTTAGTGATTCCATAATGTAACCATTGCACTTGAATCGATTTTAATGGAAACTAATGGTGATTTTTCTTCAACAATGTTTTTGTAAGAAGTACATACAATGTCTAATGCATTTATATAAAATTTTACAATGTAAATTACATTTTTATTCTTATAGATCCTCAAAAGATATTTGGTTTTTCTGTTTTTTTGAGTAGGTGTTTACCATATGTATGTAAGAGAGACGTTATTGTGGTATTACATGTTGTTTTTCATATAAATTTTCATAATAAGCCTTGTACTTATATTTCATGTTGGGATGTATACTTATATGTTTATTCACTAAATGATATGGTCAGGTTGTTTTATAATACTTTTTCTTGGATAAAATACGTTGTGGTTTATGTAATTAATCCCATTGAGTATGAACCCGAGAATTTTTGGACTATGGTTGTGTAAGGGATCAATGATGGGGACGTCTATTTAGGGAAAAATGTTCTGAGAGGTGTTGTTTTGCTTAAAAATTGGATATATTGATTGGATAATTGTTATTTGGGTTTTTTTAGGAATTTAATTGGTTTCATGGATTAAAATTGAGAGATATAAGTTTTTACCAAGATATATGGGTTGTGAGTTATTTATCATTAAATAGGAATGAGATGTATTGTTTGTGCTTAGGATGTGTCAGGATGAATTGGGTACAAGACAAAGGGTCCTATGTGACATTTCTCTCTTCAAGGCCTGGGATATGAGGAAAACTATAAGTGATGTGTTTTGGTTTGAAAATGGTGATTTCCATCAAGGATGATACATTAGGATAAGGTTATTATGAGGATTTCACATTTATTTTAATAATTACTCTTATGTTGTGCATGTGTTTGATCACCATTAATCATGAAGTATTGGGATAGTGTGAACGATTTACATTCCAAAAAACAATGGGATGGGATGGTGTTTGTTTTTTGAATCCAAATAACACTCAGGATGGGTAATATGATGATGGGCCTCCCAAGAACATTTGGCATGGGCCTATGAGATGGTTGGGCCACCAAAAAAAATATTATTATGGGATTGTCTGATTATTTTTCCTCCCCAATACTTGTGGGGGATGAGCTGTCATTCTTATCTGATATCTCTTCAGTCTATAAGGATGATAAAGGTATGTGAGGAAGCTATAACCACTGATCAATAATGGGTTGTTGACGTATTATTATTTTGACATTATAATTGGCCATTCTTTCTTATAATGAAAAAATGATGTTAGAGATGGGGTTTGGTTTGTCCTGGTAAATGAATGATAAAATAGTGGTATATATGTTTGTTTTTGTATTTTTTCCTTAATAGGATAAAATATTAAATGTCCAACTAAATATAATGTAATGATTCAATAGTGGTTTCTTATTGGGATTAGAAGAACACCCCAAAATGAGAATATTTGATCTTGTACATATTTTATTAGTTATGGATCGAGAAAATGTATTGAACACTATTTATTTCTCTTTTGGAGGAGGAGCTTGTTGGCTTTTATTTGATGTGGGGATAGACTTTATAATCTTATAGGATGTCTAATTTATTTATAATTTAAAGTGTTAATTTTTATGTAATTTCATTTTTTCATGTGTTATCGTGGATGTTTTATGACTTTAATGCCATCTATTATAGCATGGTTAGTTGTTATTATAGTTCCTATGATTATATCCACTACATTGTGATATTATTTTAATCATTACAGTCTATTAATCTTTGGATTATATTTGAAAATTTAATAAACCCCCCATTTCCAATATTATACCCTCTATGCCAATTAGTAGCCTCTTGCATATATGGATGTGGGGATGAAGTCACATACAACCTTCAGTGTAACTCCTCTAGATTTTTTTAATTATTATTTTTTTAATTAATTAAATATGTTTTATATTATTCATTTAATGAAACAATAATTTTTTTTATTTTATATCAAACATAAATTATGGTATTAAATTATATGAAACACCATGTTAACATTCCCAACATGTGACATAATGTTTCATATGCTCTATATGGAACACTGAGGTTAGCATACATTACACACATGATTGACTTTCCTCGATGGCTTATGTAATAAGAAATACCAAGTTTTATTAAATACCTATGACATAAATTATAGAAATTAATAAAAATTTAATTTGATAATATAAACTTTATTTTTTTATTTTTAATGTTGAATTTATTTTAGGGTGAATTTTTTGGCTTTTTCTAGGAAACAACATTTATTGGGTGAATAGTAAAAACTATTACAATTTTGATAAAAATAGGCTTCTTTTGAAATAATTAGTGGTGTTAAATTATAATTTAAAATGCGGTTTGTAGTATAAAAAGATAAATTATAAATATATTAATCTAATACATGTCATTGGAATCCTTTTTATATTGAAATTAGATATAAACACTAATTGATATTTTTCGTGTTTTTCTGTAAAACCCCACATTCTCACCAAATCTGTAGGATTAGCGTTAAACGTTATTTCCCAAAATATTTTATTTTAATTTGTATAAAATTAAATAAATATTTTTAAAAATTATAATAATTTTTTCTAATATGGTCAACATAATTTTTGACCAAAAATAATAGTGAATGTGATTAAAATTAATCACAGCGATTAAGTTGAGATTAAACTTAATTAAAGAATAAACCTCAACAATAAATATCAAAATTAACTTTAAACATGTAAAAAAGAAAATTGGATTCATATAATTTGAACATATCCCATATTTATTTTAATTTTATTCGTTATTGTGATATTATTAAATGTAAGTTCCCTTTATAAAAGGGTATGTAATAAAAAGAATAAGAAGGGGAATTTCATTTCATTAACCATTTATAAAACATAGGAATTTTTCAAAAACAAAATATTTAGGTTATAGAAAAAAAAAATTAATATATAATGGTTATTGTTATCATAATAAATTTTTAATATTTTTTTAGATATCCTTTAGTTATCTAAAATTCTTAAGAAATGCCATTATGATGATTATTTAGTTATTAATTAACAAATATTAAGAATACTGTAAATGTTAAAAGAGAAGTTAATTGATTGAATATTTTGAATTTAATTATTTTTTTAAAATAATATATCATTTTACACATATTTAAAAGAATTTATTTTAATTAAAATATTTTTTTATATTTTATAATTTAAATAAAATAAATAATATCCAAATTGACACTATTGTTATTTTATAATAAATGATATTTTATAAAATTATTTAAAAATAATAAAAATAATATATTTTTCAGGTTATTTTAAAGAGTTATAAAGTGTTAAATATGGTATTTTAATGGACCCATTGATATTTTATAATTAATATATTTATCCATAGATTATTAAAACATTTTTATCATGGTTATGTTTTAAGTAGTGTTTTGTGCATCACAAGCACTTGTTTTAGAAATAAATTTCCAAAACACATTAGATTTTTCATATTTAAATTATATATAATATTTAAAATTAAATAGATCTAAATTTATAATAAATATAACTATATTTTAATCTAAATGATTTAATTACATAGGAGGGATAACTTGATTCTGTAAAAAAAATTAAAATAATGAGATTGAGTTATCATGGAAGTTAAGGAACCAAATTTTTAAAATGAACAAAATTTTTATGGTGTAAATTTGGTTCTACAATAAATTCATATTTCACATTTAGTTTTCCATTTTGGGGGAACAGTAGTAATGTGGGAACTCCCCTTATTGTATAGTTATTCGTATTAATTGTAGTCCCACTCCCCCTACACTATAAAAAGGAATGAACTCTACCCATTATTCGATCCTATGAAACCTCATAGGTTCGGCCAATATCATCTCATTACACATAAAAAATCCACCAATTAATACTATAATTCTTCTATAGGATATACTGATATCCAAGGATTCTTTTTGGAACAACAAAAAAGGAGTTAATAAATTAAGAGTTAGCACCATCTATTATACATCTGTCTTTTATTTAGTTACTCTACCCCATAAACTCTATTTATTCCATGATTTAATCTATAATAAATTATACAAAATATATTATGTTGTTTTTATTCTAATGTTTTTACCTACACATAGAAACAAATTCATTTAATAGATAATGAAAACACTGTTTATGTGTATGGTTAACATCCGCCCCACAAAACAATGATTTTTTAATTTTCCTCCCCACCTTTCATAGTGGAAATTATGATGGAAACTATAGTTATATATTTAATATTTTTTATATAGATGTTATTAATTATTTTTTTACAACACTTATTTTTTTAAATTCGTTATGGTGTAAATAGGATAATTTCATTTCAGGAAGTGTGGACAATCAACCTTTAAAGAGATGTCTTTCATTTACACTCTATGTCGAATGTATTAATGATTGTAATAGTGAACTTATATGATATAAATTATATAATAATTCTAATGGAATTATTAAATATATATATAATTATATGTATTTTACCTTTTTTATTTCAACATATCAAAAAAAACAGAAACATCATTCATGGGTACGTACGACTTACTGTCTCCATGAATAATGTATTTCATTACATAATTATATAATATATATATTATTATAACACACATATACTGAATATGTAGGATTTTTACATCATGATATAAATTCTGGAAATCATTATATATGTATAAGGACTAATGATATATGAAATTAAGACACTTGAAAAGAACAAAGTGAATATTACCCGAAGTGAAACCTCAACATTGAAATATTAACAAGAGGGTTATATAATGTTATGATAAAACCATATAAGGTATTATTTATAACAATACATTTAGGTAAAAGTGGTATAATAAATTTATAATTATTATACAGGTATTTAGAATTTGTATGATCTAATTCAAGATACAGGGTTTGTGGATTTTATCTCACTTATTATTTCCATGCGATACTTTATTTAATCAATACTAAATCATTTTCTGTGGTGTTTATACTACCAATAAATTTATTCAATGATTATAATTCTTATTTTTATAGGTATTAACATTTCCATTTTATTATGTTTTTATCATGGGGTTTAGGTTTCAGAACATACCTAATCGATAAGATAGTTTTGGGTCAATTTTCATTCATTAAAACACATATGATTTATTATACACCTATATATTTTTGACGGGTATATAAATCCAACCGGAATTTTATATATTGAGAAAAAAAAAATTCATTATATTTTAAGATTCATTTAATTTTATCCTCTATCATGTAGATTATGATACCATGTAAGCAAGTGACAAGAGTTTATTGGAATAAACTCATCATATTTTGAGATTCTATATGGTTATTCTCAATTACATATATCTTATGAACCATTTCTCAGAAACACAAATGAATATTATTATCATATGTTTATTCATGATATCCTCAGGGATTAGTTCCATTTTCCACCTTTTGGAACATAATATAATGTTTTTATGTAAAATTTGACCATCTATCTCTCAGGTCCGACGTCTATTGTATTAAAAAACCATGTTTTCAAAAACATTATAAAATTTTACATAAAAATTGTTTTCTAAAGATATATGAATCTCATAGATTAGTATACACAGTTTTACAAATATTTTCAATATATCATTATATATTTTCAAAGTTACTGGTTTGAAAACGTTTTAAAGATTCTTTTATATTTTTTCAATGAAAAAATTTACGAAAATGTTTTCTTGATTGTTTTATATGTCTTCAAGGAAAATGGGTTTTAAAATAATTTGAAGTGTATTTTATATGTATTTAAGGTAAATGGTTTTAAAAAAATTACATTATTTTTTATTATGTTTTAAATTTAATATCAGTGAAATGGTTTAAAATGTATATTCAAGATTAGTTTTAATTTTGTGAATTTTTTTTAAAATTAAAATGTTTTTTAAATGCTTTGAATATTATTTTATATATTCTCATGGGAAAAAAATTCAAAGATGATTTTAAGAAACCTTTATAATATTAAAGGTATTTTCTATGAAAATGATTCTAAAAACGTATTATATATTAAATATTAATTTTTCAATGAATAATGAATACATTGATCAAGAAACAATTTTGAAAGATATTTCAAAATTATTTTCCATTTTAGATGACATCCATTAAGGTTACTCATCCCCCTCTCTGTAATGGTCTAATGGTTCCATTCATATTCATTCTCTAAATTGGTTATTTTTAATGTAATGTTCTTTATGAAGCATGTTTCTTTTTCATAGATTATATTTGTTTGAATCCCATTACCCTTTCACATGTTATATATTTATGGAACATGTTTCTCATTCACGGGTTATATGTCAATGAAATTTATTTCCCTTTAACGGGTTATATATTTATGAAATACGTTTCTATTACACGAGTTATGATTCAGTTGAAATGATTATAAAAGATGTATCTTTTACCATATGTTATTATATGTTTACAATTTATGGAATATATTTCATTTCCTTGTATAGAATATGAGTTATTTTGTTTTTTGGAACAAGTATGTATGATTTCATTATGAGACGGGTGGGACCAATATCTCCATTAAATGCATTGGGTAACGATTTATATCTCATTAGATATACTGAGATGGTCTTGGGAATTCTCATTGACAACTAATATGTCCATGGGAGTGAACCACAACTAACATGATTTAACACCAAGAGATTTTGTGAACTGCTTTTTGAATTAATTTATCTTTTTTATGTTTTTCATTTTAAATGAAACTCGAAATAGATATATATATATATAAATATTGAATAACTAATTTAAACATTCTTTTCAAAATTAATTTCCTCTTTATATGTTACCTGAACCACCAATAAGTCATAAAATATAGTCCATAATGAATTGGAATATGATACACGCAACACCGACTTAGCGTGCATTACACACAACATTAAGTTTCTAAAAAACATAATTATAATGATATATTTATTTAAATAAGATATTTAAAACATTGATGTTAAACAGGGTCATTTGAATAGTAATAAATACATCTCAATTTTTTTAATTTTTGTTTTATATAAATAAAACATAAGGATAATGAAACATATGATTTTTTGTGAGGTCCTTATATGTTATAAGATATAATTTTCTCAAATAAGCATATTTTAATGTCCTATATTAAAAAATAGAAAAATTAATATTAGACACATTAATAAATTTAGTTTTATATAATAATTATCTTATTGGAATTTATAATTTCTAAATTTTCAATGGATTTATTATTGGGAATTATCTATGAAACATCATTTTTTTCTTAACAGTGAAAAATATATCCTTTCATTTAAAATAATTATAATATTAAATTATATTATTAACTTTTTAAGCTAAAATTATACCAATTATATAACTACTAAAAAAATAGGTCATTATAATCAGATTCACATTGGAATTGAACATAGTAAATTAATAATCATTTTGAACTTCTTTATACTAAAAAACCACTAATTTAATCCCAGCTCTGAGATTTTCTTTAATTTTAAATTTTCATCTAATGTGTATTTAATTATAGAAATCATAAATAAAAAGTTTTAGTATTATTTAATTTATATTATAATAATAGAAACTCAATTTATTATGAAAAAATATTGTTAAAAGTGATTAAAATTATTCATAATGATTAAGGTCAAATTATACTAAATTAGGTGGTAAACATTAATATTAAGGGCCCAAATGACCTATAATCTTGTCTAAACCCCATTTACTGGGAAAATTTAGGAAATAAATATTCCATTATGTATTTATTTTGTTTTGGTATGAAATTTATTAAGTAAAAACATTGATACACCAAATGTGTTTTCAAAAATGCCATGTGTGTCCTTTTCATTCCCAATGAAAGGACACTATCTATACCACATCCTAACACCTCTAAAAACTCTTAGATTTGGCCGAGGTCAACCCAAATAATTTACAAAAATTTATATCATCTTCTTATAAGTCATACCTTTGGCATAATTTAATCCAAGAATGCACTTTGGCATAAACCAAAATGAGTTACCCCATTATGTGGTAACGCCTACTCTTAAACTCATTTTTATTTATTTCCTTCACCACCCACTCAAAAATATGTTTTTATTTATTGTAATAAAAAAATATACATAATATAAATGGAATTTGTTTCTAAATATTTGATGAATAGTTACACACCGATCCATCTAATGGATAATGAACATATTGTTTACTTGTACGGTAAACTACCGCCTCACTAAACAATGATTGTTCAATTTTCATTTCCACCTCTCATGGTTGAAATTATAATGCGAACATTACATATATATGTTATATATCACTTAAAAATTATTTAATGTTCATTATTCTTTTTACAACACATATCTTTTGTTTTCTTTCCATTTGGTGTTAATACGATAACTTAATTTGAGATGTGTAGACTACTTCCCCCTCAATGCGATGTGTTTCATTCACACCCTAAATGGAATTTATTAATAATTGGTTTATTTACAATAAATGATATATATAAAAAATAATTCTACTAGATTAATTATTTATGTATTAATTTTATGTATATTTCATTTACCTACTTTCTTTCAATACGATAAGAAAAAAATAAACAGCGTTGATGCGTAAGTACATCTTATGGTCTCCATGAATGGTTTATTCCATTTCATACTTCTATATTATATATAATATTATAATACATTTATTATAAATATAAATTTCATTTATATAATGTTTTAAATTTTTTAATACTTATATATGTAAAAGGTCAAACGATATGACATGTTTAGACACAAGCCAAAAATGGTACTAATATTACTTGAAGTTAACCTTAACATGAAATTAAAAACATGTGGGTAATATGAAGTCAATATATATATATATATGGTATTATATATATAAATATGGTTCTTTAAAATATCTATAATGATTTAAAATTTAGTATACATGCGGTTTAAATGAGTATGTTAAGTCTCAATACACAATGTATGGGAATTTAATATCACTTTTATTTTAAATAGATACCTTCCTTAATCACCACTAAATATTTATGTGTTATGTATGAACTGCCAATTATTTATTTATATGAATATTATTGTTAAATTTATAAGTATTAAAATATCCATTTTATGTCATTTTATTCTTTGGATTATGTTTCAAAAATTAACAAATCGGTAAAATAGTTTTTGTTTCAATATGCCTTCTTTGATGCTCATGTTATGATATTCCCAATAGTTATTTTCTAGGTGTATATGAATCAATTTTACATGTTATATCAGGAATATAATTATTTTAATGAGATTTTATGATTTATGTAATTTATTTTTCATACATGGATTGTATGATCCCATGTTACCAAGGTATAAGTATTTATTGAAACAATCTCACGACTTTTCAAAATTGTGAATGTTTATAATTCGTTGTAGTAATATTATAATACATCTCTCAATAAAACCCTTTATTTTACCTTTCCTATATTTATTCAAGATATATCCATGTATCTACACCACATTCCACTCTTTAGTGCTTATGATAATGTATTATGTAAAATCTTACTGACCCTCCATCCGGTCCAAAATATATTTTATTATAAAACAATATTTTCCAAAATAAAATAGTTATTTAAAGCCATATTCAAGTTAAATTTAATTTAAAAAAGTTTTAAGGGTTTCAATGAATCTTATAAAATTCATAAAATAAATTTTTTATGAAAAATGTTTTCAAAAATTTTTTATGTTTAAAAAACTATTTTCAATGCAGAATTTATATTTTCCAAAATATTTTTCTTTCATAAGATACTTCATAATTATTTCCCATCTAAGATATGATTTGTTGGTGTTATTAATTACTTTCTACGTAAAATATAAAATTTTTAATTCATATTCCTTCCGTAAATATATTGTGTTTTTATGAGATGATGTTCATGATATCCATTTCTCTTTCATGGGTTATATGCTATTGAAAGCCCATTTTTCATGGGTTATGTTTATGATGAAATAATTATAAAACATTTTTTTCACATTTTATCTCTTTATTACATGTTTATAATACCCATTTCATTTCACGGGCTATGATATTATTATTAATAATCTCATTCCACATGCATGTTTGATTTCATTATGATATGGGTGGGACCAATATCTACCTCCAACACATTAAGTATTGATTTATATCTCATGATATAGACAAAGACAGTCTTGGGAATGAACCTTGAGTTGTGGGATGGTAATGGGAGTGAACAATGACTACCAAGATGGCATGAAGATTAAAATCATGCTACTAAGATAAATATGGGAGTGAACCAGGACTATGAACATAGTATGAGGATTGGAACCAAACATCCTAGATGGACTTTCCAATGATTCCTTAGATACTATGAAAATCATATTATATGCTAATTTCTCTACCATAAATACATGTTTTATTCGTATGTCATAATTTAATGGATTATGTTCTTTATTTCCTTATGAATCATGTCTTATGAACTGAAATTATTTACAAATTGTCTCATGTATATAACCATTTATATGTTTGGTATAATCATATATTATGATAATAATGTTATTATAATCCTTTTCTCATGATTATTCTTACATATCTTCATTGTTTTTCTTTACTGAGTATTTGAGCTCACCACATTCTTACGTTTTGTTTTTGCAGGTAATAAAGAATGTTTTTAGGAAGAATTACTAAACGAATAGATTTTTATGGGATATTTTTATGATCATTTAGAGTGATAGATGATATTGTTTCCATGTGTCCAAGGACACTAAAATATTAGAGTCCTCAGTCATACCTTATTGTATCATTCCAAATATTCATCTAAAATACAATAATTTCCACTTATATTATGCATTGGTATGTATAGTTGGAATCATAGGAAAGGGTTAGATAATATTTGGAAACTAGGATTAGAACATTTAGTGACATTTCTTGGTATATTTATATGGACAAAACTTGGGATGTCTATATGGATAAGTGGTAGGATGAGTTAATATTTTGGAAAATGAATTTGAAATTTGGTAAAGGATGGAGTGGGTGGTTTCCAAGTAATAAATACTTGTCTAGATACTAAAAATTGATGTGGTTATTTCAAATATATACCTTGGGGTTAGAACATAGAAAATATGTTTAAGGACGGATTCTGCATAATATGGTACGCAATAACGAGCTTTCTTACACACCTGGTTTAACACACCCAGGGGATATGATTTGAGAATTCACAAACTCTTGTAGAACCATTTTGATGGAATTAAATATATGGAATATATAAGATACAATGATAAAACTAAGGTGTTATTTAATAAATATGGATTCATGTTTTAGAAATTTTATAAATAATTATTATTATGACAATGTAGTTTTCTATTACGATATGTAGTGCTCAAACTATGTTTTAATTATTATTCAATGGAGGGAACCAAGTGGAATTAGATTATTGATGAATTTGATGAACAATTTGATGATGATAAGTTAAGTGGGATGATCACAAGAGTGAAAGAAGTTTATATCATGCATTATAATTTTTTATATAACTTGATTAACAGATGTACCATAACGAAATATTGGACTCACAAAGGAAGTGAAAGAGGGAGTTCACAGAGTGTTTCAGTAATAGATACCATAGAGGAATGAATATTTAGATTCATTTGTGTCACAAATATGGAATTAATCACTTATGTTATTGTCTTAGAGGAACAAGGATATATTTTAACTAGGGAAATGAATTACACAAAGTAAGTTACTATATGGTAAAACTAGAGAGTTTAGTTAACAAAATGGATGAGAATATTTTCCACCCTTAACATTCAAAAAAGATTAAGTGTCTGATGTGTGTAGTATACAATCATTGTGTACCTAAATTTTCAAAGTTTATTGACCCAGAATTGAACCTGATATGTGGTGTAAGTAATAGCTATATTGCAGATGATGAAGAGACTACAAATAAAATGTTAAAGAAAAGAGATATCATGAAATATGATGAGGTAACCATGAAAATGGCATAAAGACGTAGTGAAATAAGAAATTTTTTATGTATTTTGGATACATTAATTATGTTATATGAATGGTTAAAAATATAATTATTGTTAGGATTTTATTTTTTTGATTAATTATTTATAGGAATATGTTGAATGGTTCTGATGGAATAGAAATGTGATTTGATAGAATGTTGATGGAAAACACATGATTATTGTAAATATAACCCTTAATATTATCCTTATGTTAGGATAATGTTTATTGGATAAAGATATGTGAGATATGAATAAGTAAATTTGATGGTACTAATTACCTTGGGCCAATTGAGGACATATTGAAAATTGGCCTATACTATCCTAGATGAAGTTTAATACATTTTTGGATTTCTAGAATGAATCCTATATACTTGGAATCAGGATGAATGTATGTTTTCAGTAAGGATTTATAGTAATTTAGGTTATTACCATGTTTCAAGAGAATATATGATGGGTATATTCCCAGGATTGGAATGTAAAAACCAAGAGATACTTTCTAATATATGGGGGAATAAATGTAATTCTGATTTAGTGACTCTATTTATAAGGGAATATATTTTCTTCTTTGACATGGGATTTATGGTTAACAATACCTAAAATTTTAATTTTAAACATCAGAGGTATTATTTAGGTATTGAAATTTTATTAAAAACCTTGGTTAATATACTATTTATTGGTTGACCATAATTCATGTATTTCCATCATATTTTTGAAATTATATTATTGTGGTATTACCATAGGAAATTATGTATGTCAGGTGGAAACCAATCAATTCAATCAAGGCCTTGGGTCTTGAACCCATGATTGAAGGATGATAAAGGTTTCACACATAGCACTGGCCTATGTGACGTCTTAGTTAATGTTTAATTATTTTTGGTGAATAAATATTTATGAGTATACAATAGTGTTTATTTTTCCTTACAGACTAATGTATTAACCATATAGATTATTTTAATAATTATTTATATTTAAATAGTTATGCATTTAATTATTTTATGGGCCTTTAGATATGCTAAAAGTTTAATCTTGCACTTAATGTGTTAATGTTAATTTCCGGATGTTCATTTCACTAATTAATGGATGAATTAGAAATTGATAAAAGCACAAATAAGGAATGAATATTTTTTAAATGAATATATCGAGAATATTTTTTGGAAAATAAATGAAGTACACAAAGATAAGATAATGATATATTTTTTGTCCAAATATATTAATTTTTGTTGAGATGATGACGTTATAAATAATCATAAATTTATTAATTTGATGCCGACATCATTTATTTGATCATAAAATTGTTTGTGATGGATGTCCAAAAATCACCCCCATAGATATTTATAGTTTCATCCTTGCCCAATATTCTCTTGCAACCACATTTTCATATTTGGAATCCAAGTTATATGTTACATTCGGTAACCATTATGGTCCGACATTCCCTTTTATATAATTTTTTAATATTCATTTTTAGAAGGTGGGTTTCTATAAATGAGGTTGTTTTGTTTTTAAACATCGATAAACCTAATTAATTTATTAGGTGAAATTTATTTTATGCTGGTTATAATTTAACAAACCAATATTTTGGGAATTAATATTTTTAATTAACTTGTCTTTTTGATAATTGGAATTTCACATGACAAAAAAAAACTATATATATATATATATATGTTTTAATGTACTAAGTCAAAAATTCATTTTACATGACACCAAAAAGAAATATGTTACATACATAATCTATGTGGATTAAATTACATGCAACACTGACTTGGCATATGATACACAAAACATTGACTTGGTGTATGTCAAAAGAAACAAAGAGTTTATACAAAACATTATTAGTGCGATATAATTATATAAATGAGTTAATTATAACAGAGCAGTAAAACTGAGTAATATGCATAGTAATAAATACTTAAAAAAATTATAAGTTATATATATATAATACATATTGATAATGAATTATGTTGTTTTAGGTAGAGTCCTTTTTTATTCAAAGAAACTATTTTCCAAAAAAACTATTGTATTTTTCTGTTGTGAAAAATAATAAGAATAATTTTATAAACATTTAGAAGTTAAATATGATAAAATAAACTTCATTTTTTAATTTATAATTTCCATACAAGATTAAGGTGATTCTTTGGTATTTTTCTATGAAACATCATTTGTATGAATACTGAAAAATATGCTATTATAATTAAAAAAACCAATTTATTTTAATAATTATAAATGTTAAATTATATTTTAATTTTTAAGTAAAATTATAACTATTATAAATCAAGTAATAAAATGTAGTTCATTATATTAAATTTAACGTTGAAATTGAACAAAAAATGTAATAAAATTTTGATCTTCTTTCTTCTTTAAAACCCTTATTTTTGTTCCGTCTGTGAGATTGGGGTTAATCTTAATATTTCAACTTTTATGAAGTGAATTTAGAAAAACTACATAAAATATTTCATTCAGAATAATATATATAGTATTATACAATCAAAAAAATTATAACAAATATATTATTAAAAGTGATTAAATTTAATCACGAAGCTTAATATCAAAATAAGCAATATTAGGGACTTTACCTTACTCTTCGGGGATCAAATGACGAATACACATGAAAAAAACCATTTTATATAAATATATTGTCCACAAAACTTCCATTAGTTATTTAGGTAAGTATGGAATGACTTTTTCTTTTAAAAACATGTGTACATATAACATGTTTTCATAAATTCCATATGTCCTTTTCCTTCCCAATATAAGGCCACCAGCTCCCCGACATAATCACACCTCTAAAAAATATTTGGATCATAAAATATCTACCCAATATATTTTCTAACCTCCCTACATTCATACAATAATACTTCCCTTTATTAGAAGTAAATTCATCGATTCCTTTTGGCACAAACCCAAAGGAGTTTCCTGATTAAGAGGTAACACCTTCTCCCAAACTCCTTTATTTTATTTTCCTTATCCATCCCTCCACTATCATTATTCAAATATTTTATAAAAAAACCAGTATCCTAAATTTAAAAATATGTTTTTATGCTAATGGGTTACCTAAATCTACACACACATCCATCTATTTGGAAACAAACATAATGATTACATCGACATCGATTTACAACCTCACTAAATAATGATTGTTCATTTTTTATTTCGGCCTGTCATTTTGGACATTATGATGAGAAATATTTTTAAATATGTAATATATTAATTATTAATTATTTAAAATTATTTATTACATTTAAATAAAATTATTTTTTACATTCCATTTGGTGTTGATAAGATACTTTTTTTAAAGAAGTGTGGATTACTGGCACCTCAATGTAATGTGAGTATTTCACACTCTACATGAAATGTATTCAGAATAATTTTAGTTAATATATATGTTATATAAGATATAATAATTCTAATTTAGTAGTTATATACATATATATACATATACATATACAAATATACATATATATATAAACTTACCATATTTCTTTTAATTCGGCAATAAAAATAGAAATAATATTCTTTTGTACATACAAACTATCGTCTCAATGAATGGTGTATTAAATTTCATAATTATATTTTCAATATATTATTATAATATACATATAATTATAATACATGATATTTATATAATTATTGTCATTATGTAATCCTGATATAAGTATGAGGACCAACAATATAAAAAATTAATACATAAGTGAAAACAAAGAGAATATTACCAAAAGTGTAAACTTATCATGAAATTGATAACATGAATGTAATATAAAGTCATAATAAATAAATATATGTATTTAAATAAAATAATATGGTTCATTAAATTACTTATTTTAAATTTATATTTGTTATATATGTGGTTTAAATGATTACGACTAGAGTCAAGACACAAGGAAAGGTAATTTAATATCACCTTTATTTTCAAGAGATACATGACTTAGTAACCGGTGACTTATTTTGTGTTGTGTTTGTAACACCCTCATTTGTATTAAATGTATCTTATAATTTAATTTATGGGTATTCACACATCAATTTTATGACTTTTCATTCAAGGGCATTATGATTGAAAAGTTACCAAATTAGTAAAATAGTTTTGTCTGAAGTTGCCTTGTTTGAGACACATTTTTTATGAAGATAAATTGTTTTCCTTGAGTATATACTTAAAATATGAATTTCATATAATGGATATCCATAATTTATTGATATTTAAATATTCAATTAAATTAAATTTCGTACATGGAGTGTATTATCCCAATTTACCTTGTTTTAAGAGTTTATTGAAACAATCTCATCCCTTTTTATGATTCTTTATGTTTATGCTTCCTATGATGAAATAATATGATCCATCTCTCAAAAACAACAAAGATTTTCCATATACAATTTCTATTCATGATAAATACAAGATTAGTATCATTTTCATACTCTTTGGTACATAATATAATGTTTTATTTAAAAATTAATTGTCCCTCTCTTTGGTCAAGAATATATTATCTTTAAAAACCATGTTTTCAAAAATTCTTTCAAAAGATACATGAATCCAATTATTATGGAAAAGGATTTTAAAAACGTTTTATTGTTTTGAATTATTTTTTTATAAATTCTCATGTCCGTATTTAAAGACAACTTTTTCAAAAAGGTTTTATTTTTTAAAAAGAAATTTCAATGCTAGAATGATATTTCAATCAAGAAATGTTTTTAAAATATATTTTAAAAAATTTCCCATATAATATATCATCTTTTAGAGTTATCCATGCCATTCTATGGATATTATTCAATGTTTCCATTTATTTTAATACACATAATTCATTACATTTGGATTTAACATTGTTCATGAAACCCATTTTTCTATCACGGGTTATATTCTTTAGAATCCAAATTCTTTTCAAGTGTAATGTTTAGAAGGAAATTATAATGAAACCTATTTTTCATAGGTTATGTTATGATTAAATTATTATAATACCTATTTCGTTACATAGATTAAGATATCATTTTTTATAGTCTTGTGGAATATGTATTAATGATTTCAATATGAGATGGATGGGACCTATATCTCCCTCCAATACATTGTGTAAATATTTATATATCACGAGATAGAAAAATATGGTCATTGGAATTATCATTGACTACTAAGATGGATATGGGAGTGAACCATGACTACCAATATGGTATGGGGAGTGGACTCATGCTACTAATGTAGACATGGGAGAGAAACATGACTACAAATATAGTATGGTAAGTGGACAAAAAATACAAAGATTGTCTTGGTTGCGATTCCATGGCTACATTGGAAATCAAGTTATATACAGATGTGTTTTCCATAATTCCATGTTTTATTATAATGTCATTATTTCATGGATTATGTTATTTTTTTCCTTTTGATTCATGTATTAGGAACTGTAATTTTTTATTCCACGATTCAAGTATACGATCTTTTATATCCAGGATTTGACCTTATATTTTCATGATAATGTTCTCATACCCATTTTATCATGACTATGCTCATATATATCCCATGTTTACCCTAACTAAGCATTAGAGCTCACCCCATACTTACGTTTCTAATCAAATGATAATGAATAAACTTTTTAGGTAGAACTACTAATGGTGTTGATCTTTATGAGAGATTTTGAATATCATTCACCACAGTGGAGTATTTTGATTCCACATTTCTAATGATAGTAAAATATTTTGGTCCTTGGACATTAATAATTTAAATATACTGAATTTTTATCTAAAACGGTGTAATATCAATTTATGATAAGACTAGGTTACTATAAAAATGATATGAGGAGTGAACTCATGCTACTAAGATGGCCATGGGAGTGAAAAATGACATCTAATATGGTTTGTGGAATGAACTCATGCTACTAAGATGGAAATGTGAGTGAACCATGACTACCAAGATGGTATGAGGAGTGAACTCAAGCTACTAAGATGGACAATGGAGTAAACCATTACTACCAAGATGGCATCATGAGTGAACACATACAACCATGATGGTCTTGGAATTAAAAATATTTATTATAATTTCTTGTAGGGAAGTTCTTTTCTTCAAATGTCATTCTCATTATTGATACTATTTTTCGTGTTATGCTTATAGAATCCCTTTATATAGCTTTAATAAGGATCTATGGATACCAAATATTATGTTTACATTCTTCTATTTATGGTTAATTGTATTAGGTATAAGTTCTAAAATAAGAGATTTTTATGGTAGATGTTTAGGATCTTTCACCATGATAAGATATTTTATCAAGTTACCAATCACACTATAAAATTACAGTCCTCAGGTAAGTATTATTGTAATATTCAAAATATTTAACTTAAATGGTGTAATATCTATGTATGATTATGCTAGTACACTATAATTAGAAGAAAACTAAGGATATATTATACATTTAGAAATAATGATGAGAAATATTTAGTGATATCCCTATGAATATTCCAATGGATATTTCTAGGGATGTCTATATAGATAAGTATAAGGATGAGTCAATATTTAGGAAAATGTCTGAGAATTTTGGTAAAGGATAAATTTAGTGGTTTCCTATAAATATATCCTTGTTTTGGTGATTCAAGTGGATATGAATATGGCATAGATGTACCTATGGGAAACATATTCTTCATGAAGTTCCATGCCTGACTAGGGGTATTATAGTACACGGAAACATGCCATCCTGCAAACCTAGTTCGACAGTCTCCCAGGATATGCATTAGAAATTCACAAACTCATCGTGAACAACTATTATGAATTTAAATATTGGATAACTATGAATAACCTAGGATATACTAATGGTGTCAAAGATTATAGATATATGATCCAGGATTTAGGCACACTATTTGTAACATCCCAGGTAAATAAAGAATAAATTTTTTTCATATTTATTAATATTTTTGAATTAAATATATATTTTATATTAAAGGGGATGCAATGTTCGATGACATACCTGATACAAAATAATAGATTTCATTGAAATATTACGTAGCATAAGACGTTGAGTTGCACTGAAAAATAATATATTATTATTATTATATTAAATGTTCATTAATGCCTAGCCGTTGTAATAGTGGGAATGAACGGAACTAACTAAAAAAATATTATACATGTCTTTTAAAAGTTTTTACATTTATCCTATAATTTTTAGAGGCTAAATATAATAAAGAATATGATTTTATGCATAAATACACTAATATTCTTTAAAATGTCAATTTACCACCTTTTAATGGTAAACCCTTTTTAATCTAGTTTTTTCACTTTTATATGTTCTATTTGAAAAAAATATAATTCTTATTTATAATAGGGATATCAAAATTCACATTGGGTAAAATTGTAGAATTTATCTGACAAAATTAAATTTTTGATTAATTGTGTAAAATACCGTATTTTAATTCAAAACTGCCTTTTAATTTGATTTATTTATATAGTTATATTATATTTTTAATTTGAATTAAAGTTTAATTAGATTATATTTTTATCATTTATTCTATTTTTGGTCATTGTAATTAATTTCAAATTGAAATTGGACATAAACAAGTGTCAATCTTTTAATAGTTAATATTTCTTAAAAACAAATATTTTGTTTTGACCGCAAAAATTAATTTAAAATTAATTAATCCAACATCTATGTGATGAATATGGTAAAATAGAGATCATTTATGAATTCAGAATATCAAATATATATTTGGCTGATATTTTGGTATTTTTCTAAAAAACATCAATTTTTAATGAATAGTGAAGCCACTAAGTAGTAATTAAAAACTGACTTTTTCATTAAAATGAAATTTTACCGCTTCTATGAATTTAATTTATAAAAACCTATATAAATGGTTGTTATTATCATGTAAAATGTGCTTCAATAAGATGAAAATATTTTTTGATGAATAGTAACTGCTGACTTTTATTTACCATGGTTAATGGTAATAGGGTAATTCAAGGTAAAAAGAATATCATAATAATACATAATTACCTTAAAAATTATCATTTATTTATTGGATGAGTCATGAACGACCATGGGAATCCTTGGGTATATTATGGGACCCCATGAAGCCACTAAAGAGTTATAATGATACTTTATTTTTAGTAATTTAATGTAAACACAAAAATAACAAAAATAGATATCTTTTATTACATTAATTTTTAAATAAGGATATAAAAGTTATCTATTAAACTATAACAATTCATTGGAAAGATAAAATAAATTACTACATCATGGTATATCGTTTTATGATTTTTATACATCAAATAAATGAAATTACATATGACACAATAATGATACAATGCTTATCAGATTAATAAATGATTTAAATAAATAATATTATAAACATTAAAATAATATCCAAAACCAATCCAATTATTATCAGATGATTTTATTTCGACCATGAGTTGTCTTGTCTTCAATGTTAATGAGTTTTGTATCTTTAGAATCCCAAGATAATAATATAATAATATAATATTTTCACACTTTTCTAAAGATCCCCCCCCCCCTTTATAAGAAGCCCACACATCTATCACATTCCTCGTACTTCTCAAGCCCCTTGGATCGTAAATACGTTGCACAAATAATCTCTATTGATCCCTATTTTCCACCTAGAATCCTTACCTTAGGCATAAGTCACATTATGTAAACCTTTTGGTTTTTTCCTATTGGAGATACCCAATTTAAAGGTAATGTCTTCTCCTAAGTTCTTTTGTTTTATTTTTATTCTCCAACCAACTAAACCCTTTATATTACATTTATTTATAACCAAAACAGTATTATCAATATAATAGGTTGTTTTTATGAGATGTATTAGAGCTGTACTTACACAGAGCTCCATTTAATGGGAAAAGAACATAATGTTTATGTGGATAGCAAACTAACACCTCACGAAACGATGATTGTTCAATTTTCTCCTACCGAATCTCATTGTCGCCATTAAGATGAAACTATATTTATATATGATAAATATTATGTTTGTTTTATTTAATCTACTTTATTTTTCATTAATATAATACCTTTATGGTTTCCGTTATGGGTAAACGTGATAATTTCATTTTAGGAAATGCGGACTACCGCCCCGTCAAAGTGATATGACTCATTAATTCCTTACGTGGGACATATAAAGGATAGAGTTAATGATATTATATATGATATTATACTGGAATTATAATATACCTATCTCTCATTATGTTTTAAGTCCATTAAAACATAAAATTGAAATGAATGTCGCGTCCATGCATACGTACGGCTTACCGTCCCCAAGAACGGTGCATTTCATTTCTTATCTCCAAATGTTATGTACTATTATAAATACATATATATACTAGATATATATAATATATATTATAGATAAATCATTAATATGATTCTAGAGATAATTTATGTTCTACCACATGGACTATTTATAATTATTAGAATTTTATTTTTGACCGATGTTCCAAACATCGACAAAATGTCTGATATGAACTCAGATAATTAAATAATTGTTATAGCAGGGTAATAATTGACATGAAAGTAATAATAAAAATGAAGAAAGGTTCTTAAGAATCTATAAATTATCTTTATATTATTATTCAGGAGATTAAAGAATGATCGACTCTAGTCAGACACGAGATAAGGGGTTTCTTATCTCACTTTTAATTCTGTGGGATTTCAATTGTTTGCCACTTTTTTTTGAATGTGGTGTATTGTGTACTGTAATTTGATATATATAATTATGATTCTATTTATATTCATGGTATTCAGTTATTCTTTTGGTGGTTGTTAACTTTTGGTCATACGACTCGTTTGATTAGAACGTGGTAAGGGGTTTGTATCTCACTTTTTATTCCTGCGAGATTCATGCTACATTTGACACTATCTCCTTTTATGTGCTATATATACTACTAATTATTATATTATTTATATAACATAGATTAATTTATATGTATTTTCATCTTCATTTTATGATATTTCTTTCATGTGGTGTATGTTTTTTATGTCACCAAATCTGTAAGGGAACTATTTAACCCAATTTTTATTCCTTGGGTTAATCTTGAAATTCTCAATTATTCCATGATATGATTATGTCTCGAATCACTTTTTATTTATTTATGTTTTAATTTACACTCCCTTTATGTTGATATAATTTTTATACACATAATCACTCCATTTATAAATTCACAAGTCATCAATATGACCTTGATAAGAGTAATTTTAACTCAATTTCCATTCATTGAGTTAAACATCAAAGTAATTGGTTTTGTCTTAAAAATAACATGTGTAAATGTCCTATGACTTATTAACACATAATATACAATCATATTTACTGTATTACTATTTTCATACATTATTATGTAATGGATTTATCCTTAATCTAAGGATATAATTTTTATAAGCGATTTAGTCTCAGTTTACATTCCATCGAGACTTCATGGTTGTTATGCACCAATTCACTCTTATAAGGTGTATATACTTTCATCTTTCATATTATACCATGAATCATTTTATTCTCATGATATTAGAACGTTCTGATTAAATGATATTCCTCAATTATTTTTATTCAAATGTCTGCAACTACCCCAAGCCCACCTCAATAGGCCAGGGGCTGGCGACTAGCGCCGAAGGTACAAAAACTCGAGGAGGCCTTTTCCAAAGTACATGTACACACGCACATAGAAAACTCAATGAAAAAGTGCAGAGTAAAAAAGGAAAAGGAAAGGGAAACTGCTATAAATAAACCACAATGTGCATCGATCTCTAACAGTACAAAGTACAATGCTGAAAGGAAAATGGGGAAAAACACGTTCCCAACCAGAAAAGTTTCCACAACCCGGTAATAGGTATACAAAAATGAAATGGTTGATGGGTATCCCATCTGGAACCAAGCCACGACCACCGCACGTGGTTCATGCTCCCAAGCTCCTACGCTCCACTGAAGTCACGCTCCACCTGTCTGTCGCCTACAAGGGCACACCAAGTGCAGGCAAAGCCCAAGCAGGGGTGAGTATAAAAATACTCAGTAGGATACCCCGATGGCTTGAGGGAGCAACAAAAGAGTTACCGAAGGGTGAGCAGTAGAGAGAACATGAAAAGAAATGGAGTACAATAGAGAGTGCAGTAAAGAGTAACAGTTCAACTCAACAAGATAGTGGTAGAAGACGCGTCCTAACACAAGGAGCTGGAAAGGGTGAGAAGACGAAATTCCCGTTGAATCTTCGCTACCTATAGCAGGAGAGTAGACTTGTCCAACCATGAGAAGCTAGACATGGAAAGCACATGGCATACCCCGTGCGTCTTCGCCTCTCCTGGAAAGAGAGTAACCAAACCCAAGAAGTTGGTTCTGGAACAAGGTATATACATCCATATGCTCTGTCAAGAAACCCGAACAACGTCGTAAGGGGATCTCCATCCCGTAGCTCAGCCCAAGAGAGTCACCAACAGTCCCAGAAGAAACACCATCGATTCCCAGCATCCCGCACGTGTTCCCCGAACCTCAAGCCAAGGGGCTCAATCACCACACCTTGACACTATCCACTTTGGGCGGCACTGACTAGCCCGCATGGTTTTAGATCGCGTCACAGGAACGCGTCTTAGTGGGGAAACTGCCCCTTGTTCTTGAGAGTTCTGGGGGAACATCAAACCACAAATCCTCACTGCCCTGCAGTCGAGAGGTCTCCACAAAGTCAAGTCGTTCCATCACCGACCCGTACAACCAAGGGTCCCGCTCCAGTGGTCACGGAGGTAATCCACAAATGAGCCTAGTAGTAAGGACTGAGTCTGGAATTCCAACGGATGACCCACTACCCAGCCCCGCTGGAGGGTAATTCATATCCAGATATAGGATGACCCACTTCCCAGCCCTGCTGGAGGGTAAACTCCAACACATCATCAAGCGACCCACTACCCATCCCCGCTGGAGGGTAAACCATATTAAGATACTGGGTGACCCACTGCCCTGCCCTACTGAAGGGTAAACCATAACACATAATCCGAAAACCCACTGCCCAGCCCCGCTGGAGGGTAGACCTTAATAAATCATCTGGTGACCCACTGCCCAGCCCCACTGGAGGGTAGACCAGGAATAAGTCGACAGGCGAACCACTGCCCAGCCGTGCTGGAGGGTAGACCTGGAACTAGACGATAGGCGACCCACTGTCCAGCCTTGCTGGAGGGTAGACCCTAAGAGGTCATCGGGTGACCCACTTCCCAGTCTCTACTAGAGGGTAGACCCTAAGTGAATCGGGTGACCCACTGCCCAGTCTCCGCTGGAGGGTAAACCCTAGAAGCCGATAAGTAACCCACTGCCCAACCCCGCTGGAGGGTAAAACTCAGAACTGCTCTGGCCATATCCACTGGAGGGTACAACACTGGCTAACCAAAAACGGAGTGGGTATCGGGCAAACCACCCAACTCCAGAACAACTCACCCAAAAGAAGTTTAGCACCTGCTCCATCACTGGGTGTCACTAGCACCGCTACCGGCCAATCCATCGAGAACGAAATGAGGGGGAGACCACTCAACCCTGCTGGTCAACAAACGAGCACCGAGCCAGGGGAAAAACTCCACCCTTCAAGTCAAACAAACACATAGAGGGACCCTCTACATCATGAGAGGTCAAAGTACGCAAAGCAGAACACGACACGCACATGGGGCCCACACGACGTGTGTCCCCAAGTCAACCCCAACCAAGCGCACGAACATCTCAGGTACAAACCACACGTACCTCCAAGTGCTCCCGTATACTCCCAGAGTATACCTCGTTCTAGACCATAGGCTATCACGCACACGGCACCCAACGTCAACACGAAGGCATGACATAAAAACTCCAACCTATCACCTCATCGGCTGAGGCACAACCAACCACATCTCATGAACCATTTATATCAGTTTCCCAAGAGTGCGCGATCACACGCCAAGGGTCCGCTACAAACAAGGTAGGGAGAACCACCACTGGAGCACCTTCCATGCTTCCACTTTTAAGAAGATCGCATAAGAGGCTCTGCAAAACCAAACGGGTCACACTATTGTAATCCTCATAGAAAAACTTGCGAGATCTACTACTTACTCGCCTCCAAAGGATATCCGAAGGAAAAGTCACCAACACTGCCTCACGCCCGAACAACACCCCGTGATCCTGAGCCTCGGCACCAAAAATAGTCGAGCGCATCGCACCAATGCGATCCCCTCGGGAAAACATGTCAAAAGCACTACTCACATGAGTGCAACAAATATCTAGAGAAATAGGTGCATTCCGGCGCACCGCACACGAGCGGTGCTTCGTGGGACCTGCATCCCAGTCCTGAAACTCAATGAATGGTTCGTACCGTTGCGATCCTCTCAAAAAAGCACACAAGATGGACTATTCACTTGTCCAAAATGGTCGCCTGGTGGTAAAGCTGGAAATCACCGTCAACTCCCGAAACGGCCCTAGTGGGGCCCGCACCATCGTGCGGAATTACAGCGGGCAGACTGCGCCAACGCAATGCCCTCGGAAAAACACCCCACATTGACTGCTCGCACGCCCCGAACGGACGTCCGAGGATAACGTTGCTAAAAGATGCACGCATCTCAAAAGACGGGCCACAGGGCCCACGCCTCAACTCTGGCTTCAACGCCCGGAACAACCCTGGAAACCACCACCTCGATGTCAGGCTTCCAATGCTACTGACAGCACTTAAATCGTTCGTTGGACACGTCTGCGCCGTCCAAAACCAGAACCCCCCGGGATGACGTCAATTCACTTAAAGACGTGTTGTGCCTTCAAGCCCCCCTTGTTTCTGGAATTAAAAATTCCAAAAACCATCTCAAAATATTCGTCGTAATTTAAGGTGCACGTCACCGCAGACGGTGCCCAAATACGACACCCGGTTTATGACTTATATAAAAAAATAACTATAATAATAAAATTATTTTTATTATTATTTTAACATATATTTCATTTTTAATTTCCCCCTTTTTCTTTAAACTCGCGGCACCCTCTTTTTTTCTTTCTGTATTTTTGATATCCAGACCGGCCATCGGCCGGTCTTCTTCTCCCGACAGGACCCACAGCGTGTGGGTCCTTGACGGCTAGCCGGGGTCCGTAGACCCCGGTCCCTTGACTCCACCGGCCGGCACAGCCGGCTGGCCTTCCGCGCCGCCTGCACGGGACGCCTGCGAACCAGCACTCCGCTGGCCTTCTCCGCGGAATCCCCTACTGACCCAGCACCGGCCTCTGCTGAATGGAGGTGCTTCGTCGCACTCGCGCCAACCGTCACCGCTCGACCGCCAGCCTCCACCTCGCCGCGGCCAGCCGCGCTCCCTGCTCGCTCGGAAGCCACCGCCGCTGACGCGGCCTCCGCAACTGCTCCGCCACGCCCGACTCACCGGACCGCCACGCTAGACGGCCAGAGCACCCAAAACCGGCCAGAAAACCTCAAAAAACCGCTGTTTTCGGCGGACGACTACGAGTGCGTCAGGACTCGGATTTTAGAACTGAAACAAGTGATGGGAAGAGAAAAAATTCTAATACGCATTCATGTGGTTCGTTCGAAAATCAAACAACAATTAGATGCTAAAATTTGAATTCAAAGGAGGTCCGAGAATAAAAACGCAACAAAAAAAACCTCCTACCTCTTGAGCATTGCCTGGAGCTTCACGGGCGATCCGCCACCGCATCGTCGCCATGCCGGAGCTGCCTTGCCAGAGGGGAGGAGGAGAGGAGGTGCTTCTCCTCCTTGGGAGCTGTTGTTGCCAGGGGAGAAGAGGGGAGGAAGGGGAAGGGGTGTTTAAATAAATTAATTAAAAATTTATTAAATTCAACCCCCAATTTATCCTACGCTCGAAACGCCCGATGGGGTCGAGGTTAAGCCTCCCCTTGGGTAAACACCACCTCTTGATCACAATGGCGGTCTCATAATTTTAATCTGATACCCCATTCAAAAGTTATTAATCTTAGCATCTGAGGCCGCCAAATTACGAAAACGCCCCTGGGGACATTTTTCACAAATGGCCCGCGCCCGCGAAACTTATACCCCAAATAGGGTAAACGGCATGCTCCGAACTCAACGGTGCCATCGGTTTTCCAATCCGAGCCACCGTTTATAAGATACATGCGGTTCAACATTAAACGAATAAGTTAATTAATTAATTTATCCGTTTAACGCTCCTAAAGCGAGTGAAGGGTCCAAACGTCCCGCGCCGACAAGTTTTATGTTGTTCCTAGGGTGAACACCCCATTCCGGAATCATCCATACACTCGAATCTCTGATCTGAAGCCAATTTTAGGAGTTATCCCATTTATTTATCAATTCCAGTGTAAATGCACTGAAAATTTAATTCCGACCACTCCGGGTCTCGGAATCGCACGCCATCTGAAGGCGCTACTCTGGAATATCACCAAGAATATTCCAAAGTCTTTCACAGAAAAAACTAGGTTCTTACATCATTCCCTACTTCAAGAATTTCTTCCCTGAAAAGATAAACTAGGGAGAAACACAGGGTACTAAGCCCACACCTAGCTTTCCCATACCCAGGAGAACCCACACATAGCTCTGCGTCACCGCTCACAGACCAAAGGATTGAACTATTCAGGCGAGGTCGGCCCTTGCCGATGTCATGCACCCACTCCAAACATTGGGGTTAGGGAAAGGAGATAGGGTACCTCGCCATCCCTTTGCACGGTCTCAAACGGCCCGAAGGCCCTCGGGGGTAGATCTCCTCCCCGGTCGAACCTCTGCATCGCACACCGCGACTAGAATCACCCCTTGCACCTGGAACAAGGCCCGGTGATTCCCCCCTTCAGAATATCCATATGGTGAAACAACCAAGGATATCTGGCCATGAAAGGTTCCATAGTCGATGCTCTATTACATGCTCAGAAGCAAAGGAGTAAACACCGTCGATGAAAGGAATAGGTCTCACGCCTTTTTCCTTACCAACACAGGGTTACACCTGACGCCCTGCATCACCCTAGTAACACCTCAAACAATGAGCAGGGAGAAAATCCTTTCACACACAGAGCCTAACAATTCTACGGAAAGAAGTAGAAGAGTCGCAAGAGGTACCTCTCACCATCCCATGCTCTGCAGAATCGAAGACATCCAAAGCTCGCAGCTACCCGCGGTCCCAACCGTCAGCTCCCGAAGCCTGACGTGGTCTGCCTAGTGGTGATGGGGAGATCTCGTAATGTCATCCTCCACTACCAACTCCTCTCGCTCCTCTGCTAGCACCACCTCTCTGGGTACTACTTCGATCATGGCGTGGCCTCTGTCGTGGTGGTGTGCCTGCTACCTGCCCGAAGCTCTCAGCAACTCGGGTCGGGCAGTCTCATGCCATGTGACCTCGCCCATCACAAGCATAGCACTGGTGCTCCCTGGGATGCCCTGGTGCCCTCCGACACCACTGTGTTGTACGAACTTGGCCCGAGATCCACTCACGGAAGGGCATCCTCGGCTGAGGCCCTGTACCTTTTCGCCATAGTGGTATACGACCACGTCTACGAAAACGTCAGTGGGAAGGCCACCTGCATCGAGATCATGTCCTTCGGCGCCTGCTAGCTACGGCAGACGTCCCGGAACCGTCGCGCCCACTGCCACTACCAACCGAAAAACATGACAGGAATCCCTCTATCACCAGCGCCTGCTCTAGCACCCCGACATATGTGGAAATGCCCAAGAGTACTATGATAGCACAGATCTCTCGGTGGAGACCCTGCTCAAACTTCCACGCTCGGAGGTTGTTGTCATGGTCCAGGTCTGCGTAAAAGCGTGCACGGTCTGCAAAACTAGCCGCGTACTCGGCCACCGTCATCCCTCCCTGCTGAAACTGCAGGAGATCCTGAATCAGAACAGAGCGCAAGCAGGAGGGACAAAACTCCTCACAAAACAACAACTGAATTTAGTCTCACGAATGTGATGAATCTTCAAGAAACTGAGTCACCAGAATCCACCAACGCTGAGCTGCTCCATGAAAAATGTTGACTGCCAAAGCCACTCTCTGATCTGTCGGTATCTGCACAAGCCTGAAATGGCGAACCACTGCCTCGAGCCAAACCTCTGCTACCTGAGGGTCTGGCTCACCACTGAACCTTAGCAGTCTCTGCCGCTGGAACTCACGAAGCGCGCTCAAGCTCATCCCGCTCTGCTGAAACTGCCTGCTGCTCAATAGGTGGGGGTCCTGCTACCGGCTCACCCAGAGAAAGGGGCTCGCATGATGGGTCCTAGACTGTGGCCTCATATCTCACAGGGTCTTCATCACGAGCCAAAGCTGGTATCCCGGCTGACTGTCCTCGCGGAGACATCCTGAAAATTATCAAGGAGTGCTGCGGTCAGATGAGCATATATGTATATACCAATAGCAATGAGGGGGAGCTGACTCATGAAGGACAGTCAAAGACTCAATCCTATGTGATTCACAAACAAATATTTCCCTGCAACAAGTGTCTCATCATGATGAGTCGACAAGCGGGTTATCAAGGTCCTAGTGAATGGATACGTCAGCCTCCGTACCATCATTGGACTCCCTGGCCTGAGAGCCGCTCTCGAGACACGTTAACACTGTTACCCTAAATCCCAACCAATTCCTCTTTTAGGGACATTCGAACAATGTCCCATGGACTGAACAAGCTCTGATACCACTTTGTCACGACCTAACCCTACCCGGGCTCGACCCGCAACTACCCCAAGCCCGCCTCCATAGGCCAGGGGCTGGCGACTAGCACCGAAGGCACAACAACTCGGGGAGGCCTTTTCTTGAGTACATGTACACACGCACGCAAAAAACTAAATGAAAAAGTGCAGAGTAAAAAAGGAAAAGCAAAGGGAAATTGCTATTAATAAACCACAATGTGCATCGACCTCTAACAGTACAAAGTACAGTGATGAGAGGAAAAAGGGGCAAAACACGTTCCCAAACAGAAAAGGTTCCACAACCCAGCAATAGGTAAACAAAAAGGAAACAGCTGACGGGTCTCCCACCTGGAACCGGCCACGACCACCGCACGCGGTCTAAGATCCCATGCTCCTACGCTCCACTGAAGTCACGCTCCACTTGTCTGTTGCCTGCAAGGGCACACCAAGTGCGGGCAAAGCCCAAGTAGGGGTGAGTATAAAAATACTCAGTAGGATACCCCGAAGGCTCGAGGGAGAAACAAAAGAGGTAACGAAGGGTGAGGAGTAGAGCGAAAAGGAAAAGTAAAGGAGTACAACAGAGAGTGTAGTAAAGAGTAACAGCTCAACCCAACAAGAGAAAGGTAGAAGACTCATCCTAACACAAGGAGATAGAAACGGTGAGAAGACAAACTTCCCATTGATTCTTTGCTCCAAATAGCAGGTGAGTAGACTCGTCCAACCATGAAAAGCTAGACACGGAAAGCACGTGGCATACCCCGCGCGTCTTCGCCTCTCCTGGAAGGAGAGTAACCAAACCCAAGAAGTGTGTTCTGGAATAAGGTATATACATCCATATGCACTGCCAAGAAGCCCGAAAAATGTCGTAAGGGGATCTCTATCCTGTAGCTCAGCCCAAGAGAGTTGCCAATAGTCCCATAAGAAACACCATCGATGCCCAGCATCCCGTACATTTTACCCGAACTGCAAGCCAAGGGGATCAATCACCACACCTTGACACTATCCGCTTTGGGCGGCACTGACTCACCCACACGGTTTTAGATCGCGTCACAAGAACACGTCTCAGTGGGGAAAGTGCCCCTCGTACTTGAGAGTTCTGGGGGAACGTCAAACCACAACTTTTCATTGCCCCGCAGTCGAGAGGTCTCCTCCAAGTAAAGTTGTTCCATCACCGACCCGTACAACCAAGGGTCCCGATCCGGTGGTCACAGAGGTAAGCCACAGACTATCCTAGTAGTAAGGACTAAGTATGGAATGCCAACGAATGACCCACTGCACATCCCCGCTAGAGGGTAATTCATAACCAGATATCGGGTGACCCACTGCCCAGCCCTGTTGGAGGGTAAACTCCAACACATCATCAAGCGACCCACTGCCCAGCCCCACTGGAGGGTAAACCATATTAAGATACTGGGTGACCCACTACCCAGCCCCGCTGGAGGTTAAACCATAACACATCATCCAGCGACCCACTACCCAGCCCCGCTGGAGGGTAGACCTTAATACATCATTTGGAAACCCACTGCCCAGCCCTGCTGGAGGGTAGACCTGCAATAAGTCGACATGCGACCCACTACCCAGCCGTGCCGGAGGGTAGACCTAGAACTAGATGACGGGCGACCCACTGCCTAGCCGTGCTGGAGGGTAGACCCTAAGAGGTTGTCTGGTGATCCACAGACCTTTCTTTGCTGGAGGGTAGACCCTAAGTGCGTCGGGTGACCCACTGCCCAGTCTCCGCTTGAGGGTAGACCTTAGAAGCCGATGAGTAACCCACTACCCAGCCCCGCTGGAGGGTAAAACATAAAACTACTCTGGCCATATCCACTGGAGGGTACAACACTGGCCAACCAAACAGGGAGTGGGTATCACGCAAACCACCCAACTCCAGAACAACTCACCCAAAATAAGTTCAGCACCGGCTCCATCACTGGGTGTCACTAGCACCGCTACCGGCCAATCCATCGAGAATGAAACCAGGGGGAGACCACTCAACCCCGCTGGTCAACAAAAGAGCAATGATCCAGGGGAAAAACTCCACCCTGCTGGTCAAAAAAACAAACAGAGGGACCCTCTATGTCGTGAGAGGTTAAAGTACACAAAGCAGAACACGACATGCACATGGGGCCCACACGACGTGTGACCCCAAGTCAAACCCAACCAAGTGCACGAACATCTCAAGTACAAACCACACGTACCTCCAAGCGCCCCCATATACTCCCAGAGTATACCTCATTCCATCCCATAGGCTATCGTGCACACGGCACCCAACATCAACGTGAAGGCGTGACATAACAACTCCAACCTGTCACCTCATCGGCTGAGGCACAACCAACCACATCTCATGAACCATTTATATCACTCTCCCAAGAGTGCGCGATCACACACCAAGGGTCCTCTATAAACAAGGTAGGGCGAACCACCACTGTAGCACCTTCCATGCTTCCACATTTAACAACATCGCGCAAAAGGCTCCGCACAACCAAACAGATCACACCGTTTGTAATCCTCGTGAAAAAACACACGAGATCGACTACTTACTCACCTCCAATGGATATCCGATGGAAAAGTCACCAACACCGCCTCACGCCCGAACGATGCCCCATGATCCCGAGCCTCGGTACCGAAAACAGTCGAGCACATCGCACCAATGCGATCCCCTAGGGAAAACATGTCAAAAGAACTACTCACATGAGTGCAACGGATATCCGGAGAAAAAGGTGCATTCCAGCACACCACACACGAGCGGTGCTTCGTGGGACCCACATCCCCATCCCGAAACTCAACGAACGGATCGTACCATTGCGATCCTCTCGAAAAAGCACACAAGATGTACTATTCACTTGTCCAAAACGGTCGCCTGGTGATAAAGCTGGAAATCACCATCAACTCCCGAAACGGCCCTAGCGGGGCCCGCACCATCATCCAGAATTACAGCGGGCAGACTGCGCCAAAGCGATGCCCTCGGAAAAAAACCCAACATCGACTGCTCGCACGCCCCAAATGGACGTCCGAGAAAAACGTCTCTAAAAGCTGCACGTAGCTCAAAAGACCGGCCGTGGGGCCCGCACCCCAACTCTGGCTTCAACGCCCAGAACCACCATGGAAACCTCCGCCTCGACGCCATGGTTCCAACGCCGCTGATGGCGCTTAAATCGGTCATCAGATGCGTTTGCGCCGTCCAAAACTAGAACCCCCCAGGATGACGTAAATTCACTTAAAGACATTTTGCGCCTCCGAGCCCCCCCACATTTCGGGAATTAAAAATTCCTGAAACCATCTCAATGTATTTGTCGTAATTTAAGGAGCACGTCACCACAGACGACGCCCAAATTCGACACCCGGTTTATGACTTATATAAAAAAATAGCAATACTAATATTATTATTATTATTATTATTATTATTTTAACTTATATTTCATTTTTAATTTCCCCATTTTTTTTAACCCACAGGGCCCTCTTTTTTTCTTTCTGTTTTTTTTATATCCAGACCGGCCATCGACCGGTCTTCTTCTCCCGAAAGGACCCGCAGCGTGCGGGTCCTTGATGGGCAGCCGGGGTCCGTAGACCCCGGTCCTCCCTCGCCTCCACCGGCCGGCACAGCCGGTCAGCCTTCCGCGCCGCCTGCACGAGACCCCTGTGAACCAACACTCCGCTGGCCTTCTCCGCGACATTCCTGCTGACCCAGCACCGGCCTCCGCTGACGGGAGGTGCTCCGCCACACTCGCGACAACCACCGTCGCTCGACCGCCAGCCTCCTCCTCACCACAGCCAGCAGCGCTCCCTGATCGCTCAGAAGCCGCCGCCGCTGACCCGGCCTCCACCACTGCTCCGCCATGCCCGACTCGCCGGACCACCGCGCGAGACGGCCGGAGCCCCAAAAACCGGCCATAAAACCTCCAAAACCCGCTGTTTTCGGCGGACGACTGCGAGTGCTTCGGGACTTAGATTTTAGAACCAAAACAAGCGATGGGAAGAGAAAAAATTCTAATACGCATTCATGTGGTTTGTTCCAAAATCAAACAACAATTCGATGCTAAAATTTGGATTCAAAGGAGGTTCGGGAATAAAACACAACAAAGGAAAACCTCTTTCCTCTTGGGCGTTGCCTGGAGCTTCACATGCGATCTGCCGCCGCGTTGTCGCCTTGCCGGAGCTGCCTAGCCGGAGGGGAGTAGGAGAGGAGGAGATTCCCCTCCTTTGGAGCTGCTGGCTCCATGGGAGAAGAGGGGAGGAAGGGGAAGGGGTGTTTAAATAAATTAATTAAAAATTTATTTAATTCAACCCCCAATTTATCCCGCACCCGAAACGCCCGACGAGGTCGAGGTTAAGCCTCCCCTTGGGTAAACATCACCTCCCGAGCACAACAGCGGTCTCGGAATTTTAATCCGAGACCCCATTCAAATGTTATTAAACTTAGCGCATGAGGCCGCCAAATTACGAAAACGCCGCTGGGGCCATTTTTTACAAACGGCCCGCACCCGCGAAACTTATACCCCTCCTAGGGTAAACGACATGCTCCAAACTCAACGGTGCCCTCAGATTTCCAATCCGAGCCACCGTTTAAAAGATACCTATGGTTCAACATTAATCGAATAAGTTAATTAATTAATTTATCCGTTTAACGTTCCAAAAGCGAGCGAGGGGTCCAAACGTCCCACGCCGACAAGATTTATATCGTTCCTAGGGTAAACACCCCATTATGAACCCATCCGTACACTCGGATCTCTAATATGAAGCTCCTTTAGGAGTTATCCCATTTATTTAGCATATCCAGTGTGAATGCACTAAAAATTTAATTTCAGCCACTCTGGGGCTCGGAATCGCACGCCGTCTGAAGATGCTACTCTGGAATATCATCAAGAATATTCCAAAGACTTTCATAGCAAAAACTGGGTTCCCACAGTCCTATGACTTATTAAAAAATAATATAAAATCATATTGATTGTATTACTATTTTCATACATTATTATTTAATGGATTTATCCTTAATCTAAGGATACATTTTTTATAAGGGATTTAGTCTCAGTTTACATTTCTTCGAGACTTCATGGTTGTTATGCACCAATTAACTCTTATAAGGTGTATATACATTTCTGTGTCATATTATATCATCAATCCTTTTATTCTCATGATATTATATTGTTTTGATTAAATGATATTCCTCAATTATTTTTATTCAATCGTCTTCCATTTTTTTAAAAACTCCTTAACAAAAATATTGTTTTAAATGTTTTATAGATTTCATCTTCTAAATCCTTCTCACTAATGACCATGATTTAAATCTGGTTTTAAGGATAAAGTTTTATGAAAATTTTTAAATTACAATTTCTTTCAAAAGTTTCAATGTGTTATGGTGCACTTTGATTAAAAAATTACTTTATTAAAAGTTTTAAAATTTTTAATATGGTTTGATAAAACATTTGTTATGTCAATATCTTGAAATGATATATTGTGAATGCAATATGGAAATGTTATCTATACTTTTTGATTTTTTACGTGTAATTAATAAGTTATGGTTCTTGGGAATTGTTTACATATATATGTGGTTTCGTGATAATCCTAGGGTGGGTGAGCCCGAGGTAGCTCACTAATGCATTGGGTTACGTAACAGAGGTAAAAATTAATGTATATTATAAGAGATTTAAAGAATATACTATGATGGGTATTCCGATATAACTCCCTATGTAGATGTGATATCTACAATGTATGTATTTTATGTATGCCATAATTTACATTTATGATTTATGATATCTATGTGTTATTCATTAATCTTACATTTCCATGAGGTATGAACATATGTTTTGTATGTATATATGGACTAATGTTATTTTTCTTTATCTTATAACCCTTACTATGATTTTTATTCTCATCCCGTGTTTTGAATTTTTTTTATAGGACTTAAGGATAAATAGGGTCATGGGTGTGATAAAAGATAAGTCATGTTGTCTAAAACATATAACTAGAAACGAATCTTTTTAGGAGCTTTTATTTAAAAAAATGGAAACATAGTAGAATTGTCTACTTTGTAATTTTTCAGATAAAATTTAATAGTTATGGTCTAATTATCTAAAACTCTAAATCTTGAAAGATGCTCAATGTGAATTATTCATTAATTCATGATAAGGTAATGTTCTATGGCTAGGTCCTTAAAGATAGTATCAGAGGTCAGTTTAGATAACATTAGAGGTTAGGATGTTTCGTATGCATAAGTGACATTACCATAATGGTTAGGATTTTAGAAAGGGTCATAGTTATTTTAGATATTGTGAATGAGTTTAAGATAACATGAATAAATATATCTTAGTATTTACCCTCCTCATAATATATTATATGATGATTTTATAGATATACTCACACTTACATTTTTGGTGTCAGTAAATGGATGGATCTAGTAGGAACCAAAGTAATAGTGGATGCGAAGAAAACTATGATGGATTTCTGAATGAGCAACTCAATAAAATGGGAGATACAATGATAACTCTTGTGGTTATTCTCAACCAAATATATTGAGTCATGATTGACCACCTGAACCATAGTTATTTTTATATAGCATTGTATATAAGAGATACCAATCCCTACGAAAGTTCAGGTAATAATAATAATGGTATGTTTGTTCAAAAACATATGTGTGAAGCATGTGGAAATAAACACCTATGAAAATGATTCAATGGGATAAGAATATGAAATTGATGATGGAATGAAGGTCATAAGGAAAGAAACTTCCATGGAAAAAAGAATTATCCAGTTGAATCATGGAACGGGAAATAAGTTCACTATGAGGTATCAATTGAATGTTTTAAATGTGGTGTGTAGGGTCATTATACAAACTGATGTCCTACGAAGAATGTTAGAGAATGGGATCACCATCATTACACAAATAAATGTTTACCAATATCTAATTCCAATCTAATTGAGGATGAGGAAACTGTCAATTACTAATTAAATGTAAGGATTATTTCTTAACATATGTTTTGATAATATTTAATATTAGGATGGGATTCATGATTTTGTTTGTAGGTAATATGTATTTCAGAATAAGTTGGTAAAGAATGGTTAATGGATCATTAATAACATTGAATGTATAATGATTCAACATATAAGGGATTTATGAGTGATGGTATATTTTACGATGATAAAATTCCTAAAAATATTAAGGATATTTTCGATGATGGGAATACATTAAAAGACATTTTAAAGTATGTGTAACCCTATTCTTTGATATATAAAAATATAATTCAACAAATAATTATTTTTTCTTTTGATGTGTAATGGGATAATTTTATTTTGATGAATCTATGTTTTTATTATGGACATATGGTGATTTGGGTTCTTTATGGAAATGGTTATCCTATCATAGATAATATGTGATTTTTTTAATTACACTTCAGTATGAGACATTAAGAGTAGTCGATTTTATTTTGAGATAAACATGAGATTTTCTTTGGTAGACTATGTGATTAAATCCATCTGTGTTTTGGGTTATAATCTTAGTTTTGGTTACATTGATGAATCTTAAGGACAGTTGTTTATTGAATGGTCTTTTCGGATCTTTGGGTATTGTTTGTCAAATTTTGGGGATTAAGAGTGGTATTTCTTTTTATAAAGTATTATCAATTTTTAGGGATTATTTGATCTGGTACTAAAACTTTTTGGTTTTTATTGATGTCTAATGGTAGTGGAAATATATAGTTCATCTATTGTGGATTATTTAATACTCTAGATGTTGATTCTAGATATTTTAATTTGACCAAGTTAGTATGAATACACATTTTTTGGAGAAGATATGAGTTTGTGGTAGAAATTTAGTAAAGGATGAAATTCTACATGAAAATTAAGTATATTTCCTTCTGTTTATTTATAAAGAACATAAATAAATTCCTTCAATTTTTGAAATGTAAATAAAAACAAAAACATTTTCTGTTATCTTTTCCTATTGTGGAATAAAAGATTATTTAACCCATTACATGTTTGTAATTTTTTTGTGGTTAACTTTCTCCTAATCATGTTTTCCACCACTCTCCATCAAACATTGATAGTTTTTTATCTTCCATATCTATGTTTTCAACCATTGAATCCTATTATTGGATATCTCGAGTGAACTTTTTATTTCTCTTTATTTTATTAAAAGTTATTTTTATTGACTCTTTTTCTGATATGGAACGTTCATTGATGCTTCCAATCACAATATTAAAAATGTGAGGACATAGTTCCAAAAAGGGGGGAAGGATGAAAAATCCCAGGTAAATAAAGAATATAAACATTTTTCTATTTGTTAATATTTTTTAATTAAATATTAATTTTACTTTCAATGGGATGCTATGATTGATGGCGTACCTAATACACAACAATGAATTTTTTTTGAAATCTTACGTTGTGCACAACGTTGAGTTGTACTAAAAAATAATATAATATTATAATTATTTTAAGTGATAGTTAATTCCTAGACATTGTAATGGCAGGAATGAATAGAAAAAACAAAAAAATGATTTTACATATTTAATAATTGTTTTTACATTAATCTAATTAATTTTAAAGGATAAAAATAAGAAATAATCTGATTTTAAGCATAAATACTCTAATATTATTTAAAAGGTTGATTTACCACATTTCTATTGAGAAACCTTTTAAAATATAGTTTTGGTCAATTTAAAATGTTTTATTTGACCAAATAAAATTCTTATTTGGAATCGGGACAACAAAATTCACTTTGAGTAAAATTTTGGTATTTTTCTGATAAAATTCAATTTTTGATGAATAGTAGAAAATATGGTATTTTAATACAAAATTGACTTTTAATATAATTTATTTATATGGTTGTATTATATTTTTAATTTGTTTTAAAGTGTAAATAGATTATATTTTTACCATTTAATCAAATGTTGTTCATTTGAATTAATTTCATATTGAAATTGGATATGAATAATGTCAAACATTTAATAGTTTATATTTATTGAAAACAAATTTTTGTTTTGATAATGGGAATAAATAGTAAATTATTCAATCCAAAATCTATGATATGAATATGGTAAAACAGATATCATTTCTGAATTCGGAATATCAAATATAGGTAAGGCTGAATTCTTGGTATTTTTCATAAAAACAACAATTTTTTATTAATAGTGAAACCACTAAGTAACAGTTAAAACTGACTTTTTCATTTAAATAAAATTTACCGCTTCGTTGAATTGAATTTAGAAAATAATAAATATGTGGTAGTTATTAGTATGTAAAATTTTGTTCAATAAGATGAATTTTTTATGGCGAATAGTAACTTTTTGACTTTTATTTACCGCAGTTAAAGGTATATAGGGTAATTCAATGTAAAAGGAATATCAAAATAATACAAAGATACCATGAAACTTGTATTAACCATATTAGATTAGTCATGTCCGACTCTGTGCATAATTGGGTATATTTTGGGACCCCATGGAGCCACATAAGAGTTATAATGATAATTTATTTAAATTAATTTAAAGTAATGATAAAAATGAAATAAACAAATATTTTTTAGTAAATTAATCTTTACATAAGGTTATATATGATATCTCTTCGACTATAAATAATAATTGGAAAGATAAAATGATTTCCTAAATTATGGTAGATTTTTATAATTTTTAGAAATCAAAAAAATAATATTTTTTAGGACCCAATAATGATGTTGCGTTTATCTCATTAATAAATTATTTAAATAAAAAATATGATAATGATTAAACTATTATCCCAAACCAGTCCAATTATTATTGGATGATTTTATTTCGACCATGAGTCTTCTTAACTTCTACTATAATGAGTTTTGGATCTTTATAAACTGAAAATCATTATAAAATAAAATAATATTTTCACCCATTCTTAAAGAGCCCCTCCTCACACTTATAAAAATACCTCAACTCTAACACATTCCTCAAAATTCTAAAGCCCCATGGCTCATACAAACGCTACCCAAATAATCTCTCAATATCCCTCTATTCCACCTAGAATCCTTACTTTAGGAAGAAGGGTTTTCAAGTAATCATTTTGGTTCAAATCAAAATTAGATACCCGACTTAAAGGTAATGCATTCTCCTAAGTTCTTTTGTTTTGTTTTCCTTCTCCAACCTCTAAACTCATTTTATTAATTTTTTATAAAAACAACACTATCCTCAATATACATGGTTGTTGTTATGATAAGGATTCAAACTACACATACACACACATCCCTAAAATGGGTAATGAACACACTGTTTCTATGGATGGAAAACTAACACCTCACGTAACGATGATTGTGGAATTTCCTCCTATGACCACTCATTTTATACATTAATATGGAACTATATTTATATATGAAAAATATTATATTTTTGTTTTCATTATTCTTTTGTATTCTTCATTTATATCATACATTTTTTGTTTCTGTTATGGGTAAACACGATAATTTCTTTTTCGGAAGTGCGGACTACCGCCCCCTCAAAGAGATATGACTCGTTGATGCCATATGTGGGACATATAAAGGATGGAGTTAATGACATTATATATTATATTATACTGAAACTATAATATTCTTATGTATCATTAGGTTTTAATTCCATTTAAATGTTAAATTGAAATGAATGTATCGTTCATGTGTATGTGCGGCGTACCATCTCAATGAACAGTGCATTTAATTTTTTTATCTCCAAATGTTATTTAATATTATAAATAAATATATATAATGGATATATATTATATAAATGTTATATAAATCATGAATATCTATAATGGCCCTGACCTCTCTGGTCTATTTCATTGTGAAAATGTGGTGTTTAAGGTGTTTCGGGAGGTCAAGGTGACTTATCCCAAACACTATTGCAATTTTCCCTTTATGTAAATAGTAGCATCGGTGACCCTCAGTGAATAGTTCCAATAGTAGACCTTTGTAAATAGTGCATCAGTAACCTTTTATGAACAGTGTTCTATCGGTGAGGTTCATGAACAATGTTCTCAATGCGAGTTTCTAATGGTGAGGTTCATGAACAGTGTTTTATAGGTGAGGTTCGTGAACAATGTTCTATCAATGAGGTACTAAGGATGAGGTTTATGAACAATGTTATTCCTTTACCAAATTATGAGTTCTGTGAACAACGTTTCTAGAATGGTAGGTGTATAGTGTTTCCATAATGCTAGGTGTACATTGTTTCCAGCTTTCTATAGTTTCGCCCCTTTAGCATTTTACCTTGACAAAAAATGCATTTGAAGCCTCGTTGTCTGGACTCTAAGGCTGATTCAAAGGCCATAACTCCTATATTAATCACTCTTATGTCTTGGGAAGTTTTTACTTGGTCGAACCATGTGGTTTATTGAGATCTACTTTTAATTCCAAATTAAGCGTATCTTAAACCGTCACACCGTTAAATCTTTTAAAGGGAAGGGATATATTCCTCCCTAATTATTCCTCATTGTTCTCGACTATGAGATTCTAGAACCTTTCATTCTATTTCATAGGAGTTTCATAATCAAACATACTCCTAGGATTATTTCTGCTCAGTTTTTGATGCAACCAAGTAGTATCAACCAGTCTTTGATATAAGGTATGTTTTATCATTATTATTTTGGGGTCTATCTTCTCATGTTTCTCCTTTCCATTTTTATAGCATGTAACCCCCATGCATCTAATTGAGTTTTATTTGGGGTCGGTTGGTGTGGTCATACCGTGGCATCCTTGGGTGGATGTAGTTGTCGTGAGAGTAGGATCATGACCCATTGTGTGGATAAATAACATCACAAAATATTTGAGGTCGGTGAATCATTGCTTCTATTTTATTTTACATGAAAATTTATTGTTACCATGTTTTATCGAACTAGATCAGAATGGAATTGACATAATAAATATTTGAACTAGATAAATAAATAGTTATTTATCATATGTTATTGCCTCTGGTTTTGTTAGATAGTGTGATATCTATTCTTGCTTCCTATAGCAGTATGTTCTTGATGGAAATTGGTAAAGAACGTATACCAGAATTAATTGATAATATTTTAGATAAATATAAATAGGCATGTAAACGAATCTGGTTTTTCATGATTTAATTTTAAGTTAATCAAAATGGTGCAGTAAGCATGTTTAATTTATTAGCGATAGCTTATTGATTAGGATTGTCGAATTTGGATCAAAATAATAATAATCGGTAAACCAAAGATGGATTAAAGAACTAGTTGTTTGATAAAAGACAATTCCTTGTTGCGTTCTGAGTTACCCTATTGTTTGTTAAAGTTCCATGATCCCAACTGTTAAAATGTTTTTTTTCCTGGTGCTTATGTTGTGATGTGAGCCTAGATGGCTGCTGTGATATGTTGGGGCAAGGAGGCCGTTTGGCGGTGATAGAAGATGATTCCTAGAGTGGCGGGATGCATCAGTTTATGCATGTGGGTGTCTGGAAGGACACCAGGGGTGATGGAATGGGATGGATGTGATTGTTGGATTCTTACTAATTCTTATTGGTTGATTATCTGCTATATTATTCCCCACTACCCAATTCAGCTGGTCTTACTTACCCTTTTTTCAAAATAGGTGAAGAAGTGTGGGGTATTCCATGTGATTTCCGTGTTTATCTTATCAAGGGAGGATGGCTCTATGCTCTTGCTTTTGGCGGTATATACACAATGGGTAGTACATTTACTCACCATGTTGATCCCCCTTGTGTTTAGTAGAAACGATTGTTTTTCTAGAATGACTATGATTATGAGAAAGTAATTGTGAGATGAATATTTGAATAAATGATGTTAACCCATGTGGTTGAAGCTTGCTGGAATGAAATCCTCTGGTAACTATTTTAAAGGGACAACAGACATTGCATGTGATGCTAATGAAAATTAATGGGGAATTTTTATTAGTTAATTAATTCTTAAATAATTAATTAACTTAAAGTGAAACTCATAAAAGGGAATGAAATAATGTATTAAAACTCTTTAAATGGTTGCGTGCTTATAGGATAACTAGTCTTAGAAGTTTCAGCCGGAGTCCAAGAGACGTTGACTATATTTGAGTCTAAGACTAGGTTATGCCCATAGTGTGGTTGTGAGATATATTGTATTATGTAATTTTTGTGATTCTATATGATACTCTACCCTGTTAGTAAGGGAAACTGACACCCCGGGGATTCTGAGCCCTGGGGGGTGTTTTCCCCAACATTCCAGTGGGAGGATGAATGGTTTAGAACCCCATTTTGCCTCTTTCTCTTCTCCTGGAAGTTACTTGTACAGGTAGACATAGTGGTTAGTTTTCTGCATATATGTGTGTTGAAGGCTATAATGGCTTGTGGATATTCATACTCATAAATTCTTGATATAGTTTTATATAGACTACTATAGGAGTAATGTGTATAGATTGTGTTGGCTTTATGATCCTTATTCGGTGTATGTGATGTAATGGCTTGAGGTAAAATACTCAATGTATGATAGACATTATGTGAGAAGTGGTGGCTCCCAGAAACTACCTGGTTACTTTGAAAACGTGGACGTGGTGGTTTTGTTGCACGAGGTGCACGTTGTGGTGCTTTTCCTAGGTGTGTGTGGGAAATACTTTTTGGAGAGAGAAGCTCAGGACGTGCGATGTTGGGGAGAAGCTTTTAACTAGTGGGTAAGTAGTAGAGGGTTTCCATTGATATTCATTATTATATGATATATTTTTTTATGGATCACTTTGTAAGAGTAGCCATGGTGAGGTTGGGAACATACTATACCTTTTTAGGAGATGAGTTGGTTTCACTTGTTTTTCACTGTTCTTTAGTATGATTTCTTTATTTTGCACAAGAGGCTTCGGGGAGGATCCGACTAAGTATACTATTATACTCACCCTATGTATATATAAATAGTTTTCTGGTCACTTGGAGTGGGTTGGAGATCAAGCTTGTTTCTACTAGCTTGGTGTTGCAGGAGGTGTTCGGGCTAGTGGTTGCTACTGTTTTTACTTTTTTTCGGTACATGGAATTTTCCCTGTTTATTTATAGTAATTTTAAATGAAATTTCTTATGTTCACTTGGGTTTTATTTTATATTTCCATTCTGATTTGGACTAGGATGGTGTCTATCTTGTCTATCTCTTTTGTATGTGTTCTCCTAGAGGTTAATGCCTCTCATTTGTGCGTTTTCTATACCCTTGGTGGTAGTTGCCATCCCAGGGCCTACTAAAGGTGGGACTCGGGGGGGGGGGGGGGGTCATTATCCCCCTTCTAACATTGGCAGCACTGGAGGGGTACTATTTGTGGGGAGGGGTCGTGACAGAGTGGTATTAGAGGTCTGCCTGAGGGAGAGGATGTAGTTTGGGGTTAGGCAAAAGTGTGGTTTCATGGGTTGGTAGGGAAACTGTGTCATTCATGTTTAACAGGTGACGTAAACACTGGAAACTAGCTAAGACATATGCGTTTAGGTCCTCCTATGATCTAACGTACGGACCTTTAAATTTAAAATGGCTACTAAATAAGGTGATACTAGTTATAGGGTAGAGACATAAGAAATGATCATCCATCATTATTCATTGTGCCTGTGATTGATCGGGTAGACCATTGGATAGGTTAACCTTAAATCAATGAATGAAACCAATTAATTAGTTAATGTTACGTATTCCATATTTCATGTTTAGGAGCTCTAACTAATTGTGATTTTACCAGTATGTCTCCTGGTCAACGTCCTCATCAGGTTTGTGCAGAAAAGTTCTAGTAGGATGTCCCAGCGGATCATCGCATGGTAGTGGTTGATGATGATGACACTAGGAGGAAGAAACTGTGAGAGTTTTAGTTCCAATGTATGAAGAAGTAGGAGGTTTCTGTTTCTGTTGCAGTTATGGAAGACTGGTTGGAGGAGGTCGAGAGAGGCTTCAGTATTATCCGTGGTCAAAAAGAGAACTATGTGTCCTTGGTTTTGACGATGTTGCATGGAATTGCGAAGCAGTGGTGGTTCTTGATCCTCGAGGATCATGAGGAGTGAACGATATCATGGGAGGTGTTACGAGAAAATGTTTAGAGTTGTGTTTATTTCTTCGACTGTGAAGGCTTTCAGTTGCCAGGAGCTTCATTCCCATTGAAAGGGGAGCTCAAGTGTTCGAGAGTTTGGAATTCATTTCAGGATTATTTTAAGATATGATTCGTACCTGCTACCAGATGAGGAGGCCAGGGAGAGGAATTTAGAGGAGGATTTGTATCCAGATATCCAGCACCTGGTCACCCAATTTATGATGAAGACCTATCTTGAGGTGCTGGCGAGGTCAGAGGTTGTCAAGAGGACTTTAGATTGGACCCGATCATCATGAGTGGAGAATTTTCATTATTCCTCATGAAGCAGATCAGTTGTTCAGGGTTCTAGGTTTTTAGGGAAGAAGAGTTTTTGTTCAGCCTGGGGTAGGTCCCAGCCCTTCACATCTCATTTCTCCAAAGGAACCAACTCTCAGGAGAATTACAAGAGATAACGCACTTGTTTTTCTTGTTGTGGTCATGGTCATCTGCAGTGGGAGTGCCCAACCTATCAGAGAAGTCATCGTGCAATAGGTTCTATGCTCTAGGTTCCTCCATTGAGGCAGTTCCAGCCGAGGTTGTAGCAGCAGGTTGCACCATCTTTAGATCAGCAGAAGGTTGATGGGGTAGGAAGAGGAAAATCCCATGATGCTCCCCGTCCTCAGAGAGCAGAGTTTGGCCGTGGTGGTGGTCTTCATCAGGGTCAGAGAAGCCTTGGAGGAGTTTGTGGTCAGCTTCATGCTCTAGTGTTGAAAACTCGAGCCAAGCTAGTCATCGTTTGAGGTACCCTTGTCTTGATTTTTACCTTGGTGCATGCCTTGTTTAATCAAGGAGCAACACACTCTTTCATATCACATACCCTTGTCCATGCATTGGGTCTTTAGGTAGAGAGGCTTCTTGTTCCCTTGGTGTTGACTACACTAGTTGGAGGTTGAGTTGACTAGTCTGAATTATGTTTAGACTGTGATCTTATGTTGGGGCATCACTGTTGTTGGGGAGATTTCATATATTTATTAATACAACCATATGATGTCATCATCAGCATGGATTTTTTGTATTTGGTGCATGTTATGTTGGATTGATTCATGAAGAAGGTTGATTTCTTTGGTGCAGATGGAGAGCTTGTGGTGTTTTTTGGCAAACAAGATCCTCGGATAAGTCATAGGAGTGTTCCTTCCTTATCATCAATGATGGATGAGATGATGTTGAGTTCTTCAGAGGTTCCGGAGTTGGCATTTCTGAGGGTCGTAGAAGAGGACCATGATGTACTTCCAGAAGAGGTTATAGCATTACCCCGTCGATGAGAGATCGAGTTTGAGATCGAGCTACAACCAGGAGAGTCTCCTATCTATATATCTCCAAATATGATGGCCCCTTCTATGTTAAGAGATCTGCGTATACAGCTTGATGGTCTGTTTTAGTGTGGTTTTGTTCATCCAAGCATGTCACCGTGGGGTGCACCAATTTCATTCATGAATAAGGCTAACAACTGTATGTCATTGTCTGTCGATTATCATAACATAGAAAAATTTACAATAATGAACTAATATCATATTCCATAGATTAATGATTTTTTCAATCAACTTAAGGGAAGAAGTTGGTTCTCAAAGATCTACTTGTGGTTAAGATATCAATAGATGCGTGCAAAGGATTAGGATATCCCGAAGTCTGCTTTCTGTTTTCTTCATGGGCATTATGATTTCATAGTATTTCCATTCGGTGTGATGAATGCTCCAGCTATGTTCATGGGATTGAAGAATGATGTGTTTCGTGAGTTCTTGGAAATGTTCTTTGTTGTTTTCATTGATGACTTCCTTTTGTACTTCAAATCTGAGTATGAGCATGAAGAGCATCTACACTCCATTTTGAGATCTCTTTGTCAACATCAGTTGTTTGGGAAGTTGTCAACGTGTGAGTTTTGTGCTCGAGAAGTCCGTTTCTTGGGGCATGTTTTGTTCTAGCAGGGAGTAGCTATGGATCCATCGAAGATAGAGCAGTTCTGTCTTGGGAATACCCTAAGACAATGTCATAGGTGCAATGCTTTCTTGGTCTTGCGAGCGACTACAAGAGGTTCATAGAAAATTTCTCACGAGTTGCGACTCCTCTAACAGCTATAAACTGTAAGGATCTGGCATTCATATGTACCAATCTGTGTCAGGTAGATTTCGATTATCTAAAGAAGAAGTTAGTATGTGCTCTAGTTCTTTGCCTTCCAGCTGAGTGAGTTCAGTTTGATGTTTTCTGTGATGATTTAGATCCGGGGTTAGGTTGTGTTCTCATGCAGCAGAGGTCAGTTGATTCTTATGGATCTCGACCGTTGCATCTCCATTAACATAACTATTCCACCCTTGATCTTGAGTTGGATGTCGTGGTGTTCTCTCTGAAGTTGTGGAGACACTACATCATTGGTGATCACTTTGTGGTTTTCATCGATCTTAAGAGTTCGAGGTATGTTTTCTCCCATCGTGACGTGAACTTATGACATCATTGGTTTATGGAGTTCTCATAGGAATTTGATTTGGATATATTATATACACCTGTAAAGGGAAATGTTTTAGCTGATGCTATGAGTCGAAAGTCACGAAGTGATAATGTGTGTCAATCCAGTGATTCATAGAGAGTAATAAAAGATCTTTCAGCATTACATCCCGATATGATAGATGTTGGGGGGTTGAGGTTGTCTTTTTCAGATGAAGATACAGTCATCCCTAATGCAGAAGGTGCAAGATTCCCAGTTTGGGGGATCTAGAGGAGGAGGTCTAGAGATACCGAGTTGTTTGTGGCGAGGTCCCAAATGGTTGGTTGGATGATGAACAACACTGAGTGTTGTATCAGGGAATCATTTTTGTTCCTTTGACGATGCACGTGATGGATCTCAGAGACTATCACAGTTCACCTTTAGCGGTGCATCCTGTGGTGGAAAATATGAATCGAACCTTGAGGAGACATTTTTTGTGGTCGGGGCTGAATCATGCATTTGTAGAGTTCATGTCTCGATGTTTGGTCTTCTAGAAGGTGAAGGCCGAACATATTTTTCCTAGTGGTATTCCCCATCCATTATAGATTCCTTAGTTGAAGTGGGAGGACATCTCAATGGACATTGTGATTGATTTACCTCGAGCTCTTGGAGGACATGGTGCTATATCGGTGGTACTTGATCATTTAACAAAATCATCCCACATCAAAGATATCATGGAGTTGAGCTCAATCGATTTTTTGTCGAGGAAGTATCTAGATGATGTGGTGAGACTTAATGGAGTCCCAATGATGATAATTTCTAATCGAGATCCTAATTTTACCTCCCGGGTGTGGAGAGGTCTCTAACATGATTTTGGTTCTCAACTATGCCATAACACTACTTTTCATCCTTAACCGGATGGTCAGCTAGAGAAAACCATCCAGACTCTTGAAGATATGTTACTCTATTGTGTTCATGATTTTGGAGGTGCATGGATGAGTCACTTACCCTTGGTGGAGTTCACTTACAATAATAGTTTTCATTCCACCATATATATAGCACCGTTTGAATCCTTGTATTGTTGGCCTTTCCATTCTCTACTGTGCTGGACTAAGGTCAGAGAGTCAGCAATTCTCGGACCGGAACTACTGCAGAATTCAAAAGAGACGGTTTAGGTGATTCGTGAGAGGATGAAGACAGTGCGAGATTGCAGAAATCACATGCTGATAAATGGAGGAAACCCTTAGAGTTTAATGATGGCGATCACATGTTTCTGATGGTTACTCACCTTCGTGAACAGCAAATGTTTAGTGGTGGGAGTAATATTTCTCCCCGTAATGTTGGGCCTTTCGAGGTATTAGATCATGTTGGAGATGTGGCGTATTGACTAGAACTTCCCCCACAGATGAGTCTGATACATGATTTTTTCCATGTTTCACTGCTCCATCATATCTTCATGATGACTCTCATGTCATAGATTGGGGAGAGAACAATGTTGATGATGATGGTACCTTTGAGGAGAGACTTGTGGAGATCCCAGACCCCAAGGAGAAGGTGTTGCACGAGTGTTCTATCCCCTTGGTTTCTGTCTTATGGAGACACAGTGGAATGGAGGAGAGAACCTGGGAACATGTGTCAAAGATACGTTCTCAGTACCCAGAGTTGATTAATGTTTAAGTCCTTTTATGTAATGATGTCTTCATTGTGTTTAGACAATTCAAGATTATAATATGAATTTATTTGTTTTCTTCTTGTGGCTTTCTCTCTTTTGGGGGGGATCTCGATGGGTGGTTAATCGGACCCCGTTTCATTATCCCTTTAGTTGGGATTTGAATTCTTGAGGATGAGAATGTTTTGATAGGTATCTGATGTAATGTCATGGTCCACTCTGGTCCATTATTTGTGAAAATATTGCGTTTTAGGTGTTCCGGGATGTCAAGGTGACTTATCCCCCAAACATTTCAAATTTTCCTATTTTAGGAAATGTCTCATCAGTGAACCTTGGTGAATAGTTCCAACGGTAGACAGGTGTGAACAGTGCATCAGTAACCTTCTCTGAACAGTGTTCTATCAGCGTGGTTCTAACAGTGAGGTTCATGAAATGTGTTCTCTTGGTGAGGTTCTAATGTTGATGTTCATGAATAGTGTTATATCGGTGAGGTTCTAATGGTAAGTTTCATGAACAGTGCTCTATCGGTGATGTTAATGAACAATGTTCTATCTCTGAGGTTCTAATGGTGAGGTTCATGAACTGTGTTCTATCAGTGAGGTTCATGAACAGTGATCTATCAGTGGGGTTCTAACAGTGATGTTCATGAATAGTATTTTCCCATTTCCAAATATTGAGTTCTGTGAAAAGTGTTTCCAAAATGGTAGGCGTTCATTGTTTCCGTAATGGTAGGTGTACATTGTTTCCATCTTCTTACAATTTCTCCCCGTTATCATTTTCCTTTGACGTAAAATGCTTTTAATTGCTCTATTTAAGGACTCTAAAGTCGATTCAAAGGCCAAAACTCCTATATAAATTATTCATAAGTATTGGGATGTTTTTACATGGTCAAAATGTGTGGTTTAATGCAATCCTCTTTTAATGGGAAATTAAGTGTATCTTAAACATTCACTCCGATAACTCTTCTGATGGGATGGGATATCTTCCTCCCTAATTATTCCTCTTTGTTCTTGACTATGAGATGCTAGAACCTTTCATTCTATTCTTTAAGAGTTCCATAATCAAACGTACTCCATGGATTAGTTCTGATCTATTTTTGATGTAACCAAGAGGTATCTATTAATCTTTGATATAAGGTATGTTTTATCATCAATTTTTGGGGTTCATCTCCTCATGTTTCTCCATTCCATTTTTACAACATACAATCTCCATGCTTATAAATGGAGTTTTCTTTGGGTTCTGTTGGTGTGATCATACCGTGGAATCCTCAGGTATAGTTGTTATGAGAGGAGGATTGTTACCCATTGTGTGGATAAATAGTGTCATGAACTGTTTGATATAGGGGATTTGTTGCTTGTATTTTCTTTTCTGTTCAACTATATTGTTAGCATGTTGTATCCCACGAGATCACATTGGAATTGACATAATAAATATTTGAATTGGACAAATAAATTGATATCGATCGTATGTTACTGCATCTTGTTTTTCTAGATAGTGTGTTATATATTCATTCTTCGTATAGCTGTTCATTCTTGATGGATATTGATAATGAATGTAAACTAGAATTAATTTTTATGGTTTGGATAAAGATAAAGTGTCATATAAATGAATATAGTTCTTGTTGTTTTAATTTGATGTCAATAAAAATGGTGCAGTATGCATGTTTTATTTTTTTTGATAGCTTACTGATTAGGTTTCCCAAATTTGGAAATTGTAAAAAACAATTGGTTAACCCAAGATGTATTAAAGAACAGGTTGTTTGATAAAATAATATTCATAGTTAGGTTCTGACTGACCCTATGGTTTATTAAAGGACAAAGAGCCCTACTATTAAAATGTTTGATTTTTTACTACTTATGTTGTGTTGTGGGCCTGGATGGCTATTGTGATATGTGGTGGCATGGAGGCCTATTAGTTGCAGCAACATATGATGCCTAGAGTGGTGAGATGCATCAGTTTATGCATGTGGGTATCGGAGAGGACACCTGGGATGATGGAATGGGATGGATGTGATTGTTGGGTACTTTCTGATTCTTATTGGTTGATTATCTACTTTATTTTTCCCCACTGCTCAAGGTTGCTGGTCTTACATACCTTTCTTCCGAAAGAGGCGAATACGCGCTGTGTATGCCCCATACATTCCATGTTTATCTTATCAAGGGACGATGGGTCTAAGCTATTGATTTTGGCAGCAACAAATTGATGGGTAGTACATTTACTCTCCGTGTTCATCCCCCTTCTATTTAGTAGTATAGATTGTTTTTCTAGAATTCCTGGGAATATAGGAATGCAATTCTGAAAGGAATAATTAAATAAATGATGTTAACCCATGGGGTTGTATCTTGTAGGAACTAAATTCTCAGGTTATAATTTTAATGGGACAATCGACATTGGGTGTGATTCTAATAAAATTTAATAAGGTATTGTTACTAGTTAATTAATGTTTAAAAAATTAATTAACGTAAAGAGAAACTGATAAAAAGGGAATTAAATAATATATTAATTCTCTTTAAATGGTTGTGTACTTATAGGATACCTATTCTTAGAAGTGTAATCCCAGTGTCCGAGAGATATTAGCTGTTGTGGAGTCTATGACTAGGTTATGCCCATAGTGTGGTTGTGAGATATACTATATTCTGTAATTTTTGTGTTTCTATACGCTACTCCATCATCATAGTAAGGGAAACAGAAACCTCAAGGATTCTGAGCATTGGGGGGGGGGGTGTTTTCCCAACATTCTAGTGGGAGGATGAATGGATGATTTCCCCCCCATTGGCCCCACTCTAATCTCATGGTAGTTACTTGTGCTGGTAGGCAAAATGGTTTGTTTTACCCTTATATGTGTGTTGATGGCAGTAATGGCCTGTGGTTATTCACACAGATATATTCTAGATATAGTTATCTATGTACTACTATAGGTGTAACATGTCTAGGTTGTGATGTCTTCACAATACTTACTCGGTGTATGGGCTGTAATGGATTTAGGTATAATACCCAAAGTATGATACACATTATGTGAGCTATGGTGGCTCCCAAAAACTACCTGGTTAAATTGATTTCAAGGACGTGGTGATTTTGTTGCACGATGTGCATGTTGTGGTGCTTCACCCAGGTGTTTGTGTGAAAGGCATTTTGGAGAGAGATGCTCAGGATGTGTGATGTTGGGGAAAAGTGGAAAACCAGTGGTGAAGTAGTAGTAGGCTACCCTTGATATTCATTATTATATGATATATTTGTTTATGTGTTACATGGTGAGAGTAGCCAAGGTGATGTTGGGAACATAGTATACCTGTTTAGGTTATGAGTTGGTTTCACATGTTCTTCACTGTACTTTAGCATGCTTTCATTAATTTTTCACGAGAGTCTTTGGGGAGGATCCTACTGAGTATACTGTTATAGACACCCTATATATATAAACTATTTCTTTAGGTCACTTGGTGCTGGTTGGAGATCAAGCTCGTTTCTACTAGCATGGGGTTGCCGGAGCTATTTGGGCTTGTGGTTGCTGCTATTTTTATTTTTTTGGGTACTTGGACTTTTCCAATTTCAATTGTAATAGTTTTGCATGAAGTTTAATATGTGAAAATAGATTTTATTTAATATTTCAATTCTGGGATGGAGTTGTATGGTGTAAATCCTATCTATCTCTTCCACATTTGTTCTCATTGAGGGAAATGCCTCCCATCTCTGTGTTTTCCTTACACTTTGTGCTAGTCTCCAACCCGGGGCCTGCTTGAAGCAGGACTCGAGGGGTCATTATTCCCCTTCTCATATTGCCGGCCCAGGAGGGGTACTATTTATGTGTTTGTGGGGGTGGGGGGGGGGGGGGGTCATGACAATATCTCTCAGGAGATAATGGAGTTTCGACCACATGGTCATTTTATAACTATAACAAGTTCATTATTAACTAATGTTCCGAACAACGACAAAATGTCCGATATGAACTCAAATAAATAACTAATTATTACAGAAAGGTTATAATTGTTATAAATGGAATAATAAACTAGAAAAAGTTACTTAATAAAATATAAATTAACATTAGATTATTATTTAAGGGATTAAAGAACGATCGACTCAAGTCAGACACGAGGTAAGGGGTTTTTTATCTCACTTTTACTTCCGTGAAATTTCCACTATTTTCCACTTATTTATTGCATGTGGTGCATTGTATACTAGATTTTGAAGTATATTATAATGACTCTCATTATATTCATGGAATTATATGGTTCTATTTGTGGTTATTAACTTTGGTTCATACGATTTTATTGATTACAACATAGTAAGTGGTTTTTATCTCAGTTTTTATTCCTATGAGATTCATGCTATATTTTCCACTATATTTTTTTGGGTGCTGTATATATTTCCCATGATGGTATTATTTCTTTAATATACATTAATTTATGGGTATTTTATTCTTTATTTTATGGTCTTTCATTCATGTGTTGTATGTTTTGTATGTTACCAAATCAGGAAGAGAATTTTTTTACCCAATTTCTATTCATTTGGATAATCATCTAATTCTAAATGATGTCATTCCATGATTATGTGTGGAATAAATGTTTACTTATTTATGTTGTAATTTCCACTCCCCTTTTTGTGGATATAATTTTGATACACGTAATCAATCCATTGATAAATTCTCAATTCATCGATATGATATTTATAATTGTAATTTTAACTCAATTTCCATTCATTGAGTTAATCATCCAAGTCATTAGATTTTTCATAAAAGTAACATGTGTAAATTTCCTCTAATGGATTTATACAAAATATCCAATCATAATTAGTGTATTTATATTTGTCACACATTATTTTGTAATTGATTTATAATTAAATTAAGGATACAATTTTTATAAGGGACTTCATATCAATTTACATTCAATTGAGACTTCATTGTTTATATACACCAATTCACACTTATATGGTGTATATAATTTTATTTTGAATACTATTTCATGAATAATTATATTCCCTTGATATTATAAAGTTCTGATTAAATGATATTCCTTAATTATTTCAATTCAAGCGTCTCTCAATTTGTTAAAATATCGTTTAATAAATATTGTATTAAATGTTTTAAAGATGCCTTCTTCAAGATCATTCCCATTAATGCCAATGTTTTATTAAGGGTTTATAGTATTTATTTATATGGACATTTTGAAATTAAAATTTATTTCAAAAGCATCAAAGTTATATTGGACAATTTGATTCCAAAATTTCTTTATTAAATGTTTTAAATGGTTTTTGAAAATGAGTTGATAAAGCATTGATTATTTCAATATCTTGAAATGATATATTGTGATTACAATATGGAAATGTTATCATTAATTTATACATGTTTTATGTGTTACAAATATGTTATGGATAATGGGTATTTTCTATGTATATGGGTTGTTCTGTGATAACCCTAGGGTGGGTGATCCCGAGATATCTCTTCAATTCATTGGGTAACATGATAGAGGTAAACGTTAATGATTCTCCTAAGAGATTAAAAGAATAAACAATGATGGTTTTTCCAACATAAATCCCTATGTAGTGATGATGGCTACAATGTAAGTATATTATGTATTCTATATGTTACCTTTATGATTTGTAATTTCTATATGTTATTCATAAATCTTATGATTTCACGAGATATGAAATTATGCTTGGTACATATTTATAGACTAATGTTATCATTCTTTTTCTTATAATCCTTATGGATATTTTTATGCCCATCCCATGTTTTGAAATGTTTTTCACAGGATGTAAAGATGAATATGGTCTAGGCTGGGATCAAGGAAAAGTCATGTCGTCTAAAACATGGAACTAGATATGCCTATTTTTTAAGAGTTTTTATTTTATTAAAAAATGGAAACTAAGTAGAATTTTATTCTTTGTAGTTTTTCTGATGTAATGTAATAGTTATGGAATGGTTCTATAAAACTCTAAAAATGAAAATATTCTCAATGTAAATTATTCATTTAATTCCAGATTATATAATGATTTAAGGCTGGTTCCTTATACTATAAGTAAATTTTCACTATTATATGGTATCCGAATACGATAAATTTTTCTCAAACTATGCTTCTTGGTTGTATTCAAATGAGTGAAATGAAAGGAACATTGTTATGATTAAATGAATAAGATGTGGAATTTATGATCACTATGACAATATATTTCCAAAGTGGATTTATCATAAAGAGAATCAACAAGTTGGTATGATTAATCGTTACACTTATGAAGGTAAGGTTACATAAAACTACATGTGAATGGTATCTTGTGTTCTTCACGTATAGATTTCATAAGAAGCATGGATAGATTAAGGTTGATGAACCTTATGTCATGATTCATTTTTCATATTCTAAGGAAATAGATATTAAGGTATAAATTGATTATTCATGTGTAATGGTTTTTGAATAATGTTGGATGAATGATGTATTTATGTTTTGGAATTTATATATTATGGTATATGAATCATGAAATATATTGGCCTTTTCAGTTTAAATTTTCATTATGTATTTAAAAGGTTATTTTAAATGGCGATGTAGATATAGGAAAATGATTCCATGGAAAGGTGATGTAATGATTAGGGGAAAGTAACCCTAAATCAATTCATTAGATTGGGATAATGCTGTAGGTGAAAACAAATGGTAGATATTAATTAATATATTGTATGGTACCGATTACCCTCAATCAAATTATTATAAAAGTGTTCTATGTCATAATGAATGATGTTTACAACTACATGGATTTAAAAAATATATCCAAAAATTATAGGAATAAGGATGTATGCATGTTTTATAAGACGATTTATTTTAATTAAGCTTGTCACCATGTTTGAAAGGAATATATGATTAGGGTATTAAAATATTTCTATTATGATAACCAAGTAGTAAATTTTGATATATGGGTGATAAATGTTAAAATTATTTCATGAATTTATTTCCAATGAATTGTATTTTCATTATTTGTATGGATTATAAGGTTAACCATTTATGGAATGTTTATGTTAAAATTATGGTGAAGTCTATCCGATTAATGTGTTATCTCTCTGTACGAGGGTTTATACATATTGGATGGCCAGTTGAAACTACTTTGTGTTGATGATAACTGAAGATAAATGATATAATATTTCACAGATCTCGTGATCTGTTAATACTTCAAGAATAAAAAATTCACCATCCATTTAAGTAAAATAGGTGAAGTGGATCAAAAAAAATAAAGGGTGAAATTGTTTTGAAATCATTCTTGTATATATTACCCTTAAAAAATTACAACTTTAGGAAAAAGTCTCTTGAAACCTAATCATTATGCCATATACCTATATTGTTTAGGAATTAAAATGCCCATCATGTCATTACAAATTAATGGAACTATGATTGTTATAATTATCCTAACCTTATTCTATATAATTATCCACTAGATAATGATGGTATGATTTCTCTTCCATGCATAGGTTTCTACATCCAACATATGACATCCTATATGGGCATCTTCTAATGAGTAACATTGGATACCAATTATGGCTTTATCATTCCATTTTATGTGATCTTTTATTATTTATATTTTTTATGTCTGTTTCTATCAATGAATATTTTCATTATTAACCCTTTGATAACCCAGACAAATTTTTGTAGGGAAATTTATTTTACCGGTAGTAGAATTTAACACCTCGAGAATTTCTGATTTTTTTTTAATTAATTTAATATTTTTGATATTTTTCATTTCACTTATCAATAATATAATTTATTTTATATAAAATAACTATGTTTTTTTTTCAATTTATATAACAAAAAGTTATTATAAACTATAAAAAACATAATCTTTAACATTCTTTCTAGTGAATACAAATGTTAGATTACTTTACAGGAATGATTGAAATTCCTTGATATTTTATGTAACATGTAATACCATGTTTTATTCAAAAAAATTTCTATACTAGTAGAAATTTAATTTTATTAAAAAAATAATTTTTGAATTCGGAATAATGAAATTATCTTAGGGTGTATTTTAGGGATTTTTTTAGAAACATCATTTTTATGTAAATAATAAAAAGACTACATATTATTTAAAAACAACATTTTAGTTTAAATAATGATTACAGTTAAATTATATTTTTAATTTCTTATTTAAAAAAATATATAAAAATTATACATATATTAATGTAATATAGGCTATTGGAATAACTTGTTTGTTGAAATTGGATTTAAAATCTTATTGAACTTTTCAATATTTTACTCTAAAACCCCTCTTCCTCGCCATGTCTACAGGATTAGTATTAAGCATAATTTTCCAAATTATGTGATTTGAATTTTGAAAACCCAACATAAATAGTTTTAATGAGTTTAATATTTGTGTTATAAAAATATCAGCATAATTTTTTTACCAAAATATTTTTAAAAGGGGAAAAAATTTATCACATCGATTAAGGTGATTTTAGGGTTAATTAAATACTAAAACATATCCAAATGGAACAAAATGACTTGGACACCTCTACTAAGAACATCGTACGATAATAATTTGAATATATATTTCCTTATTTTTAATTGTAATAGTTATTTTCAAATTATTAAATGTAATTTACCAAAAAAAAAATTTATATGAAAAACAAAAAAATATAACATTCCTTACATTATCATTTATTAAACATTGAGATGTGTTTAAAACAATATATTTTTGTCTATAGATATTATTTTTAATTATATATAGGCTATTTTTTACAGAATAAATTCTCAATAATTTCTAGTGGTTAATTATTTAAATAAAATTATTAATAAATTACAATATAGTGATTCATTATTTAATAATTAACTAAAATAATTGATAATATAAATTTTTAATGTTAAGTGAGTTGAAATATTTTTTGAATTTTATTAATTTTTAAAATTAATATATAATTTTACACAGCAACAAACATAATTTATTTGAATCCAAAGTTATTTTGATTTTTTAGAAATTTAAATTAAATGAATAATGTCATAATTGGCATTACTGTTTATTAGAGTAAAGGTTAATTTATTACGAAATTTAAAATTAAAATAAATAAAATATTATTTGAAGTTTTTATTAAGGTTTAAAAATATTTAATATTGTATATTATTGGACTATTTATTGTTTTATAATTCATATATTGACCCATATACTAAAAAAACTTTGTTAGCACGGTCCATGTTCAAGTAGTGTTTTGTGCGTCATATGAAAATGTTTAAAAATTAATTTCCAAAACACATGATATTTTTTTAAATTATGTATCATATTCTTATTTCATTGTCTCTATATTTTACAATAAATTTCACTTTTGTTTAATCTTAATGGTAAAAATACTTGGGTTCGAAAACTATATGATTTAATAAAATACAAAATAATAAAATTGAGGGATTATAGAAATTAAAGAACCAATTTGTTAAAATGAACATATTTATTTTGGTGTAAATACTTTTTGAACATAAATTCACATTAATCAATTATTTTTTCATTATGGTGGCACATTAGGAAAATTAGACCTCCTATTATTGTAAATTTTTTCGTATTTAAAATATTGACACTTCCCCTCCACTATAAAAAGTAAAGCATTGTACCCATTCATCACACCTCTCAAACCCCTTATGATAGTGAAAATTTGTAAAAATAATCTTCTCAAAATATTTCCCATACTCTTATAATCCTTCCCTTTAATATAAGGAAATACAAGGAATCCTTTCAACATAAACCAAAAACAGTTTCCCGATTCAGAGGAAACACCTTCTCTGAAGCTCATATATTTTATTTTCCTTCTCAATACAATAAACTCAATTTATTCAATGAATGTACAAAAACACAAATATACACAAAATAATATTATTCATTTAGGAAAATATTAAAACCAACACTTACACAAACCTCCATATAAAGGGTAACCAACATTCATTTTATGCGAATGGTGAACATTCACCTCACAAAACAATGATGGTTAAATTTGTCTCACTGCCTCTCATGGTCGACATTATGATGGACCCTGTGTTTATATATGAAATATAATATATTTTTTTATCTTTTTATGATTATTTATTCAATTTAAAACACATTCTATTTTACATTCCATTTTCAGTAACTATGATAATTTTGTTCGAGGAAGTGTGGAAAACCACCCCCTCAATGTGATTTGATTCGTTCATGCAATACAAGGAATTTATCAACTATGAATTTAGTAAAATTATATGATATATATTTCATAATAATTTTACAATAAAAATGATTTATATATATATATATATTTGTGTGTGTCTTTTAAATTCATTATTTCAATACGACAAGAAAATGTAATAGTAACAACGTTCATGCATATGTATGACTTACCATCTCCAAGAACAGTTTATTTTATTTCATAATCCAATATTATATATATTATTATAACAGAAATATACAAAATATATTTGAAATTTATGTCATGACTTACATCCTGGACGTCATTATATATGTATAAAGACTAATGATATAACAAATTATGACACATTCAAAGAGCAAAGATAATATTGCCCGTAGTGAAATCAAAACATAGTTTGGTTAACATGTAGGTAATATATCATCATGAATGTTGATCGATTTAGGTCACTCAGGAGGGGGTGAATTGAGTTCCTATAAAAAATTTTATTAAACCTGATTTTTTCAAAATCCACCCAATTTAAAATTCAATTGCCTAGATAACCAAAGTAGCATATTTGTAAAAAAAATTCATTGAACGATTTATATATATTTATTAATTTTTATTTAATGGTATTTATGGATTTCATTAACATTTTAAATCAGTCTACTAAAATAATCTAATGTAATCAGTATTTATGATTAACTATCAAAATGAAGAAATGTTTTCTGGTTTGAATAAAAAAACCTCATTTGAAAAATAGAACATGAATAATCAGATAAAAACAATAGGTTCAGTCTCGATAAGTGACATAATCATCTCCACTTGGTGATGAAATTCCTCCATGAAATATATATATATACCAGATTAACCCCCTTGATCATGGTTTACAAGAGAATAAAATAAATCAAAGTCAACTAAAACAATAACAACATATTTCATGGAAAAAAATATAACCAGGTCACATAGAGACCTATTCCACTGTTATACACATGAGTAAAATGGTGTAAAGGGTAGGTAATGAGAAAATATCTTGCATCATCTTTTTGAAAATAGGAAAATGTGTTTTTTAATACAGATACTCACACCGCTCAAAGGAATAAAAAACAACACACAATAGAGCTGAATATTACAAGAAGGGACTATAAATTATATGAGTGTTGTCCTATGTAGTTCCATACTATTTGAATGTATTAGATTTGAAGCATGGGTTTTCTTTTATAAATAGACTTATAAATAGAGTGTTTTATGTTCTGTGTTCAAGTTTCCAATCCAATGAGATGTTCTTTATATCTCTTTTTCTTCTTTGAGTTTCTACTACTGCAAGGACGTTTTTATGATGGTTCACAGCATGTTATTCTTTATCACACAACAAAAATATGGATTATCATAGTTCATCTATGTGGTCTGGTGTGTGTCGTTATCATATCTTATTCAGCTTATGAGCCCTAATATATTATTTCTAGGGTTTTTGTGTTTTGAACAACAATATACATTATTTCGACAACTTATACCTTGTACTATCTACAAACATATCTACAAATGAACATTATTAATATTAGTGTCATTAAGTAGGTAAAATTTGAACAATGGAAATAATTATAAATTTAATTGATATAATTCAAAAATGGATAAGTATGGAATAATGTCACATTTAAGGGTGACAGAGGTATTGTGTCATAAAAATGGTGAGTCCAGGGAAGTCCCATAGTCAGTAGTGACTTTCCCTTTACTTATATGAAGCTCCACTAGATCAGTGTCCCGTTCATAGTGTTTTTTTGGAAATGGTTTTGTCGTGTAATGGTGTTGCAGCATAGAGGATCAATACATTGTGAGAAATTGTTTCACTAGTAATGATTTCATTGAAATGGTGTCTGTTGCATTTTTTATTTCTGTAACCAATATCATGATACAATAGTGTCACTGTAACGGTGTCATTGAATCAGTGTATGTTACTTTGTCAATTTATAAAACTGATAGAATGATACAACAGTGTCACTATAACAATGTCATTAAAGTGGTGTCTGATAGTTTTTCAATTTATAGAACCGATAGCATGATACAATGGTGTAACTGTAACGGTGACTGTAAGATTACCATAATTGAAACTCAAACTCTAAAATATATATACACTATTTTTTAACAAGTAAAACTCATTGAATAGATTAATATTATACATAAGAATATTGAAAGATAATGAAACGTGATTATACAATATTTATAATATTTAAACATGATTTACAAGTGTGATACATGATTTGTGTCTTTTAGAACTGGAGGAGTTTAACAATATCCCGATTTTGATAATCACAAATCAGGGAATTTACAATCCATGCACATTAGAAAGGAATAAACAGTTTTCATACCGTATCAAAAATATTATGTGAGATTAAGACATAAAATCAATAAAGTCCATTATAATATTAGAGCATACATATAAAAAATATCATAAATTACAGTTCTTCTCACCCTTTTGGGATAATACAAAAATAATTAGAAAAAGTAAAAAACATGCACTAAATGATATCAAAAATTGAATAAAAAAGATATCATATTTCATTGAATACACTGAATGAGTACAATATATGAAAAAAACAAAATACATCATATCCCTATCAAAGATCGTCATTCACTTCTCTTCAAATTCTGTATAATCCTCATTATCCTTATCAGAGACAGTAGAAGTAGGAGCTTGAGGTGCATATGTAGTAGAGGGGGAAGAGACTGATCCAAGAGAGAAGATAAGGAGAAGCATCCCTTCAAAATTAGAATGTGTAGGGATTGGTATCAATGAATAATTATGTAAGGGTTCTTAGTGATTAAAAATATGAACTGGATAAGAATATGAGTAGTGGTTTGGGTTACTAGAGAAAATGATGTATAGAATGAAGGAGTGGTTGAAGAATGTAGGCCAGTTTTGAGAGGAGCTGCTATAGGGGAATCTTTGGTGGTGATCTGAACTTGGAAATAAGGATTCAACAGTATTATGAAATCCTAGATGATCTCAACACCATTTTTCATAACCTTCTCAATTTCATCCATTATTTTAAATAAACATGTCAATTGGAGCTATTAAGACCTTTAACTGCTAAACAAGGTCCTTGAATGTTTTTTTCACTTTAGGTAGCTTCAAATTATCCACTACATATTTGAAATGAATTGTCATCTAATTCAAAGAATTGATCCTCTTAAATTTAGTAATCCACTTTCATAGAGATTTATTCTTGAGAATTTTATGCTTACATGGAAAAAATACTTACCATTTCATGCTCATAATCACTATTATTGACAACTTTTGACAAACACTCTAGATCAGTTCGACTCTTCATGGAAAGAATCTATTCTCGAATTACTGATTGGATCACATCATTTTCCAAATGTTGAGATGGATGAGTAAAATTTGATGGATATTTAGAAACTAGGGAGATATCATTAATCATTTTACTAATTGTTTTTAAATACCCTTTTTACACATTTGGCAGTATATTGATTTCAACCACAAGACCCCACATTTTAAATTTTTATTTTGGTGTTTTTCTTGACAATTTTATCAACCACTAAAATCACATTGAGCATAATAATAACTATAATCTTTTTTTAATTCATGTAATCATCATAATCATTCATATTTTCAACCTGAGATGGGGTGAGGGATGATTGGACATTTTTTGTTAGTTCTTCAACGAAAGACTTTAAATATTTCTCCACATCATATAAATATATATTTTCAATCTGTGATTCCAGAATCTCAAAAATCATTTTAGGTTGTGTATTCCATATAAAATCCTGCAAAATCAATAAATCAACTCTTTCAATATGGTTTGTATTATGGTTAAGTTGATACATTATGATCATTTCAAATCAACAAATTTTACTTTCTCAAAAATCATTTTGATCATCATGGAATACATAACCTGGGGATATTGGGTCAAGTTCAGTAACATTGACAGGTTATGGCACCTTAGCATATATCACTTCTTCAGTTTTGATTGGTTTGAGTTGAAACTTAGTTAACAGGTCCATTTCATTCACTATGGACTTCTTTGAATCATCAATATAAAGTATATGGGAAACCTGTACCAAGAATTCAATAAACATGAATCCATCTTATTCATTACATCAATCCATTCAAAACTATGGTCTTAACCACCCCAACTAATGATACCCTTGGGAAATTATGTTACTCTATCATGTGAACTAATTCCACATCCTCTATTATTTGTTGGTACCACCCAACCTCAACCACATTTCTTTCTATCTAAAAATCATTTTCAATTAATACTTCAGCAAGTAAATTGAATTTTATATCTACATTTTTTATTCGCCTCTATTTCATTAGAAACATGCTCTTCCTTAATTTCATTAACTTTATCTTCATATTTAACCATGTCTATATTTTCTACAATTATACCTTTTTCATGTTTATAGATAATAGAATCTCTATGGGGAATAGATTGAAATGATTCAAGAGATGTATGAGGTGGCACTTTAGACATATTAAAATCTATAGATCATTGATTTCAGAAACAACTCCATATTCAATTATTGGAACATCACCATCCATTACCTCATCTAAATACTCCACCAAATCATCTAGTTCGAAAATAGGGATCAATGGTATCCATGGTTACTAAAAGGTGATCAATCGAATTGAAATCCTTACACAACCTTTCATTGTCTTCATCCCATAACCTCTACCATTGATTCCGACTAGTTTTCCATCACCTACATATATCATTAGATAGAAAAAATACCTAATCCTCAACAACTTCTTTATTCTTCCCTAACAAACCATTATCATGAATTATTGTGGAGGTGATACTTGAATAGAATAAAAAGGATGACATTGAAGATGTCTTGAACTTATAAAACATGTGAAGGACACAGATCTTGGATAGATTTTTCATGTGACCATTTTTAAGAGATTGAAAAACAATATATATTGATATTTCACAGTAGAAAAGTCACATTTCAAATTAATAATAATGTATTGAATAAATTTGAACTACAATATAGTCTCTCCATTAAATTTTGCAGTTGCAAGCTATCCCCTTTTTTCCATCCCTTGTCAAGTCCCCCAAAGCCTCTTCTATGATATATATATATATATATATTTCACTTTGAGGAGGATAATTTATTTGATGATCCTCAAAAATACCATTATGAGGTACTCTTAATCATGAATCCCATATCCTTGAAGAAAAATAACATCTTTATCCATTTACCCATCTCATATCCACAATGTTATCCTTTTTATTGAATGTAAATTGGACATACTGATAGAAATCAAAAACTTCTTTGGGGTATATGGGTCTCTTATTTTTTGTAAACCAGTCCAGCCATCCATATTGTTCCAAAATGTAGAGAACAAGAAACTTACCCAAGTTAATCCATTTTACAAACGCTTCCTATGATAGAACCTCTATACGATATGATAGAATGGGGTTCAATGGTTCCCCAAGAGTTGTGATTGGATGACCTTTCACATTTTTTATAGGCTTGTGATTCTCTTGAGTTGTAGAAAATAGAGGCCTCATCCATAGAATTTCCGACATGCAGAGAGGGTTTGAAGGAGTGCATGGAGTTTGAGATAGAAGGGTTTCTAATTGGGGAGTAGAGAGAACAAGTGAGGAGTGAAGTGGAGTGATGGGTTTTGATCATTTAGTGATTAGAAGAGTCTCAAATAATACAAAAAAATATTATAAAGGTGAAATAACCTAATTAAAATAGAAATGTAGGGAAATATTACAAAAAATAGAAATTTGAGTAATAATGGCAAGACATGAATGTGCAAATACGGTGGCATCACAATGGTGTGACTCTAATCGGGGAGACATCACTTATTGAGACAAAAATGGTAATAAAGTAAATTATGATACAATAAAGGGTTACTCAAGTTTGATCATTCCTAATTAATTTATGATATAGTTTATTCCTAAAAATTTAATGGCTTAGTAAAATTAAAATCATATTGATGTTATGTACTGATGAATTTTAAATAAATATCACCTATTAATAATGATATCCCAAAATGTGATGTCTTACATCAAAATGTTTTATTATTGAATGAGAAATTTGTTTCTTATAGATGTTAAAAACACTTTTGTTATCAAACTCTCTAGGGACATGTCTAAATTGATTTAAATAGTTTAGTAATGTTTGTTTCATCCACAAAATATTCACACAACAACTACCATCAACTATGTATTCATCATTATAAGTGTATAATGAAACAAAATTTTGCATATTACTAGACAATGATACTAGTTACTTTCTCAAAAAGTGACATGTTCTATAGGTTCTTTTTATATCTAACATCCAACCACCAAAATCTGTATCTGAATTACTTACTAAGTAAAATAATTTTTCTCTAGAATAACGAATTCCTAAATTGGTAGTATGTTTGATGTATTTGAAAATTATTTTAATAGAAATAATATGTGACTATTTAGGATTTAATCTAAAATGAGCACAGATACTCACACTAAACATAATATCAGATCCATTGGAATTAATGTAGAGAATAATTTGAATCATACCATTATAATTGGTTTGATCAAAAGATTTTACATTTTTATCAAGATCCAATTTATAGGTGGTACTCATAGGTGTATCACAACATTTAATTCTATTAAAACCAAAATATATAGAAGATAAATAGTATATTTATTTTCATTTAAAATAATATATTTTTATTTTCATAGATTTTAAATCTAGGATAGAATTATATTTCAATCATTAATTTCATTTAAAACTCATTTTTCATCATTTCTGAAAAAACAACACATAAGGAATTTTTTGAATATCTAAAAAAATGTCATCAATGCAGATTTGAACAACTAGAATATATTTATAAATTCGTTTTATATGAATTTTGGAATATATATACCTTTTGTAAAACCATTGGAAATAAAAAAAAAGTATTGATTCTTTCAATAGAAGCTATTAGAGGTTATTTGAAACCTTAAAAGTAATTTCCAAATTTTAATACACGATTTGGATAATGAGGGTTTTTAAAACATGAGTTTTAATAAAACAAATAGCCTCTACTACATACGATTTTAGGAAGTCACTAATGACATCCATTTGATATATCATTAAATTTAGATGTGTTCCATATCCTAGGAATATTCTAATGGTTTCATGTCTAGAAACTAGTGCAAAAATGTCTTTATAGTTAATCCATTATTCTTCACTATATCTGCAAAATCACAAAATTTTATGAGATTGATTCATTTTATTTTCATTTATTTCTTGTGTTTTACTCTACACCATGACTAGCTTCTCTATATGAAACATTGTTTTAGCTTGTAGTATATAAAACATTACTCATGGCTTGTGTTGCACACAATTTCAAGTTCCTTTGATAGAATTATTTTCATGAAAAAATGTGTATAGATTTTGTTCAATGTATAAATGATATATGATGAGTTTATGTTATACAAATCCCCAATGGATACATTTACTAGATGAAACAATGACTTATCTTGTTTTACACGCATGAGAGACCTTCCTCGATAACTTGTGTTGTATGCAATACTGAGTTTTACTAAACTATGATATATTATTAAAATATTATATGAACTAGTTGTTATTAAAATCATTAACCACATTTTCAATTTTATATTACTTTTATAATTCATCTTATTAATTTTATAGAACATGGTATGACAACAAAAATTAATTTTTTGGATAAAAGATTTATTTTTTAAAAAATGCCCTTTTACCATCTTTTAATGGATAATAATTTTTAGATCTAATTTTTTCCACTATTATAAGTTAAATTTTACAAAATAAACTTCTTATTTAGTATAGCTACATCAAAATTTACTTTGGGTAATTTTTTGGTGTTTTTCTAATAATGTTAATTTTTTAATTAATTGTGAAAACACTACATTTTAAGTCAAAACTATCTTTTCATCTAATTTACAAATATAGTTAATTTGTCCTTTTAATTGTTTTTTATGTATAATTATATTATATTTCTATAATTTAATCCAATTTTATTCATTTAATGTAATATCCATTTCAAATTGGATATAAACAGATAACAATCTTATAATAGTTATTATTTCATAAAAACCAGCTTTTTGGTTGTGACAACGGGAATTAATTTTAAATTAATTGATTAAAATTATATTTTTTGAATTTGGATGAATGTATCCCATATTTTGAATTAGTATTTCCAAATTTTTTAAATAGGTACCTTTTATTTTTATAAATTATTAATAGTAACGTCATAAATTATTTTTTTTAATTTGGTTAAAAGGTGAATCTTGTAAATAAGGGTATCACGAAATATTATAATAATTTTATAATATACTAACACATATTATAATCCTATTGGATAAGCTATTTCCGACAATGATCACCCTTGGGTCCATTTTGGGACCCCATGGATTCACATGGATTTGTAAATGACAATTATTAAGAATTAATTTAAAGTAAATATTATTATAACACAAAACATATATCATTTACTAAATATATTTTAATATAATGTTATATATCTAATATATATTTATATAAATAGTAATTAGAAATATAAAAATATTTCCTACATGATTATATATTATTTATAATTTTTATACATTAAATAAATATATTCATTTATTACACAATTATGATGTAGTGATTAACTCATTAATGAATGAATTAAATAAATGAATTTATAAATATTAACAAAAATTTAATTTGATTATTTTGATATTATCGATGATTTTTCTAGATTAAATTGACATATTAAATTTTATTTAATTATTTTTGTTCTACGTAATACGGTTTCTATTAATTTTTAAAATGTAATTTATGAATAGTGTCCAGAATTGATACAATTCATAACATAAAACATAAAATGTTTTATTAAATGATATTAAATGCCATAAAATAATAGATTTATAGAAATGGTAAATATAAGTCCAAATATTTAAAAAATTACTTTTTTGGGTTGTTTGACGTGATATTGTAATTAAATTATCCAATAATATGTGAATAAAATGATTTCACAGTAACATTCCAATGGTTAATTAAGGGTAAAACCTAAAAGATATGGATAAAAAATTTAAAAAACCTATAAAACAATTATTATATAATGTTTATTAAAACCGAAATCATCTAATATTATAATTAGATATGTATTAGATCATTTTATATCTAAATTGAATTTATAATAAATTATTATCTTGGAACTTTCTTAAAGTACCCCTCTCCTATCTTATTTAAAGGGCACCTCCTCCTTTTCATCTACACTCCAATTTGAACATTCATGCTCGACCAAACCCTTATCATTTCTATTAACTACATCTCTAGTTATATTCTGGAGGTTTTTTTATTCTCAAATGTGTAATACTAGTTACCTATGAAGAAATTTAATGGAGGCATGTCGATTAAGAGGTAATACCTTCTACCGTTTCTTTCAAATTTATTTCGTCTTCTACATACTCTAATTTAGTTTTTTTAATTATAAATTAATAAAATGAATATCACTCCTATACTGATATGTCATTATAAATATTTAACAACCATATTTCACCTTATTTCCATTCTACAAAAAATAAATTACCATGCATGTGTACGTACAGATAACCTTCTCTACATCGTGGTGTAATATGTTTTTCACCACCACCTTATTTGGATGGGTATAATGGTATAAATAATAACTATATATGATTATAATAAAATTACACATATTATTAGATATTAAAAAATATCCACTTCAATACATTTCAACAACTATGGGAACGATATCGTTGCTCGTGCATACATACGACTAACCGTCTCCACGACGCAATGAGATTCATTTTCCATGTTAAACAACATAGAATGATTATAAAGTATGTATAATAACTAATTATGAAATAGATGAAATAATAATTCTACTAGATTTATCTATATATATATATATTAATTACATACTTCAATTTAATTTAATAAGGAAACGAAAGTAGTGTTTATGTGTACGCACGACCTACCATCTCAATGAACGATGTGTTCCATTCCATTTATTGATATACTAAATATATATTTATTTATATAATGAATATATATGATATATTAATAATTTTATAAATTGTTGATGTAATTAAATCATTGTCTATTTAATAATATCATGAATAAAAAGTCTAAACACGTACGATAAATAAAACCATTATTACACCAAACGTTGCTTTAACATGGAATTATAAAATGAAATCATAATATAAAGTGAAAATTAAATCATATATGATATCATAAATAATATTTTGGTTCTTTTACAAGTTAATAAAGTGTTTAAAACCACTATATAGGATTTTTTTACACATACTATAGAAATATGACCTAAGGTAAGGGATAAATTTTCCAATCTCGTTTTATCCCAGATTGTTTATTCATAATTTTCTACTTGGGATATTTTTATCATCCATGTCCATGTTTTATAAAAATGTTTTCATTAAAATTTTAATATTATTCTATTTTACCCATTTTTTTACTTTTACTAAATGGTATGGAAGGAATATTTCAGTTGTTTATGATACAGGGTACTTTTCCCTTTTTTGGTAAAAGTACGAGTATAATGTTTTTTAACATATAAAAAATGCATGTGTTATTATATCATCTTTAATACATATTAACATTAATCTTCCTCTACACTATTTCAAGTTTATTTTAAACTAAATTCTTTTCTTCTGAAATTTTGTGTAATTTTGATAAAAGAAAATTTATTTGAAGAGAAAAAGACATTTTCCTCAATAAAAAAGTACAAGTAGTTTACAAAAATTATTTTCCATCTATGTTGACATTTATTTATGGTTATGTCCCTATTATAAAATATATTTTATTATTTTTACAATGTAATTATTTTTATATAGTCCACATATATTATATAGATTATTTTATGATGGAATGATGTTTCTGAATATTATTTTATCCCATGGTTATGCTATAGTGAATGATTTATGTTATTGTGGAGCATTAATGAATGACTTAATTATGAGATGGGTGGGAGCTATATCTATGTCCAATGAATTGGGTAATGATTTAAATCTCATGAGATAGACATGATAGGGATAGAAGGTATATCTAATTCTGTAATACATTGCTGGATCTGAAAGTAAACCCGATTTACTAATGAACATGGTCCATGAGGATGGTCTTGGAAAAAATGCCAAGGATACTATGGAAATAATTTTTTTCTTATTTGTTTTCGAAAAATTCATATTTTATTACCATTCTATTTTGCAATGATTAATGTTATTTTATGGCCTATGCCTTACGTACTGCCATGATTTATGTTATTGATATTAATTTTGATGTTTAATCATTATGTTCATGTTTTTACGTTCAAATTTGTATGGTTTGTTTTATGTTCTCCTGGTATAACCTTACTGAGCTTTTTAGGTAAAATTTTTTTTATTTCTTTTCTCTAGGATATAAATAATGGTTTTGAGTAGGGAAACTGAAGTGGAATAACTTTATGGGAGAGGTTGAATATGTTTCACCAATTTAGAATATTATTTTATGAGTTTCCAAGGACACCAAACTAATAAAATCATTAGGATTTGTTTTTTTTCATGTATTAAGTATTCCAAAAATGAAATGTAATGCCAATGTACCACAATATATGGTCTCTACAGTTGGTATCCGAGTGATGGTTTTGTCAAAATTTATAAAACTATGATGTGGAAACTTTAGTGAGATCCGTAGATATATCTTTATAGAATGTCTAGGAATAAAACAATGGTTAATTAATACTATAGGATACAGTATGATAATTGTGGTAATGATCATAAATAAGATAGGATTAAACCTAAGATGTCAAATATTGAAATTACACCCTTGATTATTTTGTTTTATTCGATTTAGTTTTGCCTCTCACACTAATCTTTTTGTATTTTAGTCAATGGAGGGAACTAGAATAAATTAGGTAAACATTGAATCTGATTAAAAAAATATAGTCAATGAGCAATGAAATTGTGTAATGACTAGAGTGAATGATATTGTGATTTTTTCAAATCATTCATCATGGTATATGATTAACAAGGTGATCTTTAGTGGTATTCCTAAGTCATCGAATAAGAGGAAGATGCACATTCATGCATGTTCCCATGTTGAGGAACATAGTGGAATGACGATTAAGCTTACTACATATCTAGATGAATGAAAGAATAACCTTGAGGAATACATCAAATGGAGAGTATGATGTTATATATATTTGGGAAATGGGTTATATAGTTAAAATTTTTTATAGAGTTTAATGTATCATATATGGAAAACATGGGCATTACCCAACTCAATGCCTAGACCTAAGGGTAAAATTCCAAGACAAGGAAAGAATTATTCCATGCCTACCATTAAAGTGGATGGATTGAATTATTTATATATTTTAATCCTTGAATGATGAATGGTGAGTTATATAATTATTACCAGTTTATATTTTCTCTACGTATTTTCAATAACATCTTGAATATATATAATGGATAAGAAAAGGGATTTAAGGAAAATGTGATATTCATAAGAAATACATGATTTAGAGAAGGATAACCCTTAATACGAGAATGATGTTGATATTATAATATTTCACTAAATATATGTTGGAAAATATTAGTTACCTTGTAACTAGTTTAGGATTTGTTGAAATATAGGTTATGTTGTCACAGATGAAGTATAAAAATTTTCAAGACTTTAGGAATATATTAAATAATTTTTGGAATATGGGAACCTTAATGTTTTCAATAAGGATATATAGTAATTTATGTTATTATCATAGCTCAAAAGAATTCATTATTAATTCATTAAAATGTTTTTAATGTGACTAAAAATATATATATTTTGATATATATGGGATAAATGATGGTATTCACATGCTTGTTATATGATATTTCTAGTTATAGTTTTCCTTGTACTATGAGATTGGACAGATGTATTTTGGATAATCATAAATGTTGGAATGGATAATGTTGGACATCAGATAGTATTGTTTAATTCTAGAATATATATATATATATATATATATTATTTAAGGAATGTTATAATTGCATGGTTTAAAAAAAATGAAAACACGCAGGATGGGAGACAACCTGTCGCGTCAGAAAAGGCTCTGAGAATCTAACCCACAACTGATGTGTGACAATTCATTATCAGCTACCACTATCCTACATGATTTCCTTGGTTTTTAGAAATTAGTTATATTTTATTAAGTTGTATTATAGAAGAATTACATGTCCATTATTGTAAACATATATAATTAATATCACCATAGATGGACTTATGTATATTTAATAACTTGTGATAAACTTTTTGTGGTAGAGACAGAAAGAATGACATATCATTCTTTTGCATGATCTGCTAACACTTCATGAATGAAAAATTCAACTTCATTTTTTTAAATAAGAGTTTATATAGAAATATTTTAGGAAACGATCAGTGATACTGAAATCAATTAAGCATTTCTTCCCATGTTCTTCATCTTTAAGAAAAGGATCTTGAAACCAAATTTTTTTTATCTTAGTACATTATTATTCAGTGAATCCAATTTTTTTTTGAAATAATAATAGATTTATGGATTTCTGGTAGTAAACATTCTCTAATCCATATTCCCCATCACTATCCATATGAACATCATGGTTATATTTCTCTTCTATACTGATGTATTTACTTCCCACATATGTTCTCCTATGTGGAAACGTAGTGATGAGTTATTTTGGGTAACCATTATGTTTCTTACATTCTTTTTTAAGATGAATTTTTAGTATTTATTTTTATGATTTGGGTTTCCATGAACAAAACATTCAAGTAGAAAACCATTTATATCCTCGATAAATGTTGAAGGAAAACTTCTTTTTAAATTGTATAGATTGTTACACACCACAATTTCATGAGATGGATTCTTTTAAATTTCATTGAAATCATTTGTTGTATGATACACCAAGATTATATTTCACTATACACAACATCATATTACCTTGTAGTATTCCCAAAACTATTCATGGTTTGTGTGGCACACAATATCAAGTTCAATTGATAAAATTATTTTCACGCAACACTGAGTATGTTTTCATTCAATGTATAAAAGAACAATGTTTGGATTCTATTATATGAAACCCCAAAGGAATAATTCACTCCAAGAAACACTGACTTGGCTATTGTTACACTCAAGAGAAACCTTCCTAAATAGCATACATTGTACCCAATACCGAGTTTCACTAAAATACAATATATTATTAAAATATTATAAAAAATTAGCCAATACCCATAATATTAAAAACATTTTGAATTTTATATAACATTAGAATTAATCTTAAACCATTTATAGAACATGATATGTGAACAAAAACCATTTTTTCTGATAAAAGACTTATTTTTCAAAAAAAATGTAGTTTTACCATCTTTTAGTGGAACACCCATTTAAAATCTATTATTTGGACACTTTTATAAGTTAAATTTGAGAAAATAATATTTTAATTTAGAATAGTGACATAAAAATTTACTTTGGGTATTTTTTAGGTATTTTTCTGATAAATTTCAATTTTTAATAAATATTGAACAATTATGCATTTTATGTCAAAACAATATTTTCATTAAATTTATTTACATAGCAATGTTGAAGTTTTAATTGGTTATAAAGTATCATTTAACTATATTTTTCTTACTTAATCCAGTTATGTTCTATTGGATCTTATTATACATTCAAATTGGGCATAAGCATATGCAAATATTTTGATGGTTATAACTTCTTGAAACCCACCTTTTTGGTTTTTCCAATGGGAAATAATTTTAAATAAACTACTACAACTTTTGTGTTTGGAATTTTGAAAAATGGATTCAATATTTGAAATCATGAGGTCATAATTTTGTAAATAGGTACCTTTTATTTTTATATATTATAATAGTAACTTGAGTAATTATTTTATTTACCATGGATAAAGGGTAAATCTAGTAAATACGAGTAGAAAATAACATTATAATAATAATAAACTATCCTAACACAAGTCTTATTCCTATATTTTATTCTATTTCCGCCCATGGTCACCCTTTTGCCTATTTTGGGACCCTATATATTTACATGGGTGTGAAAATTTCATTTTATAAAATTAATTTAATGTTAAGACAATTATAACCTAAAAAAATATCTTCTACTAAACAGATTTTAATATAGGGTAATATAACTGATCTATAAGTATATAAATATTAATTATAAAGATAAAATTTTTTCCTACATCATTGTATTTTATTTATAATTTTTATAAATTATATAAATATATTAATTTATGAAACAATTTCTATTTAGTGATTACCTCATTAATAAATGGTTTAAATAAATGAATTTATAAATATAAAAAATGTTATATGGTTCATTTCATGCCATCCACGTCTTTTTCTGGATGAAATTAAAATATTATATATGATTTAATTTTTTTTGAAGTAATAAGGATTCTATGAAATTTTAAAAAGTCATGTATGAATGGTGTCCAAAATTGACACAATTCGTAACATATAACATTATATAGTATATAAAAAGATATTAAATTTTAAAAAAACTATGATTAGGAAAAATGGTTAGTAAGTGTCCAAAAATATTTCATAAATAACTTTTTTGGGGTCTTATGACAAGATAGGGTAATTACTTTAACACACAATGTGTAACTAACATGTTATCATGGTATGATTAAAAAGGTTAAAATAAGTGTAAATCAAAATGGATAAGGATAAAAAAAATTAAAAAATTGAAATAAAATTATGTTATGATGGTTATTTTAACCAAAATCAACTTATCTTAGAGTTAAATAAGTTCTGGACCATTTAATATCGAAATTAAATTTATAATAAATTAATATTTGGGAACATTCCAAAAGTTCCCATCTCCTCTCTTATAAAAATGGAACCTCCTCCCTCTCAAATTTACTCTATTTCGAGCAATAAAAATTTTCCAAACCCATAAATGTTCGCTTATCAACTTCTCTAGTAACATTCTATAAGTTTTGGTCTTCTCAAAATACCAATTCTCATTCCCTAAAAAAAAATTTAAAGGTGGTGCGTCGAGGAAGAGGTAATCTGCACCACCGATTCATTCCAATTTATTTTTTCTTATACATCCTATTATTTAGTTTTTTCATTATAATGTAATAAAGTCTGTATCACTCATATAATGATATGTTATTATAAATTTTAAACAACCCTATTTCACTTTATATTCATCCTACGAAGAAAAATCATCGCACGTGGGTACATACAGATTGGCATCTCCACGATGAGGTGTAATCTATTTTTCACCACCACCATACATGGATAGGTATAATGAGGTAAATAATAACTATATAGGATTATTATAACATGATACTAATTCTGAGATTTAAAGCTCCATCTTCTTCAATACCTCTAAACATATATGGGAATGATATCATCGCTCATGCGTACGTATGGAATACAGTCTCCACGATGCGATGTGATTCATTATCCATGTTCACCATTACAGAACGATTATAAAGTATTTATAATATATAATTATTAAATATAAGACATAATAAATCTAATAATATTATGTATATATGTAATCTATTTACATACTTTAATTTAATTTATTAAGGACAAGAAAACAACATTCATGTGTACATACGTCCTAACGTCTCATTGAACGGTGTATTCCATTCCATTTTCCAATATATTATATATATTTATGTACATAATATATATGATATATGTACCAATTTTTACATTTTATAAGTAATTAAATCATTATAAATTTTATAATATCAAGAATAATAAATCCAAACATGTGCGATAAATAAAATGATTATTACGCAAAATGTTGCTTTAACATGGAATTGACAAATGAATAGATGATATAATGTCATAAGTGAATCATATATGATATCACAAATATTTTTATAGATCTATGACAAGTTAATAATATGTTTAAAAACACTATACAAGAGGTTTGGATAATACATAATTAATCAGAACTATAGTAAGGGATAACTTTTCTAAACTGGTTTTATCCCAGATTGTTTATTCATAAGTATCTACTAGGGTAATATTAATCATCCATGACCATCTTAAATATAAATATTTTAAAAAATTGTTTAATATTATTTTATGTATATTTAAATCCATTTTTACCCATTTTTGACATTTACTACTTGGTTTGGAAGGAATATTTTTTTTGTATACCATAAGGTATACTTTTTGACTTTTTAGTAAAAGTGTAAGGAGAATGTTTTTTAACATATATGGAGTGAAATAGTTATTATATCCCTATGAATATTCATTTAAACAAAGATTCCTATACATCATTTCAAGTTTATTTTCAACTAATTTCTTTTCTTTTAAAATTTTGCTGCATTTTGAAGAATGAAACAGGTTTGAGGAAAAAAGGATATTTTACTCGAGAACTATGTTTAGGTGGTATATCAAAATTATTTTCCATAAAAGATGACAAACAGTTGTTTTTCAATCACTATTATTACTTTTATCTGGTTATGTTAATGGTTTAATTTTTTTATGAATTCTATTTCTCTTATATGGATAATGTCATTATGGCTTGATGTATAAGGTTCCCATTTTATTTCAAGGGTTATGCTATCCTAAATGATTTATGTTTTTGTGTCACATGTAAGAATGATTTCATTATGAGATGGATGAGACCTAAATCCCCCTCCAATGAATTGGGTAAATATTTATATCTCATGAGATAGACATGACGGGAACAGTAGGTAAATATTGATCAGTAATACATTACTAGAATGGAAAGTAAACTCGGTTTAGTAATAGACATTTTCACTAGGATGGTCTTGGAAAAAATGATTTGGCTACTATAGAAATCACATTACATACTTAATGGTATTCAATAATTCCATGTTTTATTACCATGATATTTTATCATGATTAATTTTCATTTATGATCCTTTCCTTACATACTACAAAGATTTATGTCATTGCTCCTGATTTTGATTTTTAATCATTATATTTATGTATTTACGTTAAATTTTTATGATTTGTTTTATTTTCTCCATGTTTATCCTTACTGATCATTTTAGCTCACCATTATTATATTTTATTTTTCTTATAATATAAAGAATGGTTTTTGGAAGGGAAGAACTGAAATATCCTTTTGGGAGAGGTTGATGATAATTCACCATGTCAAAAGATTATGTTTTGAGTTTCTAAAGTCACTAAACTAATATGGTCTTTGTGCTTTTGGTTGTGTCTTGTATTATGTATTCAACAAAAGAAATTTACTTTCCATGTACATCATGAATGGGTATTTAAAATATCCTTATCTAAATAATATGGATTTATTTGTTATAATATTACTAGCTTCATTTATATTATTTTTAAACACATTCTTAGTGGAACTATTCATGGTGTATTTAGGTATATCAACTAGTTTGAAAACTTGTTTCACTCAAACTATTTCAGATCTTCTTTCAAATCCATTAACCAAAATTCAACAATGATTAAATTATTGTGTTTCATAGTATCAAGATATAAAAAAAGGAATGATGTTAAAATTTGTTGCAAAGAGATTCTATAGTTTGTGTTCCTTTGTCTAAGTCTCCAACTACAACATCTAAATGATTGTTCATAAGCGTTCATATAGGTCACGAAAATAAGGGCTGGTAATTTCAGAATCATCAATTGGTTCGGGTTTATCATGACTAGAACATAGAGAATTTCTATAATTTGATAATTTTATAGGATTCTTAACAAAATGATCCGAAGATTTGGTAGTTTTGTCCAGAATGGATAGATCAACCATAATATATCCTTTGGAGGATTTGGGGTCATGTGGATCTGTTTCATTAAATATGACATGTAAAGATTTTTCCATGCACTTGGTTCTATTATTAAAGACACTATAGTCTTTTATAAATAATGAGTAGCCTATAAATATTCCTTCATCACTTTTCGATGAAATTTTTTCAATATTATCCTTAGTATAAATAATATAGACATTGGAACCAAAATATTTCAATTGATTAATTTTTTATTTCTTATTGTTCCCCAACTCATAAATGGTTTTATTATGGATATATATGATCAAAACTTTTTAAATTTTAAATGATTTTGTAATAACAGCTTCATCCCAAGATAAGATAGGTAAATCTTATTCATTAATCATATTTTGGGCTCGTACTTGTAAGGTTCTATTCCTTATTTCAACAACTTCAATTTTCAAGGGTGTCCTAAGAGTAGAGAAGCTATGACTATATCCATTTTCAGAGAAAAATTATTCTAAATCGTGGTTTTTATATTCACAAATATGGTTAATTATAAAATATTTAATTCTAAGACCACTAAGATTCTATATTGTTCATGCATAAATAGTGAAATGATAATAGTCTTCACTTCTGTGAGAAAAGAAAAAGATCCAACTATATATAAAAAATTCATGTACAAAACATATCAATAGTGGTTCCCATTAAGACATAAAACTCATGAGGATCCAAACAAATACATGTGAAACAACTCAATAAGTTGAGAAGTTAAGACACATTTCCTTTTTTTAAATGAAATTTTGTGTTCTTTTCCTTTTTACGAGGACTAAAAATATAGATATTAATAAAATCTAGTTTTGGTATATTCTTTACTAATCCATTATATGTAAGAATTCTATGTGAATTAATATTAAAATTTCCTAGTATCCCATGTTCGATCCAAGAATCTGGGAAAAGCACTCAAATAAGAAACATTTTTAGAAATTAAGGAATCCAAATTTACTACATACACATATTAATTTCTAATGCACTAAATACTAATTCATTTTTAGAATTAAAAATATTTCATGAATCTATTTCAAATTTATCATTGAAACTGTCACCACACTACTATGGTATACAAAGAATATTTTAGATTAATCCATAATAAAAGGTACATTGGAAATTATAATTGAATTAGAGTTACCAAATTTACCAATGCCAATTATTTTTCCTATTGAATTATCACCAATGGTGACATGACCAAAATAAATCATTATCAAATACATGAAGCATGAACAATCTTCTATAACTGGTCCTAATCATCCACTATTCATATACCATATTATCTTATGTAATATCTTCAATAAGATTACCCATAAAAAGTAATTTAACCATGAAATGACATTAGTACCTAGACATTCTTAGGTCCAGTATAATTAGAAATAAGTTATTTGGGATCTCAAATTTTTTTCATGGGTTTCCTATAAACGGTTTCTAATGTATTTGAAAAATAAACTCTATTTGTTCTAAAAAACTGGAGAATTTAAATGATTGTCCCCTATTGGACCATACAAGAGAATGTTAAATGTTGGGAATGAAAATAAAATTTCCATATATTAACAAAAAATTGTTTTTGACCAGATTCGTTTACCCTAGTTGGTATCTAATATGATTAGATATTTTTGGTGCATCATTTTTAACAAGATGTTTTTAAATAGTATTCTTTCCATTGTTAAAATTTTCAAGGTCTGTTTTCAGTTTTTTTAGACAATTTAAGTTCATTTTAATTTTTATGTGATCGAAAATATTTCTCATTTTTCTAGAGTAAGATCGGATTTGATATTAGTGGTAAGTGTATTTTATTTATTTAAAACATTGAATTTATCTTTTAACTCATTACATGTATCTACAATGAGGTTGCAATATTTAAAAAATTATTCACTGGTCCTAATTTCAAAATCATATTCATCACCAGAATAGTATAAATTATGTGCAAAAATATTCTAGTCTTAAAAGAGATGTGTTTTTCAAGAAACACATGTTGGATTTATTTGCCTTTTCATCATGTGAGGATTCCAACTCACATGATAAATCTTATGAAGCACTCTAGGTGGCCTTCATTTATTTCATTTACATTTTTTCTTTATCTTCATATTTATATTTACTCTTTAACATAAGACTATAATCCTTTAGAAGTCCTCTTATATTATATTCATATAAAACCATCTCATTTGAATATTATCCTCTTTTCTTGTCAAATTTCTAGTGTCCCTTACTGTCATATTTTCGATGGAAGATGTGATTCTTAAAAAAGAAGATTCTTCATTTATAATATTTTAAATATTCTTTCTATTTGAGACATTTCTTCATCAATGTCTAAGAGTGATTCTTCATTACATGTATTGTCAAATTAAGATTTTACCATTCCCTTTTATTTATTTTTAGAAGTTGTGGTTGTGAAAGACACTGACTTTATCATTTTTTCATCATACTTTTCTTGTTTTTTTCATTAATTTTTCATCACACGTTATAATGTTTCCTATCAACAACATAACTGGGAAATTTTTGATATCACATGATTATCTAATTTAAATTTATGTTCCCTAACATTTTTCTAGTAGACATTTGTGAATTCACATGATTTGTTCCATAGTAGCAGAATCCCTTCCCACAGAGGTCATAGTAGTTTTAATTTCATTAATCCGGATATAAAATTTTGATATTTGATCATCAAGATTCAACATTTTTTTAATAATATTTAATATTATATGTGTTAAGTCCCATATTTTTAACATTATTAGTTCCTTCATATGAAACTACTAGAGTATCTCAAATTCTAGGGGCTATTTTACATATAGAAATCCAATTGAATTATTCAACCCCTAAAGAACAATATAATTCATTCATAGTTATATAGTTACTATTATAACATGTCTTAGTTGGTTTATCCCATGTATTTCGTGTAGTACTAGGAATCCTATATTATTCAACAATTCAAGGAAAAATTTAAAAACATATACATTCTAAATGAATTTTCACTTTCATGTTACAATAAGAATAATAGGTTTCATTGAAAAAGGGAGGTCTATTGGTATTATCATCTTCCAAAAAATGATCCTTAATAGAAAATACTGAATATTTTCTAAACAGATTAATCTTTATAACTAACAATAATATATAGATCATTAAAAAAAATAAAATCATAGTTGAAAATATTTGAAAATAGAAATTCATAAACCACCACTACTACTAATTGTCGGTCGACATAGGACCCTTAATATGGTAGAATAGAGTTTCACTAAAAATTTATATTAAAAATTATTTATTCATGATTCCTCCAATTTAAAATTTAATAGGTTTGATAACCAAAGTAGTATATTTGTAAAATCTTTTCTTATTTGATAGTATTTTCCAAGATTTATTAATTCTCAGATATAACAATTTATAAGATTACTTTATCATTTTAAATTAACATACTAAAAAATTCTAATGAAAATACTATCTTAGATTAAATCTCAATGAAATGTAATATTTTCTAGTTTTAATAAACAAAGAATGACCAGAAAATAGAACTTGATCATAGAAGATAAAAACAATTTGTTATGTATCAAGTAGTAACTTAGTCCTCTCTACTTTGTGATCACATTACACCATGAATATATATATATATATATATATATATATGATTGATCCATACCATGGATCGGGGTTCACAATAGCATACATGCTTACGAGGTTGACTAGACATCTACTGCAATTTTTTCATGGGAATAAAATATAAACAGGATACACAAAGGCCTCTTCCATAGTTATACGTTGGAGTAAAATAGTGTGAAACAATGGAAATTATAGGATATAATATATTATTCAGTTTATCATAGGATACAATGTTTGTTTTTAATATAGATACACACACTACATAATGGAATACTAAAATTGTACAAAATAGTGTAGAATATAAGAAGAATGGATTGAGAATGCTCTGACCGTTGTTATATGAAATGATAGAAATGTCTATTATAGTAGATGTAATCATTGGACGTATTCTTGAAATTGACTCAGAAACAAAGTTTGGTGAGTTGGGTGATCTAGTTTCTAGTCTAATAAGATATTCTTCCTGATGCATATTCTTTTTAGAGTTGTTGCTGTTGGAAGGAAGTATTCAGGATGGTTCACAAAAATAACTATTTTAGAACAGACTAAGAATGACTGATTATCTTAGTTCTTACACTTTGTGTAGTGTGTGTTTGTCTCTTATCTTCTTCTACTCATGCACTATAATATATTAATCCTTGGGTGTTTGTGTTTTGGCAGACAAAAAGCCAGATTTCTATATCTCTTACCTCGTACTTCCTACTGACATATCTTAAAAAGATCATTAATAATATAAGTGTCATTAAATAGATCAAAAAAGACCATTATAAATATTATTGAATTTAATTTAATATAGGAATAAATGGATAAGTATGGAACACCATCATTTTTTGTGGTGACATATGGATGATGTCATAGGACTAGTGAGTCAGGAGCAGTGCCAAGTCAGTGGTGACTCTTGTTTTTCTTATATGAAGTGCCTCTAGACCAGTGTCTCATTCTTGCCAAAAATTTGAAAAATCTCAGGCGATGTAATGGTGGTGCAGCAATGATGTCATTTCCTTTGGGAGAAACAGTATCAATATCAGAAGTGTCATTGAAAAAGTGTCTTTTCTGGAATCGGTAGGTTGATAAAACAATGTCACTGTAACAATGTCATTGAAACAGTGACTAGTACTTTTTTTATTTTTGGAACCGTTAGCATGATATAATGGTTTCACTATTACAGTGTCACTAACATGGGGTTTGGTACCTTTTAAATTTCCTAAACAGGTAGAATGATACAACTATGTCATTGTAACAGTTCATGTGATTTCACCTTAACAGGGACTCGTACTTTACCAAATATATGAAATATATGTTATGACCTAATACTCACTGAATTAATTAAGACTAAACATAATAATATTTAAATATATTAAAAATAATTAAAAAAATTTACAGGATTAAAACATGATTTACGAGAGGGATGCTAGATTTGTGATCAATAGAACAAAAAGATCCCAACAATGATAGAACCATATATAGAATTAGATATAAAAATATGGTTCTTTAATATATTTATAATAAATTTATATTTATTATACATGCAGTTTGAATAACTATAATTAGAGTCAATATATAAGGTAATGGGAGTTCATCTCAATTTTTATTCTTGTGAGATACCTTCTTTATTCATCACTAATTCCTTTTGTGTTCTATGTATTTTGTAAATGGATGTAATAAATGGTTAGAATAAATATATTTATGGGTATTAATATATCCATTTTATTATATTTAATTCATGATTATTTGGTTTCAAAAGATGTGATACATGTGTGGTGGTATTGTTTCAATTTTCTATCATTGAGACACATGTTTCCTCATACCCCGACATTTTTTGAGGTGTATATACATTAGTTTTACATGTTATATCTTGAATCCACTTGTTTCCATGATCTTTTAAGATTTATGTAATTTCCTTTTATTATATAGATATTTTGATCCCATGTTTCCAAGTGATAAGAGTTCACATAAACAATCTCATCTCATTTCGAGATTGTTTATGATAATGCTTCATTTAATTAAATATCATGATCCATATCTCAAGAACACTCATTAATATTATTCCCCTAACGTTATTCAATATTTCCCCATGGATTAGTACTATTACTTCACCATCAGGTACTTATAATCATTTTTATGTAAAATATGAGTGTCTATCTCTTTAGATAGAAATATATTTTATTTAAAAACCATATTTTCCAAAAAAAATGAAAACGTTTTCATTTTTTAAAAGGTTTTTAAAAATAATTTCAAAATATCTATGAATCACATTTTGAATAAAAACATTTAACCAAAAAAATTTCACGTTTTATTTAGAAGTTCGTAATTTTAGGTTTTAATAATTATTTTAGACATCTTTTATAAGATTCCATGGAAAAAGGTTTTAAAAATGTTTTCTAACTTATTTTATATGATCTAAAGGAATTTTTTTTAAAAAATTAAATAATCTTTTATATTTTTTTTGATGAAAATGGTTTTGAAAACATTTTATATATTTTATGTTATGTTTTCAATGTATTTTCAATAAAATGGTTTTTAATACTTTTTCATGAATTCCTTTAATTTTTTCAAAGAGTTTTCAATGGAAAACGATTTTAAAATATCTGGAATCTTATTTTATAATTTATAATGGAAATATATTTTTCAAAATAATTTCAATTCTTCATTATATTTTTTTAAGGAATTTTGTATGAAAATTATTTTCAAATGGGTTTATGTATTAAAAATGATCTTCAAATATAATAAAGGACATTTTCCTCAAGAAATTTTATTCAAATATAGTCAAAAATTATTTTCCCACAAATACGAAAATCATTCATGATTATCATTCCCCTATAAGAATTGATCTAAAGGTTCCAATAATATTCTTTCTTTGAATGGGATATGTTTATTGTCATGGTCTTTATGGAACATGTTTTTATTTCTGGGGTTATATGCTTATGAAACTCATTTCCCTTTCACAGTTTATATGTTTATTATATACATTTCTATATAATTGGTTATATGCTTACGAAAACCACTTATTCCTTCTTTTGTTTTTTTTTTATGAAATATGTTTCCCATTAATTGGTTATTATTCGAAAAAAATGATTATGTAAGTTGTATCACTTTCAACATGTTATCATTTGTTTACATGTTTATGATACCCATTTCGTTTCATGGTTTAAGATATGATTTCTTCTGTTATTTTGGGATATGAATGTATGATATCATTACAAGGAATGTTGGACATATATCTCCCTCCAAAGCCTTGGGTAAATATTTATATCCCCTGATATAGACTATGATGGTCTTGGGAATTAATTTTGAATACTAAGTGGTCTATGGGATCGAACCTTCACTACCAAGATGGTATGAGGAGTGAAATAACGCTACTATGATGGACATGAGAGCGATACATGACTACCATGATTGAATGAGGAGTGAATTCATGATACTATTATGGCCATGGGAGTGAACAATGGCTACTAAGATTACATAAGGAGTGAAATCATGCTACAAAGATAGACAGGAGAGCGAACATTGACTATCTGGATGGTATGAGGAGTGAAGCCATACTATCGAGATGGTATTGGGAACAATGACTTGGCTACTATTTAAATCCTATTATATGCATCTGTGTCTCCTAAAAATCATTGTTTTATTCCTATGTTTTGATATAATGACTTAAGATCTTAATTCTATTATGACACATGTCTTATGAATTTCCAATCATTATTATGATTTCTAATATGTGGGGTATGTTCTTTAAATGTTATGCACTTGTTTTATACCCTTTTTGGTGACATACATATACATTTTCATTATCTACCCTTAATGATCATCTCATATTTTCCCTTATTATGTTTACCATCCTCATGTTATAAAGAAAGGGTTTTGGTTGATTAATTTAAAGTGGATGTATTTATGAGAGATATTGAATATATTTCAATAGGAATGATGATTTTGTACCTGTGTTTCCAAGGATAATAAACTATTATGATCCCCAGCCATGTACTATTTTAATGTACTATATATTCATCTAAAATGGTGTAATATCCATTTATATTAATCGTGGCTCACAATTGATTCTAGCCAGGTAATGGATTATTCAAACTTTGAAAACAATATAGATAAAATGTTAGTGAGATACCTAGGAATATTTCAAGGGATTTGTATAGGGGTGTGTAAATGGACAAGAATAAGGATTTGAAAATATTTACTAAAATGTGGTGGTATTTTTTTAAGGGATAGAGTTCGTGGTTTCCTAGAAATACATTCCTTTCTAGATTTTAAATGTAGATGTGGCTATGGAACAGATGTACCTAGTTGTAAGAAAATTATAAATATATCAGTGCCTTACTCAGGGTTATTTGGTACATGAAAATGGGCCTTGATGCACACCATATTTTACACTTGTGGGGGATATTCTAATAGTATTCACAAAACCTTTTGTAACCATTATGATGGATTTAAATGTATTTTAATTATGAATAATCTCTGTTAATCTATGGTTTTATATATTATACATGTATGAGCTATGATTTAGGCACTGTATAAGTAATGTTTCAAGATTATTTGGTATACCAATATAATAAATTTTTCTCACACTTTGCATTCTGGTTTTATTCAATTGAGATAACTCGAAGTAACATGGTTATAATTTAATGTTTTAGATGTGGAATTTGAGGGAATTATATTAATATATTTTCCAATAGGAAATTTCATACTCAGAATTGGGATGTCGGTTCAAGTATTGGATATTGTTCTGAAGATAACGAGATTTCAAACATCATTTGAAAGGTATGTGATGCTCTTAAATTATTGTTTAGATTAGAAGAAGGAATATATAAACGTTGGGGATCCATACCACATGGTTCAAATTTCCTATAGTAAGAAAAGAGGTATTGAGGAATTAATTGATGATGCCAGATTAATGGTCTAAGAATAATGTTGGGAAAATGAAGTATTTATGTTTTGGAATTCAGAGATTATAATATATAAATCATGAAACATAGATGTATTTTCAGTATAAGTTTTCATTAATGATTGAAGAGGACACGTTAAATGGCGACGAAGACAGTGAAAAAAGATTTTAGGGAAAGGTGATATTTTTATTAGGGGAAGGTAAACTATAATTAATTAATAACCTTAACGTAATGATTATTGGATAAATATATACACGATATGAATAAATAAATTAGATTGTAACAATAACCCTAGAACTGATGATTGAAAATGTGTTTTTAGTGATGAAGAATGATTTTTATAAATTCTTGGATTTTTCGAATAGATCCAGTAAATATTGTAATAAGGAAGAATGATTTTTTTCTAAAAGGAATATCAGTCATTGTGTTTTTACCATGTTTTAAGGGAATATGTGATGATTATATTCACTTGATTGGACTCTGAAAAGCATTTACTAACTTGTAATATATGGGGGATCGAAGTTAAGTATTTTTCATGACACACATTCCATGTATTTGAATTTTCATCTTCTAGAAGGATTATAAGGTAAACATTTAGGTAATGTTTATGATAAACATTAGATGAAATCAGAAATATTAATGTGTAATATATATATATGAGTATTTATGCATATTGGATGGATTGTTGAAATTCCATTGTGTTGATGAAAACTTATGACAAATGAGATGGAATATTAAGGATATAATTATCTTTTAGTACTTCGGGAATGAAAAATTCAACTTCCGTTTTAGAGAAATAGGTGAATTAGAGCATCAAACAACAAATGGTGACATTGTTCTCAAATCATAAGTGTATATATTTTACTGAAAATTATTCTACTTAGGAAGATTATCTTGAAACCAAAAAATGTTTCCCTTTAAATATGTTTGTGATGAATTAGAATGTCCCTTAGGTCATCACTAATTTATGGCATAATGGTCATTTACTTTATCCATACCTTGTTCTCTAACAAACTCCATTGGAACATGATTGTAATATTTTTCATCCATGTCCACGTTTTCACTTCCCACCTATGATCTCTTATGTGGTAATCTCATTATGAGTTAATTTGGGTAACTGTTATGGTTCCCACAATTCCTTCTTAACGGAACTTTTAGTTATCATTCTGACAATATGGATTTAATGGAATGAAACTATATATTATTAATCCTTTGATAACGTAGAAAAATATCAAGGGATAAATTCATTTTACGAGGTGTAGAATTTAGCATCCCTGGATTTTTTATTTGTTTTTTTGAATTAGTTTTTCTATAACTTTCATTTCACACAACAGTGAAAATAGTTTATTTTATATTAAAGAACCATATGTGTCTTTAGTTGTATTCAAAACCAACTTATCATGAACTTTATACTACAAAATATTTAACATCATCGATATGGAACTCTGAGGTTATCATATATTACATCTATGATAGGCATTCCTTGATGGATTGTGTACCACACAATACTAATTTTTTTAACAATAAAAAAAAGTTAATTTTAGTCACAAATAGAAATTTAATTTGATAAAAAAAATTCATTTTTTAATTTATAATGTTGATCATAGAATAGTTTGAACTTTTGGGATTTTGTGGGAAAACATCATTTTAGGGGGAATAGTAAAAATTAAAGCAATGTAGATTAATACATTATTTTCATTAACTATTGATTAGTGTTAAATTATATTATAAAATTGAGATATAATGTTACAATATATCAATTTTAAAAATATTAATCAAATTTATGTCATTGGATTCATTTTTATATTGAAATTAGAAAAAACACTTATTGGAATTTTGAATGTTTTACTGTAAAAACCCCAATTTCTCTCCATGTTTGTGGGTTAATGTTAAACATAATTTTACCAATTATATGATTTAAATTTTAATACGCCAAAATTCTTAGTAACAATCATAATAACCGTTTTGGTCTAATAAAATCAATACAATTTTCACCAAAATGATATGGTAATGTGAATAAAAATAACCATTGTGATTGAGGTGTTATTATGCTTCATTAATGGATAAATCATAACCATAAGAAAAAAAATCACCTGGAAACAGGTACAAAGGACATTGGATGAAAATAATTTGAACCTATCCCATATTGGTTATAAAATTATGGTTTATTGTGATATTATTAAATGCATGTGCCCATATAAAACGATAAGTAAGGAAAAAAGAAAAAAGAGAACTTTCCTTACCTTGAACATTTATAAAACATTATGATATGTAAAAAACATCATATTTTTTGGTAAATATATAATTATGAAATATATTGGGGTTATTTTTATCATAACTAATTATAAATAATTTTTAGAGATGATTTAGTCTCTAAAAATGCTTTCAAAATTATCCATATAGTGATTATTTAGTTAATAATGAACTAAAATTGATGATAGTATAAATTTTTAAATTTAAGTATATCGATTAAACTTATTATTTAATTATTATTGAATATTAATGCATACTTTTATACAGTTTAAATGAAAACTAATTTTAATTCCAATAATATATTGATATTTTAAAATTAAACATATATTAAGAACATGTCAAAATCGATATTATTGTTATTTTACAATAAAAATTATTTTAATAAATGATTTTAAATTAAATTAAATACTATATTATTCATAGATATTTTTAGGTTTAACTATATTTATATTTATATTAATGGAACAATTTATCTTTTATAAATAAAATGGTGACCCATTATTTATAAAAATTATTATCAACACGGTCCGAGTATAAGATGTGTTTTTCATGTCACATGCGCTTGTATGAAAAATTAATTTCCAATGGACTTGAGATTTTTATTTTGTAAAGTATGTATAATTTATATATTTATGTGTAACTACAATTTATTATTAATATATATTTACTTTAGTCTTGGATGATAAATAAAATAGGTTAGAAATCTAGATGCATTAACAAAAATCAAAATAATAAAATTGACGAATCTTAGAAGTTAAGGATCCAAATTATTAAAATCAATGTATTTTTTAGTTCTATAAATATATATGGAACATAAATTTACTTTAATAAATTAATTTTTAATTTTTTAGGAACATTAAGAAAATGTGTACTCTCATTATTTCATACCTTTTGGTATTTACAAGAGTGCCACTCCCCCTACACTATTAAAATAAAATAACTTCACCCCTTCTTCATACTTCTAAAACATCATAAGTTCGACCATTTCCAACCTAATCCATATACCAACATACCTCCCATACATTGATAATCCTTACATTGGTATTATGGATATCCAATGTTGACATTTGGTAGATACCAAATTATGTTTCCTAATTAAGAGGTAACACCTTCTCTCAATCCCTTTATTTGATTTTTCTGCTCGGCTAACTACACTCTATTTATTCAATTATTTTATAATAGAACTAATATAATAAATATAATAATATGTTTTTATGATAATATTTATACCTACACATTCATACACCTTCATCTAATTCGTATCAAACATACTATTTATGTGAACGGTGAAGTTTCGCCTCACAAAACAATGATTGTTTAATTTTCCTCACTACCTCTCACGGTAGAAATTATGATGGAAAATATATTTGAATTTTTAATTTATTACATTTATTATTTCATTAAATTTTTTTATTCCTTTTATAACACATATCTTATATACATTTTATTTGGTGTAAATATGATAATTTTGTTTGAGTAATTGTGGACTACCACACCCTCAAAGCGATGTGATTCATCCAAACCCAAAATAGAAATTTTTAAGGATGTGTTTAGTGAAATTATATGATATATATGATATAATAATTATATAATAATAATGATATATATAAATATATATCCTTATCATTGTTATTTTCTAAACGATTATAAAATAAAAAGGAAATAGATTTCTTGCTGTTGACGCTCCATTCCGTCATAGAATCCAAAGATTAACTAAAGGGAATACCTCGAGAAAAGATGATTGAAGATTCATAACAAAAATTTCAAATTCATTAAGGAGTGCACGTATGCCTGCACGCCAGCGTTGGGCATGCAAGTCACCTATTCTCCAGACATGCAGCGCGCAAGTCACATGCGCACCCAAACTGGTTTTTTGCCCAATCTCAGGTGGCCTATAAATACCCCCTTTGGGCCCCCCATTTCAGGGGATGGTAAAATCCAAAACTCAGATTCAAGCTCTAGTTGCCCAAGACTCTGTCTGATATTTTCCAATCACTTTTATGGTAAACCTTTTCCTATAACAAAAGATCCAAAGAGGAATAATAAGGAACAAGTGTTAGAAATGATCAATACTTGTGCACCTAAGTGTCAAACCCTTATGGGAAATGAAGACACTTGCACTCTACCTTGTCCTCTAATGGAAACATGTGCGCCGCCCTTCTTGAATCATCTAGGGATAATACTAAAGGCTTGATCCATGTCCCACCCAAGTATTACCCGATAGGTTCTCCATCGCCAAATTGCACTCAGGTCGTGCAAGTATACATGTGCGACCAAGACATGTGCATCAAAACATTACTTGCACGCCTCCTTCTAATTTACATCCTTTACTCAAATCCACCTCTCCTCTTTATTATTTAGACTTCAAAACCCTCTTCAACGCCATTTACGGCATGGTTCCTTTGTTTTATTCCTTATATAAAAGGAATTATGTGGAACAACTCTCAAAACATCTTGATCTACATAACCTTATGTCACTAAGGTTTGAGATTTCCTCCATTTCAACCTAATACTTTAAGATGGGACGATATTTAATCTAAGAATCCTACATCTCAGGATTAAGTCCCAATCCTAATTTCCTTTAAATTTGGGCATCATCCTAAAGTGTGTGGCCCAGTCTTAATTAATTTTTAATTGGGATTCCTTTTAAGGAATAAAACCCAAACATAAGTTCCTCTTAATTTGGTCATCCATCTCAAGAGTAATCCCCAATCATAATTTCCATTAATTGGGCCTCCGTCTTAGGAATATGCCCCAATCATAATTTCCCTTAATTGGGCCTCTTTTCTATGAATATGACCTAGCCTTAATTTCTTTTTATTTGGGCTTCCTTTTCAAGAGTAAGTCCCAAGATAAAATTCCAAATATCCATAATGTACAAATACCTTTATTGACCCTGCTCTTGGGCTTCATTCCTGAACTATGTTTTGATCTGCATTTACTTGGGCCATCATACATACATAAACCCCACATAATTTCTTATGACTAAATCTTTCATGGAATAGTCCTCAGATTTACTGATACCTCTTGTTCCTCACACCGAGTATGACTGGTGTGGGATTATAGTGTAAATGAAATTATGACATCTCTCTTTTGGACATTAATCATGCATAAAACTCATACTTCTTCACACGAACTACGTCTACTTTGATATCTTCCTTAAAAGTAGTGTACATAGGATGCCATTTTAAGGTCCAAGCCCATCTTTCCTTAATTATTTTTCTGTCCATATGATGTTAAAATGTATCCTTCCTATTGAACTAAATGGGTTCTTTTTCATTTATTTTTAACAATGATACATAGGTAGCCCATCTGCAGTTACGATCCCAACTCTAAAATAATCCTTGTCTTTCTGAATGAAAATAAACATCAAGTTCCCCAATGAGTGTCTTTAAAACCATTATTATTATCATAATGACCAAGAGATTTCTATATAATGTGTTGAAGGATACCATTGACTATTAATATTTTATAAATACAGATGATTCTCTATCGATGAAGAACCTAAAATACATATAAAAAATCTCAAAATCACATACATATCAATCATTGTTTTCCAAATCTAATGGAAAATGAATATTCATACTTGGTAAATTAATAAGGATTCATGAACATAACTCAAATCTATAAGAGAGTCCCGGAGTAGAAAATAATTCCCCCCAAAAAGGTGTGATGAGTCGGACCTCCCATCCTCTCGAAAAATAGAAATTATTAATCCTTATCAGTCCACAAATAATGGGATCCTAGCTTTCTAATGTAGGTCAAAATGGATATAGAAACATTGGATGTTTTCTGTTCTGTGAATAAACTCGTTAGAAACCGATTGGAATGTTTTAACCTTAAACAAACAAGTTTATCCCCATTTCCAGAAGAAACAAAAAATGGTGAACCTGACGTGAATACTTAACCAAGTTAAAATAATGTTTTACTTATTTGTTAGGACCCTATTAAACCTAATATGATGGAAAACAAAGCAATCAATAACATATACGCTCATACAAAAGATGTAGTCTGGGCCAAATTTATATTGATTATGTCTACTATATCAAACATGGACTCTTTTTCAGATCACTTTGCAATATGAAATGGCTTCTTGAAAATTCACACCTGTGAATGCCTCGGCCGCTACTCCTACTAGATCTTCATCTACTATGAGGATGAAATCACCTACTAAGTATCTGCAACACGGGGATTCAAATGCATTGGTGAGGGAATATCATCAACATGGTACCATCCTGACACTGGAAGATACTCGACAAGCCCTCCAATTTAACAATTCACCCTGGTTGTCCGGACAGCGACGACTTGTGTCAAAGAAGCATGTGGTTCCAACCACTGTTTCCCACCATTTCAGGTCATTATCCTCGAAACTAAACAACCAGTCTATCCCATATTATATGGAGGTGAATGAAGAGGTCACTCAAGGCCTTGGTTCAAGAATGCAAGAGTACTTCCTGAGGACTCTTTCCAACAATCACCGCCAGACTCGTACAGTAGTGCACTCTCAACATGATGAGGGTATCACATCTAGATTTTCAACTCATGTCCCTCAGACCCAAGCATGAAAGAAGAATCATCAGAGGAGAAATTAGGCCAATCGGTAGTAGGTTCTTACCTCTTCCCCCTCCAAAGGAGTCCATAAACCTAACTTGATAGTGAGCAACGAGCGGGCATATACACCCGTCCGTCCTAATTTCATTGCCCAGCAGACTCATCTGGTAGTAACACATAAATCCCGCCAGTCAATTCTGGAAGAGTACTATAGGAAGGCACATACATCTGTTTATAATTCATCATCCAGTTAGTAGGCTCATCTGACCGCATACAAAGAAGCTCGCCAATCTAATATAGTGGCAACTGATAAGCAGGAACATACACATGTTTATAATCACTAATTCTATCAGTAGTCTCATCTTCCAGTATTGAAGGAAATTAACAACCATACATGATGAATAATACACAACATGAACATAAAACTTCCAATGTTCATCAATCCTACCCATAGTCTCGTTTGGTAGCACCCGGAGAATTCAGTCGTAAAGTTCTGATGAAAAATTTGGACTAGACTCAACTCTCTGCCCCTATGCATAAGTAATTTCAGAATTTTTTGATAGTAAAAGGAGGATAGGAGAAGACACATACACCTAATATAGACATTGAATGGATGTATAATCCCATTTCAGTAGCTGAAGTCACCAAGAACATTTTGACAATGGTGAAAGTGAAGAAACAAATCCCTGCCCATATTCTGGATACCTGTCAAAATATTATAACAACTTCAGCAACATCACAGAGAAAGAAATACAAATCTATACTTATCAGTCAAGTGACTAATCAACATGTCACCCCGGAGTAGATACACACCTCTGTTCCAATCTAGGATGGTCGTGGGGCATACTCCTCTATGTCATATGGACAATCAAGTCAAGCTCGTACACACGATTTGAAGGGAGATAATCAGCCTAACCTGACAATTTCTCCTAATCAGGCATATAAACCTGCACATTATAACCACTTTCTTCATCAAGTAGTTTCCATAGTCAGTAATAAGGCATCTATGAAAAAGACCCATCCAACACAGTCGAGAAATCAAGAGCCAATTTGCAATACGGCCTTGCACGATGCGGGAGTTCTTGATTCGCTCAGAAAATTGTCTTTTGCAATTCTAGATTTTACACTATCAGTTCTAGATTATAGAAGTTAAAACAATAATTCTGAAGGTCTTCCTCAGACACTTCTTCATGAATGTTTGTTTCATGACAATTCCGGCAATCCCAAAGTATTATCTTCAAATGAAATCCACGATAACCCTCTTTGTGGCCAGAAGACCAAGGACCAAGAAGATTCATCTTTCGATATAACCCACCATGGTGGTCTACCCCATGATGATGATGAATTTAGTTGGGAATGTCCTCTCAGCAGTAGTAATTCTCATTGCCTGGAAAATTATTCAATGGAAAATGCATTAATGAGAAAGCCCTCTTATCTTTAGGCACATGAAAATGCGAAGCCTGTCATGTCTGATGCCTTACCACTAGTACGTGAAATACATTCTCAATTAGAAGATAGACTGGGGTGTAGATAATTCTCTGAACCACCCAAGGGCTATTAATCTTCTAATTTGACAAATGAATTCTCTACCAATCTTGTTGAATCTGATAAAAAAACAAAGAAGAACCACCTTGGGTCCAATTAGGTAGAATAATCTTTATCAAATGACTACGAGGAATTCCTAAATATGAGAAAACAACTGGCGAAAGTGAAATACCATTAATGTTTTGGCATTTGGTTGACTATCAGTATGATATTCTAGAAACATTGACAAAATATTGTATTGACGAAATTCGTCTCATCATATGAAAAACTGTTTTCACTTAAAATAGAAAATATAATCATATGATGAATAACAAAATCATTTCAAGATAATAGAACGGTTGTAATGCCAAATTGACTTGGCATCTCTCTTCATTTCTTGACATCCAAAGGATAAAAAGAAGCAGAGAGCCCTTCAGTGTTCATTCCTTCCCGCATTAAAAATGTTACACCAGTTAATTACCAATGCCCCATATGGTACTCATATCAGTGATGGGGTGTTCATGGAGCACTACATTTCTCTGTACTCTCCAGTCAGAAAATCCCACCAAAAGTGGTCTCATGAAATTTTATTGCCCATGGATGGCCACAAATACATGGTTTTGTGTCTAATCAAAGGCTTTCCCAAGAACAGGCCTCAAATAGTTCTTCCCAAAATAAAGAATATAATGAAGAAGCTATCTAATTATTATTGCATCATGAAAATGAGAATATCGAACATGCTTATTATTTAGAGAATGCACATCATCAGGTAACATAAGTGTCAGAAATAATCAAATGGTCATCTGAGCCAGGTGATTTGAGCGGATGTAGGTTGATGCATCCGTCCAATTTCATGTTTAATGTCCGCAAAATTAGGAGAGATTTTAAAAAAGTTTCAGATGTAGCAGCTCAAGAGCCACCACAGATTTCCAGACTGGGGACTCTTTTAATCCAACCATCGAGATCAACATATAGGATTTGAGGAGTTGAGCAGGAAAAATATGAATTGCACCAGTCCACCGGACTAGGGACATTTTCAAGTTCTCAATTTCTTCCTCACTGAAATTCAATCTTCTCTCGATTATGGAAAAAGCCACAAGAGGAACACAGATCTGAATTATCAAGATACTCCCTCAAAATTACGGTTCATCCAAAAGTTCCTGAGGGATCAACTAAACAAAGGGAAATGCCTCATAGAGGACATGGAAGAATAAAGTATCACAAAAATGCCAACAAATGGATTACAACGCGTTACACATCGATAAATGTCATCAATGAAATTGTCACTGATCCCCTAGAACATGAGGCTCACATAGAGGGATCAAATGAAGAATTTCATGTTCAAGAGGTTGTGCATATAGAAATTAATGAAGAAGGTGTGCATACCAGAAGCCATAGGGCTGCCTAGGGGCAAGACATTTCCTTGGGTAAGTCCATTCCATACTCCAGAAAGGAATATTACATATAAAATGGTAAAAGATAGGGTACATCCCATCCTTCCTCTGTAGAAGGCCAATCACTCTAATTTTAGTAAATGTTCTTACAACAAGAAAAAGAAATGAAGGAGTTAAGGAGGTTAAATACAGAACTACTTCAAGGTAGTCTTCCTCCTTAGCGTACTAGAGTTAGTCTGTCAAATGAATTTGTCTCAACTACTGGTATGGATCAAGAATATCCCCCATTATAAGTACACCCTCAGAGGTCCAATCCTACAGGTCATATGCAACAACAACCAGCAATACTACCATCAGTGGAAATCCCAGTCACCACACCCGTCTAAACTCAAGTTATTGCACCTTCTCAGGTCCAAGCTCAACCAGATGTTTCTAAAAAATTAATGAATACTATTGAGTCATTAACAGCACGATTGGAAGCTATAGAAGGAAAGCGTGAACAAATTCAACCAGAAAAAGGATCTTAGCCTGAATGGGTGGATGCAATTCCTCCCCCATCAAATTCTGCAAGTACAACATTCCCAATTTTTAATGGTTCAGGAGACCCAGAACAACCAGTAACACATTTTGTTTCTCGTTGTGATCCCATGATGGGAACTCCTCAACAACAAGAAGCAGTTAAGCTCATGTGTTTTGTTATGTCATTACAAGGGCCTACTTTTTTCTGGTATACAAGTTTGAAATCTTGGTCAATTACAGGGTGGGAAGATCTCCATCAAATATTTCTCCTTCAATTTAGATCAATGTGGCCAAAGAAGATAGTTTTTGATCTTACAAATTACAAATAAATGGAAAATGAAAGAGTTTCATATTTCATTGCTCACTAGAAGGGATTGACATATTGTTTAATCTTAGCACTCCATCAAGAATAATTATTGCCAATCTGTGTGGAAAATTTGTGTGATGTATTATACACACTGTTGATCCCGGTGAAATACACAAGATGGTTTCGAGACCTTACGTTAATCTCTCAGCAGATCGAATACTCTCTTATGAATACAAGGTCAAAACTTATGTAATTACATCAGTTCCAGGAAGGGGAATAGGGAATGCAGAGACTGTTATAGTTACACGTAACAAGAACATGTACCTACTTCCACCTAAACATCTTCATCATTTCGAAGGGATCCAACTCCTAAATGTCAACAAAAACGGTAGCCTTGCCAACATGATCAAAAAAATCAATGGCGGAAATAGATTGAAGATTTGAAGAACAAAGTTTATTATTTCCAAAATTAACAAGTTCTTGGTTAATTCATTTTGGCTCTGGAAAACAATCTGGTTTAGTTTCCAAGGCCTAACAGGACAAAAAAGGAAAAAGATGAAGACCTTCCCAACTATTGCCCATTTATTCAAATTTTGGGGAATCCCATTCAGTAGTGTTTTGTCTTCAAAGACCTCCTACAAAAGTTGGTGGACTCTCGACAGGTAAAACTGAATGGTTCATCAGCCCAGGTAGCATTTGTTACTTCTAATGATCCAGATGAAGAAGGTGAGTGGCATGAATTCAAAAGTAAAAATGTGCAGAAATATGATGTTGGTTAGTTAGGAAAACAATCAACTAAAATCATGTTGTTTTACAAACACAATTAAATCAACCAATTGTGTCTTCTACTATGAATGACACAAAAAACCCCACTTCATTAGAAATAAAATCTTTAAAGAAGTAATGTAATTTGAATAAGAAGAGAAATAAGAAGAAGACGAGTTTGTGTCAAAGTATAAATTTTCTTTGACTCTGGAATATTTTATGCCATCTACTTCAAATGAACGGGCACTACCAAACCATATAGCACAACCTGAGATGGTTCATTAGGCAGAGTCTTCATCATATGAAGAGTTGATCTTTGGTTCTATTAACATGATTCACATAACACATCCTTATGAAAGTCACAATTTTAATCTTGATAAGCCAGAGTTCCTTGTATCAAACAGAGGAATGAAAGGGAGTTCCACAATTCTAGGGTACATGGGAAGACATGGATATTCCAGAAGCCAGTATTTCAATCCTACCCTTGTTAGAACTGTATATGGAGTAGAAACTCGTGGAAAATCCCTTATACAGCCTGAACAAGAACAAGAAATTTTCTTCCATGCATGGAAGATTCTGTCCCAGCATAGTTATTTTGGAGGATCGATTAGAGGTTACACCGTCTTCCTCTCAGCAAATAAATAGACCTAGTCGGTCTAATCTGCTGAATGTAGGAGTATTTCCAACTCCTACACCGATACAAGATGAACCTACTTCCAAAGCATCAACATCTAAGCCACCTATGAAACCACATTTATTTATTTGGAAACACATACCTTTGGATCAAAAGTATGATGTCTTGAAACATTTGGCCCAAGTACCGGCCGAGTTATCAATTCTGGATTCCATGAATCTATCAAAGGATCTTCGAGAGGCGCTTATTGAGGCTTTGTCTTGTCCTTCAGAATTCGAAACTAAAATTGTTGCGGCTGAAGTCTACCATATAGAGAATGATCATGCATAGTTCCATACAATGATATCTTTTATAGATATAGATGTAGATGATGTTGTTCATGGACATATTAGACCTTTTTATTTTTCTGGAAAGCTCAATGATGTAGAGATCTGACGAGCTTTAGTTGATAATGGTTCATGAGTCAACCACCTCCCTATTCATACACTTCATCGATTATGTCTCACCGAATCTGATTTATCTCCTTCTACTTTGTTGTTGCAAGGATATGATAAAAATGAACAAGAATCTCGAGGAGAGATTACACTTAGAACTCAGGTTGGAGACCTTGTATCCAATTCAGATTTCTTGGTGGTTCGTCATGACATAACCTTCAACATTTTTCTTGGAAGACCATGGCTACATCAATATGTGGCTATTCTTTCATCATACCATAAATGTGTCAAATATTGTTTCAATGGTCAAATTAGGACATTGTATGGTGATAAATCCCCATTCAAAACATGTGAATATCAATACATTGAGGTAGGATTCTATCACATGAAGGGAAAGGAGAAATCCACGAAAAATAAGGATACCAAAATTAATGCTCCATATGGTTTTGAAAAGATTCTAGTAAAACCATTCATACATGTGAGTACAGATTATGTGTTGCTTATCTTTCAAATTGGAAAGATAGAACCAAATCCAAACAATCTTATAGAAACTTCCATATTGTCAATTATGGAAACCAAGCCAGACAGCATGGGAGAAATGGGTGATTCACCATGAAATGATGAATGCTCTAAAGGAGATGTCTTCATTTCATACACTGAAATCCAACAATTCTATACTTCATCAACCAGGACATAAGAAGTTATAGTGATGTAAGAGATGAATGATGATGTTGATTATCAATCCATCATCTTCGGTTTATCACCTCAAAAGACCCTTCATCATCAAGAGGGTTAGAAATGGCCACCTCTTTTTCAGAATGTTCATGTTTTAACTTCTCTGTTGACCATGGAAGTTCTTCTTCATCATCAACTTTGCAAGAAGAAACAAAATAAGTAACACATATTGAAGAACAAGAAGAGGAAGATCTCAAGGATTCTCCTCCAGCATTTGAAGAAGGTATATCTACCGATGTGGAGTAAGTCAGAGAACTAAATCTAGGGAAAAAAGAAGATCCACGCCCCACATTAATTAGTGCAACCATGACTCTTGAAGTGGAAGAAATGTATAATTATTTTTTAAAGAAAAATTGAGATGCATTTTCTCGGAATTATATAGAAATTCAAGGTCTTGATCCCGATGTTTCCACATATCATTTGGGTTTTCCAGAAGAACACCGAGGATTCAAGCAAGCTGTATGAAGAACACACCCAACATATACCTCTAAAATTGAAGATGACATTGATAAGTTTATCAAAGATATATTCAACAGAGAAGTTCAGTATCCCAAATTGATGGTTAACATTATCCCTGTGAAAAAGAATAAAGGACAAATTAGAGTTTGCATTGACTTCAGAGAACTTAATTGGCAATTTCCAAAGATGATTTTCCAGTTTCGATCACAGAAGTCTTAATGGATGAAAAATCTAGTTGTGAAGAACTTTCCTTCATGGATGGATATTCTGGGTATAATCAAATCTGAATAGCTCCAGAAGATGAAGAATCTAATGCCTTCAGGGACCCTCAAGGTGTGTTTTTCTTTTGGGTAATGCCCTTTGGCATGAAGAATTCAAGCCCAACATATCAATTTGATATGCACCATATTTTCAATCCCTTTTTAGGGAAATTTGTTGAATTTTATGTTGATGATTTGGAGGATAAATCTAGACAACATTCTAATAACTTTGATTATTTGGAAATCATATTCCTAAAACATCGACAACATAATTTGATGATGAACCCCTTGAAAAGTGTTTTTGGGCTAACCTCAGGAAAATTTCACATTGTTTTTGAATGCCATCATGGTATTGAAGTTGACCCTGAGAAAACAAAATCAATCCTTGTTATGTCACCTAATCGAAATTTGAAGGAATTGAGAGGACGTCAAATACAGTTGGCCTATATTCGTCATTTCATCACCAATATGGCATGCATATGTTTTACCTTCACCAAATTAATCAAGAAGGGAGTCACTTACCAGTTGACTGAAGAATGTCAAGAGTCATTCAATATTTTCAATAAATATCTCCTTAGTCCACCGGAATTAATGCCACAAGTTGAAGGGAGTCCACTTTTTCTTTATGGGACAGCTTTAGAGTGATCATTGGGTGCCTTCTTTTCCAAAAAGAATGATGATGGGAATGAAAACAACCTTCACTATCTCAGTCGGACTATGCTTGAGGCAGAAACTAGATATTCATGTATTAACAAGTGCTGCTTAGCGTTAATCTATACATTTCAAAAATTGAGACACTACCTACAACATCATGAGGTCCAATTTCTATCTTACAATGACCCGCAGAAAGTTATCCTTAGTCATCCAATGAAAAAATGAAGTCCGGAAAGGTGGGAAGTTATTTTTCATGAGTTTGATATCTAGTACGTGTCTCAAAAGGCATTAAATGGCCATGATCTGGGCGATTTCCTTGTTGAAAACCCATCAGTAGAAGATATATATTTAGATATTTAATTTCCTGATGAGGAAGTCTTCTCTATTCAAGATAATCCTCAAACCTTGGAAATGAACATTGATGGTGCTTCAAGAAGTCCAACAGGGAAGAAAATGGAAGATCCTAAATTCAACAAAGTTGGGTTAGGAATAATACTTATTTACCCAGAAAAGGCAAATCTACCCTATTCCTTCATATTGTTGGAAGGAGGTACAAACAATTAAGTAGAGTACCAATCTTTCATCGTAGGATTGGAGTTGGTGCTTCAGGAGTAGGTGAATCACTTGAAGGTAAAAGGTGATTCAGATTTGGTAATAAAACACTTCAATGGGGATTATTCCATCAAAAATGAAGATTTAATCCCTTTGTGTGATTACGTTAGAGATTTAACGGAAGAATTTCCCCCGAAACTGACATTTTCTTATGTCCCGCAATCACAAAATGCCCAAGCTGATGCACTGCCTAATGTATCCACAACCTTAGCAGATCAAAATCTGGGTGAAACAATCATCAGTATATCCCACCATCATGTAGTTTCGCCTTTAGTTAAAATCAGAACATAGGAAATCAATGTAATCAGTCCCATTTCTAAACCATATGGTTATTCTAAAGGATGGATGTCACCTATTAGGTAATACCTTAAAAATGGAACACTCCAACTTGATTGATTCGAGAAAAGAACATGTCTGGTGATGTGTGATCAATTTTACTCTTTATGATATCCCATATCTCCAAAAAATTCTCAACAACCAAGGTTTTGATGGAATTATCATTAGATGTATTGATGGGGAAGAGACAATGGCTGTCATGAATGAAGTACATTTAGGATTTTGTGGTACCCACTAGTCTGGACAAAGGTTTCTGGTAAAATACAAAGGCTTGGATACTTCTAGCCATCAATGATGCAATATTGTGTTGATTTCACAAAGAAGTGTCATTCTTTCCATGAATGTGACAAATTCATTCATCAACCCCCATAGTTTCTTCATACAGCTAAATACTCAGGACCATTTTCCACTTGGGGAATGGATGTAGTAGGACCTTACCCTTTAGCTCCATCCAAGCATTTTATGTATATTATTACTTCTACTGATTTCTTTTCCAAACGTGAAGAGGCAATAGCTCTCAACGCAGATAGTTATAAAAGCATTGTTAGCTTCATCATGTCTAACCCCATTACCATATTTGGTGTCCCTCATTCCATATTTATGACAATGGTATCAACTTCTGTTCATCCGAGGTAAGGAAGTTGTATCCAGAATACAACATCAAATCCAACAATTCATCTCGGTATCATGTAGTGGAAAATGGTCAAATAAAATCCTTCAATAAGACTCTTTCAATCATAATTCAAAATATAGTGGATACAGATAAGAAATAATGTCCTGATAATCGTTTTCACGCTTTATGGGATTATTGGACCACCACCTGCACTGCTATGCAGTCAACTCCATACTCATTGGTATATGGAACAGAAGTAGTTTTTCCCATTGAGGTCCAATTACCTTCACACAAAGTACCCATTTGTGGTCAGTCAACCACAGATGAACAATCTCATAAGCGATTTGATGAATTGGAACGATCAGATGAAATAAGATTGTGCACCATACAGCACTTGGAAGTATATCAGAATCGAATAGCATGAGCTTATAATAAATTTTTTTGTCTTCATTCATTCATTCAAGGAGAATTGGTATTCGTCCTCAAAACTTCAATGATACCAGGAAAGAAACCTCCCAAGCTTGAGTCAATGTGAGAAAGAGCATACTCAATACATAAGTTCTACTCTAATAGATCTTATTATTTTATCTCAATAAATGGGGAACTGATCACCACTCCAACCAATGCCAGATATCTGAATAAGTATTTTGTATAACCCAAATACATCTTTAGTCCATACGGAAAGACATTAAACTACATTGTCTCTTTAGTACTTACTGCAAGACATTAAACTGCATGGTCCCTTTAGTCCTCATTGTAAGACATCAAACTGAATTGTCCACCTAGTCCTTACTAGAAGAAATTAAACTGCATGGTCCCATTATTCCTCACAGCAAGACTTTAAACTACATATATTTTCTTGTCCTCACTACAAGACTTTAAACTACATGGTCCCTTTAGTGATCACTGCAATACTTTAAACTTCATCCTCCCTCTATCATCCAACATAACGTTAAACAATTTCCCTTTTGTCTGACATGACATTAAACTGTGAATCGTTAGGGTTTTTTTACCTCTTGTTTCTCACACTGAGCATTACTCACGTGAGCTTAGAGTAATCTTCAACCATAACACCCTCTCTGGGCCACTAACCACGCATAAGTCCCGAAATCATCTTTGGGTTCTCCTCATACACAAATTTATCACCAATTCATTCTCAATCGAACTATGAAAGCTTTGATCCTTGCCTTCTAGGCTGGATACTTAAGCAAAATCCTGAGGTTCAAGCCCAAAACCAACATCATCACATCGGTTCACCACCATCTCATACAATGTTGATCTGTGAATCCCCCCCCCCGAAACCAATATATTCACATTGGTTCATCATCGTCGATGCTATATGACATTAAACTATACAGTCCCCCATTGTCCCCGTTGCCCACATTAAACTGCATAGCAATACATCCTAGCTACATGATTCTAAACTATACAGCAACATTCCATGCATATGACCTTATACTATTCACACTTTTTTCCTATACGATAAAAAATGTAATAGTCTTTGACACCCTCACTTGAGAGGGAATCATTATTAACATTGATCCCCAATCATATTATATTCCAAGGACTACGTTCCTATATGGAAATGCCTAAATATTTAATTTTAGATCCAACCATCATTGCACTAAAGTCCCCATTCACCCATCACATGTACGAAGTAAATCTGTACAGAGGATATTTCCAGAACTACATGCAGCTTGATTCCCATCCTTTTGAGATACGTAAGAACGTTCAAGCATCCCTCGAACCCGGCCCCAAGTCATTGGGCCTAACCCTAGACTCCACTGTAAGTCCCTTGTCCGAGAAGTCACCCAGTGAGCACATGAATGTGGAATAAAATCCATGGTCTTTATTCACACTAGGTTTATAACAAACACAAAAGATGTCCCCCTAATTATGTTATGAACTATATGACCCTAAACTAAGATCTCCTACATTCTCAGCCCAAATGACATTAAACTGTATTTCATGAACTACATTTGGCTTGATTCTCATTCTAATGAGATATGCAGTAAAGTACAAGATCTCAATTCAGGACCATGACACAACATGATTATGATCATTATTGGTCTTTGTATCTCCTTCATGCATTGGAAAATACCCATTTTCATGTGTCATTATCCTAACCTTAAATATTTCCAAATCTACATAACCCTATTCTTGACATCTGGTCACAAAATGTCTGATACTCGGGAATTCCTGTGTCTGACTATGCAACACGTGCCCTTTGGCAGCCTGCATAAGGGGACTACGTAACGGACTTGTTAGCCTAACGATGATATTATTTTACTATGAATCCAATGCCCTCACGTGGCCCGACATAATTCAACCCCCTAACAGGTTTTTTAAATAGTGGTAATTACATTCTTGTGGGGAAATCTTTTTTTCTTCTTTATTGGTCTTAACGACGATATGTAGGGATCCACAAAAACAACCATCTTTAACATATTTGTCCCATACTCTATTTCATGATCTGAAGGTATTCATGTCTATGGTTTATATTTACCTTTCCTGCATTTGGGCCAGTCCTTCACAGGAGTGGCATTCGTCCAATTCTTTGACAATCTTGATTGGGTATATCCTCTCCATATTCAAGTACATCACTCCACACCGAAAACTCTATTCTTTGGAAAATTTGAATCTCCATATTCTCTCACTGTCTTTTAGAAATAGTAAAGTAAAATTTTTTAGTGTCCTTTGGCCTGACTATGATGTACGTTCCCCAAGGTGGCCTTAAATAAGTAGTCTACATAACGGACCTATCAGCCAAAAGATTCTATTACTTGACTATGCAGCCAATGCCCTAAACTGGCCCTGCATAATTCAACCCCCTAATGGTTTTGACAAATAGTGGTAACTTCACTCTTAATAAATACTTTCCCTAATGCATTTTATCCCTTTTTCTTATCATCCCTCAGATAAAAAATTTCTTAGGTCATAGTTTACATTTTTTCCCTCAAACATGAATGTGGTAATATATTTTCAAACAAATAATAAAGGAATTGAGTCAATTTTAATCCAATCAATCAAATCTATTCTACCTTTAAACATTAACCTTTTTATGTCTGACATAGATGAAATTAGACTTCCAATAAAAGACATGGTACTCATTAAATTTGGAACTTGTAAATGTATCTCTGAAAAAAAGTCAAGTACCAGCTCACTAAACGTACATATTGTATGATTTAAGAAATATTGAGAAAAAAAGATTCAAGGTTTGTGGGGTTGTTTGTATCATCCTAGAAAAAATCAAACTATTCTTTCTAGGCCCATTTTCTTAGGTAAAAATAATTAAAGCAGGTAGTAAGATAATATAGGCACTAAATATTAAAGATGAAAGTGTTTTTCAACAATGCAAAAGAGTTAGAAGGACATCCAAAGATTAGAGTCTCTTATCAATTTCAAGATTTACATGAGGCTTTCAACAAAACTCTCCATTTAATTTACGGAATCCCAAGCATCATCATCAGCCATGTGGAGTTCATTCATTAAATTTGATATAATAAGAGATGTAGTTATACAATCTCTTCTTGAAAAAATTGTAAAATAATGTTCTTGAGTGCGGTTTGAGAAAATTTTCGGTTGATCAAACAATGACTATGTTTCTGTACAAGAGACTTAGAAGATGGATACATGGATTTGAGAATGGATCATTAGAAGTGAAGAGCCATTTGGAGAGAGTAATATTTTCAGATATTGTTCAAATGTCATGATAGTCTTCTCTCCACCCACTGGCAGCGGAAAACATATCATGCCATGGGTTTTCTATTTTCATATCTGCATGGAAATTTCATAGAGGAAAAATTTGAATGTTCACACCATTGTTTCTGCTCTTAATGCACATCATATCCAAAATATAGGGATAACAGTGCAGCAGCATCTCGATCATATGCGATTTCAGATCTAGTGCACAAAACTATGAAGAATTATGTAGGCCTTCTCCACTGTTCCTATAAGGACCCAGCCTTAAACCTTACTTAATATTGAATTAAATGAATAATTCACATTGAGGATCTTTTCAGGTTTAGAGTTTTAGATAATTAGGACATGACTATTACATATCAAAAGATTACAAAGTAGTCACTTCTACTAAATTTCCATAAAAAATCTTAAAAAGAAACATGTCTAGTTCCATGTTTTAGGTAGCATGACTTTCCCTTGATCCCATCCTTCACCCTATTCCATGTTAAGTCCTGTGAAAAACATTTCAAAAAATTGGGATGGGCATAAAAATCTCAGTAAAGGATACACAAAGAATGAAAAACTATTAGTTTTTCAAAACAACAAGTAAACCATGTATACATTATCAAAGTAATACTTTTCACCTTTTCGATGTAGTAAAAACTCTTCGCTGAATAAAAGTTCATTACTTACCCTTCTGTAACCAAATTATTACAAGAAAACCCATATAAAGATCACATAACATAAAAAGGTAACTTGGGACATAAACATACTTAAGTGGAATAACCATACGGTTGACTTCCACACATACATAATGGAATAGCCATATAGCCGACTTCCACACATACTTAATGGAGTATCCATACGGCCGACTTCCATACCCAATGCATTGGAGGTTATAACGTAACCACCCGTCCTAGTATTCACGGCACCACCCGACATATGGTTTATCACGTAACCACCCATAAAATTTCCAAGTACCACAATTACACATAAAATAATGAAAATATAAACATTTCAATAATAACATTTCATTTTCAATCAAAATAAGTAATTCCAATATATTGAATTAATCAATCCATTTTCAAAAATCATTAAAAGATATTTTTGAATCAAAGTGTCCCATACCACTTTGAAGCTTTTATTGGAATTATAATTTTAAAACATTAATGTCCATATAAATAAATACTGAAAACCATTTTGAAAACATGGACATTAAAGATAAATATTTAGAATAATAAATCTTTAAAACATTTAAAATGATATTTTTGTTAATTATTTTTTAGAAAAATGAGAGACTCTTGAATACAGATAATAGCAGAATAACATTTAATCCGAACTTTATAATATCATGAGAATAAAGGGATTCATGATATAATATGTCAAAGGATAGTATGCACACCATATAAGAGTGAATTGGTGCATGACAACAATGAAGTCTCAAAAGAAATGTAAAATGAGATGAAATCCATTATAAAGAAGGTATCCTTAAATTAAGGATAAATCAATCTCATAATTATGTGTGTCAAATATAAATACACCCAATATAAGTCGATATTAAGGGTAAAACAATCATAGTTTATTCACACATATTCAAAGTATGACATATTCAATAACTACATGTTGAACCCAAAGAAATCGAAATTGGGTTAAGAATGTCCCATGGTAAAATTCCACAGGCTAACGGCGTCACATAAAATTTTACAAAAAGGGTTGATGAGAGAGATAGAGGGGATCTCATAACTTGGACATAATATTTACATAAATAAGGATATAGAAGAACATATCCCAACATAATAGTACGTGAATTAAAAGACATAATGAGATAAGTCTTCAAAAAAAAGACATAACAAAATAAGTCTTCTAAAAAAAGAAGGGTGAAAGGTTCCCTTAATGACTTGGGTAACTTTCGAAGCGTACACCCCATTGAAGAAGGGTCATGCAATGAATATGTAAGTACCCATAAAGGAAATTATATTACAAAAGGATTTTAATAATGGGACGTACATACACCACTCAAAGGAAATGGTGGAAAATGTAGCATAAATCTCATGGGAATAAAAGTGAGTTGAAAAATTCCTTACGGAACTCGGCAGCCTAACAGAGCCACTTAAAACATCCAAAAATGGATTGATGAGATCAAATAGAGTATCCCATCATAGTACAATAAAATTTATAGCAAGAGGAATATAAAAGAACATCACCCATCATAAAAAATAAGGGCTTAAAAGAAGTGACATAAATGAGAGTACATAAAAAAAGAGAGAGGTTAGATCTCTTACGAAAATTCGGCAGCCTAACAGCGCCACTCAAAACATCCAAAATGGATTTATGAGAGAAAATAGGGTCTCTCATCATATGAAAAATAAAAATTACAGTAATAGTAATATAGAATAACATCCCAATAACCAGAATGATGAGATTTAAAAGGAATTACATAAAAGAGTGTACTTAAAAAGAAAAAGAGGAGTATGGTCCCTTACCCCGGGTCTGACTTGATTCGATCGTTCTTTAATCTCCTGAATAATAAACATGAGTTAATTTATACTTCCTTAAGAACCATTTTCAAGTTCATTATTCCTTTTATATCACTTATTACCATGTCATGAACATTATGTAATCATTTAAGTTAATAACGGTTGTTTGGTCGTTATTTGGTACTTAAGTCAAAAGTGAACTTCTTATATTTACAAGTTGTTCACATAGTCAAATATCCATTATCTCAATAATGATATTCATGATTTGGATATCATATATATCATATATATCCAGCATATACATGTATTTATAATATTACATAATCATTTAGAGGTATGAAATGAAATGCATCGTTCATGGAAACGGTAAGCCATACGTACGCATGAACGCTACTTTCATTTCTATGTCATATTAATGGAATTAAAACTAAATGAGATATATGTATATTTTTAATTCCATAATTACATTCATCCTTTATATGTATCATACATCATATATATCGATTATATTTACTTATAATAGAACATTACATTTGTGGATAAGAAATGAAATGCACCGCTCATGGAGACGGTAAGCCATACGTACGCATGAACGCTACTTCCATTTCTATCTTATACATTAATGGAGGGAAAACAATAATGATATAAAGGTATATTATAATTCAAGTATAAAATCATATATTATAACATTAAATACATCCTTTATACGTCCCACATATGGCATTAACGAATCAAATCACTTTGAGGGGGCGGTAGTCCGCACTTCCTAAAATGATGATATCGCGTATACCCATAATGGAAGCCATAAATGTATGCCAGAAATTAAAAATAAAGAAGCTTAAGTATAACATAAAAATATTATATGTCATATATAAATATAGTGAAATCCTAATGGCCACCTTTGAAGGTGTTATATGAGTGTTGAACAATCATCGTTTCGTGAGGCAGAAATTCGTCATCCACAGAAACAGTATGTTCTTTAACCATTAGATGAAGGTGTGTGTAAGTGTATCTCGAATCCTTATTATACAAACATCCTAGTATATTGATGATACTGTAGTAGTTACAATAGAAATTAATATAAAGTGTTTATGGGGATGGAGAAGCAAAATAAAACAAAAGAGCACAAGTGAAGACGTTACCTTAAAATAGGGTAACTCCCTTTGGTTTGAACCAAAAGGGTTTCTTGGAGAGCTTCCTGCCTAGGTTAAGGATTCTAGGATGAGGAGAGGGATGTGGAGAGACAAAATGATCAGATCTTGGCCGAACCATAGGTTTGAGTGGTGTGGGTAAGGTGGTAGAGGTGGGGGCCTTTTATAAGAGGAGAGGAGGGGCACTTTTGGAAAAGTATAAAATGTTACTTTATTTTCAAATGGTTTTTCGGATTTTAATGGTCCCACATTTATGTGTTTAGAGGATAAGGTGATAAGGGTTTGAAATAGACCCATCCAATAGGTTTTTGACATGTGTAGGTCCTAGATATTTCATTATCTTTCCATTTTATTTAAATCGTTAAATAATGAGGTCATCGTGGCATCATCATGATGTCATAAATAATTTAATTTATTTAATGTCTAAAAATTATAAAAAAAATACTATGATGTAGGAAATCTTTTTATCTTTCCAATGACTATTTATAGTCAAAATTATTACTTGTATAACCACATGTGAAAATTGTTTTAGTAAAACAAATCATGTTTGTGACATTTTTATTTCAACTTTAAATAAAAGGCATTAATGTCATTATCAAACCCATGTGGCTCCATGGGGTACCAAAAATCAACCCATGGGTTGTCTTGGTCGGACATAACTCATCCAATAGTGTTAGTACAAGTATCAAGATATTTTCATTTTATTATAATATCATTTTTACCTTAAATCACACTAATTACCTTTAATCGCGATTAATAAAACTTAAAAGTTACTTTTCATCAAAAATTATTTTCATCCCATTGAACAACATTTTAATTAACAATTAAAATAATTTAAATTGGATTTTTTAAATTCAAATCATAGAAGTGGTAATGTCCCATTTAAACGAAAAATCACATTTTGTAACCACCACTATGTGGTTTCACTATTCATCAAAAATTGAAGTTTTTCAGAAAAATACCAAAAATTCACCCTAAGCTATATTTGATATTACGAATTCAAAAATGATGTCTATTTTACAAAATTCATAACATATAAGTTACATTAATTAATTTAATAATTAATTCCTGCTGTCAGAACAAATAGCGTTTTTTATGAAACAATATATATCAAAAGATTGACACTAGTTTAAGTCAAATTTCAAAGTGAAATTAATTCCAATGACCACTATTTGATTAAATGGTAAAAATATATTCTAATTTCACATTAAAACCAGTTCAAAATATAATCTAATCATATAAATAAATTAGATTAAAAAGATGTTTTGAATAAAAATACAACATTTTTCACTATTCATTAAAAATTGAACTTCTTCGGAAAAATACCAAAAATTTACACAAAGTAAATTTTGATGTCCCGATTCTAAAGAAGAATTTTATTTGGTCCAATAGAATGTATAAGAGTGACCAAACCTATATTTAAAGAGTGTTCTCCATAAAAAGGTGGTTAATCGACCGTTTAAAGAAGATTTATGCTTAAAATTGTATTCATTTCCATTTTTAATCCTCTAAAATTTATTGTAAAAAGTAAAAATATTTGACAAACATATATAATCATTTTTTAGTTAGTTATATTAATTCCCGCCATCATAACCTCTAGTCGTTAACTACCATTTAAAATTATATTATTTTATTATTAGAGTGGAACGTAAGATTTCCAAGAAACTCGTTGTTGCGTGTTGGGTACGCCATCGAGCATAGCTTCCCCTTTAAAGTTATATTAATATTTCATTCACAAATATGGATAAATGTGAAAATGCCATACTCATTATTTACCTGGGGTGTTACATCCTTCCCCCCTTTTGGTAATTGCGTCCTCACAATTTTAAAATTGGGCTTGGAAACTTCATTGAAAATCCAACATCAGAACAAGAGTCAGTAAAAGAATCAATTTAAAATAAAGAACGATAAGTACAAAGGTCACCCGAATTAACCCACACTAGGATTCCAAGTATGAAAATATGGACACGGAGGAAAAAAGGGTCATTTTCTAATGGAGACTGATAGTAAACATGTCTAGGAGAAAGTTAACCATAAGAAAATCACAAACTTGTGATGGGTTAAACGGTATCCGATTCCCCAATAGGAAAAGTTAACAGACAATATTTTTGTATTAAGTTACTTTTTATTGAGGAATTTATTTTTGAGCTTAACTAAATCATAATGAAACATACTTACATGTCATGTAGACTTTCAACTTTTACTAGATTCCTTAATCAAACTCATATTTTCTCCAAAAGACAAGTATTTTGGAAGACTTGATTGTGTTAAGAGTACTATAATCAATTTCTAGAGAATCACCTAATCCATAAAAGAGAACTATATACTTCCCATGTCTTTAGACTCTAACCAAAACCAAAACCAAAAAGGTTATTATAAGATCAGATAATCCTGAAAAGGATAACCCTTTATAAAAAGAAAATCCATTCTTATTCTCCAAAATTTTCCCAACAAAACCCAAAGTTCGATGAGGACCATTCGATAAACAATTTTCCCATAAAATTATTCAAAGTAAACCAAACTAAGATTGAATCCCAAATATTTTATGGATTTAGTCACATAGTCGTCCATGTTAAATCGTAACCTTTATCTCTAAAAAACATAAGTTGCTCCTAAAGTCTCGTATTGAAAAGTAATTAACCTATTCACATATCCTCCATGATAAGTTAATCATTTTCATAAAAACCCAAAACCATCTTACTCTTAATTCATAAGGTCACCTAACTAAAAAGAATAAGTCATACTAACTAGGGACTTCACGTAGTCTAGTGGTAGGTGATAAATACCCATTGCACTTTGGTTGTGGGTTCGATTCCCGCAGCTTTGTCCGATGCGACGGGTTGTCAAACGGTCTGCGTGTTGTCCTTTTTCCAAAACTACATAATTCTTAAAACATTCCCCAGTAATGAGATAAAATCTTCAAAAATAACCATAATGTAATTTAACCACGATTTTATCTCATGACTTTCACTTTCCATTATTACATATAGTAACCCATAATTACCTCCAAAGTAAGGATCATATAAACCCAAATGGTTCTTTATAACTATGTCCACAAAAGAACATATTTCTATTCTTTGAGTAAAATTTTCATATATCAAACATCATTGTTGCACATACTATAAAAAGTCGTCTAATGTACCCCATCATCAAAAGAGACTTAATACTCTTAAGAATTTCACCATAACTCTGAAGCCCTTATATGTTGACTTCTTACTCATTCAACATTCTTCATGATCTATTAACCATTCCATTCCAACTTATTCTGAAATACTTCTTTCCTACAAATAAAATCATGAATCATATCCTAAGATTCCAAAATAGGAAAACAAAAGTTAAGAAATAATCCATACCTTTGATTGGTCATTTTAAGTTTCTTCATCCTCAATTGGAATGGCATTAGGTATTGGTAAACGAATATTTGTACGATCTTGGTGATCCCATTCCCGAAACTTCTTCATAGGACATGTGTTTTCATAATGACCATGCACACCACATTTAAAACATTCAATTGATCCCTCAGAAATAACTTCTTTCCCTTTCCTCGAGTCAAATGGATGCTTCCTTTTTCCATGGCAGGTTCTTGCTTTATGACCTTCATTTCCACATCTATAGCATATTTCTGTCCCTTTGAAACATTTTCCTAGGTGTTTCTTTCCACATCTTTGACACATAGGTTTTTGAACACACTTACCTTTATGATTATTACCTGCAGTTCTGTAAGGATTTGTTTCTCGCATATATGATGCCTTATAGAAATTACCAAGGTTTAGGTGGTCAATCATGACTCCAGATAGTTGGTTGAGGATATACACAAGAGTTTTCATTGCATCTCTCATATCATTCAGTTGATCGCTCAGAAAACTGTCACAGTTTCCTTCACATCCACTGTTACTTTGGTGCCTGCTAGATCCAGCCATTTACTAAAACCAAAAAGGTCAGTGTGAGTATATCAACAAAACCATCATATATTATTGAGGAAGATAAACACTAAGATATACTTACTCATTCACGTTATCTAAAACTAGGACTATTTCTGAAATCCTAACCATTATGGTAATGCCACTTATTCTTAAAGAATACCCTAACCTCTAAAGTTATCTAAACCAACCTCTGATACCAACTATAAGGCCCCATACTTAAACCTTACATAATATTGAATTAAATGAATAAATCACATTGAGGATCTTTTCAGGTTTAGAGTTTTAGAGAATTAGGACATAACTATTACATCTCAAAAGATTACAAAGTAGTCACTTCTACTAAATTTCCATAAAAAACTCTTAAAAAGAAACATGTCTAGTTCCATGTTTTAGGTAGTATGACTTTCCCTTGATCCCATCCTTGACCCTATTCCACATTATGTCCTATGAAAAACATTTCAAAAACATGGGATGATATAAAAAACTCAGTAAGGGATACACAAATAATGAAAAACTGTTAGTTTTTCAAAACAACAAGTAAACCATGTATACATTATCAATGTAATACATTTAACCTTTTCAAAGTAGTAAAAACTCTTCATTGAATAAAAGTTCATTACATACCCTTCTGTAACCAAAATATTACAATAAAACCCATATGAATATCACATAACATATAAAGGTAACTTGGGACATAAACATACTTAAGTAGAATAACCATACAGTCGACTTCCACACATACATAATGGAATATCCATACGCGCGATTTATACACATACTTAATGGAATAGCCATACGGCCGACTTCCATACCCAATGCATTGGAGGTTATAACGTAACCACCCATCCTAGTATTCACGGCACCACCCGTCATATGGTTTATCACGTAACCACCCGTAAAATGTCCAAGTACCATCATTAAACATAAAATATTGAAAATATAAACATTTCAATAACAACATTTCATTTTCAATCAAAATAAGTAATTCCAAGATATTGAATTAATCAATCCATTTTCAAAAATCATTAAAAAAGTTTTTTGAATCAAAGTGTCCCATACCACTTTGAAGATTTTATTAGAATTATAATTTTAAAACATTAATGTCCATATAAATAAATACTGAAAACCATTTTGAAAAAATGGACATTAATGATAAAGATTTAGAATAATAAATCTTTAATACATTTAAAATGATATTTTTGTTAAAGAGTTTTTAACAAAATGAGAGACTCTTGAATACAAATAATAATGGAATAACATTTAATCCGAACTTTATAATATCATGAGATTAAAGGGATTCATGATATAATATGTCAAAGGACAGTATAAACAACATATAAGAGTGAATTGGTTCATGACAACAATGAAGTCTCAAATGAAATGTAAAATGAGATGAAATCCATTATAAAGAAGGTATCCTTAAATTAAGGATAAATCAATCTCATAATTATGTGTGACAAATATAAATACACCCAATATATGTCGATATTAAGAGTAAAACAATCATAGTTTATTCACACATATTCAAAGGATGACATATTCAATAACTACATGTTGAACCCAAAGAAATCGAAACTGGGTTAAGAAGTTCCCTTGGTAAAATTCGACAGCCTAATGACGTCACATAAAATTTTACAAAAAGGGTTGATGAGAGAGATAAAGGGGATCTAATCACTTGGACATAAAATTTACATAAATAAGGATATAGAAAAACATTTCCCAACATAATAGTATGTGAATTAAAATACATAATGAAAGAAGTTTTTAAAAAATGACATAACAAAATAAGTCTTCTAAAAAAAGGAGGGTGAAAGGTTCCCTTACCGACTTGGGTAACATTCGAAGCATATACCCCATTGAAGAAGGGTCATACAATGAATATGTAAGTACCCATAAATGAAATTATATTACACAAAGAGTATAATAATGGGAACTACATACACCACTTAAAGGAAATGGTGGAAAATGTAGCATAAATCTCACGGGAATAAAAGTGAGATGAAAAATTCCTTACGAAACTCAGCAGCCTAACGGAGCCAATTAAAACTTCCAAAAATGGATTGATGAGATCAAATAGAGTATCACATCATATTAAAATAAAATTTACAGCAAGAGGAATATAAAATAACATCCCCCATCATAACAAATAGGAGCTTAAAAGAAGTGACATAAATGAGAGTACTTAAAAAAAGAGAGAGGTTAGATCTCTTACGAAATTTCAGCAGCCTAACGGCGCCACTCAAAACAACCAAAATAGATTGATGAGAGAAAATAGGGTATCTCAACATACGAAAAATAAAAATTATAGTAATTGTAATATATAAGAACATACCAATAACAAGAAAGACGAGCTTTAAAAGTAATGACATAAAAGAGTGTACTTAAAAAGAAAGAGAGGAGTAGGATCCCTTACCTTGGGTCCGACTTGACTCGATCGTTCTTTAATCTCCTGAATAATAAACTTGAGTAAATTTCTACTTCCTTAAGAACCTTTTTCAACTTCATTATTACTTCTATATCACTTATTACCATGTCATTAACATTATGTAATCATTTAAGTTAATAACGGTTGTTTGGTCGTAATTTGGTACTTAAGTCAAAAGTGAACTTCTTATATTTACAAGTTGTTCACGTAGTCAAATATCCATTATCTCAATAATTATATTCATGATTTGGATATAATATATATCATATATATCCAGCATATACATGTATTTATAATATTACATAATCATTTAGAGGTAAGAAATGAAATGCACCGTTAATGGAGACGGTAAGCCGTACGTACGCATGAACGCTACTTTCATTTCTATGTCATATTAATGGAATTAAAAATAAATGAGATATAAGTATATTTTTAATTCCAGAATTATATTCGTCCTTTAGATGTATCATACATAATATATATCCATTATATGTACTTATAATAGTACATTATATTTGAGGATAAGAAATGAAATGCACTGTTCATGGAGACGGTAAGCCGTACGTACGCATGAACGCTACTTTCATTTCTATCTCATACATTAATTGAAAGAAAACAATAATTATATAAAGGTATATTATAATTCCAGTATAAAATCATATATAATTACTTTAAATCCATCCTTTATACGTCCCACATATGGCATTAACGAATCAAATCACTTTGAGGGGGCGGTAGTCCACACTTCCTAAAATGAAGATATCACGTATACCCATAATGGAAGCCATAAAGGTATTCCACAAATGAAAAATACATAAGCTTAAGTAAAAAATAAAAATATTATAAATCATATATAAATATAGTGAAATCCTAATGGACACCTTTGAAGGTGTTATATGAGTGTTGAACAATCATCGTTTCGTGAGGCAGAAATTCGCCATCCACAGAAACAGTATGTTCTTTAACCATTAGATGAAGATGTGTGTAAGTGTAGCTCGAATCCTTATTATAACAACATCCTAGTATATTTAAGATACTGGATTTGTTACAAAAGAAATTAATAAAAATATTTTAGGGGGTTGGAGAAGCAAAATAAAACAAAAGAGCACAAGTGAAGACGTTACCTTAAAATAGGGTAACTCCCTTTGGTTTGAACCAAAAGGTTTTCTTGAAGATCTTCCTGTCTAAGTTGAGGCTTCTAGGATGAGGAGAGGGATGTGGAGAGACAAAATGATCATATCTTGGCCGAACCAAAGGTCTGAGAGTTGTGGGTATGGTGGTAGAGGTGGGGGCCTTTTATAAGAGGAGTGGAGGGGCACTTTTGGAAAAGTATAAAATGTTACTTTATTTTCAAATGGTTTTTCGGATTTTAATGGTCCCAAATTGATGTGTCTCAAGGATAAGGTGATAAGAGTTTGAAATCCACCCATCCAATATGTTTTTGACATGTTTAGGTCCTAGATGTTTCATTATCTTTCCATTTTATTTAAATCGTTAAATAATTAGGTTATCACTACATCATCATGATGTCATAAATAATTTAATTTATTTAATTTCTAAAAAATATAAAAAAAACTACTTTGATGTAGGAAATATTTTTAGCTTTACAATGACTATTTATAGTCAAAATTCTGAACTTGTATAACCACATGTGAAAATTGTTTTAGTAAAACAAATCATGTTTGTGACATTTTTATTTTAACATTAAATAAAAGGAATTAATGTCATTATCAAACCCAAGTGGCTCCATGGGGTACCAAAAATCGACCCATGGCTTGTCTGGGTCGTCCATAACTCATCCAATAGGGTTAGGACAAGTGTCAAGATATTTTCATTTTATTATAATATAATTTTTACCTTAAATCACACTAATTACCTTTAATCGTGATTAATAAAACTTAAAAGTTACTTTTCATCAAAAATTATTTTCATCCCATTGAACCACACTTTACTTAACAATTAAAATCATTTAAATTGGATTTTTGAAATTCAAATCACAGAAGTGGTAAAGTCCCATTTAAATGAAAAATCAAATTCTGTAACCACCACTTTGTGGTTTCACTATTCATCAAAAATTGAAGTTTTTCAGAAAAATACCAAAATTTCACCCTAAGCTATATTTGATATTCTGAATTCAAAAATTATGTATATTTTACAAAATTCATATCATATAAGTTACATTAATTAATTTAATAATTAATTCTCGCTGTCAGAACAAATAGCGTGTTTTTAGGAAACATTATATATCAAAATATTAACACCAGTTTAAGTCAAATTTCAAAGTGAAATTAATTCCAATGACCACTATTTGATTAAATGGAAAAAATATATTCTAATTTCACTTTAAAACCAATTAAAAATATAATCTAATCATATAAATAAATTAGATTAAAAAGAGGTTTTGAATTAAAATACAACATTTTTGACTATTCATTAAAAATTGATCTTCTTCGGAAAAATACCAAAAATTTACACAAAGTAAATTTTGATGTCCCGATTCTAAATAAGAATTTTATTTGGTGCAATAAAATGTATAATAGTTACCAAAACTATATTTAAAGAGTGTTCTCCATCAAAAGTTGGTTAATCGACCGTTTAAATAAGATTTATTCTTAAAAATGGATTCATTCACATTTTTAATCCTCTAACATTTATTGAAAAAAGTAAAAATATTTGACAAACATATATAATCATTTTGTAGATAGTTATATTCATTCCCGCCATCACAACAGCTAGTCGTTAGCTACCATTTAAAATAATATTATTTTATTATTAGAGTGCAACGTAAGATTCCCAAGAAACTCGTTGTTGCGTGTTGGGTACGCCATCGAGCATAGCGTCCCCTTTATAGTTATATTAATATTTTGTTCAAAAATATGGATAAATGTGAAAATTTCATACTCTTTATTTACCTTCGGTGTTACAGTTCCACCATTGACAATGATCCTTCAACTGAGACATTTGCTGAAGAAAAGTTGGAATAAGTTTGAAACCAAGAATGCATGATATAGTTCTTTGGATTTGGAACACTGACTCCATGCAGATGCGCAGAGCCATATAAAGGCATGTAAATGATTTGTGGGAATTTAACATGATATTTCTTCAAATATGTAGCCAAATTAGGGAGATTGATGTCATAGATATCATAATAGTCATGACCAACGATGTTCATCATATCATCAATTCTCTTGATAGCCAATTCATCATCCAATCCAAATCTTCTGGGAGCTATTGAATCATCAGAAGGATTAAATAGATAACTTTTTAGGTAATGTATGCTTTTTTAATGATTTACTTGTGAAGAAAAAGAAATGGCTACGACATTAAGGCACGCAAGTGTGGTCGTGAAACAATGGTCGTGCAAGTGTGAATGCACACGTATTTCCGCCCAAGTCAAAATACATCTGTAGAAGAACTTCAATATTTAGAAGAAGTAATCAACCATGAACAGCATCACCTGCACAGCGAGAGCTCACTTTAGAAAATAGAGCTATAATCTTGATGTCATGTTCATTGCACGAGAGTGGCGCCCATATTTATATGTGAGGTCATGCTCGTGCGTGCCGTAACCTTTGCACCACTACCTACACGCTTAAAACCTGCGCGCCCAAAATCCTTGGTTTTCTATTTTACCTTAGAGTTAAACCCTCCTTCCATTTTTCAGAACCAACTATGAGGGGGGGGGGCAATTTTGTTGACACTGTGTTCCATCACAGAATCCAAATACTGACTAAAGTGAATACCTTTGCAAAGAAGAGGGAAGATTCATAAAAAAATTGAAAGGGCATTATGGAATGCATGTATACCTGCGCGCCAGCCTTGGGTGCTCAAGTCACTTGTGCCCTAGACATGAGGGGGGAAAATCACATGAGTGCCCAAAGTGGTTTTCCCCCAATCTTAGGTGGCCTATAAATACCCCATGTGGGCCCCCTATTTCAGAGGAAGCAAAAATCCAAAATTCAGATTCAAGCTCTGGTCGCCCAAGTCTCTGTCTGAAGTCTTACGAACACTACTAAGGTAATCTTTTGCCTATAATGGAATATTTAAAGTGGAAGAATAAGGCCTAAATGTTATAAATCATCAATACTTGTGCTCCTTTGTGTCGAACCCTTATTGGAAATTGAGACACTTGCGTGCCGCCTATTCCTTTCATCAAAACATGTGTGCCGCCCTTCTGGAAGCCTTTAGGGATAATACTAAAGGTGCGAGAAAAGTCTTTCCCATGTATTACCCTATAGGTTCTTCATCGACCATGTGAACTCATGTCTCCCATGCATTCTTGCGCGACCAGGACTTGCGCGCCAGAACAGTACTTGCACGCCTCCTTCCAATTCACTTCCATTCCTCAAATCCACCCCTCCTATAAAATATTTAGCCTTCAAAACCCTCTTCAAATCCATTTATGGCATGGTTCCAATGTTGGATTCTTTATCTAAAAGGATTTCTATGGAACATCTCTCAAAAAATCGTGATCTATGTAACATTATGTCACCATGGTTAGATATTTCCTCTATTTCAACCTCATCCTTTAAGATGAGACGAACATTAATCTAGGCATCCTAGTACACTGGATTAAGTCACAATCATAATTTCTTTTAATTTTGGACATCCTCTTTAAGAGTAAGCCCCATTCTTAATTTCTTTTCATTTGGGAATCCTTTTCAGTAATGTAACCAAGTCATAATTTCCTCTTAATTTGGGCCTCCTTCTCAGGAGTTTGCTCCAATCATAATTTCCTTTAATTGGTCCCCCTTCTTAGGAATAATCCCCAATCATAATTTCCCATAATTGGGCCTCCTTCATGGGAATAATCCCCAGCCATAATTTCTTTTTATTTGGGCTTCCTTTTCAGGTGTATGTCCCGAGTTAAAATTCCAAATCTCCATAAAGTAAAAAGACCTTTATGGACCCAACTCCTGGGATTTTTTCCTGAACTAAGTCCTGATATTCTTTTACTTGGGTCGTCATACATACGTAATCCCCACATCATTTCTTATGACTTCATATTTCATGTCACAATCATAAAATTTACTAATAACTCTTGTTTCTCGCACCGAGTATGACTCATGTGGGCTTAGAGTGTAAACTAAATTATGAAATATCCATTAATAATACATAAAACTCATACTTCTTCCCTCAAACTATGTGGAATTTGATATCTACCATAAAAGTAGAGTATGTAGGAAGCCTTTCTAGGGCCCAAGACCATCTTTCCTTAATTATTTTTCCATATCATATGACGTTAAACTATATCCTTCCTATATAATTACATGGATTCTGATTCCCTTCTTTTTAACAAGGATACATAGGTAGTCCATCTGCAGGTACAATTCTAACTCTGAAATAATCCTTGTCCTTTTGAACGACAATAAACATCCAGTTCCCAACACAGTGTCTTTAAAATCAGTATGGTTATCATAATAACCAAGATATTTCTATATAATGTGTTGAAGGATAACATTTACTAAGAATCTCTAATAAATACGGATGATTCTCTATCGATGAAGAAATTAAAATACATAAAAAGTTCTATAAATCTCATACATATTAAACATTGATTACCAAATCTAAACGAAAACCCATTTTCAATCTTGGTAAATTAATTATAATGTATGAAAAAAACACAAATCTATAAGAGAGTCCAGGATTAGACAATATTTTCCCCAAAAAAGGTGTGATGAGTCTTACCCCCATCCTCTCGACCAATAAAAATTCTTAAGCCTCATCAGTCCACAAATAATGGGCACCTACCTTTGGAATGTAGGTCCAAAAGGATATAGAATCATTGGATGTTTCTGGTTATACGAAAAAACCTCTTAGAAAATGATTGAAAAGTTTTAACCTTAAATAAACAAGGTTATCCCCATTTCCAGAAGAAACACATGCGTATGTATATCTTATAGTCTCCATGAATGGTTTCCTCCATTTCATACTTCAATATTATATTTATATATATTATAAAAAACATATACATATTGGATATGTTATTTTTATAATGATTTACATTCTGAAAATCATCATATATGTATAAGGACCAATGATATAACATATTAAGACACATTCAATGTTAAAAGGGAATATTACCCGAAGTGAAACCTTAACCTATGATTGTTAAAAAATTGGTAATATAAAGTCATCATAAAAAATATATAGTATTAGATATTTAAATATGGTTCTGTAAAATATGTATAATAAATTTATATTTATTAAATAGGTGTTTTAAATGAGTAAGATGTGTACCCTGATACAACATAAGGGGATTTCAACTCACTTTTTATTTCTAGGAGATACATGTTTTATTCATCACCAATTCTTTTTCAGTGGTTTTTATACTGAAAATGGATATATCATTTAATATTATACTTAATTTCCCAAGTATTAACATATCCATATTATGATCTTTATTTCTTGGGTTTTAGGTATCAAATTATATCAATTTGGTAAGATTAAATTTACTCAATTCGAATTCGTTGAGACACATGTTTCATTATAGACCAGAATTTTTAAAGGTGTATGTAATTCCATTTGAAATAATATATCATTAACATTCTAGATTTCATGATATTTTATGCATAATTTAATTTCAATTTCATACATCGATAGTATGATCCCATGTACCAATGTGATAAGAGTTTATTGGTAAAATCTCATTATATTTCAGGATTTTTTCTGATTAATCTACAATTAAAAAAATAACATGATCCATAAATAAATAAAACTCATTAATTTACTTCTACTTTATTTATTTAAGATATAATCAAGGATTATTAGTATTTTTTCACCTTTGGTACATAAGATACTTTTTTAATGTAAAATCTGAACATCACTCTCTTCAGTAAGAAATATATTTTTATATTAAACCATGATTACCAAAATGTTTTAAATTTTTTTTCCGAAAGATAATTTATGACAATTTTCATGTAAAAAAGAATTTTGAAATTATTTTCAAGAATTAATTATTTGTTTTCAATTATATGTTTTTCATAAATAAATTAATCTTTATTTATATTCCTTCAAGGGAAAATGTTTTCAAAAGGCTCTCTATCATATTTTATATGTTATAGTGAAAAAAGGATTAAAAAATGTTTTCAATATTCTATTATATGTTTATAAGGAAAATGGTTTTTAAAAAATTTAATATATTTTAAAAAAAATTTAATTATTATCAATGAAATGATTATTAAAACGTTTTTAGGATTTCTTTTAATTTATTCAAAGTAATTTAAAATGTAAATATTTTTAAAATAAATTGAACCTTATTTTATATGTTTTCAAGGAAAAATATTTTTAAATATGATTTTAATGATTATTTATATGTTTTCTTGATATTTTCTATAAAAATGTGTTTCTAACCGTTTTATGTATTTAAAAAATGTTTTTCAATTAATGAAGGATACATTCATTAAGAAACATTTTTGAAATATATTTCAACATTGTTTTCCATAGAAGATGAAATATATTGATGATACTAACACCACTCGAGGATGTGATATAAAGGATCCATTCAGGTTTGTTCTTTGAATGGGTAATGCAGAATTTCGTGGTGATTATGAAACCCATTTCTCTATCACAAGGTATATGTTTATGAAACCCATTTATCATTCACAAGTTATATGTTTTTTAAAAAAATTTCTCATCCATGGGTTATATTTTTATAAAATCAGTTTCTCTTCAATGAGTTTTATGTTTATGAAATCTGTTTTTCTTTCACGAGTTGTCTTCTGATGAAATGATTATGAAAACGATCTCATTTTCCACAGGTTATTATATGTTTATTTTTTATGATACCCATTTAATTTACAAGATTACAATATTATTTTTTATAATTGTATGGATCAATTTTTTGTGATTATAGGATGACTGGGACATATATCCAACCAATGCATCAGGATAAGAATTATATCTACTTAGATAGATTAATATGGTCATAGTAATGAACCTTGACTACTAATATGGCCATGATAGTAAACCATGATTTCCAGGATGGTATGAGGAGTGAAGTAATGCGACTAAAATTTAAATTGGTGTGAACCATGACTAAAAAGTTGATATGAGTAGTGAAATCTTGCTACTAAGATAGATATAGAAGTAAAGTGTGAATATTAAGATGGTATGGGGAGTAATCTCATTCCACTATGTTGGCCATGGGAGTGAACCATGACTACCAATATGGTATGGGGGAGTGAACCAATACTACCGTGTTTTTTTGGATAATATGCATTAGATACTATGGAAATCATATTAAATTATTATCTATCTTCTAAAATTCATTATTTATTTCATATGTTGTGATTTCTTGAAATATTCTCTTAATTTTATTATGATCCATGTATTATGAATTTCCAATCTCTATTATGATTTATAATATACATGGTATGATTATTAAATGTTTCTCTCATGTTCAATACCTTTTATTCAGGTTATGCTTACACATTTCCCTTATTTACCCTTACTAAGTATTAGAGCATTCTCATTACTATGGTTACATTACCCAAGTTATGAATAATGTTTATGTAGAATTACTAAATTTGGATATCATTATGGTAGATGTTTAAGATCATTCTACCGAAGCAATGATTTTGATTCCACGTTATCCACGACACTAAAAAATTCTGATCCTTGACCATTTGTTATTGTAATGTAATGAATATTCAACAAAAATGGTGTAATATCAATGTATGTTAAGCATAGATCACTATATTCAGCCTAAACCAGTTTATTTATGTTAGAGTGTTACAACACCATGACTGAGTAGTGCAAAAATTCGAGATTATTCCAAGAATGTACAGTCTTTCTAATTTTTTGTATGATGGAAGATAACTTCTTGGAATGTTACATAATAAACAATTTCAATTATAAAATTTCATTAGTGATCATCATTGGATGTAGAGTGAGGGAAAATGTGTTTTCCAAGAATGTTGATGTTAGTATGGTCAACGAACAACGATTTTTCTCATTTAATATCATGAAAAAATATTAAGAACATGATGGTTATTGATATGTATCATGAACACATCCAAATAACCATAATTAATGAATCATAGTACCAATGATAGATACCATATTTCATATTAAATTTAAAATTAATTTTATAAAATGAAAATACGATAGTCATGAGTTCATTCATAAAAGTGGGTTTTGATCCATCAGACCTCATTCATGTTTTATAGTAATCTTATAGATATTTTCAAAAGAATAATACATTCAGCGGTTATCCACACATCCACCCAAATGAATGAAAAAAATCATGGGAATATTGAGTGAAGATGTGGGTGATATTTTTATTAGGTGTTTTTCATCATTTTTAACATAATACCGTATCCATTGGGATTGATTCTCTTATATCACATTCCTGATAAGGATTATTACTGTGGAGGATATATCTTTGGATTAAGAGAAAACATATATTTGGTCTTCCTAGAATGATTTATATAAGATAAATAAAATTTATTCACATTGAATTCTTTTGGACACCACTTCATATGTGTTATAGAAATGATTTAACAAGTTTTATATAAATATATCATAGATAATTATTAATTTCACATAGTCATGAAACAAATATCCAAGTCCGTAGTAAACCCGATGTAAAATAATAAAAATATTATTTCATTGATATTCTAATGTTTAATGGATAATACAAATATCATTAAATAAATTAATATATATGAAATTTTATTTAGGAAATTATTTCTATTACCTGGCATTTAACATATCTTGACTACATTTAACATAATTTTTTGAACCTCAAAAAATAAAAAAAATAATTCTCCTTTGGTAAATTTTTATATTTTAAATTCATTGTAATAGGAATAATAATATATTTGATAAACAAATAACCATTATACTTCTAGTCTTATGATTAAATATTTATATAAAATTCTTAAAACAAAATAAATATTTAGTTAATAAATATTATTTACTGTATTGTGAATAAAATAAGGGATAAATAAATAATATATTCAAAGGTATTGTGAAATAAAATTTAATGTCATATTTATATCACATATAAATAGTCACACAAAAATGGTATTATTACATCATGAATAATGTTTTGTCTCATGAATAATAATAATACTCTATCTATACATTAAATAAAAATAATATTTTACTGAGATCGATGGATAAACTATATACGTGACCCTCATGTCCTATTCCTCAATGGAAATTGGTGGTAATACTTAATGTACAATATCAACCTGTAAAAACACAAAAAATGAACATGTAGAAGAATAATATATTTTCATAATTTAAAAAGGCACATATAAATACTCATTGTGTAATATAATTCCTCTATGATTTTATATCATTATTTTGGTGTCAAAATCTTGAAATCAACTTTTATTGGTGATGTGCCTTTATTTTACTATATGAAATGAATCAACCAATACACCATGGTCAATTATTTTAGTTTTACAGTTACATTCCATTCAAAGGATTGTGATATCATCATAAATATATATTGAAGGGTAAAATCCTTTCTAAACTTATTTATTAATAAAATATCATTCATGATGTGCTCAAGGTATCCAACATCATCATGTAATTCTGGTGTGTTGGTTACCAGAAATTACATAAATGTATATATCTTTTCATCTATAATAATAATATTTTTAAAATATATGGATCATTACACACATATTCGGAGAAGAATATTTAACGATAAATAAAATGTGGAATTGAATCTTGAAGATAAATCGACATAGTATTATATATTGGAGAATACCAATTAAAAATTTCTTGAGTTAATGTACCATCCACTTAATATATTCGATGATATGATTGTCTAAATTATCTATTTCCCATCATATATTGACAACCAACATTATTATTATTATCCTCTAGAATCATTTTAATGAATTTTAATGTTCACAATATAGAGGATAAATAGTATAAATATTATATTCGAAAATACTCTAAGGAAAATATCACATTAATGTTTCTATGAATGAACAATAAATATATGATTAAATGGTTATAATTATTAAAGAAATTTATTACACATTTAATGTAATTTAGTATGTATGTTCTTCTAATAAAACAACTCTAATGGACTACCACATGGCTATGTGGAAACTTTTTACAAATTAAAGTATGATAGCTCTTATATATTATTCATTCTTCTATTGAAAAATTTATTTATTAAAGAGTTATTCAATGTTTGTCATCCATATTAACTCTACTTACTATGTAGTCACTACCTTGAGAAATATCCCTCATATTGTTATATTAACAAATATCCAAATATAGTTTTCTTGTAATTAATTTTACATCTATGATAATTACACAGTCAAATATTATTATAATAATGGTAACACTCTTACACTAACAATATAACCAAAATTGATAAAAAACAAATATTTCTAAACAAATTTTTATTCTATATTAGAATCCACACTATAAATTGTTATTGTTGATATATAAACCACTGGTTATTGTAATTTTTTCCTTCATATTACTATTTCCTCACTTTGATAATTTATAAGAATTTATATGTAGGGTAACTAATGTTATATTTGCTTATTAACTACTATTCACAGTCCCCATTTTACTGAGAAATTTTCATGTTCTACTAACTTAATTATTATTGGATAGTTTTAATTAGAATTATGAGAAATTAATTTATGTTTTTCGTAAATTTTTATCATGGGAAAAGACTATGTAGTACCATACATCAGTTCATTTCATGATATATTTGAGTGATCCCAGGAACAAAATATTTTGAAATTCTATTTATATTCCCCTTATACGAACACATATGTTATTTTCCTAATATTCTATATAATGCAACATAGGTAATTATTTAGTCTTGAATTATTCAATCTTATTTATATGTGTACTTTGAGAGCATTAAGAAACCCATAGATCTTAATATTTAGATATTGTTTTTCATAACCTAGACACATTTTTAACTCATTCATAGACAAAAATCATACCTCAGAATTTGTGAACATGTTTGATGATGAATTTTTTTAATATGTTATCAATATAACTCTATTTAAAGAAATATCACACGCACTATATTCCAATCATCAAATGAATGTAAATTATTTCAAATTAATATTCTATGACAGATATTCATATAAATATCTAGAATATAATATAGGTATTATTAATATCTTATTATAATTTATTAGTGTGACTATCCAATTTGAATCTATGATATATACATGTATCAAATGATATCCATATAATGAAAATATAATTGAAATCCACTACCCAATAAAATGATAACAATATCATTATATGAAAAGTTGTATTCAAATTTATTCTATCATGATTTTTGGTAAAAGGTTTTTTTACCCAATATTCCTTGTAAATATTTTAAATATTTAATTAATCAATAGAGAACTATTTTTATCAACTAATGCCAATAAATAGACAATTTCTTTTGAATAATCTATAATAGTATCATATTTAGATTCATATTCAATCCCTAGAACCTAAATTTGTTTACATAGATTCCAATAATAAATTAATACATTCTTTTCTATATTATCATGTTGAAATTATATTCTATCTTATTGGATTTATTATTCATCTTGAATGATGATTCATAGGTCTTACTAAATATCAAACAACCACTATGGTTTTAATATAATATATAGTATGTCTTATTGAATCAATATATCCCACTCATATTAGATAAGAATATCAATTCTCTTTTATCTCTTGTGAACCGAAATCCTAGCCTCTATTGATTTTTAGTCTGACCCCACTAACTCTAATGAGATTTTATGTAACACCCCAAGCTTCTACGGTACGTTTCCCTTTGAATAATGCGATAGCGTGTGTTGTACGCAACCTCGAGTTCTAACACACACCACAACTAATTAAACTAGCCGTTGTGAATAGTAATACGTAATTTTTGAAATTATATATATTTTATATTTGAAAATGGACTTCATTTTTTGACTCGGAATATCGAATTTAGCCTAAGGTGAAATTTTGGTACTTTTCGGATAACTTTCATATTTTGATGAATAGTGAAAATTACTAAATTTTAATTAAAAACAACTTTTTTAATCAAAATAATTAATAGTGATAAATTGTGAATTTGAGTGGTTTTAAAGTATATTTAGAATATATTTTTACCATTTAATATAATTTTGGTCATTGGACATAATTTTACAATTAAACTGAACATAAACAAGTGTCAATCTTTTGATAGTTATTATCTCTTAAAAAACACGCTTTTTGTTTTGACAGCGGGAATTAATTTTAAATTAATTTCTGCCACTTCTGTGTTTTGAATTTAGGAAAATGGATTCCATATTTGGAATCAGGATGTTCAAATTGTGTAAATAGGTAACTTTTATTTTTAGACATTTTGAATAATTACTGCGGTAAATATTTTATTTACCATGGTTTAGGGTAAATCCGGTAAATAAGGGTTAAAAAATAATATTATAATAATACTAAATTACCCTAAAAACGTGTCTTAACCCTATTGGTTGATACATGGTCGACCATGGGAATCTTTGGGTCTATTTTGGGACCCCATGGATCCACTTGTAAGTGATAATGACACTTTATTTTAATTTAGTTAAAATGAATACAAAAATGACACAAGCATATATCTTTTAGAACAACAATTTTTACATAGGGTTATATATGTTGGATTTTAGATTATAAATATTCATTAGAAAGATAAAAAGATTTCCTACATAATGATATTTTATTTATAATTTTTAGACATTAAATAATTTATTTTATTTATGACACAATGATGATGCAGTAATTACTATAATAGTGAAAAATTAAAATAATTGATATTATAAATACCCAAATAAATATAATATGAAACTTTTAATGAATTAAACTAATTTTATATTATAATATGATATATTAGGATTGATTTAATTGACTTTGTTAGAAGTAATCAATCTGTTAGGAGTTTCAAAAAAATCAACTATTGAATAGTGTCAAAATTGACATAAAAGAGTTCTTAAAACAAATATTATATTATTAATTGATATTAAATTCCTAAAAATCTAAGGTTTGGCCAAGAGACTTATATTATGATAGGTTCCTCGTTAATGGACCACTTGGGGGTCGCTTGGATGTATATAGTAAGTTTATTAACCATATTATATAAAAATACAAAGAGACATTGTAAAAGTGAAACTAATTAACTTAGAGTTAATACTTAAAGATAAGGTTAATATAAGTACCCAAACCTGTCTAAATTCTATTGGTTGAGTGTTTTTCGACCTATCCCCACCTTAACCTTTGAATAATAAGCTTTGGAGCCATTAGAAACCGAATATGAATTTATTATAAATTAATATTTCTAGCTTTTCCAAAAGTGCCCCTCACCCCTCTTATAAAAAGGGCACTCCTCCTTCTCATTTCTTCACACCTTCAAAGCCTTTGGTTCGGCCAAACTCTGCCCCAATACTCTCCCAACATCCCTCACTACAACCTAGAGGCCTTAGTTTGATCAGAAAGCCAACCTAAGGAGCCCTTTTGATCAAATCAAAAGGAAGAACCCGAAGAAGAGGTAATGATTTCACCACCCTTTTCTAAGTTCATTTCTTCTTCCACTTCTTCTTCCTTTGTTCTTACCATTCTAAAATAATAACTCCAGTATCTCACATATACTGTGATGTTATTATAAGTATGGTACAACCATATTCAGTATTCTATCCACCCTTTGAATAACATGTCACCATACGTGCGTACGTACGGCTTACCGTCTCCACGTCGTGGTGTAATTGTTATTCAAAATAATATTATTTGGATGGGTATAATAATGATATGTAACTCATGTAAATAATAAATATAACATGTTAATGATTCTGTATATATGATATACCATTCATTTATATATTATTTTAATATCAAAAGAATGATATTGTCGCTCGTGCGTACGTACGGACTACCGTCTCCACGAACGCGATGAGATTTATTCTCCATCGTATCCATTCAAGTATAATTATCATTTTATGATTTAAAAATGATGTTTAAGGACTTGATATCATTATGGATATGAATAAGATACAACAAACATGGCTTATGTAACAAAACATATAAAAGAAAATGAGTAAGTTAACACCCAAAACGATGATAATTCTAAGATATTATTAATAAATCAATGTTAAAAGATCATATATGATATCATATTAATATATATGATTCTTGTATAATTTAATAACAATTATTTCACCATTATACAGGAGGTTAACCTACCCCAACCAAGGAAAAGTACAAGGTAAGGGTTATTTCACAATCTCTTCATTATACGAGGTTGTATATACGTAATAATCTACTGGGAACTCTTTATCATCCACATCCATGTTTTCTTAAAAATGTATTTCAAAACATTTTTACTATTTACAAGAATATGGGTTAAAGTCATTTATACCCTTGTTTTACTTTTTATAAGAGGTTTATAAAGGAATCATTCCGTCGTTTTCAAAACAAGGTCCTTTTTAACCTTTTCGACAGAATTGAGGTAAGAATGTTTTTTTTAACTTATACGGCGGGTGCGGTTATTTTACGCCGTTATAAAATCTTCAAAGCTTTCCTTACAAGATTATAAGAATATTTTCAAAGAAAATGTTTTATTTTATATGGATCTTAAATGATTTCAAAATAAAAGGAGATATTTCTTTAAAAAGAATTTTGATTTCATCTATGTCAACATCCTTTGATGGATTTTAAGATTATTTGAAGTTGATTTATTATGATACAAAACTTCTATATTGTATTGAAGGTTTTGTGATATGTTTGACTGTGGATGTGCTATTTTTATACCATTCATAGTTTATGGTGAAATTATTGACATTTCGTATGCTAGTTTTAATACGAATGTTTATGTTATGTTTAAACCTTTTCATATGGGAATGCATTGGACTTAATAAGTGACGGGTGGAGCCCGCTATAGCTCCTCGATGCATCGGTAGGTCTCATGAGACAAACTAGTGTCTTGGAACAAGGCCTTGACAAAATCTTATTTGTAGTCTTGGCACGAGGCCTTGGCTATGTGGTTATGATAGTATGGCATTATGCATTCCAACATTATGAAAGTGGTTATTGATTTTTGCATGTGATTATTCATTTAGTAGAATATCCATGTGAATAAGTAAATGGAATTATTTCATTTTATTTATGCCATACCATGTTGAAAGTTCATATTTAAAAGGCTTTTGTCTTAGTTATACATTGCCTTAAATGTTTATTCTTATTTATGAAAGTTTCCGCTATATTGTTATCCTTACTGGGCATTTGAGCTCACCCCTTTTCTATGTTTTATTTTTCCCAGGAAGTGAAGAAGTAAATTATGAATGACCTGCAGGGATTTTATGAGGGGATAATAGTGTGGTCTATTGAGACATTATGTTGTTGTAGTAGTTTTTCATTTTATAATGTAATGTAAAACTTATGAATATATCTGGCATTTTCCAAGGCTACTAAACCAATCGGTCTTTCGAGATTTGATCTTTCTTATGATCATGCCAATGTTATGTAATAATGCACCGACTCTAGGCAACTAGGGTCGGGGCGTTACAGTTGGTATCAGAGGAAGTTTAGTACAAACCTTGGAAGCTAGATTTAGATAAACTCTGATTAGAGCACATAGACCTAAGATGAACTTTGAGGATTAGTATAAAAGAACTTCCTAGAATTTTGGTATTGTAGAGACTTTGTGAGTTTTCCGAGCAATACATCCCTGTCTGGATACGAGCAGGTAGAGGCGGCTCTGGCACAGATGTACCTAGGGGTAAAACCCGAAAACACCGCTTTGAGCTAGACTCGAACGGGAACTGGCGCCCGACAACGGGCCTTGCTGCACTCTTGGTTACGACACTCCCGGGGGATATGCTTAGGATAACTCTCACTTTCTTTACAAATAATTATGAAGGGTTTATGAGTATATACTTCCACAAAGAAAACATATTTATGATTATGGATTATATCCATAGATAGTTCAATTTATGTTTAGTGTTTTATAAGTATGGGATTATGTATTTTGATGCATAAACTGATCTAGTTTATGCCATTTTTTAGAAATGGCGCCTAGTGGAAGAAATGGAAACTGTATCAATGCACGCACTCCATGTAGGGATTTCCCTCCTGCTCAAGATAATTATAGTGGGGCTGGTGATGCAACTGGTGCTGATCAGCTAATCACCGTACTGGGACAACTTACTCAGGTTATGAATAATAACCTTACCCGTATGGAGCACCCTGATCAGCAGCGTAGAGGATCAATGTTAGATCGATTCATGAGACAACAACCACCAACGTTCAATGGGAGTACAAATCCCTTAGTAGCTGAGCAATGGATATTTTCCCTAGAGAAAATATTTCAGGCTTTGGGGAGTAGTGAAAGGGAAAAAGTTACCATGGCAGTTTACCGCCTCACTGGAGATGCTGATCAATGGTGGTCATTGATTCAAAACATGAAGGAAGATGATGAAGTATCAAACATGGAATGGAGGGAGTTCAAAGATCTGTTTTTAGAAAAATACTTTCCTCGCGACCATCGAGCAGATATGGAAAGACAATTTCTGAGTCTGAGACAAAAGGAGGATGAGAATGTCACAAAGTATGAGGCTAACTTTACAAGGTTAGCGAGGTACGCTGGTGATTATATTCGCAACCCAAGAAGTAAGATTGATCGTTTCTTTGATGGGTTAAAACCATTTCTCCGTCGAGCATTAGTCTCACAATCCTTTTCATCGTACGAAGACATTGTCTCATGTGCTATCAAGACCGAAAAGGAATTCTCTAAGTCTTATGACTTTAAAGCAAAGCAAGAGAAGAAGAGACCTGCTGATCAATCTAGGAATGGAAATAAGGGGAAGAAAGGAAAGGTTGAATATCCATCTTGTGGTAAATGCGGGAAGAAACATCCTGGTACATGCTTGAAGGGAATGGGAGTCTGTTACAAGTGTGGTGAAAAAGGCCACCAAGCTCATGATTGCAAGGGGAAGAAGGAAGCTACCAACGTTCAGTGCTACAATTGCAGGGAGATGGGGCATTATGCGAATGCATGTCCTAAGCATTAGGAGAACTTACCTCAGAAAAGGCCAAGGGATCAAGGCCAGGCTTATGCTATCACTACTGCTGAGGTAGAAGCTCCGAAAGACGTGGTGGCAGGTAATTTAATGGTTTCCTCAAGTTTAGCAAATGCATTATTTGATTCTGGATCATCGCATTGTTTCATATCTTCCAAGTTTGCTAAGAAAATTAGATATTTCCAATTTGATTTAATAAGGGAGTTGTCAGTTAAAACTCCTAAGGGAAGTATCGTTGCAACAAAGTTTTGTGAATCAGTCCCCATTAGAGAACATAAATTTTCTTTATCTGCTGATTTCATCGTCATACCTATGATTGAGTTTGATATAATCCTCGGTATGGACTGGCTTTCGGACTATGATGCGAAGATTTATTGTAAGAAGAAAGAGGTTACAATTCTTGATGATAATGATAAGGAGCACCTTATTTTTAGAGCAGAATCGTCACCACCTAATTCTTATTTAGATCCACCCCCTGTAGCTCAACTTAATTCAATTATCGGGGAGGAAGAGAATGAAATAACTGTCGGTGAGGAAAGGAATGTTCAAATAGAGGATGTACCTATTGTGAAAGAATTTGTAGATGTATTTCCGGAAGATTTACCTGGACATCCTCCAGAACGAGAAGTTGAATTTTCTATTGATTTGATTCCTGAATCAAGGCCTATATCGAAGACCCCTTATAGAATGGCCACTGTAGAGCTAGTCGAACTAAAGAAACAACTAGAGGAATTGAGTAATAAGGGATTTATTCGCCCTAGTGTTTCTCTATGGGGAGCCCCTGTTCTTTTTGTTAAAAAGAAAGATGGATCTATGAGGTTATGTATCGATTACAGGGAGATCAATGCTATAACGATAAAGAACAAGTATCCCCTACCTCGTATTGATGATTTATTTGACCAACTGCATGGAGCTCAATACTTTTCAAAGATTGACCTTCGATCTGGATACCATCAGTTGTGTGTAAAGAAGGAAGACATTCCGAAAACAGCATTTCGAACCAGGTACGGGCATTACGAGTTTACTGTAATGCCGTTTGGATTGACTAATGCACCCTCTGTATTCATGGATCTGATGAATAGAGTTTTCAAGGAGTATCTCGATGAATTTGTGGTGGTATTTATTGATGATATCTTGGTATACTCCAAAACCTACGAAGATCATGAAAATCACTTGCGCATTATCTTGAAGACTCTGAGGAGGCATGAATTATATGGGAAGTTTAGCAAGTGTGAATTCTGGCTTCAGGAGATTTCTTTTCTTGGCCATAGTGTCTCTAAAGATGGAATCTCTGTTGATCCTTCTAAGACCAAGGCAATCCAAGAATGGCCAGCACCTACGAGTATAACTGAGGTACGTAGTTTTATTGGTTTGGCAGGTTATTATCGACGTTTCGTCCAGAATTTTGCCCGATTGGCTAACCCATTAACGAAGCTCACACGTAAAGGGGTTAAATTTGTTTGGACAAAAGAGTGTGAAGAATGTTTCGAAGAACTGAAGAGAAGATTAGTCAATGCTCCTATATTGACTCTACCATCGGGGAATGATGGGTTCGTTATTTATAGTGATGCATCAAAGAAAGGACTTGGCTGTGTCCTTATGCAGAATGATAGAGTTATTGCCTATGCATCACGACAGTTGAAAATTCATGAACAAAACTATCCTACTCATGATCTCGAGTTAGAAGCAGTGATCTTTGCTTTGAAAATATGGAGGCACTACCTCTATGGTGAAAAATGTGAGATTTATACTGATCACAAGAGTTTGAAGTATATTTTCTCACAAAATGAACTCAACATGAGGCAAAGGAGATGGCTTGAATTACTCAAGGATTATGATTGTACGATACACTACCACCCAGGGAAGGCAAACAAGGTGGAAGATGCTTTGAGTAGAAAAGACCATGGAGTTTTGAACAATATGAGAATTGAAAGGGATCCAATTTTCATGGAGCTAGTGAAGATGGACATGGGAATAACCAGGGAAGGTGAAACATCAATGCTTTTTCAAATGGTTTCCAAACCATCTTTACTAGAAAGGATTAAGAGTTCTCAGACTGATGATGAAGAATTCCAAAAGAAGATTAAAGCTGTGAATGATGGGAGATTGAGAGACTTTGCGTATGGAGGTGGAATTTTGAAATTCGGGAAGAGACTTTGTGTTCCCAATATACCTGATCTAAAAAGGGAATTGCTGGATGATGCTCATAGTTCCAATTTCTCTATACACCCTTGGAGCACCAAAATGTATAGAGATTTGAAGGAACATTTTTTGTGGGACAACATGAAGAGGGAGATTGCTGATTTTGTGTCAAGATGTATGGTTTGTCAACAAGTGAAAGCTGGAAGGCAACAGCCTGGAGGAGTCATGCAACCTCTTCCCATACCGGAGTGGAAATGGGACAATATTACGATGGAATTTGTCATGGGGCTACCAAAGACTCCTAGAAGGAATGATGCAATATGGGTTATTGTTGATCGTCTTACCAAGTCAGCACAATTTCTTGCTATAAGAGAAGATCTACCCCTGGAACGTCTAGCAAGACTATACATTAATGAAGTTGTGAGACTTCATGGAGTACCCCTATCGATTGTTTCTGATCGTGATCCCCATTTTACTTCAAGATTTTGGAAAAGTCTTCAGAAATCCCTGGATACTGAACTTCATTTGAGCACTGCTTACCACCCTCAGACAGACGGACAATCAGAACGGACTATTCAGACCTTAGAAGACATGTTGAGATCTTGCTCACTTGATTTTCAGGGTATGTGGGATCAATATTTACCACTAGTAGAATTTTCCTATAACAATAGCTTCCATTCGAGTATTCAGATGGCACCATATGAAGCGTTATATGGAAAGAGATGTCGTACACCAACCTTTTGGGATGACGTTGGTGAAAGAAAACTTGTAGGCCCAGAACTGGTGGAGGAAACGGTGGAAAAGGTGAAGGTAATCCAAAATCACATTAAAGCAGCTCAAAGTAGGCAGAAGAGCTATGCCGATAATCGAAGGAAGGATTTGGAATTTCAAGTCGGTGATCATGTTTTCCTGAAGGTATCTCCATGGAAGGGAGTCATACGTTTTGGTAAGAAAGGTAAATTGAGTCCCAGGTACATCGGACCTTTCGAAATTCTAGAACGAATTGGGGTTGTAGCTTACCGATTGGAAATGCCGCCAAGTCTCTCCAAAGTTCACGATGTGTTCCACTTATCTCTATTGAGGAAATACATGCCTGATCCAACGCATGTACTCACCTATGAGGAATTAGAACTGGAACCCGATCTGTCTTATTGTGAAGAGCCCGTCAAGATTCTTGATATGAGAGAACAAGTGCTGAGAAACCGGACGACGCGTCTGATAAATGTTTTGTGGAGAAACCATAAGATGGAAGAGGCAACGTGGGAACCCGAGGAACTTATGATGAAGAACCACCCAAGTCTTTTTATGCAGTAATACCCTAGAAATTGCGAGGATGCAATTATTTGAAGTAGGGGAGAATGTAACACCCCAAGCTTCTACGGTACGTTTCCCTTTGAATAATGCGATAGCGTGTGTTGTACGCAACCTCGAGTTCTAACACACACCACAACTAATTAAACTAGCCGTTGTGAATAGTAATACCTAATTTTTGAAATTATATATATTTTATATTTGAAAATGGACTTCATTTTTTGACTCGGAATATCGAATTTAGCCTAAGGTGAAATTTTGGTACTTTTCGGATAACTTTCATATTTTGATGAATAGTGAAAATTACTAAATTTTAATTAAAAACAACTTTTTTAATCAAAATAATTAATAGTGATAAATTGTGAATTTGAGTGGTTTTAAAGTATATTTAGAATATATTTTTACCATTTAATATAATGTTGGTCATTGGACATAATTTTACAATTAAACCGAACATAAACAAGTGTCAATCTTTTGATAGTTATTATCTCTTAAAAAACACGCTTTTTGTTTTGACAGCGGGAATTAATTTTAAATTAATTTCTGCCACTTCTGTGTTTTGAATTTAGGAAAATGGATTCCATATTTGGAATCAGGATGTTCAAATTGTGTAAATAGGTAACTTTTATTTTTAGACATTTTGAATAATTACTGCGGTAAATATTTTATTTACCATGGTTTGGGGTAAATCCGGTAAATAAGGGTTAAAAAAATAATATTATAATAATACTAAATTACCCTAAAAACGTGTCTTAACCCTATTGGTTGATACATGGTCGACCATGGGCATCTTTGGGTCTATTTTGGGACCCCATGGATCCACTTGTAAGTGATAATGACACTTTATTTTAATTTAGTTAAAATGAATACAAAAATGACACAAGCATATATCTTTTAGAACAACAATTTTTACATAGGGTTATATATGTTGGATTTTAGATTATAAATATTCATTAGAAAGATAAAAAGATTTCCTACATAATGATAATTTATTTATAATTTTTAGACATTAAATAATTTACTTTATTTATGACACAATGATGATGAAATAATTACTATAATAGTGAAAAATTAAAATAATTGATATTATAAATACCCAAATAAATATAATATGAAACTTTTAATGAATTAAACTAATTTTATATTATAATATGATATATTAGGATTGATTTAATTGACTTTTTTAGAAGTAATCAATCTGTTAGGAGTTTCAAAAAAATCAACTATTGAATAGTGTCAAAATTGACATAAAAGAGTTCTTAAAACAAATATTATATTATTAATTGATATTAAATTCCTAAAAATCTAAGGTTCGGCCAGGAGACTTATATTATGATAGGTTCCTCGTTAATGGACCACTTGTGGGTCGCTTGGATGTATATAGTAAGTTTATTAACCATATTATATAAAAATACAAAGAGACATTGTAAAAGTGAAACTAATTAACTTAGAGTTAATACTTAAAGATAAGGTTAATATAAGTACCCAAACCTGTCTAAATTATATTGGTTGAGTGGTTTTCGACCTATCCCCACCTTAACCTTTGAATAATAAGCTTTGGAGCCATTAGAAACCGAATATGAATTTATTATAAATTAATATTTCTAGCTTTTCCAAAAGTGCCCCTCACCCCTCTTATAAAAAGGGCACTCCTCCTTCTCATTTCTTCACACCTTCAAAGCCTTTGGTTCGGCCAAACTCTGCCCCAATACTCTCCCAACATCCCTCACTACAACCTAGAGGCCTTAGTTTGATCAGAAAGCCAACCTAAGGAGCCCTTTTGATCAAATCAAAAGGAAGAACCCGAAGAAGAGGTAATGATTTCACCACCCTTTTCTAAGTTCATTTCTTCTTCCACTTCTTCTTCCTTTGTTCTTACCATTCTAAAATAATAACTCCAGTATCTCACATATACTGTGATGTTATTATAAGTATGGTACAACCATATTCAGTATTCTATCCACCCTTTGAATAACATGTCACCATACGTGCGTACGTACGGCTTACCGTCTCCACGTCGTGGTGTAATTGTTATTCAAAATAATATTATTTGGATGGGTATAATAATGATGTGTAACTCATGTAAATAATAAATATAACATGTTAATGATTCTGTATATATGATATACCATTCATTTATATATTATTTTAATATCAAAAGAATGATATTGTCGCTCGTGCGTACGTACGGACTACCGTCTCCACGAACGCGATGAGATTCATTCTCCATCGTATCCATTCAAGTATAATTATCATTTTATGATTTAAAAATGATGTTTAAGGACTTGATATCATTCTGGATATGAATAAGATACAACAAACATGGCTTATGTAACAAAACATATAAAAGAAAATGAGTAAGTTAACACCCGAAACGATGATAATTCTAAGATATTATTAATAAATCAATGTTAAAAGATCACATATGATATCATATTAATATATATGATTCTTGTATAATTTAATAACAATTATTTCACCATTATACAGGAGGTTAACCTACCCCAACCAAGGAAAAGTACAAGGTAAGGGTTATTTCACAATCTCTTCATTATCTGAGGTTGTATATACGTAATAATCTACTGGGATCTCTTTATCATCCACATCCATGTTTTCTTAAAAATGTATTTCAAAACATTTTTACTATTTACAAGAATATGGGTTAAAGTCATTTATACCCTTGTTTTACTTTTTATAAGAGGTTTATAAAGGAATCATTCCGTCGTTTTCAAAACAAGGTCCTTTTTAACCTTTTCGACAGAATTGAGGTAAGAATGTTTTTTTTAACTTATACGGCGGGTGCAGTTATTTTACGCCGTTATAAAATCTTCAAAGCTTTCCTTACAAGATTATAAGAATATTTTCAAAGAAAATGTTTTATTTTATATGGATCTTAAATGATTTCAAAATAAAAGGAGATATTTCTTTAAAAAGAATTTTGATTTTAACTATGTCAACATCCTTTGATGGATTTTAAGATTATTTGAAGTTGATTTATTATGATACAAAACTTCTATATTGTATTGAAGGTTTTGTGATATGTTTGACTGTGGATGTGCTATTTTTATACCATTCATAGTTTATGGTGAAATTATTGACATTTCGTATGCTTGTTTTAATACGAATGTTTATGTTATGTTTAAACCTTTTCATATGGGAACGCATTGGACTTAATAAGTGACGGGTGGAGCCCGCTATAGCTCCTCGATGCATCGGTAGGTCTCATGAGACAAACTAGTGTCTTGGCACAAGGCCTTGACAAAATCTTATTTGTAGTCTTGGCACGAGGCCTTGGCTATGTGGTTATGATAGTCTGGCATTATGCATTCCAACATTATGAAAGTGGTTATTGATTTTTGCATTGGATTATTCATTTAGTAGAATATCCATGTGAATAAGTAAATGGCATTATTTCATTTTATTTATGCCATACCATGTTGAAAGTTCATATTTAAAAGGCTTTTGTCTTAGTTATACATTGCCTTAAATGTTTATTCTTATTTATGAAAGTTTCCGCTATATTGTTATCCTTACTGGGCATTTGAGCTCACCCCTTTTCTATGTTTTATTTTTCCCAGGAAGTGAAGAAGTAAATTATGAATGACCTGCAGGGATTTTATGAGGGGATAATAGTGTGGTCTATTGAGACATTATGTTGTTGTAGTAGTTTTTCATTTTATAATGTAATGTAAAACTTATGAATATATCTGGCATTTTCCAAGGCTACTAAACCAATCGGTCTTTCGAGATTTGATCTTTCTTATGATCATGCCAATGTTATGTAATAATGCACCGACTCTAGGCAACTAGGGTCGGGGCGTTACATTTTATTACCTCTTAAAAATTATTAGCAGTTTATAATTCAAAAATTTTTCTAACATACATAGTTCTTATAGGATAAATAAATAGGACACTATTTATTTTTCATTCATATACACTTTTATCTAAAGCAATATTTTAATAAATGGTATTCATTAAGAACTATTATATTTACCATAATAATGTATTATCATTTTTAATAAATATGATATAACATGGGAAATATTGTTTTAATATGGTTAGTTATTGTAATTCTATTTTTAAAACAAGTCAAACAAGATATTATATATGATTTTCAATATATAATAGATGCATAATCAATCATCCTTATAATAAAATCATGTTTTTGATGTGTGTTTAGTAATTTGAATTTTGGAATACCATCACTAAATATATTAATTACATATGAACACATGGTTATTATATATTAAAAAAAATCCTTCAAAATGATCATGTATCCTCTAAAAAATTGATAATTTCATTATTTGTTATTCATAAATACTGTTAAATAAATATCATGATGTATTTTAACTTTTGTATCCATATCACCTTTAGAATAATTATTATTATCTTCCATAAGTATCTTTTGGATCATGGTGTATTAAATTTATTACTAAAATATTCATTGTTTGAAACATAATGTTGCATTTTTCAGTTTACATAATGTATTATATCTATGTAGAAGGAACAATATTGATGATATAAGAATTTAAACTATTATATGTCTCAATTTAATTAGGAATTAGCATTCCCAAAATAGGATTTTGGTGTTTTATATTTATATTCATCATTAATTCAACATGTTTGATATCTATTATTCAAGAATTACAAAATTATTAGTTGAGTTTATTTATCCAAAAAAATCATTCAAAATAGAAAATAATATACCATTGTGTCTAATTAGACATTAAAAAGAATATTTTGGTAATAATAAACACATGAAAATATATTATCTCAATTTTTTTATGATATTATGAAGTCATGTATTTCTCAATATCGATATAGGAATAACCCTTCTTATACATCTTTAATATTGAACCAAATTTCATGTTATATATAAATTTTTTAACACCAATTTTTGAATACACATATATAAAACTATTTCATATAATACCAAATAAGTTTATAAAAATAAATAGATTAATGAATTTATATAATGATTCATGATTTACATAATTTTATTATAGTTTTTTATCCAATGTTCCATCTCCTCACATGAATAGAATATATCCTCATGATCTTCCTTTTGAATCAATTTCTATATAAAAATATTTTTTAAATGTATCATTGTGTTAAAAATGGTCTTGGTTATTCTATATTTTTTCCTTTACTCCACTAACAAAAATGAATAAGGAACCTTCTTCCAAAAAATATTTTTCCATATGGCATATAAAAAAATGATTACTTATTGGATTCTCTAAGATTTTCATTCTATAAACTATAATTACCATGGATAACATTGATGATAATAAAGATAAATATAGATTAACAGAAAGATTATTTTCTTTAAAAAGAATTAATTTTTTAAATTATCATGATACCCATGCATTTTGATTGAATGATCACTAGTTAAGCCCACAAAATTCAATTTATAGAGATACAATGTAGTTAAAATAGAAACAATCTTAAGCTCATCCTTTTTATTTGGGGATCCGAAATATGTGATTTAATGGTTTAGGAAGCAATGATTTTTTGTTTCATCATCATCTCTTCAAACATAGTAAATATCTTTAAGAAACAATGATATGATGAATATTCAATGGATATTTAGTAGGATAATATTTCATAATCACTCACTCTATGGGTAGGATAATCATATATATTGGATTTAAACACATATAATAAATATTCAAGTAGTATATCAAGGATTGAACTATGGTTATACTCATGTAAATTTATGTAAGTGTGGACACACTTTGAGTTATGTAATAAGATTTGGGATTACATGATATTATTTTAATTTTTTCTACAACAAAAAAACTAGTTTATTACATATATTTCATTGATAACCTATATATTATATGAAGAATTAATATTTATTATATTACTATTCTCCCACTATTTTATAAAATATAAATGGCTCTCACTATTGGAATTAGAAATTATTTTCAAATCAAAAATGTATTAGGAATTATGTATAGTTCCCTTATCATAATAAATATTTTACAATGAAAAATAATTTTATGGTATTTATATTTGTAGTTTTACAAACAATTAACTTTCATCTCCTTCGTCCATTGAGTGGATTCCCCAATCCAGAAATACTAACTCATTTGTAATCAAAACTTACCTCTATGTTTTAAAAAGTATATATTTGGAACACAGAATGTATTTAATCAAAGTAATGTGATCCCATAAAATTAAGATAATGATTATTTTTCCTTGTAAGAAAGTGTGATATTTTAAATAATATTTATGATTCTAGGAACTATGTGAGAATCTGATTTCATGGCCCCATGAGTCTTGGATTTGATATATTAAAGGTATTAAATATATTATATCACATGTGAGTATTTTTTAATGAAATAATGATATATAATCTATATAGTGACTTGGATGTGAAATATGAGATGACCATTAAATCTAGAATGTGGGTTTTACCATTTTTTCAGTGTAACCATTATGAATTATGTGTGTCTGTATTACATAAATTCATGCAAAGTTTAATATATAATTTAATGTATTTATTTATTTGCTTACCTGACCTATTATCATGTTTTTAATAATATTGATGGAAAATCCATTGAATTATCCATAAAATCCATGGTATTTAAGAGGATTCAATAGACGAGATATTTTTGTGAAATAATTATAGATCATGTTGCAATGATCAGTATGACAACGATGTTAATGGATTTTACGAACAATGATTTTTTGAAACTTTTCCATTTCAAAAATAGATCCATGATTGATGTAGGAATTTTTTTACATTTAATACTCGTATTTATTCCCATTAAAAGATCAATCGATTAACCTAAAATGAATTGATTCATTTAGCGATGGTTTATTACGGTTAAAGTTTTTATCTTACTAAAATTAGGAATGGATATCTATTATCTAACCCACATTAATCTTGCATTTTAATCCCTATCCTAATCAATGAATTTATGATAATATGAAAACGATTGATTCCAAATACCATTTATTTGTTTATTAAATTCCATGCCTTGTTCATCATTTTTTCATCACTAAAATTACATTTATTCATTGCATAGAAAAATTGCGTGATATCAATCATTGAATGTTCAATAATTGTTGATATGATCAATTCCATGTGCACAGGTCCGGTATTATAGGAACAATCGATGTGAGATGACTATGAATGAAGATAAATGTGACCGATAAAAAAAGGTTCATTCTTAGGTTTGGTGTTTTAGTGATGTGAAGTAATGGTGAATGAATTTTGAGCATACAAAGGGATAGAATATCTCCACCAGTGATAGAAATTATTGATCTTGCCTATATAATTTTTTATTGGAATGTTATTTTTCTTAATTTATATTGGTGGTGAAAATTTTGTAATTTGTGATTTGTTGTCGGAAATCATGAAATTCTATTATACACAGTTAGTATTCTGAAGAACACATGTTGTGTATTCCCCTGGCTGCGATGGATAGTGTTTCAGAATATAAAAATATTAGATGTAGCATGGGACCTACCACGCGATGTGTGAACCCTAACTTGTGACTCAATACGTCTCTTTGGTGTACATAGTCACAAACACAACCATGTACATCAAAAAAATCAATGTGCATGGGATTCACCAAGTACACAGGCCTATCTATGGTTGGATTACCCAAATACATAAAATCACATTGGCACAAACTATGTACATGAACATGGTTCATAGTACATAGGCATGAGTTTTTGTACATGATCATACATTGGGTAGCCAGGACACGTTGTGAATAACCCTTTAAAAAGTACCATTTATAGGGTAGTTTTAGGATCTCTTTATATTTTTTTAGATAAGTATCACTAAGGTGTATACCCTTAGTTCATCTCTATGAGAGTGTAGGGAGGGATCACATCCTGACCATTGTTTGTGATCACCTTTGTGGGATTACTCACATATAGATTCCAGGAGTCCCTTCTGGTGATATAGGGTGTGAGCCTATACAATATTTATTCCAATGGTAATTTTAGGAATCCATTACCAACATCCAATGTGTGTGATCAAATTTATTGTGTGTCTACACACAATATTGCAAGGACTACCCCATAGACCCTGGGTGAGATACCCTATTTTTGTATCAATGTCTTTTATGATCCAACATTTTGTTTTTCATAAAGAATACTGATGAGAATAGTTTTTCATATGAGAAAAAAACATTGTTATCTAACTGATGGTGTGAGTTCTATAGGGTGAGTAGTACATGAAAGCCTCGAGAAGGATATTATATTGGATTTATTATTTTACCATTCCATGAGTCATAGTTATTATAATAACTATATGAACATATTAATAATAAATATCATATTATGATTGACATACATTCATTATTATGAGTTCACCAGTCCCTTGTTACATTATATTTAGTGATATCAAAGTGTCATAATGGGTATCTATATACTTTTTATACATGGAATCTTCCCACACATGACATATCTTATAAATATTAGAGGCCTTTTGGAAAATTCCATGATGGATGAGGAGAAGGTAGAGAATATTTGAGGTAGATAGATCATAGACTATACTTGGCTTGGAATTTGAGATAAGTCACATCCTTCTTAATATTTTGGACTCTATTATTATATTTAGTTCCTAGTATATTTACCTTTATATATATTATTAATTCTGTTTTACAATCAGGTGGGAAAAATATGTTTGAAATTATTTTGGTATCCATTAAATTTTTTCGTTCCACATTCAAATAGTTTTTGAAGATATCAGTGTGGGTTCAAGTACCATAGAATAAGGTTGAAAATTTAATCGATAATAATATTCGTTAATAGTATAAAACCCATGATATAATAGAGACAAGATTTAGGGGTTACATTTTGATTACTTATTGAAAAGTATTACTAGGTACTCTAAGTCATGATAATTTTTTAACACATTGTTTCATATTAGGATAATATTTTTATATTTCTGTACATTGATGAGTGGTTTTAGAACATATGAAACATTGTTAATGTATTTTTAGTTTATCTCATAGGTTGGGTAACCAAATTCTTATGAAACAATTGACATATCCACTAACCCTGTAAAATGATAACCTTATACTGGACTCATTATAATTATGAACTAGTTATAGTTAAAAAAATGCTTCAAGATTCATGTTGAAAGAAAATGTTATTTCCATAACCATTTTATGTTAGATCCATGGATATACTCATTGTCACTAGGAATGATTTGTATTTTAGTATTCCTCCATGATTACATGATGTTATAATTCTATAGAAATAACTTTATAATGACACTCATAATGATGAGGACTTGGAACATATACCTTTTTAGGAAGAGGTATATCCAACATGTTTTCTCAAAATTGTTCAACCTATAGAGTGGTCGGTTACACCTATTGTACCAGCTATGGTTGTTCCTAGGATATGAACATATTATGTGTTAAATAAATATTTACATATAATTTTTGAGGCTTGATTTACCCCCATTCACATGGGGTCTAGATTGAGATACTTATATAGGTATTCTTCCTATTCAGGACCCCTCAAGATCAAATGGTGGTCCTTCTGGTTACCCATAAGTAGGAATCCATATTGAGATGTTGTTTTATAGTTACTAAATATCATTATGAGTTAGATATCTATTGGATTGAATTTTATCTTTTATTCAGAGATGATTTCAATCCCACCATGTTGTGAGAATTATAGATCCATGATATTTTGTATAAACGATAATGAAGCATATCTACATATGAGTGTCCCTCGTGGTTCTATAACATATCCCAACACTTCATTGATATAGTTTGAGATATTCTATTGTATGAATTGACATTTGAGTGTAGATTAAATAGATTTAATATAGATAGAGTTATATCACTTTTAATTCCTAAAAACAGTAGTTTTCTTATGTGGTAATTGGTAATTGAGAACATCTTGGTAGAGTAGATGTTGATCGTTGGTGATGATATTGGGAACTCTAGAGAAAAGTCATCAGTAGTTGGTGGTAAAAATCATAGTCAATGTTCTAGGAATGCATGGATATTGATCAGTCATTATCATTAATGAGGGGTTGTATTTTAGGTCTTATATGATGGTTAATGTCATATGAGAGAGTTTAATTTTTTGTCATATGATGGTAAGGGGAATCACACATTAGATTTTCTGACCTGTCACATGGATGATAGGGCGATAATCGGGGGGCTAACAAGGTAGAGATATAATCATGAATAGAGACTCTCTAATTGTTTTGAATTTGGAATAATAACTGGTATAATGGTATGTGGTGGGTAACTGGTTGATTTGTTACCACCACCACCCCCCATTTAATAAACACCAGACTTTGGGATCTAGGGGCCTTGGACGAGGGAAGCTTTAGAAGATTGATGATTTTGACCCAAAGTATCTAGGGACGATTAGAGGTAAGATACCCAGCTTTTATAATTGGTATATAAAAATGATATAAAAAAATTGGATCCAATATTTAAAAACCAAATACCCACTTTTAAAAATCAATATTTTTCTAGATCATTTGTTCTAATCATTGTGATTTGAGAGTCCCCCTTGTAGGGATATATTGAGTACCACCATCTGGTAGTTTTGTGACTTGATTCTTATTATTGAGAGATTTATTTTTCTTCACTTCCTAGACATGATGTGGACTTATGATGTCATACTTGGTATCAAATATATATCTATAGTTCATGCACAACCCAACTATTTTAAATAGAGTATATGGTGAATCCATGTTAATGTGCTATTATTTTCTCACATTGGTGAGAATGCCACCAATGAAGTGCTTGGTGTGATCATTTAGAAGATGATACATATGATTATTAATAATTTTTAATATATTAACCTTGTTGAATTATATATGATGAGATACCAAATACTACTAGTTGTGGTGGAGTATGATGATGTATTTACTTAGGACATGTTAGGTTTTCCTCTACATAGAGCGATTGACTTATTTATAGAATATCTCATAAATATTGACTTGATATCTTCCCCAGCATATTGGATTTTTCCCAATGATCATTTAGAGGAGAAGTTATAATTTAAGGACTTATAGATGAAGGGATTTGTCACACCCCATGTTTCCTAAAGGGAATCTATAGTTTTTTCACAAATAATGAGGATTAGAGATTGAGGTTATTTTTGGACAACCGTCACCTAAATAAGGTGACTATAAAAAATATGTATCAACTATAGGTAATAAATCATATCATAAACTAATTGAAATAGAAAATTTGGTTCATGATTATTAACATCAAGTAGGGTAATCATGAGCTCTGAGTTCAAGATGAGGTTATGCCTAAGACAATATTATGATGTTGTTACTCTCAGTATGAGTAAATGTTGATTTATATTTCCCTGAGAAACACCCGATCATTGTTCATGGGACTCAAGAATTAAATATCTTTGTAATTTAAAAACCATTTTTTATGATATTTATTTGCAATGAAATTATTTTTATATTATATAATATTATACCAGAACAAAAAAAATATTATTTATTTATTAATGATCTTTACATAAGTCTGCTCTGACAAAAATAAAATAGCCCAAATAATAATTTGAAAATAAAATATAAAATAGAAAAGTTAAAATGGGAGAACATGGATCCCCTAAATCTACTATAATACTATACACCTCAAAAATTGATATTGAAACGAAAAAAATTATTCGTAAACCAATCTACATAATATAAAATGAATACATATTACCTTGGTATAATTTGTATTGAATATTGATTGAAAAAATATAGTGGTATTTATATGATCAATAGTGAATTGTGTAGTTTAATATTTGATCATTATATAACCTGTTGTCAAATATGATCATTGGTGAATATAACAGTTATTCAATTTGACCATTGTGAATTATACCCTTTAGAAATTATTTGATGTTTTCTATTAATGATGATATGTGTTAATGAAAATAATAATATTGATGAAGATTGGTTAAATGATTTCCTTAAACAATACAATGATGCCATTTGAATCCCATTTTTTGAAACATGGGAGGGAGGAAGATTCACTGGGGTTCTTCCTTGTCCAAGAACATTCCATGATTCTACAAGTGAAGATTAGAAAAACTATCATAGAAGATAATTCTAGGTTAGTGTAGATTACTATTGGACAATGATAGTTGGGCCACCACCTGAAATTACCATAATTGAAGACCTTAAACATAGGGAGTACAAATGTGTAATAAGGTGTTTTGTGTCTAGGGAATAATTTTTTAAAGTGTAATTTAATTTTTAAACATAAAAATTTATTACCAATTCCATTTATCAATAATGTTTCTTTATTACATATATTTTTAATTAAGAAAAATACTATATTATACTTTCTGGATACGAATAAAGCGTTATTAAATTTTTTAGAAACAATATAAAATTTCCAAAAAAACTCTGTTATTTTGAATAATATTTTTAAAATGAAATACTATTTTAATGATCTATTTTTAAAATAAAAATGATATGAAAATTTAATAATGTCTTATTAAAATTTTTATTGTTTACAAATTTTTATTGTTGCTTAAAACTACTATATCTTAATTAATAAATTGTTTTTAATTTTAAAATATCATTTTCACATATGTAAAAAATTATATTGAAAAAAATAATTATTATATTTTATTTTATACTATCAAAATTAGGTAAGTTTGATTTTTGTATAATTTTCTATCGTATATTATGTTTCAGTAAATATTAAAAATATAGTATTGAGTTTTCATTATTTTTTATTAATTCAAGTCAATTTCATAATGACTTTATAATTAAATAACCATAATACCTGAAAAATTTTGTTATATTATTAATATGAAGTATTTTAATGACTTTTAATAAATTCTCCAACATATAAGTGGATTTACTATGTATGAAATAAAAATTTTGATAATAAATAATTTTCTTTGGAATACATAACTTCCTATTTCCATCAATGATTTAAAAAATTATTTTAAAGTCATGTAAATTAAAAGTTCATAATTATTTACTCAAATTTTCAAAACCATGAGAAAAATGATGATTATTCCAAAAAAAATCATTTTCAATAACCAAAAGTTTGTAGACATATATTTGAAAATTATTAAAAACAATTGACCACATTTGTAATAAATAGCCATCAATTTTACCATACCCATTCACTAAAAATTAATCATCCTTAAATTTATAATCAATTTTACTCCATATGAATCCAATCAAGGTTTCCTAAATCTCACATTGTTCTATTACTCAAAATATAGTTGTAACACTTCATGGTAATGTAAGTCTTTAAATTTCTTTTCAATTCAAGTTTCATTTTTTTGGCATATCTTATAAGTCACAAACTAATTCAATTTCATCCACCTTTTATAATACATATACTATAAGAATAGTATTTTATAATGGGATAATATTTTACCTAATAATTATCCCTTTCCATAATCCATTTTTAATTCCATTAATGATGCTAAATTTCATTGTATCTTTTACGTGAGAACTTTTCATTTAATTTAATTTTGATAATATCCAAGCATCTCCATTTTGCACCAATATTTATGTAGATGTAAAATAATTTATTTATTCATGTATTTTAATAAATTAAACCATAATTAAATTTTAATTATTTAAAATACCGTAAAGAACTTGTATTTACAATGTTTTCTATACCATTATTTTGTGAAGAAACTTGTTCCTTATTATATATGTTTTATTAGTGAAATGATTAATTATGATATATGTGGATGTGATGATAATATAAAATATAAATTTGTAACCTTGATATCTCTACAATGAATTTGGTAATGAATTTAATAACACGTTATAACATGATTTATTCTACCTTGGTGAATAACCATGGGAATTTTGATTTTTGAGACGATAGTTATAATCCTTGGTGACATTATTATGAATATATCATTTAAATGTTTTATCCATTTTTCAATATTGTGATTCACATTATCTATTTCTTGATATGACTCATGTTCTCTAGATCAGAATATATTTTTTTACATATAGTTCATATTGATATACCTAATTGACATATACAAAATATCTCCCCAGATTATTTCCTTACTACGCCCATGCACACCTAATTCCTTTGATGTATAACCATAGGATATGATATAATGTAAAAGTATCTTTGGGAGAACACATTATGGATCCTTAAATATGTATTATAATAATATTTTACATTTATTGTATTATTTGATTTTTCCAAGAAACTAAACAATAAAATATCATGAGATTAGTTCAGTGTCATGAAAAGCTAATTTAATAAAAATACAGGATGTTAAAGATATTATAAAGGGATAGATTAGGTGTTTGGGGAAAATTGGAAATTGAAAAATTGGTAGTAACATTAATGACAAGATTAAATATATGGAAACTACGTAGATTCGAGATGATTATTAGATAAGTGGTTTCTAATAAAATAAATATTTTTCGAGATACTAGAAGTACATGTGACTCTATAATTTACTTATACTAGGTTAACACCTGAAAACATATAATTGAGATATAATCAATCAAGAACAAGTGGTCAAAATGGGAATTATTGCACACCATATTTAACTCTCCTGGAGGATATTATAGGTTGAACAAAAGTTTTGTTTAAACCATTATATAAGATATATATATTGAAAATATATTTATTATTTAAGAAGAACATATTGAAGAATGGTATTTACGACTTATAATAAATTTAGAATTAAAATATTCTTAAACGTATCTCATTTCTCCCAAATGATTCATATTTTATAAAAATGTTGTTAAATTGGAGGATATTTATAAAATATGAGTTCATAGGATAATGCACATACAACCTTCTGAAGGTAGCAGGAATGGAAATCCTCATGATGATAATGAATCAAATAACTCATGTTATTAGTAATAACATGAATCAAGATAAAAGGCCAGATTCAGCTCAATGTGAATAAACAGTCACTAAGTCCATCATTTTTTAGTAAACTCATTTTCTTACTGAAACTACCAATAACATGATTGATAAAAACGATAAACTCTATTAAAAAAGATTTTTTTATACTATATAGTTTAGAGATCGAGAATTTCACCATAAGAGTATACTGTATAGAATGGAAATTTTTTAGTGGAGGAATATATATTAAAATAGAAATTCCTTCTGGTTGATTGAGTTTATGCAGTGACATGAGTTTGGGGGAATATTTTTCAATAAATTTCCCCTAATTCAATATGAACCAAAATTGAAAACGAATTCATAGAGCTTATGAATATAGAAAATGAATAAATGGGAATTATGGAAATAATATTTAAATTACATTGCATGATATGACAATAATTTTTTTTATCATAAGGGAATAATTTATAGATTATTAATTGGATTGAGACCCCATATGTAGAAGAATTTTGAAAATTGAGAAAACGAAATCAATGTAGAGATAGTGAAAAGTTAAATAAAGGTTGAATTGGTGATTGAAGAGATGTACTGTTCAAATAGGTCAAATGAAAGGAAGCGTGAAATAGATCCAAACTCATGTATTGAAATTTGTCATTAATGTATAAGAATGAAATTGTAACTTTGAAAGAAAAACAAATGTTGGAAGTGGAATTCAATGAAATTATTTTATGGGAGTGTAATGTGTCAAAATTGTGGAATTGAAGGCCATATAGATTAAAAGTATCAATGTAACACCTCAGAACTTCTAAAAGAGTATTCATTATTTGATATCATGAATGAAACAGAACTCCAAGCATTGATTTGAATATAATTCCAAGAGACATTATGATTTATATAATACATGAAATAAATTTATTAAATAACATTTATTTGACAAAAAACTAGGTTATCTTGCGTTACAAACAAGAACTACATTTCTCAACAGTTTTTTTACACACAAGATCGAGTTTATCTAAATTATACTATATTATTAAATTATTATTATTTAATATAGTAGTATAAAATGTAGACATTAAATTAGTGGTCATGAATTGGATTAAAAATTTTATAAAAATATATGGTCATTATAATTGGTTAAAAATTAATTAAAAATGAATATAAGGACTATATAAATATAAATGGAATGTTATTGTAAAAAAATTTATATTCACAATGTCTTTTAACCCTAAAATATTAAATTATTTAAAATTATAGTGATATATTAATTTAATATATATAAATATATATTATTCAATAGTTTTTTTACATTCCTTCAACAAATTTGATAAGCATAAGTTCAGAATAATCCCAATTTTACACATAAAAACCTATATTTTGTAAAAAGATGTTTTAACTCCTTTTAAGGCGGAACCAATTTTATATCTGAATGCTGAAACAATAAATTTCTATTCTAAGTATACTTATTTTTTGAAATAATAATATAAAAATTATTCTTGGGTGAATATTGGTTATTTTTCTCCGATGTTTTATATTTTGATAATATTAGAAAATAATGATTTTTTATAGAACACTACCTTTTTTGTCAAATTTATTTATATATTTAAATTATGTTTTTGTGATGGAAAATTTTATAATATGATAAATTTAATATTATATTATATAATTTATGTTATTTAAATCAATAAATAATTTATATTTTATAAAGAAACATGGAAAACTTCTGAAAATTTTTACTTTAAAAAAAAGCATCCCAACTTTGGGATTAATTTTAAATTAATTTCTATATGAATATTTATTATAATTTAAAAAAATGAATTTGAAATTATAATTCATAATTATTTAAATTTTATATTAACTTCTACGTAGTTTTTGACAAAAAAATATTAGTGAATGAATTTAAAACTAAATACAATGATGAAGGTAAAATTAAGCTTTACATGTGACTAAACATTAATCATATGATCCAAAATGACCTAGAAACATGTAAAAAGGATATTGGATGTCCATATTTGGACCCAATCCACCATATACACATATATTTACAATTATTGGTGGTATATGACATGTAAAAAAATTGGTGTAATTCACTTTATTAAATTTATAGGAATGTTGCTCCTCCTCCACTGTAAAAAGACACTCATCCCTCCCAATTATTCACACCAACAAATCCCTTTAAATGGAACTAAATCAAACCAGATAATTTATTAAATTACAACACGTAATCCTAAATGATTCACTTTGGTTATAAATCCTACCAATTATTACTTTTGGTATAAATCATATGTTGTTCTTGGAAAAGAAACCAAATTAATCAACAATCAACTTTTATTTCATTCACTTATCTACCCATTACATTATTTATATATATTTATTATAAAATTAAATATGTAGAATTAATAAATTGCATTGTTTTTAGAGTAATATTTCTACATAATCATTCAAACACATCCATCAAATTTGGATAAACAATCATCGTTCGTGTGAATGGCAGACTACCGCCTCGCAAAACGATGTTATTCATTTTTCCATTTAAAAACATTCATGAATGGAAATAATGATGAATTAAGAGTGTATATATTATATATATGATATTAATAATTTTTTTAATTATATAATTATTAAATAAATATTATCTTTATTATTTAGTTTTTATAGTAATAAGATAATTGTGTTTGTGGACATGTGAACATTCATATCCTTAAATTAATCTGATTCATTCACGCTATACATGGAATTCAATAAATATGATTTTAATATAAATATGTGACATAAATGAAATTAATATGATACATAAATTTAATTATATATATAACATTTTTTCATTCTTTTAATATGACAAAGAAATGGATGCACCATTCTGGCTTACGTACCGCCTACAGTCTCAATAAACGGTACACTTCATTTCCCATACAGAAATGTTAAGGATTATTATTAATATATTGGTACTGAATATAAATTATTATTTACATTTTATCCGTTTTTGATATAATTAAATCATTATTTAATTAATAGAAAAAAATTTCAAGACACTAAAAAAATAAGGCAATTGACACCTGAAAGGATGAAAATGATAAAATAATATTAATGAACATGTTATTAAATGTTTAAAAATGACTATATGAGATATAATAGATTTTAATATTGTTTTATATTATGTTGATTACATTATTACTAAAATTATACATGTGGTTCACAAGTGTTTAACCCAATATATGTATAAGGTATGCGTTTTTTATCACACATTTTACAAATGTGAGGTAAATGTCATATTCATCATTAAATTATTATGTGTTGTACATATACTACCCCTTTAAAACATAAAATCATTATACACTCAATATTAAAATTATTTTATGTTTTACATTTAATTATCTCATCCATGGTTTTTGACATGCAAATTTTATGTTGGTAAAATTTATATTTACAATAGCACATCATTTATGATTGTTATCTTTTTATTGAAACAATCACTTTATTATGATTATTTTTACATGAAATTTATAATAAAAATACATATTCTTATGATATATATATATATATATATTATTTTCTAGAAAATATATCATTTTAACATTTGGTGATCACATTGATAGTTTGTTGAATATTTGGTGAAACATAGAGAAATTTGAATCCTTTAATAAATAAAAATATTTGATATGAAAATTTGGTTATGAATTAAAAATATTATTTGATATATAATGAATGGTCTATTATAATATGACACAATTTGTGGGAAATTTAATGCAATCCCCTTAACTCATTGATTGTCTCTTTAGATGAATCATTTTTCTAATCTAGATGGGATTATAACTGAAATTTTATACCATCTTGTGAAAGGTCATGATAGTAAAAGTAACATATATCATGGAAAAATGAGGTCCAATAATTAATAATTTCCATTATTGAGTTTTCAGTTATTATTATTTCTATTCATTATATTTTATTATCATACAATATATTTGAATGAATTTCATTCTCAGTTATTTGATTACATAGAATATGTCTTCTGTTATTAAGATTCCCATATTGATTATACCTTATCTATATAGTTTAAACATATAGTTTGTTTAATTACTTAACTTTTAATATTTTTTATTATTATAGATTCATGAGTAAGTCCACTATATCCTTACCCTTACTATGAACATGAGCTCACCCTTATTTTGTTTTCCTTACCCATGATAATAACACCAAATCTTTTAATGAGATTTAAATGATGTAGTTCAATTCATTTGATTATGTATCATATTTTATTTTCTATTTGCTAAATTAGTATGGTTATCAGGTATGTTATCTATTTTTCTAAAATAATTTAATTTATATGTCTTTCATGATTTTATTCCTTATAATCGTGATAGATTAATAAAGTAATGCACCATATCTAGGCTTCTAAGGATGGGGAATTAATGTTTGAATCAAATAATGCTATGTAGAAACCCAAAAAACAATATTTAGAAAACATTTATTATTGAAAATAACTAAAAGATAGAATTTTAGGATAAATATAGAATAACACTGAAGACTTTTGGTATATTGGTAATTTTGTGGGTCTTCATAGCAATAAATATCTTTCTGGATACTAAAATTGGACTTTGTTTTATCACATATATACCTAGGGGTAACAACTCTGAAATTGTTCGTCATGACAAACTTGAGTATAACATTGTACAAGAAAATGGTCATTATTACCCACGTGTATTGACACTTCGTTGGGAAATTCTTATGATAATACATTTTTTTCATTTAAAATCAATATGAAGGATTTAAATGAAATGAAATTTCCAATGAAACCAATTTTATGATTATGGTATTATCTATGAATAAATGTATAAATTTTGGTTATTTTTAATTCCATATTTATAATCATTCAATGTTTATATATTTAATGAGCTAATACAGTATGTTCCATTGATAATGAATGGAAACTTGAATGAAAAATAGTATCAATACTTGTTGAAAATGAAGAAATTTCCCTCATATGGAAATGTATAAATCTCACATTGTAATAGATAAAATAATAGTTATATTAGATAATCCAAATCTGGTTGTTAAAAATAACATTGAACAAATGGTGTAAAATGTTCCATAAAAAGAACTCCTTATGTTGGATATCTTTATATGACAGGATCCTCAATCTTTTATTGGTAATAATAATCCTATTGTAGTTGAGAAATATATTATGTCATTCATGAAAAAAATCGTGGATTTAATTTGTGGGGATACTGAAATTGTTCCAATTGTAGTGTATTGTCTCAATAGACCTACTAATAAATAGTGGTCATTGATCAAGAATACTTGAGTGTAAGAGGAAACATAACTCATAGTATGGAGAAATATTGAGGATAAATTCATCAACAAATAAACCACCCATGATGAAAAAAATTAAATGAAGATAAAATTACTTTTATTAAATAAAAAAGGAAGACGAATGTGTTGCAGATTATGCAGCTACTTTTATTGAATTATTGATGTATTCAATAGATTATATATGCAATAGATAGTGAAATATAGAACACTTCATTGATCTTCTTGAAAAACAACTATCATGGGAACTCGTTTCTCATACGATTTCAACATATTAAGTGATCTTATTATGTTATGTAAGAAAGAGAGAATAAATTTTCACGATCCTTAATATTCAATGGATTCCAATAGAAGAAGTGGTCATCTGAACTCCATGATAAAAAGAATGAGTCAAATAAGATGAAGGGAAATGTATTTTACAACATTTAAAACTAACCTAAAATCATGTTCAAATACATTAAAATATATTAAATAAATATATAATATATATTTTAATTCATGAAAAACTATATTATCTTGTGTTACGTGAAAGAACAACTTCATTTGGTAGATTGTGTTACACTAAAGACTTTGTTTTAAAAAACAAGAATCTATTCTAAAAATGTTATTATATAAAATAATAAGATATAACAAGAAATTAATTATTTTACCAAATTGAATTAATTAACATATATAAATATATTCATTAATTAATTGGTTGATAATTAATTAGAAATGGTTATAACACTAAATTGAATATAAATTGAATGATTTTATAATAAATGATTTTTATTCTCAAAAAGTAATTTTATACTAATAAATTAAAAAAATAGAAATTAGTGATATTTATTAATGTAATTTTTATATATATTATATTCAATATAATATATTTCTATATTAATCAAATATATATGATAATAAAAATATACAAATAAACCCAATATTATAAATAAAAAACCATTATTTTTATAAAATAAGTTTCACATCCTTTTAATGGCGCACCTAATTTAAATATTAACATTGACACATAAATAAATTTAATTTTTAAAATAAACATAATTTTTTAAACCATGAAATATAAATTAATTTTAGGATATTTTTTTATAAATTTATGAGATCTTTCCTGTTTTTAATAAATAGTAAAAAAACAATGTCTTTTAATTGAAAAGTGCAATTTCGAATAAATTTTTTATATTCAAAAATTCAGTTATTAATTTTTTTAATTATTAATTAGTAAATATTATAAAAAATAATCCAATTTATGTTATTGTAATCAATTTAAATTTGAAATTGAATATAAAATCATTATAATCCTTGGAACATTTTAACTTTAAAACCCTTCATTTTCCACCCATCATTGGGATTAATTTTAAAATATTTTCTACCACCTATATAATTATAATTTGGAAAATATGATTCAATATGTTGATTCATCATAATTTATAATTTATAATATGTTCAATTTATATTTTGACCAAATTTTTTAAAGAATTTAGTTAATATTAATTGTAATGATTAAGATAAAAATATGCTTAATAACGGATTAAACCTAATACATAAAATAAAAAATGACAAAGAAAATTGTGCAGCATCTATTTTATGTTCATAATTACACCATATATTCAATTTTATACTTTTTTTGATAGTATTGGTGGCACATTACATTGGAATACATGGTTGGAATCCCCATGTAAATAATTTACATGAATGGAACTCCTCCTCCACTATAAAAAGGTAATGACCCCTCCCACCTATCCACAACTATAAGGCCCATTGACTAACCCCAAATATGAATAATTGATCACTGAACATACCATTACTCATACTAGAAGCCTCTATTTTAGAAAAATTATATCCATGGATGTGCTTTGGTATAAATCAAAAGGAGTTACCTAAAAAAAGAATTAACATTCTCCAATGAATATCTATTTTTTCATTTACTTCACCATAACATCATTTATAATAATATATTTCATATAAAATAACCACAATAACTTCAATATTATATGATTTTATCAATATATGTACTAAACAAACACTTTCAAACACATCTATAAAAATTGGATACACAGTCATTGTTCTTGTGTATAACGGACAACCTCCTCACAAACTATTTTCGTTATTTTTTCCATTTACCACCTATAAAAGGTGGAAATAATGATGGTTTTATAATATATATATAATATATAATATATTTTAAATTCCTTTAATCGTATTAATTTTTATATAACCCATACATTCATTCTATCTATTTTTGGGTATAGGAAATATTCATTTGCTGAATTGTGGACTACTATCTCCTTAATCAGATCTGATTCATTCATGCTATACATGAATGTAGTAAGGATAATATTAAAAACATATGTAAAATGTATGAAATAAATATGAAATAAAATTGATAATATAATAATAATATAAATTCATGTCATTTTCCATTCATTATTTTAATATGATAATAATATTATTGTTGCGTTTATGCGTACGTACGACTTACCATCTCAATGAATGGTGAATTTCATTTATTATCCATTAATTTTATGGGAAATAATAAATATGTATGTACTAAATGAATATGATATTTATATAATTGTGTAATTTATTAATATAATGAATTCATGATCTAATTAATAACAACAAAAATAACAAGTCAAAAATACATATAAAACTAGGTAAATATCACCAAAAAAGATAAAAATGATAATATTTTATTATTAAAAGGGTTATAAGATGTTTTAAATGAACAATATATTATTTAATAGATATTTACATGGTCATATTGTAAGTTAATAAAATTCATGAAACCATTATACATGATGTTAAATACCATTCATCAAAAAAGAAAGTGCAACATATGGAATTTTCTTCTTATTTTCTACGTCATTCAAATAATTATCATATTAACTAATAAATTAGTTGTGTTTTCCATATACTATTGAATATTCATTTAAATTAATGATTCTATCAAAATTAGTTGTCTTTTATGTTTCATTTTTTGTTATCTCATACAAGGGATTTGAAATCAAAATTGAAATGTGGTATAAGTTATCATAGGAATATCCATTTCATATGTGATAATTTGCTTTATCATGAAAAAATAACTACCTTATTATTTCCTAAATATTATTCCATTCCAATAAGTGATTTTCACTTTGATAATTATTTTATTAATTCAAGAAATATATTGATATGTTTTTATATTTTATAAATAAAAAAATTTGAAAAGTCAAATTTTTTATGAACTAAATTGATTACTAGATAAGTAAATAATTATTTCTACTAGTTTAACACATTTTTAGGAGCATTTAAATTATGATGCTCGATGAATCGGTAGTTGTACTAGAAAAATCAGTTATCCAAATAAGAAGGGTTTCTATCCAATATGCTAAAACTTCACATGGAAGGTCTTAATGGAAAATTACTATGTACGTAAGAAATATTGAGTCTAGTAATTATGAACTACCTTTATTGAGAGTGTAGTTATAATTACAAAAATCCAAGGTATTGTTTCATTGACACTATCTATGGATGCATTTCATTACGGATTATTAGATTAAATGGCATGCGTCTTCAATTATTTACCTTACCGTATTAATTATTCAATTTCATGTTTGAATAAATGGAATGTCTGTTATGTTTTATACAATTTCTTAATTTCTAATCTTATTTATTCAAGAATAAATCTTTATCATGGTTCCCTTTACTAATCATTTTAGATCACCCTTATATTATTTTCATTCCCCATTTTTTGAAGAAGAAATATTATAATGATATTTCAATCATGCAGTATATTTCAATTCATTATTTTTAATATTTTGATATCAATTTACCAATATAATCTGGATATCATGTCTCCAATATTTTTTATCTAATATTATAAACTAAATGGTTCATCAGGATATGATTCCTTCTAACCCTTACAATTTTATATTGTAAGGAAGTAGATACAGGCTCTTGGGGTTGGGGTTTTATAGTTGGTATCAAAACAATTTTATTAGAATATTTGGAAACTAGATTTATAAAAACTATATAGATGGAACATTACCCTATGATGGAAACTATATATGACTATATAAGAACATCATAGAATATTATTTTCATAGATATTATGGGGTTCATCCTAGAAAAAAAATCCTTTTCAATATACTACAAGTGGAAATAGTTTTGGAAAAGATGTACCAAGGGTTTAAAACTCTAAAAAGGTGCATAATTCATGACCCATGCGTAACCCCATACATGACAATGGTCCATAATACACACCTTGTTTGAAACTAATGAGGGATAAAATTATATTAATTCGCGTTTTCTAGAAAATTCATTATAAAGGATTTTAATGTAATGATATCCCCAAAGAAAACATGTTTATGATTACAATATTTTCTATTCATAAATATTTCAAAGTTGGTTAAGAGTTACACCATATTTCGAGTTATAAATTTTTCATTATTTTATGATCTAATACTGTATGTGAATTTTGTTTTGAAATGATGCCTATAAAGAAGAATGGTATTAATACTCAAGGAAAATGTAGAGATTTAATTATTAGGAAAACTAGAGTAGCTCATATTAGAGTGATGAAATTTATGGATATTTTTAGAAAGCATAATAATGATATAGAAAATAACCTTGATGGAATGGTGAAAACTATTTTATATAGATAATCTCATAGATTTGATCACATTATTTGATAGAATATCTAATATTATACTGGGATTACTAATGCAGTTGTTACTAAGTGATGGAATATGTATTTGGATAATATACTCATGGAATTGGGATGTGTTGGAATGGAAAAGGTTACACAAGTTGTGTCTTGTATAAATGGTGATGTTGATCAATAATGTACATTGATCTAGAGTACTCTAGAAGAACGTGAAATATAACACATGTAATAGATGAATTTTAAGGATATTATTTGATAAATACATCTCTCATGATAAAAAAATTGAGATGAAGAGGATATTCCATAGAGTAATGAAGAAAGGAGAAATAATGGGTTGAAAATTATAGATCTACCTTTTCAAGGTTATCGAGGTATGTTTTTTATTACATATGAAACATGGGGTGAATGATTCACCACCAATTTTTTGTTCTTAAGATAAATCTCATAAGGGAATTGATTTCTCATAATTTCTCAACATATTAAGAGATGGTTCTATGTTACATAAAAATAGGGAATGAATTCTAAAGATCCAACATATTCAATGTAATAAAAGAGAAGAATAATTCTTCTAAAATCATGAAAAACGAAATTATTAAAATAATATGAATGGAAGGAAGGATTTCAATAAAAAAATTATAACTAGTGGATGAATCTATAGAATTTTTGAGAAATGGTTCACGAGGATAAAACATTCCAAGGAAACATTGAGAACCCTAAAATCACAAATCATTTAAATCATATAATACATCATATCATTCATCATATCATACAAATAAATGCATCAAAATAAGTCAAATCAATATATCTATATTCCATATCCTAGAATTGAGTTTTTTTGTTATTTTTCAGTGGATTTGATTAACGTTCTAGAAATTTTTTATAAGAAAAATGATAATATTATTAGAAAAAAGCATCATTAAACAAAAAAAACATTTTCTAATAGATAATTAATGTTTACATCAAATAAATTACAATATATATGTAATATTTTATCAATACCATTAATTTTTTTTAGTTTCAATTTTTTTAATCAATCATTACCATGTATTAAAAATAAGTGAAACCAATTATGATAGATTCTAATTGAACAAATAATAACTAAATAACATTTTACAATTGAGTTCTATTTAATATAGATAAATTTATGATATAACGTCTAGAAAAAAATAACAATAGATAAAAATCACCTCAATATCAAGCTAACTATATTATCTACACAACTAATATATATCCTCATCCACTATACCTTTACAGCATAAATATAACCCTTCCCATAATATCATTTAAAATCATACCAATATTGTAAAACAAAATTTATAGTTCTTCACTTCATATAAAATTATCATAAACATTTAAATCAACATCCATAATAATTAGACATGATTATTAAGGAAAAAATATTAATAAAAAGGCATGAACATATTTAAGTACTTAAAACAAAAGAACATGCAATATATAAAATTAAACAAAAACTAGAATTTTTATTTCATGGGAGGCTCACATGACATATTTATATCATATTATCTCATAATTACTATTTGATAATGACAGTCACATTTTAGTTCCTTCAAAATGTTAATTTTTTAATAACAATCTATCATTCATTAAATTTTACATATAATTTTAACATGATTCACTTCTATTATTTATAATTAAATGAAAATTATTATAATATATCAAAAAAAAAATTTAAATCATGTTGAAAAATCTTGAACACATATTAGTAACAAAAAATATATACTAATTAACTTTCCATATATTTTAAAAATTCTCTTATAATAATTTTCATCCAATAATATGTTTTATACATCAAGTAGTTCTAGTATAAATAATTACATGTCATTTTAAATCTTCAATAATAGTTAACATTTGTGTATCAACATATCATTATGTATTATATGTTATCTAATAATAAATAACATTTTAAGACTTAATAAAATTTCAGTGAACTCATACTCACATCGTGTATTTATTTCGAAAAAATCATGAAAAACTACTACACATTAAAATAATAAATAAAAAATCATATAAATAAATTTTAAAATTCTAAATCATTAGGAATAATTATTTTCTTAAAAACCCCATAATATGAAAAAAAATCATGATTATTTAAAGGAATACATAATATATAAGTCCATAGAAAATATAATCATATAAATAATGATCTATTACACATGCGGAACAATCATCGATGAGACATTAAAATTCAACTTATATTAGAGTGAAAAGAAACATTCAACTCTTATATTTCTTTTATTGGTTTGTTAAATTTCATGAATTAATTTTTTTTATTAAACTAGACAGTGTATAATATGAATATTAAATTAAGCAACATATAATATCATCAATTATAAGAAATATTATAATTTTTTTTAGATTCTACTGAATGAAAATTTATACTATAAAATTACATGGAATACATCACAATAAGATTTTAAGCAGAAATAAAAATGTAATCATAGTCCCAAATCTAAATTTTATATTTAATTCAAACTATTATTCTGGTGCATGCACCATTAATGAAATTCCATATTTTAAATATATAACTATTAACATAATTCCATAATTAAAATTAACATTTATAAGAATGAAAGATATTTTGTAGTATTATTTCATAGAAACTAGTAACAAATTATATAAAATAAAAATTGGTAGGACAAAGTTTAGAATAATTTATTAATTTTTAAATAAATAATTTATATTAAATCCCAGGTCACCATATTTTAAATAATATTCTTGGGGACATCCATAAATAAAAAGGGTAACCATAAATTTTAATAATGGTTAAATAAGGAAATGGAACAGAAATGTTAATCATGGATAAAATATGAGGCAAAAAATGCGAGAGTAAAAAATTACACTTGGTAAATTTTATAGAAATGAAGATAAAATATGAAAATGATACAATCTTAATAAAATGACTATGTTTTACAACAAAGAAATATTTAGATAAAATTACTAAGGTTATTCACCAAGGTTTTCTAAAACATATTACCTTTGGAAACTAATTTTTGGCCAAATGCGTTGGTGAGATATTTTGGAAAAACATTATATTTATAAAATCATGTATTCCAAATAGATCTATAGAAAACATTATTTTAATATCCTATTGTGAATAATGATCATGGGTCATGTAGAATATATTAGTTTCAGAAATTCTTAAAACGCCTCCACATCGCATCACATTTAACCTTTTTGAATGGATAAGTCGTTTTATACTAGGATTTTCTAATTAGTAAATTATGGTTAAATTTATGTTATTAAAAATTGAAATAGAAACTAGTTTATTATTCAAAATATAAATATATTACATTTAAAAGAGAAAAAAGTCATGAAATTATTTTGACATGAAGACATGTATTAAATTTGAATTACATAAAGGGGGTAATGGGATATAATTATGGAATACAATTGATAAATTATTATTTTTGTGGTTTAATTTTAAAAAGTGTAAGAAATAAAGGAAACTCAACATTTACCAAACATACCTCCAAGGATAAACATGAATGGAATAGAATAATTGGAGAGTTCTCATTCCATGGGAATTAACTTTCAAAATAGTTGATAGGGAAACTATATGACTTTGGAGGGAAGTTAGAGGTACATAAGAGAGATAAAATGAGATTAGTTTCATACTTATGGGGTTTAGAGTGGATTGGAATAGGAGTAATGTGAGTATTTATTGAAAAAGTGGGGTAGTTGTATACTAATTTCTAAATATTGTTTATGGAATTCTAGGACGTTAAAGAATTCCCACAATTAACATAAACATGATTTTTATCATGGTTTTCGAAATAAGATTAATTTTTGAATTATTTTAATCTATTGCAAAAAAATTATAATTTTCCATATTAATTTTGATAAGGAAAATTAATGTTTCCACAAAATGTAGTTTTTAAAAAGATAGTTTCTATTTATTACATTGAGCTGACATTTAAAGGTTTAAAAAATTATTTGAATCTATAAAAATGTATACTATTATTTAAAAACATATTTTTGGTCATTTATTTTAATAACTTATTAAATCATTATTACATAAATATGATTTCATAGAACTTATTCAAATCATAAAACTATATTTTTACCGTTCAGTTTAAAATATCATAGTTTAGAAAATTATCCTTATTTCACTGTAACATAACATTTGAATTCAAATTTCAAATATAATATTTATTTTACCAAAATAAATACCTCAATATAATTATTTGATCTTCTAAATGAAAATTTCCTATATGTTCAATAATAATTTTTTTACAATATAGTCAACATTCTAACAGTTATAATATTTATTTGTACAGTAAAAATAATATTATCACGTATATATAAAGAAATATTTTAAAAAATAATAATTTTTATACAAAAAAAATATATTTATAGTATTTAATTTTATAATATATTTTTACGTTTTTTGCAAAATAAGACTATGATTAATTTGTATCCAAAAATTCAATTTATCAAATTAGTAAAATATTCATGTATATTTGTTAAAAAAATAACAGTAAAAATGGGATTTAGGAAATAACTATTTCATTTAAAAAATAGGTAATATTTTCATGGCCTAATAGTCTAGATAAATATCCCCATATTAATGTTGAATATTAAATAAGGGTAATGAGTTTGATAACTATATTTTTATTTTTTGGATCACAAAATATTGATATATATGTGATCCAATATAGTTTTAACCTCTCATGTAGGTGATTTCATTCAATCATCATTTTTGGAGGGACATTTTGTTCATGGTAATGTCTGAAACCCAGTGCTACTACCTTACTCCCATGTTTAAAAAATGGGCTTTTAAAGGTATGACTCTAATTGTTGGATCTGTCATTTATCATAAATGAATCAATTATCAGTCATCATTTCACTTTATAAAAAAAATAGTGGTAACATTATTACAAAAATTCATAGTTCCCATTGATGATATTTGACGACAATTAAATTGACCAATAGCTATATTGACCAAAATATAAGTAATGGTAATGTGACAGTCATCCCATAACAGTCAACGTTATTATTATATCTAATATATTTACCACCAAACCTCATCATTTAAGACTTTATTCCAAAAAGGTGTATACAATTCCTTCAATAATTTCTCTAGAAAATGTTTTCGGCACCGTTTGGTCCAATAGAGTTCACCATTTCATGGTAATTATATTTTTGTCATTATATTCCAGAACTATTCTTAAATATAGTAATTTTTTTTATTTCATGACCTATATTATTATATTTCTAATATTCATTCTATGTACATTCAATATTTATTAATAAAAAACAGTCATTATTATTGAAAAGATTTGATTTAATAATCATTGAAAGTATATTAAGGTCATTACATTTTCCAAAATGATGAAATATATACCTTAAAATTGGATTGTAGAATAAAAAAAGGGGTATATTTTTCTTCTTCCTGTATTCATGTTCCCATAAAACTTCTTCAATCATTTTATATCTCTAAAAAAATTCACTAGGCATGTTTTTTATTCCTCAGTGCACGTAACCTTCTACAAGGAATATAATTTGTTCCACTTCATAAAGAAAAATGATTCAACATCGATAACATTAATATCATTTATATTTATATGGTTAGAAATATACATTCTGAATATGTGTACGTGAAAGACATTGTGTAAATAATAATGACATAGTAGTAGTGATAATCGATAATAACCACTCTAAGAGGCACTATAATATCAAATATTCTAGTAACCCTTATATTCCTATTTCCCATTATTTACTAAATTCATAACTCCATTTCAGGGTGATATCTTGATAAAATTACGATCCTTAATATGAAATTCTATTTCATTTATTTGTATTTCAATAATACTTTTTTCCCACTCTAAGAAGCATCGATCTATTTTAGAATTATTATCATATTTTATGTTTACTCTTTCGCAATTTAGAGTCAATTTAGTTTCCTTATACAGTATTATCCAATAATTGTGGATTTATACACCATTTTCTATATAGATTGACAATGGTTCAATTTTAATTCCATAGTGAGTATGATAATTCTACAACTAGAAAATGTTGGTCCCAACTCTCTGGAAAATCATTTTTTTGATCAAGTAACATGCATTACAATTATAAAATTTTCCTCTAAAACCACTCATCAGTTTTATGGTGATATATTTTGGTCAATATTAATTCTATATTCATTAAAATTAAGAGGATCACCGATAACATATAGGTAAATCTCATATCTTTTTCAAAAACAATCAACAACAGTACTCCATGGAGTTTAACTACTTCATGAATATATATTCATAATTATAATTCTAGTGATAAATCCTATTTTATATAAGTAAAATTTGTCAAATTTATCAATCATTCAATAATAACCCATATAAATTTATTTCACTTATATGTCTTTTGATGGAAGGTAACAATGTTAAAAAATATTTTTTCCTCATCTAAATAGTTATGAGTAATATTTTGAATACGACTATAGGAATTTTTCACTCTTCCTTCACATGTAGAAACACCAATAAAATTATAGTGAAATAAAAAATCAGTTATTTCATATTTCCACACATATAATGATCACAAATTCCAATTTACATTTTTTTTATTATGTAATGTATGGAGAATCAAGATATATGATCTTTATCCTTCATATAATTATATCTAGAATAGATATAATAGATATCCTCGTAAAATATTTCTATACGACAACTTCACCAAATCTGAATGCCATAAACATTACTATATTGAATAACAATATATTTATATTCATCAAAGGATAATAAAATCTAAATTTCATGAGATTATATATTAATTATAGTCGAGAAGTTATTTTAGATAAAATTAATGATTTTTCGACCCTTATGATTCTATTTTCCAATATTACATTGTTTATATGTAATAAATATCATTATACCATCATCATCGATTGAACACCATGATATTTCATACTCAATTAATTATTGAATTCTTTTAATAAAATGAAAGGGGTATTATATACATAAATATAACTTATTTTTAGATAATAATTCACTACATTAATAAAACACATGAAAAAGTCTATAATAGTTTAGTGACATTGGTTTCTAGGTACACAATCATATACCTTATTGAATGATCTTCAAAATTTCTCATTATAAGCTTCACGCAAAGTACACCTCTAAGGAATACCCTTCTAACAACATCTTTTAAAACATGATGAAAGAAACATAACAAATTTTGAACTCAAATACATTGTAAGGTTCAAAATAAGAGAAGTCAATATATGATTATATAAAATAGTTTGATAATCACTAGTTTATGTGATCATCAAACGTAATTATATAGTTCATACACAACTTTTCATAAATCATAATCATGATTTAGGTCATAAAAATTTATCATTTCAGAAAAATATATATAATGTTTTGGAGATATATAATAATAAATAAATAATTAACCTTATGAACATGTCCTAATATTCTGGAGCCATCATAAATATTATGAAAAATTTATAATAATATGGTTAATTGCATAGACTACCAACTTATAGGATTAGGGAACATCACTTATTTCCCATGGTGTATCAGGACACACCTTTTTCTAATATTAGATCTACAAATAGCAATTTACCATTTTCGATCATGAAATAATAGTTCACCATAGTGGATCAAGCATGTCCACTTTATTCCCATTGTTATGTCATGAGATATAAATCATTACCCAATGTATTGTAGAGAGAGTTAGGATCCAATAGTCTCATAATTAAAACAATATTTATATGGGCAACAAGATCATAATGATTAAACATATCATAAGTAATGAAAGAGAAATAGATTTCATAAAAAATTCCTTATACCTTATCTTGGGGAATAGATACAGTATTCAAAAATCATTTCATATTTTATCATATCTCAACTCATGAAATGAAGAGGGTTTAATAATAATTTTATAATGGAATGACTTGTTGGAGAGATATAGGTTTCATAAAAATAATTTCACAATAAACCTAAACCAATCAAAGAAAGAATAAGAATGGTATCATTGGATCATATCTCCAATAATGTATATGTAACATTAAGGATGACATCTTTGGTAGATCATGATTTTGAAATATTTCGTAAAACCTTTCCTGAGGTATATATTTTTTACAAGAAATAACTATTCAAAACAAAAAACATATTTATAATTCTTTTATTTTAAAATAAACATTAAAAATAACAAATGATTATTTTGAAATCAGCAAAAACATTTTTCAGTGAAAAAATAATCATCTCTTTGAACAAAAATTTAAAAATTATTTTTAAAAAATCCATTTCACTTAGAATTAATTTAAATAAAATATATAAAATTCCAAAATATTAATGGGAAAACCGCATTAAAAACGTGTATGTGAATGTTGAAGTCATCTAGAAGTAATGATAGAGGGTAATAATGTTAATTTAGTTCTTGTTAAAAAATATATAATTTTAATCAAATTAAGTAAATTATAAACAAAGATTGTTTTTGAATACAATGATAAGATTACTTAAAAAACATTTAAAATGAAAAAGGATTCCAAATTACATTTAAAAAGTATAGTATAATATATATTTTTTCAAATCATAGTTTCAGACAAAAATAAATCATTGATGAAAGAGAGATATATATATACTTTTTTTGGGAAATGTATAAAATAACTTATTTTGGGTACCAAGGATTTTGAAAATTGTAATATTACATAAAAATTCACTGAAAAACTATATGAGATGAAAGTTTTCTATAGAGGTGGATCATACGATTTTATCATCAGAATCATAACCACAATTAATGAAGATAAACAATGTGAATGTAACAAAAAATCATATCCTGATTGTTAATGTTAAAATGTAATTCCAAATAAACAATAAAATTAAATAGAACTAAAAATATATTATGAATAAATACATTATTTATATTCCACGTATAAGGGTATTTATATTCATGTCATTAATTTGAATTGGTCAAAATATATCATATGTATTAGGAAAGGAAAATTGATTCAAAAATTTATTACACTGTTGTTATCTTTTGAAATGTATACAACATGAAACAGAGGTCCTTTAATGTATATTCAAATACGAATTATATTAATGAAAATAATTACAAAATACTTTCATCATAATTATATACACAATAGAAATGCAATGTGCTATAAATATTACATATGTCTCAAAGAACTAAAAAGTGGGCTGAAAATCAAATACTTTATGTCTTCACATTCATCAGAAATGTTCAATCCTCTTATATAATAGATATTATTTTAATATAAATCTATTAAATATCAATATTAAAATATATATTAAAATATTTATTTATATTATGAATTATTATTACTAGATTTTCAAAAATTACTTATTAATGTTACGTTTTCCGTAATAACTACTTTTTGGTATATGTTTTGATTTATTGTCGTTGGTCCTGTTACATTGATCATGATTGAATCATATATATTATTATAAACAATTATATAAATATCATATATATTCAACATATATTTTTTCTATTAATCCATAATTATTTTTGGATTGAAAATGAAATAAACCCTTCAGAGAGACAGTATGTTGTATGTATGCTTGGACATTATTTCCATTTACTTATCTTATTGATTGAATCATGGGTAAATGATATTTTATAATACCATAATATGTTTACTATCATTTATATATCTTTTTTAAATAAAACTTTCATTATTATCTTCCATTTAATGCATGGATTAATCGTATCACCATGCATGATGATAGTTTTCCGTGAACAAGAGAGATGATATTGTATTCCCAAAAAATAGAGTATGTTTTTTTCTAATAAATAGTATTTAGATTTGTTTAATAATATCATAAATTTCATATATATTAATAATAAATCCATCATCATGTACATTTTTTATAGTTGAAAATGAAAAAAATTATTTGCAAAAGTTCACGAGGCGGTAGTATGTTAAACATGCAAATGATTATTTCGTCACCCATTTGATGGATGCACACATGGTTTTTAGAAAAAAAATTAACAAAATAACATATAAATATATCTGATATAACTTTATTAGTATATAATAATAATAAATAGATAAATATACTTTGAAAATAAGAAATTAAAAAGGGAATAATGAGGATAATAACATTCTTTTATAAGAACCCCATTTGGATCTCTTATTAGAGACACTAGTGACAGTATTTTGGGAAGATCAGAAGCTCCGTAAAATTTATGGGGATGTTTTTAGAGGTGATATTTCAGGATTTTTCAAAGATATATGTCTTTTGATGTGTGGATAAGTTTATCCAGGTTATGGCCATTTATAAGTGTGCACAAGTAACAAACAAGGAAATTAATTAAAGGGTTTCCCATACGAATTCAAAATTAAAAAGAAATTACCATAAAATATTCATCAAAAAGAAAATAAATTCCATTTTTGGAATGATAATAATAAAATATATGTATAAAATTGGAAATGAGTCTTATTCTATTGTCATTTTAACCAGTGCTTTCTTAGCGTAAACCCCAAGTAAATTATTTTTATTAACTAGAGAAGTTATTTTTTACTATTTTCAGATTCAATTTAGTAAAATATAATGTTTACCTAAATAGATAATATAATCTATTCTTATTAGTAATTGGGAATCATTTTTTTATGAATTCAATTCATATAAGTGTAAAATAATCATTTTAAATTAATAGGACATACACTACGAGAAAGCTTGTTTTTTATGAGAAAATGTTTAAAAGATGTCATTGTTTGTATATGAATCATCAATATAAATTTTATTTTAATGAAATAAATTGTTTTAAAAGATTTATAATAAAAAAAATTACCTAAAAAATTAATATTTAATTTATTTTTAAAAAAAATTATTCCTAAAATTAGTGTATAACTAAAATTAAATGTTTTCCAATATTCATAATAAAAAAACTAAAAAAATTAATAATAAATGGTTTGATAGATAAATTTTACATGAAAATTTCAAAAAATAATTTATTTTCTAAAATTTATTTTTTAAATAAGTAAAATATATATTTCCAAATATATGTACTTGTGATGAAGAAGCTGGTTTCAGAGAAGAGTATTTTTGAAGACAATAATTATTTTATATTATATATTTGTTAAATTAAAATAATTTAATGGATATTAATTATAATATATTGATATATAATCTCTAAATTTCATTTATAACATTCACCATTATTGATTAATTTAATTAATTTAATTAAAATGAAGATTCATAATGATCTTTAAAATAGTTTTCATCAAAATAACTCAACAATAAAATTACAATAAAATCCAATATAAAGTTGTTTCCAAAAAGAATAAGAGGATTAAATTTATATAAATGAAATTTAATTTAAATTAATAAAAAATTGTGCGATTTCATAAAATAAATATTTAAAAATAAATCATTTTTTATAAAAATGGTATTTTTCTAGTATATATAGTAAAATCAATATTTATTAAAAGATTCCAAAATATCACAAAAATTTAATTTTGATATGATTATTAAAAATTAATATTCATTTTATAATTTTTTTTTTAAAATTAACATGTAATTTAATTGATATACTTTCTCTTATAAACATATAAAATCATTTTTAATGATTACATATTTTATATGAATATAATTACAATATTAAAAAATTATTTATTACTCACAGTAATTTTATAAATAAATTGATATTGATTAGGAGATTTATATATATATTTCCTATATTTTTAAATAAAATTCTTACCATCATATTTAAAATCTATGATTTAATAGTCATATATAAATAATATCATTTCGTGGTATACTGAAACATGTTGTTGCATTTCATAGATGACATTGAAGAAACATTTTGTTACACGTAACCCAAGATAAAATAGTTTATTTTTATAATGAAATCTAAACTAAATTTTTTTGTGTAACACAATATATTGAAATGATCAAATATATTTTAAAAAATAAAATTCAAAATTCCTTAGGGGGTTAAATTTCTGATTCTATGGTTAATATTAATTGAAAAGTCATATTATTTTGGAAGATCCATCTACATCCTTTGCCTCATGATTAGTTCTATTTGTGTGAATATAAACATAATAAACTGTGTCTAGGGTATATATCACACATTTCAACAAAAATATAGTGTCTACATATCATCAAATAAAAAATTACTACATATAAATTTAATTTCTAGGTTGGTTACATCAATTCATGATTCTTTAACTATTATGAAGCAAAGGTGATTTTTCTTAAATTAAATTATAACACATCCATGAATTTTTAGATATGGATCAATATAGATAAAAAACCATCTCTAATAGATGGTAGAGTTTTAACATGTGCACTAACCAACCTTTTATTTAGTTATTAGAAAAAATAATCCCTCACCATAATCAATATAATCATAACTCCCTCCCATGATAACATGGTTATTTGATTAGAAAGTAAGGATTTTTTTAAAATATCAAACAATATTATCCTCAAAGACTAATGAAACTACAATTATTACTAATATTTACTTTAATTTCCTCTCCTCTACCTAAATTATCATGGAAGTATCTGTTATGATTTTTTCAGGAGTTATAATGGGACAATAGAATGAAAATAATTATTGCTAGAACTCACATTTAGTAAACACACTAAAAAATATTTTATTTATGAGATGTATATAATAAGAAAAATATATAATTTTCATTTTATTTATAAGATATTTGAATATATCATTATATCATCAATAAATACAAAAAAACAATTATAAATGTACACCCAGAAGACCCTATTCATTAAATTGATTAATATGTTAGGATAATTAGTAAATCCAAATTGCATAAAAACAAACTCATAATTCACATATATTTTTTGGACTGAATTATTTAGGATATCTTATTTCATCATCTTGATCGTATTATACAATGGTTGGTGGTGAATCATAGTAAAACATCGTTCCCTATGAATCCAGTAGAACAAATAATTAATTTCGGGAAGATGATATTATTTCATAAGAATAATCCATATATGTTCAATATAATCAAAACATGGCCACATTAATTAATCATTTTTATTTATAAAGATAACATGTTATCTCCTAGGGTACCCACATGGTCGAATATAACCCTATTCTAAAATATCTTGATGTTGATTCCTTAATTCTTCAATCTTCGTAATTTTTATTCTTTATACGGTCTTTTATCTTTGTTTTTCTCAATGAATATGTTAAATTTCTTCCTCTACATAACTTTTTGAGGGAGTTAATATAAATCAGTAGAAAATATTATAATGTATTCATAAACAATGGTTACATCTTCTTTAACTAGACTTTATCATTCATTTATATGGTCAAAAAAAATTTCCATCAAGATTGTAATAGGAGGTTGTTCTTGTGAATATTCCTATCGGGATATCTATACATTAAATAGAATTTCATGTTATCCCATGATGAAAAAATAAATCTCCTTTAATATACAAATTTTCTTGAAATTAATCATTGGTCACCAATTGATCCCAAGTATTATATCTAATCCCAACACATGATTGAACACTTAGCCATTAGAGAGATTACACAAAAAACAGATAACATGTGAATCACTATATATATTTTGTGCATGAATAATATATAATAGAATTTTAATTTAAAAATCTACAACTATATGACTAGGGAGTAACATGATGTTCTTCCAAAACATAAATAATTTAATATCATGATTAGAACTAGAATCAAACAATATACTTCCTATAATTGAGTTTATAATGATAGTACCTATAGACACATCATTTTGGTCCTCTAATTCATCCTCCATGATTGTGAACGTGTTAACCATCTCACTTTTTGTATAATAATGTTAATGGTGGCTATACACAATTATCTTCAAAATTAGACATTGATTTTCATTTTACACATGTTATCTATAATGGAAGCATTGAACAATATGTTTTCCTTACACCATATTACCTTTTAATTGACAAAGACATATTGAGGCCTAATAAATGAATTATTTTTACGTATATTGAAATATATTTCAATATTATATCACATCAAACTTCCTTGCAAAAAATTACCCAAATACATATCCCAAAATTTGTTACATATGGGATATATTTCATTCATCAAATATATATCATTCCAAAATATTTTTCCATACATCTCTTCTTATTTTATTTTCCATGAGTCATTTAGGGATCTATTAACTCCAATTAAACATTTATGTAACACCATACTATCTACTCAAAATTACCAAAGTCTAAAATTTATATTTATTTCCAAATATATAGTCTCTGTCCACCATAGAATTGGCTGATCCTCCCCTCAAAATCGATTATTCTATTTGATGAATATCATTCAATCATTATAATTTTTATATCATAATTCCCCAATGTCACATTTCATCTTTCATTCAACTAAAGGAATTCCCTTACTTCTTGTTTCAATGGGTAAGAGGAATTTACTCTAAATGTCTCGAAGGCCTTATTTTTTATTTTATTATAGATAACCCCCCTTTTAAGGGTTGAAGGGGAACCTGTACACGACCCGTAGTCCCAATGCACAAGGCCCAACATTACCCGTAATACATGACCCGAAGGCCTAAAGGCATACCCTTCCCATACATGACCCATAAGCCTATCCCATTAGAACTGACCCTCCCCAGCTTCTGCATCATTGATCACCTTTAGCTCCCCATATGCATTGCTGATCAGCTAGCATTGCCTCGTACAAAGCTGCATAATGCCTTGTCCTGATAAGATGAAAACTAGGGTGAGAAGTTTGTTTCTATTCGTTATAAATAATTATAATATATAATGAAAATATTTATCCTAGAATTATATAATATATTTCTTATATGATGATACAATTAAATCCTACAATATTGTTTTCTATATCATTAAATCGTTTATAATGTTTTGTAAGAAACTAATTGATTTATTAGGGAAGATTCCCCATGAATAATAAACCATGTGTGTAGTAATGTCTCTTTGTTGTGAACGCAAGGATTGTCCATATAATAGAAAATGTATATTTTTTGTGGGGTATTACACCTATATAAAAATATTCTAGAGATAAATGCACTTCAAGTATCCAGAAAGTAATTATATTTCTAAAAAACTACTTTTTATTCAAAAATTTTAATGTTTTTTCCTATATTTCGAGTTATTCATATGGTTCCTACTACTAGTTTAATTCTATTAAAAATTAACCCAGATAACCAAAACATTCCTCCCATAATAATGACAATATCACAAAAATTTAACTTATGAATATCATCAAAATTCATTAACAGAATATTCCATAAATAACTTCAAATCAAATTTTAAGGTCTAATGTATTGGAAAATTTCTACATAATAAATGAAATTCATAAATTAAAAATAACCATATATTTTTTTAATCATTTAGAGATAATAATATTTAATTTTATCTCCAGTAACCATAATAAAAGTAACTTAATAGGGACAAAGATCCATAGAAAAGAGTGAGTATACATCCAAATATTGCAAAAAAAACAGAAATAGATCATGACAGATCATCATGGATAAAAAATGATGCATAAAAAATGAATAATCAAATTTATAGAAACATAACAAGTAAATATTAACCCATTAATAATAAGGAATATCAATTTGTATATAATTAGGGGTTTATTTTTAATGGTACATCAAATATAACAATCATGGTCATTCGCCATGATTTTTAAAATAAGTCATATAATGATATTATTTCACTACGTAAACGAATTGAATTATATCATGGATAACACATAATATGTATAAAAACACATGTTCTGATGTGGACATAATTTGACATAGTTTTCCACATCTATATAATTAAAATTTAATGATTTATTTAATAATTTTACACTATTTACTAAATAAATGGAATTTTTTATAATTAGTTTTATTAAATAACAAATTCACGTAACAAAATATATATTTCAAGTCATCATAATAATTAAATTAATGTACTAAATTTTTCTGATATAAAAAATAATAAATTAGTTTAGTAATTTTAATCTGCTTGAATGATAATTTTTTTTGATATCTTTGTGATTTAACAAGTTAATTATGTTGTTTACATTAAATTCATATTCATTTAAATCTACATATTTAATTGGTTAATTTTAATTAATTTTAATAACATATTTCTGAATTTAATAAATTAAATGATTAACTTCTTTTTAGATTATTTTAAAAAAAAGATAATTAAATATTTTGTATTATTTTAATTTGATACAACAAATTGAATATATTATTTTAATTTATTTAATAACCCAGTTTTATTTTATGTTGTTATCATAGATTTAGTTTTTAATTTTAGTTTCAGTATTTTAATTTTTATATTTTTAATTTAGATAACTATTCATTCATATTTATGTAATTTTAGATTCATTTTAATTTAACACATTAATTTGCTCAAATAATTTATCATTGTATTTTAGAAAATATTTTAATTAAATAGTTCTGTTAAATTATGTTTTAACTTTACGTTTAGTTATTCTCTTTTATTTTTTTTTCTAATTGTCAGTTCATGTGGTTTGTTACCGACAGTTTATTTTACAACTGTCAGTAATATCCCCCTTCTTCCATATCCCCCTCCATATCCTTCTATTGATAGTTCATTTTACCTTCACATACTGACACCAGCCATCTGTGTCAGTCTCACCAATACATAGCTTATTCTCGCCACCTCCTACTATAGTCTCACAAGTGGATTTCCTTCATCTACTGAAACTATCATATTCACATAATCGTTTTAGTCTCCCTAAAATAGAATTCCACTAACACCGACACCCTTCCCTCACGCTCACTCCTTAGCCTTGTTGGTTTCACTGATGCCAGTTCCATTCCCCCACATACCTGAATCCAACATGAAACGTATCACCGATATCTCTCCCCTACAAAATCAATCCACAATATCACCCGCATTTTAATATCATAGACTAAAACCACATTATTGCAAACAATTTCAATACTTTCCAGAATTAAATAAATAACCAATCACACAACCCTTCCTCGGATCTAGAAAGATCTTATGACCCACACCCAATAGAGGTTTATCCCGAACGAACCTCACCACCTGCTCATGCATGGCCACAATGCTTGATGAACTCTCCGAACCTCTGAATAGTTGGGTCCCCACCAAAAATCCATGTGCACCACAGTTCTGTGTCAAGACCCACTGAACCACAAAACATCACTAATTGATGAACATCAGACCTCAAAATGAGTCATGGTTGAAGAATGAAAGTTGAGCTCGAGAGGGTCCTAATCACTCAAACCTCCTATTCAGAGATAAGGAGTTGGCCGATGTTGGATATAGATGATATCCAAATCAAATATTCATAAGGCTGATCCGTGAGGAAGAAGAGGCGTGAGGAGGAGGACTATTGTTAAGGTCGAGCCAGAGGCTGCAAGAAGGAGGCGTTGTGGTTTTTTAAGACTAGAAAACTCTACCCCCTTTTTTGGTGCATCTTGAAGATGAAATGGGGGGGGGGGGTTGGAATAGAATATATATATATATATAATAAACCTTCAAAAACTAAATTTAAAATTTAAAATAAAAAAATATATAAATCAAATTTAATTACATTAGCGAAATAAAAAAAATTATAAGATATAATTATATCGAAATAAAAAGAAGTATATACTGAAATAAAATAATAATAATAGGTTATTATGAAAAAAAATTAATAATTAAAAATTATTAATATAAAATCTTATAGTTTTTATAACTAAACTTCTTAAATAAAATATTTATAATTATAAAAAAAATTAATAAATAAAATTACGAAATAAATTCAGTTAAATAAAAAATATTATTATTTAAAAATATAATAATGTTATATAACTAATTTCTAATAATATTAATTTAATAAAATTTGTATATAAATTGATATGAAATATTAATTTTAATAATGTAATCTGATTATAGATTAAATAACATAATTAAATAATAAAATTTTATAATCCTAAAATAATATTATATGGTTATTAAAAATTATAAAATTAATAATTAACAATTAATTTTTTTTGAATAAATAAATAAAATATTAAATTAAATTTTATATTAATTATTAATTAAAAACTTTTAATTATGTAATTTGACATTAATAATAATAATATATTGTTTATTATTGTGTTTTAAATAGTTATGGGATCTTCTTTGTTTTTTTGGAAAAGTTCATTTATAAGCCATAAACACATCTAGAATCTTTTTACTAACCCATGTAGTGTTATTTATGTGGGTTTTTTCTCAAACAACATGTCATTCACCAAAAAAATGCATGAATGCAGATGGTTTGGGAATTTCAAGACAATGTTGGTGGAAAATAGAAGGTGACATGCCATAAGTGACAAAAGAATTAAAATAAGGGGAGTAGAAGTGTGTGTGGGGGGGGGGGGGGGTTGATTCTACTCTCATTCCACATACCACGACAACTATCATAGATGAGAAGATCAGAGCAGAGTAGGAGGTGACATGGAGTTGTAGGAACAAGGTAAAAAATCATGATCTTCATTCATAGAGGGAGGATTCATCTTCCTCTCTTCTGTTATTTTTAAATTTTCTTTACTTCATGTGAATTGAAAATGATGTTAGCATAATTTCTTGTTTAGGAAATAGTAATGTCTTTAGGTTCTTTTTTTTCTTCTTCATTAATTTCCCTCCAACCAGATTATGATTTTTGGGGGATATTGAATCTGATTCTCAAATATAAAATTGAATCTTCACCTTCATAAAATTTTAATTTTAAATCCTTGATCATTCATTAATGTTTATCCTAAATATATTTTATCAAATAATTAATGTTAAAAAATGTCATAAACTTATGGTGAGATCGTGTATGCTGTTGATATTTGATCAGTTTTATAATTGTTGATTGATGAAGTGGGGAATTTGGAGACTTCATTTTGTCATGTTAATTCTTCAATAGAATAATAATTAATCAATTTTATTTGAGGTATGAAGTCAATAAAAAGTAGAATTATACTTTTATGCATTAGAATTCAAATCTCTCATGAAAACACTCGATCAATTATCATCCCTCATTTTCAATTGTATATCACTATTTCTATTTTTCTTATTCTTTTAGTTGATTCATTTTCAATTTAGTTTTTGGAAACATATATATTTTATCATTTTATTTTCACCTCATCAAAAAGAATGTAAAAATTAGGAAACAACGTTTTCTTCTAGTAATGAAAATAGTGGATTAGTTTAGAAACATTTTAATTTCTACCATGCTTTCCTTTGGGTTAGACCCTGCACCACTTTTCTAGTGTAGGGATATATATATTATTTTGAGAGCCATTATGACCACCGGCCTCATAAAAATTTGGGGTTATTTTCAAGGAATGCTTGAGTAACCATATTTCTCTTAAATTTCATAAAAAAATCCACATATTAAAAAAATTATTTAAAAATTCAAAACTATTTTAAAAAATTTAGTAAAATACTTCTTTTTCTATTTGTACATTTTCAATTATTTTCAATATATTTTCCCTGTGCTTTTACTTATTGTTTCTTCAATTTTAATTGTTTTGCTAGAATTTTTTCTGAAATCATCAATTTTTATCAAATGTATGTGGACATGATCTTGTACTTCTGAGAAGTGCCTTTGATCTATTATAATTGGTAAACACATAACTTCTCTATGGAAATATTGAAATTTAAAATTAGGAAAACATATTTTAAAACCCAAATTTTAATGTTCCACATCATGTAGTTTTTCCACCAAATTACCGAGACTTTAGGAATTTTAAATTCAAATTTGGTCAAGAAAACCATCTTTTATAAGGTTTTACCCTATGCCTAGGAATAATAAAATTAAATAGTCTCACCTTTCTCAACTTACTTCATTCAATGGTCTTCCATGAGAGGATTCACATAAGTTAATTAGAATGTTTTATAGTTATTTCCAACTATTAACTCTGAGAGACCTGTGTGAGGAAGAATTTCGATTGAGAATCATCCTATTTTGATTGAAGGGAAGGGCCATGAAATTGATTCAAAACAAACATGATGAAATTATTGAGACCTAAAAAGAGGTATTAACTTCATTTCTATCAAAATTTTATCTGAGGCACACCACCATGGAGGTTAGGAATAAAATTACATGGTTTTTTAAAGATAAGGGGGAGTTATTTAAAAAATCATGGGATAGATTTGGAAGTCTCATTACCCAAAGACCAAATCCCCAGTTGGATCCACATTTTCTCATGGAAACCATTTACAATGCTCGCAACCCTTAAAATTGGATATTAAATTACTAATTTTTATTTTGGTGACTTTTCTAACTCCACTACTGATGATCTTAAATTTTTGTATGTCAATAATTCACAAAAATTCATGCACAAGTGCTCTAGTAAAAGGGTCTTCATTAGTATTGAAACTAATACCCTTGCTGATGATGTTAATGATAGTTTCCTAAAATAGTAATGTTTCACTTATGTGTTGTTTGGATACACTAATACATGTTGTCACAATTTTGACCAACTTTTCTAGTTTGATGAGAGTGCCCAATTTGTTGATTTTAGACCTAGGAACCAAGTGGAAAATGATCGATTATCATATTAGTACAAATCTAGAAATAAAAAGAACAAAAATATATCATGTAACAGATAAGGGGTGATAAAAAATAACTTCTCAAAATTTTCATCCATAGCCTCAAAAAATGATACAAAATGAATATGGGGATGATTCTTCTAATTCTCAAGGGGAGTTAATGGGATTTCAAAAATATGATTTTGGAGGGATCATTTTAATAAGGAAAGAATCAAAAGATAATATACACAATTTATAAAAACAAATATGTCAAATGTCTAAGAATCATTGTGGTAAGGAAAATTGAATGTTTCCCGACAATTAAATTCTTAATCCAAGAGAAAATATATGGGATGTGACCAAAAGATCTTTCCATCACACCCATGATCAAGAAAAGGATCAACATTAGAAAACTAAAACTAATGATAAATCTAAATCTGGAATGAAAAATATGTATGAGGCAGAATATGGAAAATTTGACTGCTTTGTCAAACCTAAACATAATGATGAACCTACATATGAAATAGATAAATAACCGAGAAAAATAATGTATGATCTGATTAAATAAGAAAGGTAAAATTTGGAATTGAGGAGAAGGAGAATAATAAACATGTTCTAAAAAATTATTCCCCTTCCATTCCCATCCCGAAAACATTCAATAATAATGATGAACTCAACTATTTGAGGATTCTTAAAATGATTAGAAACAATAGTATCAACATTTCATTTAAAAAATCCTTGGATAAAATCCCTTCAAATGTTGCATTTACCAAAATGATTCTAAATAATTAAAATGATTGAAAAAAGTTGGTTAAAGATAATATTAATGAGGAGTATAAGGAAATCATGTTAAATATGATACCGCAAATACATTAGGACACTGGTAGTTTTATCATTCAATTGCTAATAGGAGGATGTGGGCACCTTAATTGTTTGTTTGACTTAGGATCAAGCATCAATATTATGAATTACTACCTTTTTAGAAATATAGGTCTTAGGGATTTTCAAAAAAATTCTGTTTGTCTTCAACATGCTGATTGGTCACTCACACGCCCTTATAAGAGGGTGGAAAACCTATTAGTGAGTGTAGGAATATTCACATTACCCACAATCTTCTTGATTCAAGATATGAATTATAATGAAAACGTTTATATCATCATAGGAAGACCATTCCTTGTAACCATTGGTGATGTCATAGATCTATCCAAGGGGAAACTCACTTTCCAAGGTATTGATGATGTGGAAGAGTTTTTTGTGTTTGAAAAACCTCAAAATAAGTTTTTTTGTGACCCGATAGTTGTTTCCAAGAATCAATGCTTTAAATTCAAGGTCTAAGGTGAGTAGGGTTTTTTCCCTCTTTAGGTCACTGATATTATAATTCTCTAACCTATTGAATGTTTTCTTCAAGATTCTACTCCATTCCCACTCATTCCTAAAGATGCAAATAGCCATTCCATGCAACCCATTCTCGATAGTGAGTCATAATATTTTCTGGAATTGACTCAACCTATTTTTGAATTTATTTCATTATGAAGTTGACTTTTTTAATTTTCCTGATGTGGGATAATGTTATAGGTTGAGTCCAAATGTAAAATTATATTGTTCCCATTATGAATAAGTGTTTTTCTATGAACATTTATTTAGTAATTATTTTATTTATTTTTATGATTAATTAGAAAAAGAACATGAAGTTTTAAAATCATTTGATTCGATTGTGAGATTTGGGAAGTATATTTTTTTAACCTAGTATGATTCCTTTGTTCGGGGATTTTTTGAATTATTAATTTTTCAAGATGTAATGAGAAAATTTTTAGACAATGATAAATCATTTTTTCTGGTTTTTCTTTTGTTTATATGCTTGATATATCCTCTTTGTGTGGGGTAATATATGATATAATTGGTGGATTGTTTAGTAATTTTCATATGAATCTATTGAACATTATTTTAACTGAGGAAGGGGTATCTAGAGACCAAGAAGAGCTCAACAGTATATTAACAACTACTATATTGGATAAATATTTGAGAATGTTTCTTAATAATGAATATCAATATATCTTGGTTGATCTTATTTATGAATATTTAGATAATAGTTAAGTTCCCATTTATAATTATTCATTCCCATTAAATGAGAATGGATTGAAATATATATGGAAATAATGTTTGGTTGGGGACATTAAACATAGTGATGCAAGGGAGGAAACCCATGGTTTTTCTATTGCATTCAATAAAAAATATTTGTATTTAAATAATTTACAAATGAAGGCTTAAAACACCGAGATTCATGGGATTCAAACCATGATATTTCTTTATTTTCACTTTTGATCTGTTTTTGAATTAAATAAACATCGTGCACTGTGATTTATTATTCTTATTTTGTTGGATCTGTCTTCCTAGTGCTCCTGGTTCATCTTTTCAGAAAAATAATAATGATGCTATTATTGTAATAAAAATATAGTGTAATTACCATTCTGGAGTTGTAATGAAAAAAATATTAGGTAAGTTCATTCATTTTTATCTCTGCATTTATTTCTTCTCATAGTTACATTTACATTATCATTTTTATATAGATAAGTCCCTGACAGTAGACATGATCTACCATTCCACTACATTCACTAAATCATCTCAATGGTGACTCAATATAATCAGTCAAGGTGACTAATGAAACGATCTTTTATGTATTTTTGCTTGTGTAAAAAAATTCTACTCAACAAAATTCTTTAATGTTTGTTGTAGCAGACATCATGGATGATATAAGTCTGCTGCATTTTTTTATAATAGATGTTTTGATTGAATGTAAATAACCTAATTAGAAAATATTCATGTTCCTCCTATTCAAAAATAGTGTTTCAATGGGTTAATATCTTCACTATATGAAACTAGGTTTGGGGGTACATGTATGTTAGGTATTTTATTCAATTTTGAATATAATTTTATCTGTTTTAGTTGTTTGAGCAAGAATTTTTATGCTCTATTTAACATCTTATTGAACCCAATATATTAAACTGCTACACTCTATTCATTGTGAATCCTCTTTTTTCACATGTAATTTATTGATCTATATTGAAAAAAATTTCCACTGCCTTCATGAAAAATCCTGTGAACTTATCATTGTAAAATAATCATTGTGGATTTTTTTTAACTTAAATGAGACACATAACATATAATTAATATACTGTATTTAAAATCTATTTTGAAATTTAATTGGGAAATTATACTTCTCAACATGTAAATTAATTTTTGGGGACAATGTTGGGTTTTATGTATGCGGGGGAGGTGGTCAATTATTAATTGAGATTAATTGTGATTAATGAGAATCTCATCAAGCCCCACTACTAATTCAAAAGAGTATTTCCAAAGGATTAATTATTTTCTGGTAGATATGAGTTTCCTTGAGTCTAAAAATGGTGAGGGTGAATGAATTCTGTTTGAATTTACATATTTTTTAAATGTAATTAGGTTTGGGAACAACATTTTAATGTGATATGTGTTACATTTTAATGTAGTATTGATCACAATTCCTAGGAATGAGATGTTTTTACTTGAATATTGGGGCCTCATTCTTCTTTTAATTTGTTTATATGTTGTCACCTTAGTAAGCTATTTAAAATGTTTTTCATAATATTCTTCTAAAATAGGAATAGTTTGGGGATTTGGGATCCCATGGTGAATCTCTGAGACCCTAGATTCAATGTGTATTCAGTTAACTATAAGACGTATGTACACTTTATATAAGTGTGTTTCACAGTTATTAGCACATGTTACATAGATTTGGAAAACTACAATAATGTGTATAGGGTCAAAATGATTTCATTAAGGTGGAGGAAATGATAGATTCCAAATGATGAATTGTAATTTTGTTTTTATTAGAATCATTTATGTTTTATTACTAAGGAGATTCAAAAAAAATATTTACTTTGGGAACCTATGTGATGAGTAAAAGTAGAACGTTCCTTTGGTTATGTTTTCAAATCCACATTTATCTACCTTATTGAAACTCTTGGACATAGATTATAATCATTGATTGAATTGGGTTACTAACATGAGTCATATATGTTTCATGACCCATTCATTGAAAAATGATTAATTTCACTCTTGATTACCCTTTGAGTATTTGTTCTTGGAAATACATCATTTGGGCATTTTATTTCAAAATACTATTGACACTTTTTTAGTCCTCTATTTATGTGTACTACATGATATATTTTGAGAATAAAAATATTAAACAATTTTTTTTTCAAAGATAATAGAGCATGGATAATTTTTGGAAAAAAATTTTATATGTGTTGGGGAATTTGAAGAGGACTTATTTTGATATAGTTATCGAAATCTTTTAAATTAATTTTTATTAAATTATGATCAAAATTTACACTACTTTCTAAATAAATAGACTTATTTATTTTTATAATGAATTACATTAAATAATAATTTTTAGAAAATTATGTATTTTTATTCGTTATAATATACATATTATTCTATTTTTTTCTAATATAAAAATTCATCAACTAGTTCAGTAATTTTAATCTTCTTGATTCTTAAATATTTTGACATATTAATAATTTAACTAATTCATTATGTTATTTACATTTAATTAACTTATTTTTCAATCTAAATTAATAATTGTTTAATTTTAATTAATTAAAATATGTTAATTCTCATTTTATCAATTAACTAAATAATATATTTTTAGTTAAATATAAAACAATTTTATTAATTAATTTTTTTTATAGTAATGTGATACTATAAATTAAATGTACTAATTTAATTTATTTAATAACCCCATTTTATTTTATGTTGTTAACATAGATATAGTTTTTAAATTTATTCATAGTAATTAAAATCTTTTGTTATTAATTTAGTTAACTAGTTATTAAAATGTATGTAATATTAGTTTTATTTTAATTTCATGCTTTATTTTTCCCAAATAATTTTTGTTTTTATTTCTTTCTAATTTTTTAATTAAATAATTTAGGTAACATAAGTATTATTTTTACATTTAGTTATTCCTTTTAATTTATATATTACCATCAGTTCAGGTGTTTTTCTAGTGACAGTTAATTTTACATCTTTATGTATTATCATACTTCCAGTATCTCCTCCTCCATATATTACTACCGTAATTTCATTTTACCTTCACTTACAGATACCGACCATAGGTGTCGGTCTCACAAATAACTAACCTCTACACTCCAACTCCTACTATTGGCCTCATATATAGATTTCATTTATCAACTAACACTATCATATTTACAACGTCGGTGTTGATCTCAATGTTACGTCTTTCCACGAACATAGATGCTCTTTCGTCACACAGACGACTTAGCCACATGGGATTCACCGATGCCACTTCTATTCCCTAACTCAACTGTATCCATCCTTCTATGTCTCATTGAAGTCTCACAACTGGAAACTAAATCTGCAATCTCTACTAGAAATGAAACTTTCAGACTAAAACCAGAGCCGTTCATACCATTTTAATACATTTCAAAAATTAATAAAGAACCAAACACAGAACCCTTCATCAGATCTATAAATCTGTGATTACTCACACCCAACTGAGGCTGACCTTGATTGATCCTCACCACCTGTTCATGCCTTTCTACAATGCTAGATGATCTTGTCACACCTCTGAATAGTTGCATCCTCTCCCAAAATCCCTATGCACCGTAGTTTTATGTCTAAACCCAACAAACCATGACGCTTCTCCAATTGAAGAACCTTGATCCCTGGAATGGGTTATGGTTGACGAATGGATGTTGAGCTCGAGAATGTCCTGAGTATTGTAACCACCTAATAGGAGAGAATGAGTCTCCTAATGTTTGATGTAGATGACTCCCATGTTGGAATGTTCCAAGGCCAACCTGCGAGGAAGAGGAACCATGAGAAAGACGACTATTCCTAGAGGCCGAGCTAACTATTGGAAGTCAGAGGCACTACTGTTGATAATGTCTACTAAACCCTACCCCTATTTTTTGGCCCAATGTGAGATTAAATTTTCGGGGGGGGGGGGGGATGATAATATATATAAATTTATTAAAAAACTAAAAATAAAACTTAATTTATAAAAATAAAAAAATATTTATAAAATAAAAATAAATATTAATTAAAAAATAAAATTGTATCAAATTTATTAAATACCAAATATAATAAAATAATATAATATTAATAACTTATTAAGAATGTTAAACCTTATTATTATGAATTATTATCTTTAAAAATTATTCTTATTATAATTTAACTTTTTTAATAAAATACTTATTATTATAATTTCAAAAGAAATAAATAAAATTAAATAATTAATTCAATTAAATAAATATTAATTTAATTTAAAAATAATAATAAAGTTATGTAACCAATTTTTAATTATATTAATTTAATAAAATTATCATATAAATAAATATTAAATATTAATATTAATAATTTTATATAATTATAAATTAAATAACTTAAATAAATAATAACATTTTATAATCCTAAAATTATATTATAAGTTAAATAAATACTATAACTTTAATAATTTATAATTATTTAATGTTTTAGACTAAATAAAAAAATTCAATTAAAATTTAAATTAATTAATAACTGATAACATTTAAGTATGTAATATTACATTAATAATAATAATAAATTGTTTATAATTGTGTTTTTAAGAGTTCCTAACATTTATTTGTTTTCTTTTCTGTTTAGGTTCATTTAATATCCTGAAAAACACCTAGGTTATTTAAACTAATTCGTGTATAGTTAGTTACGTTGGTTTTTCCTAGACAATATATTGTTCACCAAAAAATGAATGAGTGCGGATGCATTATGAATTACAAGACTATGTCGGTGGAAAATAGTGGGTGCCATTCCATAGATGACAATTGATATAAAATAAAAGAAGTATTATAGTGTAGGGGGATTGATTAGACTCTCATTTTGTATATCACACCCATATTTGGAGATTAGCATTGCAGAGCCAATTAGGAGGAGACATCGTGTTGTACGAGAATGGTTGAAAATCATGATCTTTATTCTTAGAGCATGATGTATTCTTCTAATGTTATGTTATTTTTAAATTCTATTTTCTTATTTTTAATGGAAAATGATCTTAGAATAATCTTTTTTGGAAATTTGAATTTCTATTTGTTCTTATTTTTTTTATTTTTTATTATGTTTCTTCTAAAGAGAATCGGGTTCATTTGGTGATATTGAATCTGATTATCGAATCACAAATTGAATCATCATGTTCATACAATTAAAAATTCAAATCCTTGATCTTTTATTTAGTTTGATATTGGATATATTTAATCAATGTTTTAATTTTCAAAAACATTAGAAAGTTCCATGAGCTCATTTCTACAATTAACTTTTTATCAGTTTTCTAATAGAAGATTCATGAAGAAGAAAATTTCAAGACGTAAATGTGTTGTGATAATTTTTATGGATAAGAATAATTACTAATCTTTTATTGAGGAGCGATTTTTAAAAAAAATTAATCATTCATTTAACTTGGTAGAATTTAAATCTCTCAAGGAAACATCTAGATAAATTCTCAGCACTCTTTTTCTATTATATGTCAATGATTCATTTTTCTTATACTTTTACCTATTTTATTTCCAATTTTGTAATATGAAACATATAAATTTTAACATCCTATTTTAACCTAATTTAAAAATTTTAAAAATTATATAAAAAATAGAAACTAAAAAAGTGTTTTTATCCACTATTGATAGTAGTGAATTATTTTAGAATCCATTGAATTAATCACCAGCCTTCCTTTGGGTACCACCCTTCACCAATGTGTTAGTGTAGGTATATGAATATTATTTTGAGTTATGTAACTACCACCATCCTCATCATGTTCTAGATAGATCATAATAAAAAATATTTTGAATAACCAAAGGGATAGAGTAAACATATATCCTGTAAAATTCAATAATTTCAAAAATTATTAAATTTCATGGGAATCGAATAGTTTTTAACCATCGATTAATAAATTTTGGATATATAATTATAATTTAAAAAACATTAAATCCTTTTTATACATATGTTAATAATCAAGAATATATAAATAGGGTTTTTTTCAAAACATAATAATATTTAATGGAAAATACGAAAATTCACATATTGAATATCCCAAATGATAGGTATATTATTTGGATTATGTAAAGGGTATAATTGCTGATAAAATTTGTATCCCATTGAAAAAGGTTAATATTTGGAGTAATGGGAAAAAAAGAGTATAAAAAAATTATCTTATCATTTAGATGACATACTCAAAATTGGTACTTTAATTGAAAAGAATAAATAGATTGTTTCTTTTACATGAGTATTATCTTCTGAAATAATGCATTGTGAATCCTTATATATAACACCCCAAGCGTCCACGGTACATTTCACTTTGAAAAATGCAATGGATTGAATTGTACACCAAATCGTGATCTAGAACAACACAACCAATCAAACTATACATTTTGAATAGTAATATCCACTTTTTGAAATTTTATAAATTTTATTTTTCAAAATATACTTCAATTTTGGATTCGGAATATTAAAATTATCATTGGGTGAATTTTTTGGTATTTTTTCTGAAAACATTCAATTTTTTATAATTAGTGAAAAACACTACATTATTGTTTAAACCCGACATTTATTTAAATAAGAATAATTATTATTTATATTTATTTTATACTAAAAATAGATACATAATACCTATATTAATTCAATGTATTTCACTAGAGTCAATTTTTAATAATACTACATGCACAGAATTTTATTGATTTATCTTAATGTATTTTACCATCCTTCTAGAAAAATGTGAAAATTTGTATAAAATGTAATTTTACCACATCTATGAATAGAATTTTAAAAATATGAGACTAAGGGTTGACATCAGTATGTAAAATTTAGTTCAAAATGATGAAAATATTTTTTGGTTAATGGTGACTTTTTATTTTTATTTACCACATTTAAACGTAATTAGGGTAATTAAAGATAAAAATGATATTATTATTACCCTAACTCATGTTATAAATCTATTTGATAAGTCTATTTCAACCAAAATGTACCATAAGAATAAAAAATTATCCCTTTGGTCCACTTTTATTAGATTTGGACATTTATTATTATTTTATTTAAATAAGAGTTAAAAGTGTTGGAATCAATGTCTAATTTGTAAACCATTTTAAATATAGTTTTATAGAAAATATAAATTTGGCTATAAATATTCATTTTAAATATAATAATTTTTACTATATAATAGAATTTTATTTATAATTTTTAGATATTGTATAATGAATTTTATTTTGGACACAATGATGATGCAATAATTACCTTATTATTGAAATATTAAAATAATTGACATTTTAAATATTTAAATAATTGTAAATAGAGACTTTTGATGTATAAAAAGAATTTTCTTGGTTAATATGAAATGTTAGGGTTGGTTAAATAATTTTTTTTTCAAAATGATATATTTTTTATGTCTTTAAGAAAAACCATGTCACGACCCATCCTCGGGGCCCGTGCCGTGACTACCCCAAGCCCGCCTTCCATAGGCCAGGGGCTGGCGACTAGCACCAAGGCCTAAATCCCGGTAAAAAGGGAAGGCATTGCCTTTGTAAAGTAAACAAGCACCACAGAGTGAGCAAGCGGAAAAGTAAACACTAAGTGAAAACAGAGTACAACTGTAAGTACGAAAAAGTAAGTGGGCCAGTATACAAACCCAAACTGAAAGTAAAGTACAACTCGAAAGGGAAAACAAAAACTGAAAAGTAAAAGCTGCAACGCCAAGCTGTCCACTGGAAATCCCACCTGAAGGGTGTGTACAAATGGCTCTACTACTCCTCGGGTACCGCCATCCACTCCGAGCACGTTCTGCCCAGTGGTCCACCTCCAGGTACCATTCTGCTCTTCAAGCCTGAACCACGATCAACGTTGTTCGTCGTCTGCAACCAACACAACGTAGTGCGGGCATAGCCCGTGCAGGGGTGATTATAAGCTACTCAGTAGGGACCCCGAGACCCCCGAAGGTCTCCCAAAATCCACAAAGGATAAACCACAAAGGAAAGATACAATCACGAAGTAACAACCGACACTGCTTAGGTATATGCCCATACATATACCTAAGTCATCAATTCCCAATACGCTCCAACCTCAGAGCCCACGTACAACTCAGTCCACACATGAAAGTGTACGTATTCCACACAGGAAAGCAAGACGTAATCCACACAGGATAACACAAAACAATCCACACAAGAAAGAAAACAGGATTCAGCTCACACAGGTATACTTCTTCAAAAGATGATAGAGATGATCACTGATCCATCTAAGTCGTTGGACCCACAAAGGATCGATAGGCACTAACCCCTGTAAAGACCCACACAGGATCGAACCCACACAGGATCTGTAGGTGCTGGCTCACACAGAACCGCTGAGCGCTGACCCACACATGATCGTACCCACACCGGATCGGTAGCACTGATCCACATTGGATCGCTGAGTGTTTTAGTCGTCGCCATCGAATCCACTAAGGATCTCTGTACAGTCGTCGTCGCAGTCACAGTAGCAGTCGCAGCCAGCTCTTGGGTTCCCGCACACAGCAAGCTCGTTTGGGAGGGTCCGCTCCACGAGCCGAGAGGCTGATACATCAACTATCACATAGAACAGAGTTTATGTGTTCAAAAGTTCCGTATCGTCAACAGGAACTCAACGTCGCAGACGGCGCGTCGATCGGACGCCCGGTCTGAGAGTTATTGGCCTTTTCGTCCCAGGGGGCCGGTCGGTTTTTAAGACAAAACTAACCCGACCGTACTCCACCTACGTCCAAACATCGGGAAGAGTATGCCAAAAGATCTATCTCACTAAGAGGAACTCAACAAAGTCGACGACACGTCAATCGGACGTCCGTAGCTCAAGATATGAGCGTTTCCGCTCCGAGAGCCCGGTGGGTTTCGTGTACGAACCAACTCGGCCGAACTCAAAGTATTCTGAAATCTTGAGTGCGATATACCAAAACGACTGTCTCGATCCAAGGATCTCATTTCCACTGATGGCGTGTCATTTGGAGGTCCGTAGCCCGATTTATAGGCATTTGAACCCAAACAGTCCGATAATGGGGGTTTCGGGCCCGGACTGACCCGGCCCGAGACCCCCCGGTCAGACCGAACCGGGTTGACCCGTCCTGGACCGGGTCGTCCCGGCCTAGCACGGCCCATCCCGGCTGGGCGCGGCCCGGCTGGGCATGGCCCGGCACGGCGCGGCCCGGCCCGGCCTGGCAGACCGGCATGGCGCCGGTCCGGCTGGGCGCAGCGCGCCCCGCGCGCTGCCAGCTCTGCTTCGGCCGAGCTATTGGAAAAAAGAGGGGGGCACCTGCCCCCCCTTGGGTAACCACAGCCCCCCCTCATTAATGGGGGGCCGTTGATGCTGGCCGGGGGAATTTAATTCCCCCGTCTTTCTCCTTTCCGGCCGACCCGACCTGGCCGGCTGGCTCCTTCTCAATGGGATCGGCGGTGGCCGGTCCCCTTCCGGCTCCGACATCGGCAGCCCGGCTGGACGCCGGTCACAATGCTCCGCCACGGCCCGGAACCGGACGGGACCCTTGTCGTCCGGCGCGGTGCGACGACATCGTGCCCCTCCACCACGGCTCCACTCCGGTCGCGGCTCCTTCGACTTCCTTTGATGTGGCGCGACAACGTCGCATTCTTGTTCAACTTCTCGGCGTGGCGCGACGGCGTCACGTAATACTTGTCGAGCGATTCTCCCATGTTGCGATGCCTCCACACCATCCCTTTCTATTCACAAAGAAACAATCATGAACATAGGAGGGGTTTAGGCCGTGTTTGTGCGGTCCGACCCCCTCTCGTTAAATGATAACATTTAATCGATTAACCATGAAGTTCGACATGCTAGAATCAAGAACGGAAATAATTTAATAGAATAACAATAATCCCCTACCCCGATTCAAGAACGGTGTTCATCAATGACCCGCGGAAGACGAGCGTCGCGGAGGTCGGGCGTCGCGGGGAAAGAACGTCGACGTCGCGATGCGAGGATTCGAAGTCGTTGACGGTGATTTCGTCGCGGAAAACCGTCGCGGAAGAGACGACGCAGAAGAAGAACGTCGCATCACAGATACAACATCGCGGAAGAACCGTTTTCTTTGGCGGAGAAGTGCTTTGTTGAAGAACGATGTTCTTCGCGTTCTTCGTCGAGGAAGAAGAAGATGAAGAACGCTTCCCAATCCTCTCAAGGTTGCAAAAGAAACTAACCAAAATAAAAAAAGTCCAAGCCTTATTTTATTTACACATCCTAACCTCTTAGAATTTCAAAAGTTTGAAATTAAGAAACTCATCTTAATTAATCACACAAGATTTCAAATTAATTAGAGTGGAGTTAATGGGGAGTTTAAGGAGAATTGAAGAGTTAGGGATCGTGTGGGCCCCACCACACTTTATCCTCTCAAGGGAGGTTATGTGGATGTGGGCCCCACCTCTAACTCCCTTTGGGAGGAAACAACCAACTAAGTTAAAAATAAATTGTGTTCCACAATTTATTTAACTTCTTCTAATTCCCCTCAAACTAACTCTCATCCCGCACAAAACACAACCTCAGAAAAGGTCTCCTTAAACGAATATCGGCGCTGCGAGTTCATCGGTGCCATCAGATTTCAATTCCGAGCACCGGTTCAAAAGATAGGAAAATCCGCTCGTTCCTTCACTAAACGTACCCGAGCCAAACTTTGGAAATTGATTCCGGGCACACCGGGCCTCGGAATCCGGTGCCGTTAGAAACCGCGTTCTTGTAAAATTCCAAAGAAAATTAAGAAAAAATTTACCTTGAAATTTAAGGTTCTTTACATTACTCCCACCTCAGGTATTTACGTCCCCGTAAAGATAAATCAAAACTAGGGAAACAAATGAGGGTATTGAGCACGCATCTGAGCCTCCTGCTCCCAAGTGCTCTCTTGGAGGTTCCCATGCTGACATCTGATGCGTACTAGAGGAATCGACCGTCCATGTTGGACCCGCTCCTGTCGATCCTCTATCTCCACCGGGACCTCCGTAAAAGTCACCCCATCGTCAACGTCAAGCTCCCCATGGTCAATGATGTGTGTCGGGTCATGCACATATCTCCTCAGCTGAGATACGTGGAAGACGTCGTGCACCCGGTGTAACTGAGGTGGTAGAGCCAAGCGATAAGCCACCTTGCCAATCCTGCTGAGCACCTGGAAGGGTCCAATGAAGCATGGAGATATCAGGCCGCCTCGGCCAAATCTCTGTAATCCACGTCGAGGTGAGACACGCAAGAATACGTGGTCACCATCCTCGATCTCTAGTGGCATCCGCCTCCTGTCAGCGTATGACTTCTGCCTGATCTGAGCTGTCCTCATCCGCTCTTGGATGACCTAGACCATCTCTGTCGTGGCCTGGACCATCTCTGGTCCCACAAGTGCTGACTCCCCAGGGTCAGTCCAGCACAAAGGAGATCTACAAGGTCGGCCGTACAACGCCTTGTATGGTGTCATCCCGATGGTGGAGTGGTAGCTGTTGTTGTACGAAAACTCCACCAGGGGTAGGTGGTCCTCCCAGCTACGACGAAAGTCGAGGACACATGCGCGGAGCATGTCCTCGAGAGTCTGAATGGTCCTCTCCGTCTGACCATCCGTCTGAGGGGGAAAGGCTGTGCTCAGATGTAGCTACGTCTCGAACGCCTCCTGTAATCCCTTCCATAGCTGGGAAGTAAAGCGAGCATCTCGATCGGAGACGATAGATGATGGCACACTGTAAAGCTGCGCAAGCTCCTGAACATAAAGGCATCCCAAGCTCTCCACTGCGCCCTGCTCTCTGATGGGTAAGAAGTGAGCCGACTTAGTGAGTCGGTCGACAATCACCCAGATGGAGTCGTGACCTCTGGTAGTGCGTGGAAGTCCAGTCATGAAGTCCATAGATATCCCCTCCCACTTCCACTCCGGGACCTCCAAGGGATGTACCAAGCCTGCTGGTACCTGATGCTCTGCCTTCACCTGCTGGAAGGTGATGCATATAGAAACGAACTCTGCCACAACCTTCTTCATGCCCGGCCACCAGCACTATCGTCTGAGATCCTGGTACATCTTCGCCACTCCAGGATGTACCGTCAAAGGAGAAGTGTGAAACTCTCTTAGAACCTCCTCCCGTAAAGCGACTGGTACCATGGTACATCCTCTAAAAAGAATGTCATGTGCTTCTCCAAAGAAGAAAAAATCAGGTGCCTGTCCTGAGGATATCTGTGCACGCCGCGTCTCACAGTCAGTTTCCCCACATTGTGCCTCTCTGTCCTACTATAGTAGTGGAGGAGTGACTGTGAGAGAATGAAGGAAGACCTCTCCATCTCTCTCCACGAAGGATATCTGCAAAGAGGCTAGATTCTCCGTCCCCTCCTCAAGTAGCTGAATGCCCATCCTCCTGCTGAGGGCATCAGCTACTATGTTCCCCTTCTCAAGAGTATAGACTATCTCATAGTCATAGTCCTGGAGGAACTCGAGCCATCACCGCTGTCTCAGGTTCAGGTCCTTCTGAGAGAAGATGTATCTGAGACTCTGATGGTCCGAAAAGACTATAAAGCGCTCGCCCATCAGGTAGTGTCGCCATGTCTTCAGAGCGAAGACCACTGCTGCTAACTCCATGTCATGGGTAGTGTAGTTCTGCTCATGTGGCCTCAACTGACATGATCCATAGGCGATCTCTGCCCGCTCCTGCATCAGGACACAACCGAGTCCGTTCTCTGATGCATCGCAGCAGACTACGTACCCTACTCCCTCCTCAGGCAACCTCAAGATAGGTGCGCTGGTCAATATTTGTCTCAGCTCCTGGAAGCTTTTCTAACATCTGTCTGACCACACGAAGGGTTTCCCCTTCTACATCAAAGCTAAGAGTGGTGCTGCAACTCTAGAGAAGTCTGGAACGAATCTCTGATAGTATCCAGCTAATCCCAAGAAACTCCGCACCTCCGTCACACTCCTGGGTGGCTCCCAAGCTAACACTGCCTCGATCATCACAGGATCCACTGCAACTCCAGCCTCAGAGATGACGTGTCCTAAGAAGTGGACCTCATGTATCCAGAACTAACACTTCGAGAGCTTACCATAAAGCTGGTGCTCTCGGAGTGTGTCTAGTACAACCCGTAAGTGGTAGGCGTGCTCTTCCTCAGTCGTCAAGTAGATCAAAATGTCGTCGATGAAGACCATGACAAATCGATCGAGGTATGGCTGAAAGATCTTGTTCATGAGGGCCATGAACACTGCTGCAGCATTGGTTACACTGAAAGGCATAACCAAGAACACATAGTGTCCATACCGACATCTGAAGGCTGTCTTCTGCACGTCCTCATCTCTAACTCTGAGCTAATGATAGCCTGACATGAGGTCTATCTTCGAGAACCACCGTGCTCCCTTGAGCTGATCAAAGAGGTCATCAATCCTCAGTAGCGGATACTTGTTTCTCACTGTCACCTGGTTCAGGCGACGATAGTCGACAAAAAGTTGACAGCTCTCGTCCGCCTTCTTGGCGAACAATATCGGGGAAGCCTAGGGTGAAACACTGGGTCGGATGAACCCCTTGCCCTGCAAGTCCTCCAACTATACCCATAGCTCTCAAAGCTCAGCGGGGGTCATCCGATATGTTGAAGTCGATATCGGAGTTGTCCCGGGGTACAGGTCAATATAAAATTCTACCTCTCTGCGAGGAGGTAGCCCTGGAACGTCGTCGGGGAAATCATCCGCAAACTGATCCACCACTGCAGGAAAACCAGGACTCCGCACATAAACTGCTCCTAGGATGAGGCTAGCCAAATGATTAGTGATGGGATTTCCTCTCCTCCGCGGAAGTCTATCCTATGCTGCAAAGGCTCCCTTCTCACCGGTAAAGGTGAACCTGCTCCCGTCGGTGCGTACACATCGCACCTTGCGCCTAAAACAGTCAATCTGTGCATGGACTGTAGATAACCAATCCATGCCCAAGATGACGTCGTAAGGCCTCGACGCTGCTACAAGAAGATCACAGCCGAAGCTCTCGCCACCTAGAGTAAGCTCACACTGCCGGAACCAGTGCGTAATCATCGAGTCTGCTCCCGTAGAAGTCTCTAGCCATAAGGATCGAGCCAAAGGCTCTCTCGGAATCTCCGAGCTCCGAACAAGGGCAGTGGCTATGAAAGAGTGACTCGCTCTTGTGTCTATAAGTACTGCAGCAAGGGTGGAATAGACACAGATAGTACCTCAAATCATTTCTGGCATGCCATGGTCGTAGGCCTCTGCTGCCTGGAGCTGTGCCGGTCTTTTCCCGCCAACTCCCTGTGGTCGGGGTGGACCTCCTAGTGGTGGTGGTGGTAGAGTCTCAAAGCGTCGCCCACCACCTGCTGCTCGGCCAGCTCCTCTACCTCATCTGCCTCCTCCCTGCGGACCTCCACAGTCGACTCTCTGCCTCTGCCTCGGTGGTCCCTCAACCGTCTGCTGCTCCTCGGCACGGCGAGTCGGGCAGTCACGAGCCATGTGGCCCTACCCGCCGCACGAGTAGCACTGCCTGCCTCTCAAAAGACTGGCTCCACATTGTGTGCCCCGCACTGTTGAGCCAGTGTCCTGAGGTCCTCTGCCTGAGGGTCTGGTCTGCCTAGACCCAAGAGTCATCTGTCCACTGCCTACTGCGGAAGACTCTGCTACGTGTCGCCCTGCGGTGGGTCTCGGTGCTGGTGTAGACTCAGCAAGAAAGCTCTCGATCAAAAGGGCCCGCTCTAGTACTATTGTCTAAGTCGGAATACTGAGGGAGATCAGTGATGCCTTGATCTCGTGTCTCAATCCCTGCTCAAAGGTCTGGGCCCGGAAGAATGGGTCTCGTACCATGTCGGTCGAGTAGCGCGAGAGGTCGGTAAATCTCGCCGGGTATTGAGCGACCGTCATGCTGCCCTGCTGCAGCTGAAGAAGATCCTGAATGCGCACTGCACTGAGGGTGGCTGGGACGAACTCCAAGTGGAAGAGGCTCTCAAAGTCTGTCTAAAGTAGAGATGACTCATCATGCACCTGGAGCATCAAGCTCCACCATCGTCCTGCTGCTGCGTGCAGTAGACTCGCAACGAGGATCACCATGAGGTTTGCTGGTGTCCTCACTAGCCTGAAAACTCGTATGACTTCCTCCATCCAATCCTCGGCTCCCTGGGTGTCTGTCTCCCCATGGAACCTAGGGGTCGCTGGCGTTGGAACTCATGCAGTGCGCTGAGGCGACGTGCATAGTCAGTGGCTGGTGCTGGAAGTATCGGTGGCTCGGCGAGTAGTGCTACCGCCGGTGCCACTGCTGACAAATGGCCCTGCACCGAGGCCTCATCGCTCGGTGGGCTATCGTCATGCTCGACTCTCGGAACCCTATGTGGCTGCAGTCGTGGGGCCGTCCTGAAAAGGAAACAGGTGCGCCATGGTCAGAACAGTATACCTGGTGAGCTGATACAAAGTAATCTCAAAGAAAACGTGAAACACACACGTAATCAATGTTTTCGTGCATTAAGTCGGAAATCAGAAGTCAGGGTCCTGGTGTACAGATACGTCGGCCGTCGCACCAATACTGGACTCCCTGGAGTGATAACCACACTCAATACGCTAAACATTATTGCTTCACATAGAAAAAATCAGAGTTCACGGTAGAACCGAACTCCTTTGATACCAATTTGTCACAATCCGTCCTCGGGGCCCGTTTCGTGACTACCCCAAGCCCGCCTTCCATAGGCCAGGGGCTGGCGACTAGCACCAAGGCGTAAATCCCGGTAAAAAGGGAAGGCATTTCCTTTGTAAAGTAAACAAGCACCACAGAGTATGAAAATGGAAAAGTAAACACTAAGTGAAAACAGAGTACAACTATAATTGCGGAATAGTATGTGGGCCAGTATACAAACCCAAACTGAAATTAAAGTACAACTGAAAAGTGAAAACAGCAACTGAAAAGTAAAAGCTACAATGTCGAGTTGTCCACTAAAAATCTCACCTGAAGGGTGGGTACAGATAGCTCCACTACTCCTCGGGTCCCGTCGTACGCTCCGAGCACGTTCCGCCCAGTGGTCCACCTCCAGGTACCGTCATGCTCTGCAAGCCTCAACCACAATCAACGCTGTCTGTCGTCTGCAACCAACAGAACGTAGTGCGGGCATAGCCCGTGCAGGGGTGTGTATAAGCTACTCAGTAGGGACCCCGAGACCCCCGAAGGTCTCCCAAAATCCACAAAGGATAAAGCACAAAGGAAAGATACAATCGCGAAGTAAAAACCGACACTGCTTTGGTATATGCCCATAAATATACCTAAGTTATCAATTCCCAATACACTCCAACCTCCGAGCCCAAGTACAACTCAGTCCACACAGGAAAGTATATGTATTCCACACAGGAAAGAAAAATGTAATCCACACAGGATAGCACAACAAAATACACACAGGAAAGCAAACAGGATTCAGCTCACACAGGTATACTTCTTCGAAGGACGATAGAGATGATCACCGATCCATCCACGTCATCGGACCCACAAAGGATCGATAGGTACTAACCCCCGCAAAGACCCACACAGGATCGGACCCACACAGGATCTGTAGGCGCTGGCTCACATAGAACCGCTGAGCGCTGACCCACACAGGATCGGTAGCACTGATCCACATAGGATCCTTGAGTGTTGTAGTTGTCGCCGTCGAATCCACCAAGGATCTTTGTATAGTCGTCTTCATAGTCACAGTAGCAGTCGGAGCCAGCTCTAGGGTTCCCGCACACAGCAAGCTCGTTTGGGAAGGTCCGCTCCACGAGCCAAGAAGCTGATACAACAACTGTCACATAGACCCGAGTTGATGTATCGAAAAGTTCCGTATCGTCAACAGGATCTCAACGTCGCAGACGACGCGTCCATCGGACGCCCGGTCTGAGAGTTATTGGCTTTTTCGTGCCAGGGGCCCAGTTAGTTTTTAAGGAAAAACCAACCCGACCGTACTCCACCTGCGTCCAAACCTCGGGCGGAGTATGCCAAATGATCCATCTCACTAAGAGGAACTCAACAAAGTCAACGGCATGTCAATCAGACGTCTGTAGCTCAAGATATGAGTGTTTCCGCTCCGAGGGCCCGGTTGGTTTCGTGTACGAACCAACTCGGCCGAACCCCAGTATTCCGAAACCTTGAGTACGGTATAACGAAACGACTGTCTCGATCCAAGGATCACATTTCTGCTGACGGCGCGTCGTTTGGAGGTCCGTAGACCGAGTTATGGGCATTTGAACCCAAACAGTCCGACAACGGGGGTTTCGGACCCGGACCGACCCGGCCCGAGACCCCCAAGTCGGATCGAACCGGGTCGACCCGTACCGGACCGGGTCAGCCGGCCTAGCCCGGCTGGGTGCAGCCCAGCCAGGCGCCGGTCCGGCTGGGTGCAGCTCGCCCGGTGCGCTCCCTGCTCAACTTCGGCTGAGCTGTTGGAAAAAAGAGGGGGCGCCTACCCCACCTTGTGTAACCACGTCCCCCCTCATTAATGGGGGGTCCTTGATGCTGGCCGGGGGAATTTAATTCCCCCGGCTTTCTCCTTTCTAGCCGGCCCGACCTGACCGGCCGGCTCCTTCTCAACGGGACCGGCAGTGGCCGGTCCCCTTCCGGCTCCGACACAGGCGGCCCGGCTGGCCGTCGGTCACCATGCTCCGTCGCGGCCCAGAACCGGCCGCAGCCCTTGTCGTCCAGCGCGGTGTGACGAAATCGCACCCCTCCGTCGCGGCTCCGCTCCGGCCGCGGTGCCTTTGACTTCTTTCGACGCGGCGCGATGGCGGCGCGTTCTGGTTCAACATCTCGGCATGGCGCGACAGCGTCGTGTAATACTTGTCGAGTGATTCTCGCGTGGTGCGATGGAACCACGCCATCCCGTTCCATTTACAAAGAAACAATCATGAACATAGGAGGGGGTTAGGCCGTGTTTGTGTGGTCCGACCCCCTCTCATTTAACGATAACATTTAATCGATTAACCATGAAGTTCGACATGCTAGAATCAAGAACGGAAATAATTTAATAAAATAACAATAATCCCCTACCTCGGTTCAGGAACAGTGTTCGTCAATGACACAAGGAAGATGAGCGTCGCGGAGGTCGGGCGTCGCAGGGAAAGAACGTCGACGTGACAAAGCGAGGATTCGAAGTCGTTGACGTCGATTTCGTCACGGAAAACTGTCGCGGAAGAGACGACGTGGAAGAAGAACGTCGCGCCATGGATACGGCGTCGTAGAAGAACCGTGTTCTTTGGCGGTGAAGTTCTTCGTCGAAGAACGGTGTTCTTCGCGTTCTTCGTCGAGGAAGAAGAATATGAAGAACGCTTTCCAATCCTTTAAAGGTTGCAAAAGAAACTAACCAAAATAAAATACGTCCAAGCCTTATTTTATTTACACATCCTAACCTCTTAGAATTTCCAAAGTTTGAAATTAAGAAACTCATCTTAATTAATAACAGAAGTTGTCAAATTAATTAGACTGGAGTTAATGGGGAGTTTAAGGAGAATGAAGAGTAAGGGATCGTGTGGGCCCCACCACACTTTATCCTCTCAAGGGAGGTTATGTGGATGTGGGCCCCACCTTTAACTCCCTTTGGGAGGAAATAACCAACAAAGTTAAAAATAAATTGTGTTCCGCAATTTATTTAAATTCTTCTAATTCCCCCCAAAACTAACTCTCATCCCGCATAAAACGCAACCTCGGAAAAGGTCTCCTTAAGAGAATATCGGCACTGCGAGTTCATCGGTGCCATCAGATTTCAATTCCGAGCACCGGTTCAAAAGATAGGAAAACCCGCTCGTTCGTTCACTGAACGAACCCAAGCCAATCTTCGGAAATTGATTCCGGACAAACCGGGCCTCGGAATCAGGTGTCGTCAAAAACCACGTTCTTGTAAAATTTCAAAGAAAATTAAGAAAACATTTCCCTTGAATTTTATGGTTCATTACAAACCAAATACCAAATTGTGTCAAAATTTTCATAAATGAGTTTTTAAAACAAATACTATATTATTAGTTGATATAATATTCGTAAAAATATAATTTTGGCCAAATGACATAGATAAGGCTATATATATCAATAATGAAGCTTTTTTTGTTTTCATGGATTTTAATAGTATATTTATTAACCAAGTATTATAATAATAATAGAATGAAGGGTAAAATCAAAACAATTTAACTAAGAGTTAAATCTAAAAGATAAGCTTAATATTGTAACTTAAACTTATCTAAAACCTATTGGTGGAAAGGTTTTATACCCATACCAACCATAGTCTAAAAATAAATCTTATTATATCCATTAAAAACCAAATATGGTTGTATAATAAAATAATATATCCAACATTTCCTAAAGTGACACTCACCTATCTTATAAAGGGGTACTTCCCCTTCTTTCAAAATCACACATCCAAGGTCATTTGGATCGTCCAAAACCTACTAAAATATCCACCCAATTATCATCACATATTTCTATAGGCATTACATTTATCATAAGAAGACCCAAGGATCCATTTTAATCAAATCAAATGCAAGAACTCGAAGAATACATACTTAATTCATCGCCTCTTTCAATGTTCTTTTCTACTTCCACTTCCTTTATATTTGTAGTTTCCATTCCAAAATAATAACTCCAGTACCATATACTTATTGTGATGTTATTATAAATATTCTATAACCTTATTCATTATTCTATCCATCTTATCAAATTCAAAGTCACCATATGTTGGTACGTATGGCTTACCATCTCCACGTCATGGTGTTGTTTGTTATTCAACACATCATTATTTGGATGATAGGAATAATTAGTATAATTGATGTATATAATAAATATTTCATGTTAATAATTCTATATATATGATATAATATTCAATTACTTACAATTTCAACATCGATAAAATGATATTGTCGTTCGTGCATACGTACAGATTATCATCTCCATGTACACTATGAGATTCACTTCCCATCATAACCATTAAACAATAATTTTCATTTGATGATTCATAATACTGTTTATTAACTTAATATAATTTTTTATATGCATCAAATATATCCTATCAATAACAAACATGACTTACATAACCAACCATATAGAGGAAAATGAATCCTTTAGCACCCGAAACAATGATACACCGAAAATATTTCTATAAAAGAAATATTATAAGATCATAAATGACATCATATTTATGTATGTAGTTATTAAATAATTTAATAAAAATAGATAAATTATATACAAGAGGTTAATGTATCCTTGATAAAAGAAAATTACAAGGTAAGGCATAATTTTACAATCTCTTTATTATCCGAGGTTGTGTATGTGTAAGTATCTTCTCAGAACACTTTATCATCCACATCCTTGTTTCATAAAAATGTATTTAAAAACATTTTTAATATTTACTATAATATGGGTTAAACTAATTTATACCCTAATTTGACTTCTTATAAAATGGTTTCAAATAAATCATTCCATCTTCTTTCCCAACAAGGTTCTTTATGACCATTTCGACTAATTATGTTAAGAATGTTTTTTAACTAACATGGCAGGTGTGGATATTTTCCAATGTTATAACACATTTGAAGATTCCCTTACAAGAATATATTAATATTTTCAAAATAAATGTTTTATTTTGTAATTACATGACTTTAAATGATTTTAAAATAAAAATAGATATTCCACTCAAATAGTATTGATTTCATCTATGTCATCATCCTTTGATGGATTTTATACTTGTTTGATGTTGATTTATTATGATACTATCATAAATATTGTATAGAAGGTGTGGTGATATGTTTTACCGTGGTTGTGTTATTTTTATACCATTCATGGTTTATGGTTAAAGTTTTAACATTTCATATTATATATTTAATTCAAATGGTTCTGTTATGTTTCATCCTTTTCATATATGGAATGAATTGGACTTAGTAAGTGATGTGTAGAGCCCGTTATAACTCCTTGATTCATGGGTTGGTCTCATGAGACAAACTAGTGATTTGGCACAAGGCCTTGAAAAAAACTTATTTACATTTTTGGCATGAGGTTTTGATTATTAGTTATTATGTCTGGCATTACGAATTCCATCATTATAAAATAGGCTATTGATATTACATGTGATTATTTTACTAGTAGAATATCCATGTAATTAATTAAATGGAATTATTTGATTTATATTTTCCTTATTATGCTAATGATTAATTTCAAAAGGCTATTCTTTTAGTCTTATACATTGTATTAAATGTTTATACTTATTTATGATAGTTTTTGCTAAATTTCTATCCTTACTGAGCAACTAAGCTCACCTATTTCTATGTTTTATTTTCCCTTGTATGTTGATAATTATATTACTATTTACCATTAAGAATAGGATAAGGAATATGAGTATGTTCAAAAGGGACACATTTTTGTTGTTTTTTTTCATTTCATGTTTTAATGTAATACTTATGATTCTATCTACCACTTCCAACGCTGCTAAGCTAATCGGTATTTTGAGACGTGATCTCTTGTGATCATGCCAATGTTATGTAATAATCCACCGAATCTGGGTAAATAGGGTTATGGTGTCACAATTGGTATCAAAGGAGGATTAGTACTATCCATGGAAACTAGATTTAGAAAAACTCTGATTTGAGAACATTACTCTCTGTTAGAATTTTTGGATTATTAAAAAAATTACGATAATTTTGGTATTGTAGAGATTTTTTGATTTTCCATGAAATAAATCCCCATCAAGATACGAGCAAGTAGAGGAATCTCTCGAAGAGATGTATCTAGGAGTTAAAACTCAGACAAAGAGTTTTGGGATGAACCAGGATATCTTATTACATGAAAATTGTTGTTACTACACTTTTTGTTATGACACTCCTTGGGGATATTCATAGGATAATTCAAATTTTATTTAAAAACCATTATGATGGATTTATTAGCATATTCATCCTCAATGAAACATTTTATTATTATTAGGTATTATATGCATTCACAATTAAATTTATGTTAGAAATTTTACTAGTTTGTGATTATTTATTGGGATTCATAAACTAATCTAGTGTATGCTATTTATCAATGCACCTAATATATTTATGTATTTCCCTCCGAATCAAGATAATTATAGTAGAGCTGGTTATAAAACCGGTGCAGAACAAGTTATAACCATACTAGGATAACTCAATCAGGTTATGAATAATAACCTAACATGTTTGGAGCACACTGATCAAAAACGCGGAGGATAACTCTTAGACTTCATCATGAGGAAACAACTACACAAATTTAATGTGACTACAAATCCATTTGTAGCATAGCAATGGATAAATTAATTAGTGAAAATATTTTAGGCTTTGGGGATTAGCGAATGGGAAAATGTTTTCTTGTACGATTATCACCTCACAGGAGATGCAGTTTAATGGTGGTCATTAATTCAAAAACACAAAGGTGGATAAATAAGTATCAAATATGAAATAAGGGAGTTTAAATATATTTTCTTGGACAAATACTTTCCTTTTGACCATCGAGGAGATATGGAAAGGCAATTTCTGAGTGTAGGAAAAAAGGAGGATGAGAATGTTGAAAAGTTTGAGGCTAACATGTCAAGGTTAGAAAGGCATGAAAAATAAAATATACGTAACCCAAGGAGTAATATTGCTCGATTCTATGAGGCTTTAAATCAATTTCTCCTTCAAGAATTAGTCACACAATCCTTCTCATCGTATGAAGATACTGTCTTATATGCTATCAAGATAGAAAAGGAATTCTCTAAGAAAAAGAACATTATATCAAAGAATTTGATGATGATATATATAGTGAACTCTCTGGAAATAAAAATAAGATGATGATAGAAAATGATGAATTTCTATCATGTAGTAAATGTGGGAAGAAACACCCCAATACTAACCCGATGGGAATGGTAGTCTGTTACAAGTGTGTGGAAAAAGGCCATCATGCTCGTGATTTCAAGAGAAAGAGAGTGTCAATGTTTAATGCAAAAATTTTAGAGAAATGGGTCATTATGAAAATGAATGTCCTATGTGCCAAGGAAACATTCCTTACAAGGCCAAGGGAGCAAGAACATGCTTATTCAATCACTATTTCTGATGTTGATGCTCTGAATGTCATGGTGGAAGATAATTTAATGGTTTCCTCAAATTTAAATAATGTGTTATTTTATTCTAGATCATCAAATTGTTTCATATCTTCCTGTTTTGCTACAATATTTGATATTTCAATTTTGATTTAACATGGATGTTGTTAGTCAATATTCCTAAGGGTAGTATAATTGCAACAAATTTTTTATGAATTAGTTCCCATTAATGAATTTAAATGTGCTTTGTATACTGATCAAATCATCATAAAAATGATCGAATTTCAGATAATCCTTGGTGTGGATTAGATTTTATACAATTATGTGGAAATTTTTTTTATGAAGAAAGAGGTTACAATTTTTTATGATGATAATGAGTACCTTATCTTTTGAGAAGAAACCTCACCATATGATTCTTATATAGACCCACCCACAGTAGCTCTACATAATTTAATTATTGGGGAGGAAGATAATGAGATAACTATGAGTGAGGAAATGAATGTTAAAACTGAGGATGTACCTATTTTGAATTTATATTTAGATGTGTTTCTAGAGGATTAACCTATAAATCCTACACAACAAGAAATTAAGTTTTCCATTAATTTAATTCCTAGATTAAAGACGATATGATAATCTCCTTATAGAATGGAAACTGAGGAATTAGTGAAACTAAGGAAAAAACTAGATTAATTGAGTAATAATGGATTTATTTTCCGTAGTGATTCTCCATGGGGTGACCATGTTCTTTTTTAAATGACGAAAGATGTATCTATGAGGTTGTGCATTGACTACATGTAGATGAATGTTATAAAAATAAACAACATGTGTCCCCTACCGTGCATTGATGATTTATTCAACAAACATCATGTATCTCAACATTATTCCAAGATTAACCTTCCATCAGGATGTCATCAGTTGTGTGTGATGAGGGAAGATATTATAAAGAACACATTTCGTACCAATTATGGGCATTATGAGTTTACCGTATTGCATTTTGGACATACTAATGCACCATATGTCTTCAAGAATCTAATAAATAATTTTTTCATGGAATATCATGATGAAATTATAGTGGTGTTTATTGATGATATTTTTTTATACTACAAAAACTACGAAGATCATGAATATCACTTGCACACAATTCTAAATACTCTTAGAAGAAATGATTTATTTGTGATGTTTAGCAATTTTTAATTCTGGCTTAAGGATATTTCATTTGCTCACCATATTTCCTCTATGGATGGAGTCTCTATGGATGATTCTAAGAGAGCTGCAACACAAGAATGGCTAGCACTGAGGAGTATAACTAAGGTTTTCAGTTTTATTGGTTTAGAAGGTTATTATCATCATTTCATCCAATATTTTACTTGATTGGATAACCCACTAACAATTCTCACATGTATAGGGGGTAAATTTTTTTGCACAAAAGATTGTGAGGAATCATTTGAATAACTGAAAACAATATTAGTCAATGATAATATCTTGACTCAACTATAGAGGGATAATGGGTTTTTTATTTATTTTGATGGTTCAAATAAAGGAATTGGTGGAGTCGTTATGAAAAATGATAGAGTTATTGCCTATGCATCATGATAGCTGAAAAATCATGAACCAAACTATTATACTCATGATATTGAGTTAGTAGCTATAATATTTTCATTGAAGATTTGGAGACACTATCTTTGTGGTAAAAAATATGAGATATATTCTGATCAGAAGAGTTTGAAATGTATTTTCTCCAAGAATGAAAAAAACATGAGGCAAAGAAGATGTCTTGAAATACTCAATGATTGTGATTGAACTGTAAAATACCACCAGGGGATGAAAATAATGTGAAAGATTATTTTAAAAGAATAAAACATGGAGTTTTGATCAAGTTGAAAGCTGAAAAAAATTCCAATGCTCATGGATATAGTAAAGACGGATATGGGAATAATCATGGAAGGTGAAACATCAATAATTTTTCAAATGGTTTCCAAACCATATTTAATATAAAGGAAAAAGACGTTCATAGACTGATGATGAAGAGTTTCAAAAACAAATTATGAGGTGAATCATGGGATATTGATTGACATTGAATATGAAGATGGAATTTTGAAATTTGGGAAAACAATTTTGTGTTCCTGATATACATGATCTAAAAAGGGAATTATTGGATGATGCTCATAGCTATAATTTCCCTATAAATTCTGGTAGCACTATGATATATATATATATATATATTTAAAGGAACATTATAGTGGGATAACATGAAAAGGGAGATTAATGATTATGTGTCAAGTTGATTGGTTTGTCAACTGGTTTAGGATGGAAGAAAAAATCCTGGAGGAGTCATGAAACCTATTCTCATACCAGAGTGGAAGTGGGAAGATATTACGACAGACTTTATCTTGGGACTTCCAAATACTCCTAGATGGAATTATGCAATATGGGTCATTATTGATTGTCTTACCAAGTCAGAACATTTTATTACAATAAGAAATGATTATACACTTGAATGTTTAGCTAGACTATATTTAAAGGAAGTTGTAAGACATTATGGAGTACCCCTATCGATTTTTTCCGATCTTGATCCCCATTCTACATCATGATTCTAGAAAAGTCTTTAGATGGATCTAGATAATGTACTTCATTTGAGCACTACCTACCACCCTCAAACTAATATTCAATAGGAACTGACAACTCAAACCTTATAAGAATTGTTGAGATCTTTCTCACTTGATTGTCATGGTTTGTGGGGTAAATATATACCTCTGATTGAATTTCCTATAACATATATTCTATTCAAGTATTCAGATGGACCCATATAATGTGTTATATGGAAAGAGATGTTTTACACCATCATGTTGGGATGATGTTTGTGAAAGGAAACTCATAGGCCCTGAACATGTTGAGGAATCAATGGAAAAGGTATTGATTATCCAAACCAACATCAAAGCAGCTCAGAGTAGGAAAAAGAGCTAAGTTTATAACCAAAAGAATGATTTGGAATTTCAAGTAGAAGATCATGTTTTTTTAATGTATCTCCCTAGGAGGGTGTTTTATGATCTAGTAAGAAGGGTAAAATAAGTATGTGGTACATCAGTCCTTTTGAAATTCTATAATGAATTGGAGTTTTAGCTTATCATTTTGAAATTCCACAAAGTCTCTCCAAAGTTCATGATGTCTTCCATGTATCACTATTGAGAAAATATATTCTTGACCCAATGCATGTACTCACCTTTTTAGAAATATGACTAGAACCTGATCTATCTTATTATGAATAGCCTATCATGAATCTTGAACCAGAGAACAAGTTTTCAGAAATTGGACGACACGTCTGGAAAAAGTTTTATGGACAAACCTTAAGATGGAGGAAGAAATATGGGAACCCAAGGAACATTGGATGAAGACCCACTTGAATGTTTTTATGCAGTAGTATTCATGAAATTTCTTGGAAGAAATTATTTGAAAGAGGGTAGAATGTAACACCCCATGTTTCCATGATACATTTCTCTATAAATAATGAAATAGCTTTCGTTGTATGCAACATTGAGTTCTAGAACACCAAGACCAATCAAACTAGCTATTATGAATTGTAATACCCACCTTTTGAAATTTTATAAATTTTATTTTTTAAAATTGACTTTATTTTTGTATTTAAAATATAAAATTTATCTTATGGAGAATTTTTGGTATTTTCTGAAAAATTTTAATTTTTTAATAATTGTGAATAACTTTGTGTTATTTTTTATAGCTGAATATTATTTAAATAATTATTATTTTTATTTATATATATTTTAAAGTCAAACTAAATACATAATACCTATATTAGTTTAATTTAATTCATTGATGTCAATTTATAATATGATTACATGTATAGAATTTCAGTTATTTTTTAACGCCTTTTACCATAGTAACTTTTACGAATTCCCATAAAATATAATTTTACCACATTTAAAAATTATATTTTAAAAATCTGAGAGGCATGGTTGACATCAGTAAGTAAAATTTAGTTCAATAGGATGAAAATAATTATCGGTGAATAGTAACTTTTGAATTTTATTTACCATGTTTAAAATTAAATAGGGTAATTTTAGGTAAAAATGATATTTTAATTACCCTAACACATGTCATAATTCTTTTGGAAAATTTTATTTCGACCAAAATCATCATTAGGAATAAAAAATCATTCTTTTTATCCACTTGTATTTTATTAAGACAGTTATTATTATTTTATTTAATGAAGAGTAAAAAGTGTTGAAATCAATGTTTAATAACTATATAATTTTTAATATAAGGTTATACATAAGATAAATTCCACAATAAATATTCATGGGATATCTAAAAAATTATTATATAATGGTGTTCTATTTTTAATTTTTAGACATTATATAATTAAATTTATTTATGACACAATGATGATGCAATAATTACCTTATTATTGAATGATTAAAATGATTGATAATATAAGTATTAAAATTACAGTAAATTGAGACTTTGGATTTATTACAATAATTTTATAGGTTAATATTACATGTAAGGGTTGATTAAATAATTTTTTTTTGAAGTGATAAGGTTTTTATGACTTTCTTAAAAACAAAATACTAACTTGTATCAAAATTAGCCTGTATGAGTTTTTAAAACAAATAAAGTATTTTTAATTGATATAATATTCCTAAGAATATAAGGATTGGCCAAAAGAATTCATTAAGGTTAGATATATCAATAATTAACCACTTAGAGTTCCATTGGATTTTTATAGTAGGTTTATTAAACCTTAATTATTATAAAACCAGAATACATGGTATAAGTTAAACTATTTATGTAATAGTAAAATATAAAAGTTAAGGTTAATATGGAGACCTAAACATATTAAAAAACCTATTGGTTGAGAGGTTTGCCACCCAAAAGAAACTTATCCTTGAAATAAATCTTTTAAGAGCCATTATAAACTGAATATAATTGTATAATAAAATAATATTTCAAGCTTTTCCAAAATTGACTCTCACCTCTCTTATAAAAGGGTACTTCCCCTTCTCTCAAAATCACATCTCGAAAACCATTTGGATTATTAAAAACCAGCTCAAATATCCTCCCAACTACCATCACTTCTTCATTTAGGCCTTTCATTGATCAAATTCCACCGTATGAATCCTTTTTGATCAAATCAAATGGGAGAACCCGAAGAAGAGGTAATTACTTCCTCACCTCTTTCATTGTTCTTTTCGTCATCCACTTCCTCTTTATTTGTTGTTTCTATAACAAAATAAAAACTCCATTACCATATACATATATTAATCTAATTATAAATATGGTACAACCATATTTATTATTCTATACATCATATTAATGACTAATTCAACATACAAGTGTATGTACGACCTTCTGTCTGCACGTCATGGTGTTGTTTTTTATTCAACACTTCATTATTTGGAAGCGTATAATAATGAGTATAATTGATCTAAATAATAAATATAAAATTTAAATTATTCTTAATATATGATATACCATCCAATTACGTCTGATTTCACCATCAATAGAATGATAATGTCAATCGTGCATACGTACATGTTACCGTCTCCACGAACACAAGGAGATTCATTCCCCCATCACAACCTTTCAAGAATCATTTCCATTTTATGATTAAAAATAATTTATAAGAACATAATATCATCTTGGATATGAATCAAATACATCCATTACATAACAAACATCACTAACATAAAAATACATATAATTTAAAATGAAGATGTTAACACCCGAAACAATGATACTACTGAAATATTATTAACAATGCAATACAAGAAGATCATATCTAATATCATATTTTTGTATTTTGTACTTGTGTATTTAATAAAAATGATTTAACTATTATAAATGTGGTCAACATACCCTCAATCAAGTAAAAGTACGAAATAAGGTTTAATTTTAAAATCTCTTTATTATTTGAGATTGTTTATATGTAAGTATATACTAGGACCTCTTTACCATCCACATCCATGATTCTTAAAAATGTATTTCAAAAACTTTTTACTATTTACTAGACTACACGAAGAAGTCATTTATTATCTCATTCAAATTTTTCTTAAATTTATTGAATGGAATATTTCTATCATTTTCCAAACAAGGTAATTTATGACCTTTTGGAAAAATTAGGGTAAGAATGTTTTTTTAACTAATATAGAGGGTGAGGCCTTTAGACGCTATTTTCACACCTTTGACACATCTTATACAAGATTATAATAATATTATCAACATAAATGTTCTATTTTATAATTATGTTACTTTTAAATTATTTCATAATAGAAAGAGATATTTCTCACAAATAGTTTTGATTTCATCTATTTAAACATCATTTGATGGATTTTACACTTGTTTGAAGTTTATTTATTATAATAAAATATTCCATATTTTATTGAAGGTTTTGAGAATGTTTTGACTATGGATGTGTTATTTTAATAAAATTCCACGTTTATGGTTAATGTATTAAGATTTTGTATGCTTAATTTAATATGAATGATTTATTTATGTTTCAGCCTTTTCTTATGAGTAATTCATTGGACGTAGTAAGTGATGGGTGTAGCCCACTATTTCTCCATGATGCATTGGTGGGTATCGTGAGACAAACTAGTGTCTTGGTAAATATCCTTGAAAAATTCTTATTTGTATTCTTGGAATGAGGCCTTCACTAGGTCGTTATGATTTTGGGAATTATGTATTCCATCATTATGAAATTGTCCATTGATATTACATGTGATTATTCAACCAATCGAATATCCATGTGAATAATTAAATGGCATTATTTGATTTATCTTTTCCATTTTATACTATGGTTTGTATTTAAAATTCCTATTTTTTAGTATTATACATTTCCTTAAATTTTTATACTTATTTATTATATTTCCCACTATATTTTTATCCTTACAAAGAATCTATGCTCTCCCATTTTTTATGTTTTATTTTTCCCACGATGTGAAGAAGTATATTATGATTAACCTTCAAGAATAGGCTAAGGGGTATGAGTATGTTCAAATGGGAAACAATTTTGTTTTTTTTTTCATTTATTGATGTAATGTAAATCTTATGTATGTATCAAGTGCTTATATGGACACTGAACTATTCAGTCGTTAAAGACATGATATCTAGTGAGCATGGAAATGTTATGTAATAATGCATCGACATTGGGTAACTAGGGTCGGAGCATTACATTATAACTATGGAGAAAAATTATAGGGACTATAGGGAGATGAAATTTGATAATTTTTCTGTCATTGAATTTTTAGTGGAGAGTAATGGATGGATTGGTAGATATATTAAATAAAATATGATGATTGGTCTCATAATTTCAAATTTTATGGGTATGAAATCTAGGTTTTGGAAAATAAAAAACCATTTTCTTACCAATGAGTTTTTTAATGGTGTAGGAATTTTGTGTCATGTTGTGTAATATTTTAATCCATTAGATCCTAGATAACATTTTTAATATTTAATTAGGCATGAAAAAAATTCATACAGAATATATTTTTTAAATATGAAATTTCAATTTTATTATTTTAAAAGTCATTTATAGGTTTAGAAATTGTTTTATATCAATTATATGAAATTATTTTTATTAAAAAAATATTTTATGATAAGGTTTCTATGTATTAATATAATACACCGTTATAAAATCTATATTAACCCCCAATAAATATCAAAAACCCATAAATGTATTCTTACTATTCAATAAAAGATAACTTTTTTTATTAAATTCTAAAATATTAACCCAAAAAATATATCAACATTCTAATTTAATATATATTATTTATTTTAAAATAATAACTCTTTCAAAATGTGAATTTTATATTTCCATTAAAAATAATTTATTTATTAAAATAAATTAATCATATATTCCACTTTGTGACTCTTGAGAAATTATTAAATTATATTATCAATTATAATTAAATTAATAGGTTTCTAAATGATTATTTCATGAATATATATTTTATTTTTAATACATGAGTTTATATATAATTGTTTATACCATTTGTGATTAAATAAATTATGTTTATTTTATATCATAATAATTTTTTATAAAATTCAACTTATAATCATGTGAAATCATTAAACAAAATAATATAAAAAATATAATTAAGGATATAAATGTTTAATTTATAAAAACAATTTTACACTTTTAGAGACATAACGTCTGGATACATTCTCCATTATCACACCATTATATTCTCTTATTGTAACTTTTGTGATGGTTGTAGTTTCATTGGGTGTCCTGGATAACATTTACATATTGTGAATCTAAACTAATTTGAACATATCATGTAGTATATTTTCTTCAATTGTCACTTGTTAATACTATTATTGGAAATGTACTACGGTGAAACTTGATTATGCTATATCCATCCCATGTTTTAAAAAATTGTCTTCAATTAGCATGACTCTACTGGTTCAGGCCCTAATTTCCCCTATTAACATTACTCATCATTTTTTATTTCCCCTTGTAAACAATTATTAGAATATTAATATTATTAAAAAATTTCACAGTTTCTAATAGTCATATCTATCACGGGTCAGATTGAACAATGATTATTTTATGGTAACAAAATAGTCATATCATAATTTTGTGACGTTTATCAATATACTATATATTTACAACTAAAAAAACATTTAGTACTTAATTTTAAATTTTTATTAGTATCAAATTAATAATTCCAATTATATTCCTAACCTTATTTTTTCATTAAATAGTTTATGTGGCGGGTATAATGTTCTTGGTAGAGTTCTAGCCAATATATTCTGACATTACATGGTTCCAAAAATAAATTATATCTCAATAGAAGTCATAGTTTTATGTAATAAATATTCTTATTTTACATATAATTCTAATTATTAAATATAAAATATATGTACTTCCATTGTAAAAGTTAATAAAATAGTCATTATTAATGAAAAATGTTCTTATATTAACCGTAGGAAGAGTTTTCAGGCTATTAAACCCTACTAATATTGTATACCAAAAAATCAATGAATTTTTTTTGAAACATTATTAATTAGTTTTCAAAGTTCATTAAACATTTATTATGGTTTCACAATGTATGTAACAGGGACCACATCTATAACCTTATAGTTATCGAATCATTTATAAGGGAAATTGAATACCAACTATCAATCTAGTGCCCCGCCTTCATAACTTGTTATGTTAAATGAAATTATCACACTTCAAAGACCATATAATACCCAACTATTCCTAACTCCAAAATGAATCCTATAATTGAACCAAAATCTCCAAAAATAACATTTCATGACTAACCCTGAATAGAAACACTGCTCTGTAGGGAGTAGCGATGAGTGTGGACAAAAAATACAAGATAATACAATACAAAGGTTCGTGGCTACCACCATGGAAATCATAAAAATATAAGGGTGTCATTTCCCTTATGAATACTATATAAATTAATTGAAACCATTAATCAAAAACAACTATATAAATTAGAATTATAAATAACCCCATAGAAAATACATTTATCCACGTTAATGAACACAATTGACCCAATTAAAATTAAAGATAAATTTCAAAGAACCTTCGACTACTCAAATAATAGGATCCCCATTCTCCATTCATTTTCCTATAAAATCATAAGAAGACTATAAGGGGTTATCATTTGAGGGAACATGACAGGAAGATATTTATCTCATAGTCAATATCCATGTGAAATAAAAGTGAAGAGATATGAATGACTGAACCAGCAAAGATGTTGTTGAGGATAATATAGACTACATATTTAGAATGAAATGGAAGTAGGAAAATATTATATATTATCCTAAACTCATATAAATATACTCTTATTATATATATCTATTTTGTTAATAATCCACTAGCAAAGATTATTTTGGGTTACAAAATGTCATCAAAACCATGAAATCATAATAGAAAAGCTCACGAAAAATAATCACCCATTCAATCATCACAGCCTATTTATATTATGAAAAATAATGATTTCATAAGTAAAAGATCATGAATTTAGATTTATATAATTGTATAAAAATGACAATTTATAAAAATCCATATTAATATATACAATAATTAATTATATCAAAACCAAAATCACACTCCAACCACCACAAATAATTAAATCTATCACATCTCCACAACTTCATCACAACCATCAAATTTCCAACACAACCTCTTTCATATCTACATATCATCATCTCTAAATTTTGTTCTATAACTGAGACACATCACCATATAAAAATATAACATAAACACAACCTATAATTACACTAGGATATATGTACCTGTCAAAAAATAATGTAATTATAAACTATGAAGTATCCCATATTTCATATTATTGAACCATTACATCCTTAATATGTATATGTACACATGTTAGATGTCAATCTGTTAAAATTTTTGTTTTTATATATATAAATAAACATAACAATCACATGATAACATAGCCTATAAGGTCTATAGATGTGATAAATATTATATTTTATATCCTATTTAGAGACACACTATACCTTAATCTATTTGAAAATTTATAATTATTCAAATAATTTTATACCATTTCTACCTACATGTACAATATCAAATACAACCAAGAAAACAAGTAGGAAATAAATATTTTGATTAAATAGAAAATAACATAAAATCATTCAGATAATTAAAAACCATAACAAAATTCTCAAAGACATCACATGTTATTAAAAAGATACAGTATTAGAACATAATAACAGAGAATAACAAGATTCTCCAATTACACAAATAACAATATCTTCCCAAATCTCTCGATAATAAAACATGAAAGCACATACATTCCTTAACTGAATGAAAAATTAATGGAACTATCATTGTTGGTAAAACCATATCCTAGTAATTTCATCAATCATTTCACTTACCAATAAAGAAAACATAATTTTATCCTTGTGAGGGACTACATATTAAATTTAGACATTCCCCTAAAGAGACTAGAAACAAAACACCCCAACTCACCAAAATATTACAACCCAATATTAGATAATTTTTTCCAAGAAATTAATAGATAGAACATGATATAAATTATAAACATACCTTATGTATACCACAATATGAAAACCCTTATTATGAAATTATTCCCACACAACTATAGTAGTGATTTTTTACACCACAAGAAACAAATTAGTTTAAATTAAATCAAATCCACATCCGTTAATCCTATACAATTATGATTCCATTATGAGTAATGTCATATTAATATTATTAAAACATATCTATTTTACACATATGATTCATAAATGTATCAATAACATAAGAATAATATCATACATTTTGTTAATATTATTTAATGAAAACATAATTAGATTTACGATTAACATGCTCATCAATCTATCTCTTTCATTATAATTAATAATTTCTTTTGTTTATTATATTTCAAATGAAAATTACAACATGTAATGGTATAACAAAAAGTATTATAAGTTGAAAAATATATCTTAATCATCATAAGAATATATCATAATAGTAACACTATTCTAAAAAAATAATCAAATTCATAAAAATAAAATAAAATTAACATTATAAAAAACAATATATAAATTAATGGTAATAAGTTTCATATAATATCCCCTTTCCCCAGAAAAAACTCACCATAATGTCCTTATGGAAATGGTGTGACACATAAAATTAATTGTGGAATACAATAACTCATATTGCATATAAAATAATGACACCATGCCTAAATGAATAATTTTATCAATCCAATAGTGATAAGAATCTATAAAGTCAGGTGATGTGGTATCTATGGTTAGTGTGCTATAATAATCCCCAGCTTATAGGTTTTTTATTGGTTGTTTGCAAAAATAGAAAGCACTGAACCATGGTGGTGTGTGTGGATGTCACAATCGATTTCCTCGGCGTCACCAATATCATGTACATAGTGAATTAACTTTCCATATCATCCACGGAAGGGTTTCATTGGTTATAATAATGTATGATCGGAATAATAAATTTAACTGAATTTATTAAATTATATAAATGGAATTAATAAATGAAGTACCAGATCTTCTACGTTACATAACTCAAATATTTTCTCTATTTATGGAGGATCATTATATATTTCTACTTAAACTGATATAATCACTCCAGTAGTTGGTGTGATTGATCAACTGTTTTATACAAGTATAATAGAAGATATATTCATCAACAAATGTAGGTCATTTATTCTTAATAAAGTCACTAGCACATCTTTAGTGTTTCACAGTCCTCAGAAAATGATATTGGATCGATAGTTCTATGTGATTATTCTATTATTGGACAATTTTATATATTTATTCTTATCATTCATCATAAAACAATCGCTAATGACTATGGTCACTAATTATTTAATTTGAGTATTATATTCTATTCATGTTATTTTAATAAAATTAAACATTTTATTCCTGGATGAAATATCAAGCATGTTTCACGGGTTATTTATTCTACCAAATACTAGGAAATGATCCCCCCAAACAAACTAGTGGAATCAGAGCAACCTTTGTCAAATTTTCAACATGTGAATCAATTATTTATCAAATAACAATATAGTTAAATGGCCATGTATATCCACTTAAAATAACCATGCTGACTCCAAATATGGAAACGACAACACAATCATAACATATTGATTAGAGTGGTGGCCCATTTTACAATATCTAACACTCTCTAGTGAATGAATTTAAGTAGTGAACTCCCCATGACGAGAAGCATGGTGACCCATTACCTGAATTTAATATGGCTATCAAACCAACCCATCTGTTGAATATAATTAAATCTTTGGTCTTGATGTTTCACCTTTAATCATGAATGACATTATGATGTATGAGTCCCGATTTTTGTTCATAAAATTTGATTTTGTTAATTTATACTATAATTTACTAATATTATTAACTGATTTATTTTATGTAGTATAAAAATGTTGTTCTAATAAATAAAATTGATTATGAAATTATAATATTCATTCATAAAATTAACATAATGTTTATATACTTTTATCAATTATTCAGACACACATATCTATATTTTAATGTGAATGAGGTGTATTAGTCTATTTTCCTGAAAAATTAATTCTACATGATAGATACTTTCATTATATAAATAGTGAAACTATTTTATATTTTTCATCTACCATGAAATCAATATGTATTGGGAGATTTATGTTTGAGATATTTGATGTATATTCATTTTTTAATATTAGTAGTTAGAGATATTATCAATTTATTTCTCTATTGAGTAAGGTCTCCTAATGGAGATGGGCTTGGGGACTAACTACCCAAGTCACTAGATATGGAAGCCTTTTTTGGATGGTGTAGTAGTTATCCACCTATTGATTCGATATTAATCAAGAAGACATTTTCTATATCATAAAAATATATTTCTTTACCTGAAAATTTCATATAACATATAAATGATAATTATTCAAATATGTGCGGATAATCATGTAATTTTTTTGGTGAGTAGCAAAAACCTATGGATTGTACAAATTGTTACACATTAATTTATGAGAACTCATTATTATGTTTCATGGAATCATGATATAAAATAAAAATAGTTAGAGTCATGTATACACAAAATGGCTATGAAATGAGAAGAAAATTATTTCATATGGTGAAATAATTATTGAATTTATCAACATATTTTTTTATGAAATTTGATATAATTTTGAACGAAAACACTCAACTACTATGTGTTATAGTCCTTCCAAAAAGACAGCTTCTAATAACTCAATAATCCAAATAGTTAGTTCATGCCAAATATCGGTTCCAATATATTTTCGTAGTAAATTAAAGAAGTTGATAGGTAACTCGAGATTTTCTTATTGGGGAGTTTATGCCAAATTTTTTATTCTAATGAATAACAATTTATTTTATTATTGGAATATTTTATGGGTTAACCAATGTAAGAATACATTTAATTTGATAAAAGAGGAGTTGAGTTATATGTTTCAATATAATGGATTTGGGTAATGACATACAAGATAATCTATCTAAGAATAAAAACATTCATTAATAGAATTAATATATAAGGACCCAACCCAATAAAATTATATAATATTTATCTAACACAAAAAAATCTTTATTTCATATTGGTCATCTTTTTAGGCTTATAGGTTGAGAGAATTACTCCACAAACCCTAAATAATAGAACCCTAACAATAAAAAGTTGACACTTCCAAACATTATCATTTTTCCTTATAATCTAAGACATTAAAAAAATATGAGTACTTTTATAAAAACATTACAAAAAATTCAACATGAAATATCCAAATACATAATCATTCATATGTTATGTTGACAACATTAAAAACATGGGAGGATCATGAAAATCTCACTGTGGGATATAAAAAATTAATGTGTTAATAAATTGATAAACACTAAAACACATGAAAAGTTTATTATATGGTAATAAAATTCACCCTTAATAAGTATTAAATAATTTACTTAGAAAATAATCTCATTTAATACATTTTTGTAACCCCATGATTAACATAAAATCATTGGCTCGAATAGAAAATAATAAAAAATTAGTAAAAAATAATATTTCTCACTCCTATTAGTTGAATAATAAAGCGGTAAACATATGTTCATGTCACTCATACAAGTTGAATAGTTATACAAATGAATTCCTTATACAATGCATTATATGACACAATTTAACCACCCATATTTTGGTTATCATGGAACCTGTTATCAAATGTCTATGTACTATTATAAAATCATAACATATAAATGATTAGAATTTTTTAAATATCAATATAAAAGATTCATTTGAAATTTTAAGAAATTATTCAATGTTATAGACTTCATAAATCCATTTTAAAAACCCAGTTTTAATAAATAAATTCCCCAAAAATAAAAATAGGTCTTTATTTATCTTTAAAAACTATGAATACATGTAGTGGAATCCAAATAACAAATAATGGCCATGGCGGTGGAGAATTTTTTTTGAAATCTACGATAAAACATAAAATCCTTTTTCCATTTTTCAAAATGATCCCTATAAAACAACTAAAATGAGTCTATTTGAAAACCTTTTAATGAAATTAACAAAAAGTTAAAATATCCTATATATCATTTTATATCCATATAAAAAATATGCAATACAATATCATGAATAGTGTCATGGAACAAATATTTGACAATTAAATATTTAAACATTCAAGGCATCTCATATGACTTATAACATTTGAATCATAAGCCACATAATGGAAGAATAGTTAATCATTCATTAAATTAAATAAGGATAGGTGAAATATCCCTATGAAATTGATAAGGATCTTTATATAGAAATTATAAAATAATAATGGTTCATATCATTAAGAAATGACTCATTGAATGGATACTGAGATGAAATCCCTTATCATCTTTTTTGATTCAGCACGATTGTTATTAATATATTGAAATAATAAATATAGGTTAATTATTTATCTGATTTAGAACTTATATAATGAATATTATTCCATTTATTATACTTATTATAATGTTAAATAGGTTAATTACTTATCCTCACTTTCAACATTTTGACGATATTCGGTACATGAGTCCAAAATGAAATTAGTATGAAGTCAGTTGATAAGGCGTTCACAATTCCCTCATTCAAAGAATACTATTCATGAAATAATAAAATCATTATTCTATAAATTAATCTTTTATGTCCATTCATTAAATATTTATATAAAAAATTAAGATTGTTTCAATCATTGTTACGGTAAGCCGAACAAACTAATGAGTCACATTTTCATTTTTTAATGATCATTAAGGAAAGAAGCTAAGAATTAATTTATCTATCCATAAAAATGAAACTAATATTAATTTCATATTAAAATCATAAATATACTTATAATTATCATCCATGATATTTGGTGATTAATATAATGAATCACATCGCTTCTTGGGGGTGTTAGTTCACACGTAGCATGAAAGAAGTTATCATTTTTAAGTGCATGGAAATGTATGAAAAATGATATATTAAATTTTAATAATGGAAAATATGTTAGGAAAATTATATGTAGATATTAATTGTATCATTAAATCATATCGTGAGAAATTGTTATGGAAAACTATGTATATTAGTTCATGAGGCGGTACGTTGTTTTACATTTGTACAATAATTCAAGTACCATTTGATGGAAGTAGAGATTGTTTTGGGTGATGATATTAACATAATAATATTTTAGTCTATTTAAGATATTTGATTTATTATTTAATGAAATATTAATAATATTTGAACTATGTTTATGAAGAATGAAAATATAAATAAATAATTTAAATCGATACATATTCATCCGAAAATCTCTATTGATTAACAGATCAACACCACTAAGCATGTTTTATACCTAAAAGAATTCCTATATGATGTGGTACAGTATTATATTAAAGGATTTTTTATTGTTTCATCCTAACCAAAATAGATTTTTATTTGTGGGGAATAGATAAGAATGGGATACATTTTATAAGAGATGGGAGGAGAATCATGGAATTCATTCAAGAATTAAATTAATACAAATTAATACTATATTATAAATATGTCAAAATTTATTTATATAGAATATAGGATTAATTTCTATCTAAATAAATTAATCCAACAAAAATATCTTATATTTTATTTATTAATTTAATTTGTGTCTTTTTATTTTAACCCATTTAACTCTTATTATAATGTCATATATTTTACACTTTGATTTCTAATATGATTATAATAAAATTAAAAAAGACGAATAAATGATTAATTGGTGACACTGTGAGACTTATCCTAATAAATTGTATGAAATTTATATTTATTTAAATATTATTTCATTTAATAAAATATTAATTTTTTTAAAGCATCTATAATGCCTATTTTGAAAATAATAATTAATTAAATTTTTAATAAAATCATTATAGGAAAATTAATTCATAGAAATGCAACATAAACATCACTAATGTGTCAAATAAATCTAAAAAAATCATTAATAACATTAATCCTCTAATAATAAATTTATTGCAGTTTTTCAAAAATCATTTATTTGATATTTTCTTTCATTATACAATTAATGCATTATAATTGTATTTGCCTTTAATTTATTTTTTATTTCCTATAAATTTAAAATATCTTATCTTGATAGTGATAAAGATATTATATTTATAAATACTAGTTATAGTCAAATTGAACCCCAATATAACACTATATTAATAATATTTCACTTGGTAAATAGAAAAGTGTAAAAAAATTGACTTTTCTTTTGAACATTATATTAAAAATGTACTTTGCTTTTCTATGTTGCTTATAGATTTCATAATTTAAAACCAATGATTATTTTTTTATAAAATACATTTATCCAATGAAATTATGTCTTCTTTTTGAATAATTTTAAAATATTTACAATAATATGTTTACACTTAATTACCTAATTTACCTTTAACCATGTTAATAAAGAATTACTAACATTATGTATATAATTTTGAAAAATATAAGAGTCGTATTTAAAATATTTGGTCATTCTAATTAAATTATGGAATCATGTTTTTTAAATTCATAATACATAAATACTAGAAATTAATGACAAATTAATCTCATTGAGAGATGTAGAAAATTTGGATTTAAAGGAATTTTTTTAGAAATTCACAATGTTTTTATATCCTATTTCAGTGTGAATTTTATTACAATGATCATAATAGAATTAACTGATAAAACATGACTAATTATACATTTAAAATTTTCAAATATATATTTTTACATAATAATTAAATTTGAATTAAATGTAATATTACATTAAATTACATTATTTTTTACTATTCATCAAAAAATTAATCTTATCAGAAAAGTACCAAAATTTAAACAAATGTAATTTTTTATTGTAAAATTTCCGTAAATAATATTATATATTCAAATAGAATTTATAAAATTTTAAAAAAATGGATTCAAAACAAGTGAGCCATCAAAATGTAGAAAATCTTCATTTTAGAAAAATACTTGATTTATTCAAAAAAATGTATTTGTTATTAAGTTATGTCTATAAAACACAAAAAATGAATGGTAAAAATTAAATCTAATAAATTATATAAATATATCATTACTATAATCCAAAAAGTGTTATTTATTACATTATTTGTCTAAAACACACCTGTGGACTTTTAAATAGGTTTTAATATATACATTTCTTTTAATTATAAAAAAGGTTTAACATTCATTTATAACTGATTATTCACTAATGAATAAATTATATATACATGTGTAAACAATTTTATCATAATTCAGTTAATCATATTTATTAACTCCATTCTACTGCCAATGTGATAACAACCATATTAATAAATAATAACTAGTTGTTCATTTAAGTTAGATATGATGTATCAAATATGCTATTAAACATAGTATTTCTTTTAAACACATGATATTAAATTCTACCACATCCCATTAATAACTTTTTTTACACAGGATCGAAAACTAGGGTTTTGTATTTTCCAAACATTTTTATTATAATCCAACATCAGTGAAATGATAAATATAAACTACACATTAAATGAAAAAAATAAGTAAAAAGGTCACCTAAGATAACACATACAAGGGAAAAATATTGGAAAATGTTTACATGAAATAGAAAATTAACACTCGTAGACTAATAGAAAGTGATAGTGAACATGATCATTAGAATGTTCACCATCACATTTCACAAATATGTAATGCATCAAAAGTCCTCTGACAAAACAAACTAGATTAAAAAATTTACTGAGGATCATTTTCATAGTTTTGAGGAATAATTTTACTACATGGTCGAAGAACCTAAGGATATATACTTTATTTAATAGAATAGATTCATTCATCAATAAAAATTTACCACAATCTAATATTTTTTTACAATGGTTGAGTATTAAATATGAATTTTTCAATCTAGTAGCACTAGGATAAACTTTTATAGAATAACATAACCATAAAAAGATTAACATTATATTCTTACTATCAATATAATTTAACCAAAACCAAAATTCTTTGGATATGGAAATAAAATTCTCTAATGAGGATAATAATTTATATGAATAATATATAATTTTAATATCCAAAATTCAAAATCTATATTAAAAGTACAATATAGACCATTCAATACATTAATATCCATAAAATTCTTCAAAAATATTATAGGCTATTATTCAAACCCATAAAATCATAAGGATCTGAATGCATAAACTTAGATGGTATTATTTTGTCACCAAATAAACTAAATTAAACTTATTGTCTAATACAAAAAAAGTAATTACCTAAATCAAATAATCTGTATGATATGATAACCTTTTCCATATAAAACATAAGTCACTAAAATCCTGATAAATAAAATATTTTACTCCAAAATAAAATTCAATTATTATACAGAAAATAAAATACCATAGTATTCGGTTTACCATGATCATATGTGTTTACCAAAATAGTGATATTCTTTCAAAAAAACATTTATCACTTAATTGACAATTCATTTTCCAATCACAAGGTAATCAATTAAATAGAACATATTTGTCCAAAATCAATATAATCTAATTCTTTCAACCGGTTTTACAAAAAAGAAAAAGTCATAGCATCTTGTGGATTTATGTAGGCCAGTGGTGGGCGATGCACCCTCATTTAACTTTTTTTTGGGTTCAATTCCCACAGGATTTCTGAACATCACGGGTTATCACCTATCCAATGGGATTATCTTTTTCTAGAACTACATAATCAATATTATATTTAAAAAATATGATAATTCCATAAAAACAACCATAACATGTTTTAACATCAATGCTTATCTTGTAAATTTCATCTTTCATTCCAACATGTAATAAAGCCTAATTACCTAAAAAATAAATGTCTTTGAAAATACTATTAATCACATAAACATTTCATAATATAAATACTAAAATGGGGTTTATACGACATTAACCATATCATAACAGTTAAAATTATTGACCCATGATGATATATATATCACTTAAGAAGACATCACAATCACTAATGTATTATATTCCATCCCATTAATACCAATTATAAGGACCTGACCATAGAAAATTACAAAAAATTTATTTAATTCAATAGTTTTACATTATTTCACATTAAGGAACTTTTAAGGTTTATATATTTAATGAAATAGTCCATAACACATACATAAAAAAATAACAATACATAGTGGACACTTCTTAATAGTATACATTTTTCCCAAAAACTAATTTTTTTAATAAATTATGATCACCTTTATGAAAACTCTATACAATATTCAACATGACATTTCCAAATCCTTATACATCGCTATTACCTATTAAAAACATTATAAAACGTGGTATGAGAAAAAAATCTTAGTAAGGAGTATAAAAACATGGAAACCATTAGTCCATCAATAAAAATTAAAACACATTAAAACATTATCATAAAGTAATTATTTCCACCATTAATAAGTAGAACATATATTCCTTTAATTACATACTTATTTCATACCTTTATGTAATCATATGATAACCATAAAACCCATACCTAGATTATAAAATAGATAATGTTACCCTAATAAATAATTATATGTTTCACTCTTATAAATGAAAAAAACATGTGGTTGAATTCCGAACTTCCAAATATTACAAATAGAATAGTCATACGACTGACTTCCATACCCAATTCATTACAGGATATATCATAACCACCAATCCTGGGTTTTTCATTTCTTTTCACACATAATTATATTATCACATAACCACCCATCAAATTACTATCTACTATTATCTAATCATAAAAAATAACACCATGCAATTTTCGGCATATCAATTATAAAATTTATTTTGACATCATAAACGAATATTTCAGGTTATAGAAATAATCATTCCAATATAAAATAATATTAATAGAATAAACCAATAAAAGGGAAGGTGGGGTTTATTTTCCTTCTAAAACCTATAATACATTTATAGGTTTCCAAATATTATATAATGCTCACGATAGAGGAGAAGTTGATATCTTTATATATGATAAAAAGAACATTACATTTCTCATTTGAAAAAATGTTCAATATAAAACATGTAAAATAATTCATTGTGAAAATTTTGATTGAAATTAAATGTATAGATAATGTTTCCTTTTAAAACCATTTATATCAATGCAATATAAATGTGTCATACTATAAAGAATATTGACTTGGAGAAAAATATTTTACAATAAAATCTTTAAACATTCAACGCGCCTCATACCACATTGAACATTTTAACCATATGACACATGAAATAAGAAATTTTAAAAAATAGTAAATAATAGGAAGATAGATGAAATATGGATATTAAATGTCAAATAGATGTATACAACCCTTATAAAAGAATTTAGGTGCATATCATCAATAAATGCCTCAATGAAAAGTGATTCTGATTAAATAACATACCATGTGGATGATTCATCCCATATGATCATTATCATCTTGAATAATAAAAATAAGTGAATTATTTACTTGAATTTGAATATTTTTTTATATTATTTTTCATTTTGTGAAACTTATTATCATTTTATAACAATTACTTAATTATTTAATCTCGCCTTCGATGTTTCTAACGATATTCGATACATGAGTCTAAAATGAATTTTTTTGATGTTAATATTCGAAGTTGTAATCTGTAAGTTAAATCTAAAATAATATTCATGACATAATAATATATTTTTATCATCAATTATTATTTTAAATCCAGACATTATATATTGATATAAAATATGAATTACTTTACAATCATAGAGACAGTAAGTCGTACGTTTGCATGAGTGACCTTATAATTTTTCATTGATCACTACAAAACGAATCTAAATTTTATTTTATATCTACATAATGATAATAAAAAATTTAATATCATATTAATATTTTAAATGAAATTATATATATCATTCATTTGATGTGTTGATGAAAAGTGAATCACATCGCACCACAGAGTTGATAGTTGACATGTACGACTGAAATATGTTACCATTTTTATGTGCATGGATATTTATAAATAATGATTTATTGTTTATTAATGTTAAATATTTCATTAAAATCATATATATATATATATATATATATTAATTCTATCTTTATAGCTGTTCTTGAAAGATTCTTATGGAAGAATTATATTAGTTTGCGAGGCAGTAGTTCACCGTGCACATGGACGGTAATCTTTTCCGATTTGATGTATCTGTAAATGGGTTTGGGTGATTATATTAACATAATAAAATCACCTTATATTAAATATAGTTTCATGATTATTGAATAATGGTTTTAGAAGATTATAAATAATTTTAAGAAGAAATAAAATATAAACACTTAATTAAAAATGACACATCTTCTTCAGATGATCTCATTTGATTAACACTTTAACACCTCTAATGAAGGGTGTTATTACCAAACTAAGGATTCTGGTATATGTGATGGGATTCTAGGAATGTATTTTGGTAGTCATTTTCTAAGGAAAATAGTTTTTATTTGTTAGGAAGATAGAATAATGTAATTCATCATATAGGATTGTGGAGGGGTACTCATTGACATCATCAAATTCTAAAATTATTATTAATTATTTTTATATTAAAAATAGATAAAAAGTGATTTATTTTGAATATAGGATGTGGTTGGACAAAAATAAATTCAACTAGCTAAAATTGTAGATGTTTTGATTATTTTTTCAATCCTTCTCTATTTGTTTTAAACCATTTAACTCTTACCATGATATCATTTAATCTATCCATTGATGGTTTACATAATTAGTACCAAATGACCAAAAACCAATAAATGAGTCATTTAGGAAATTTTACGACTTATCGCATTATTTTGGGAATAATTATGGTCATTATAAATTTTATATCATTTAATAAAATAGAATTTATTTTAAAATATAAGTAATTTCTATTTTGGTAATAATCATTACATCACTTTTTAAAAATATCATTAAAATTTTATATTCTAAAAATACATCAAATTCACCAATAAAATGCTATATTCATATATGAAATTCTTGTATGAAATTGATCATCTCAAATATTATTTATTTTAGTATTTTAATATCTTTTTTTGATATATCTTTTAATTAATCAATATTTGCATCATCATTGTATAGGAATTAAATTTAATTATTTTCTTCCTAAAAATTGAAAATAAATTATCCTGAAAAAGATAAAAATTTACATTTCAAAATACTATTTTTAGTAAAAAATATCCCATATATAAATCAATATTTAAAATATATAACTTGTTAAAAAGGTGTGAAAAAATTGAATGTTATTTTGAATATAATTTTATTAATGTCTTACTCTCATCATGTATGTTCAAAATGTAATAATCTTTCCCTAAGGATTCAATTCGTTGAAAACACCCATCCAATGAAATTATGAAAATGTTTCTAAGAATTTTATAATATTTATCATATTATTTTTACCATAAATTAAACAAATTACGTTTATCCCTATTAATAAAACACATACAACAGTTACTATTCATAATGTCAAAAAATAAGAAGGACCAATTTAAATAAATTTAACTTTATAATTCCAAATATAAAATCCATCATTCCAAAAAAATAGATAACTGGTAAAAATTAATTAGAGATTAATCATGTTGATGGAATGAGAAAACATGGTTCTAACGTAAAATATGGAAAACCTCAAAAAAAATTTGTATGTTTTTATTGTGGTTAAAATTGTGTGAATAGTTTAGTATGTTTTTTATTGAGTTAAAAATATTTATTAGTATTTATTACAAGGTGCACTGTCGCAAAAACATACATGCAGTTTTCCATGGTTTGCACGCCAAACTGCATGGCATGGTATTTGCAATTGGTAGGCACCTACCGTTGAAAATATAGGAAGGCGGTAAACACTAGTTGTGATAGGGGATCCCCCGTCACAACTGGTACATCCGACGAAGGGTATTTGGGATGTGACCTGTCGCAGATACCCGATGGATGTAAAGACCTATTTGCGATGGGATGTTGTCCCGTCGCAAGTTGTTTGTTAAGAGGTTACTTTTTGGGATGGGTCCCATCACAAATATCCTTTTAACCACCGACAGTAATTAATGCGGCCGAAGGTTATTTGTGACGGGTCCCATCACAAAAAGTAGTATTCGCGACGTGAATCCCACCCCATATAGTCCCGTCGCAACTAATATAACCTATATATACCCCCATTCATTTTCTTACATCTTCCTCAATTCCTACATTTTCTGATTCTCTAAACTCTACTTTTAGAGTGAAAAAATTATAAGAGTTATATTTTTACAATGAGGTTGTGGAGCCATCTACAATTATAAAAGAACAAGTTTATAGGTATTTGTTTTTAATTTAATTTAGTATTTATATCAATTTTTTATATTAACATTAAATATTGTGGATTAGTTGTAATTAAGTTACAATTTAATTGTTTTTTCATCAGTATTTATGTATAATAATAAAATGAAATTATTAGTATAAATTCCTAGTAATTAGTAATGATTAATAATTATTAACGATAATTCGTAATTTATATAAATATTTAGCGGTAATTAGTAATTATTACCTGTATTTTGCAGTAATGAATTTTAATTAAATGCTAATTAGTAATAATTAGGAAAAAATAGTAATAAATATTTACAATTTGTAATAAATAGTAATAATTCGTAATAAATACTACTAATTAACAATAAATACTAATAACTAGTTATAAATTCTAATAATTATTTATAAATACTAATAATTAGTAATAAATAATAATAATTAGTAATAAATAGTAATAATTATTAATAAATACAAATAAACAGTAATAAAAACTAATAAATAATAATAAATAATAATAAATAGTAATAAATAATAATAATTAGTAATAAATAGTATTAAATAGTAATAATTAGTAATAATTAGTAAAAAATAGTAATAGTTATTATGAAATGGTAATAATTATTAATAATTAGTAATAATTAGTAATAAATACTAATAATTAGTCATAATTTGAAATAATTAGTTATAAATACTAATAATTAGTGATAAACACTAATAATTAGTAATAATTAATAATAAATATAAATAAATACTAATAATTAGTAATAATTTTCAATAAATACTAACAATTTGTCATAAATAATAATAAGTAGTAATAATTAGTAATAAATAGTAATATTTAGTAATAAATATTAATAAATAGTAATAATTAGTAATAATTAGTTGTAATTAGTAGTAGTTAGTAATAATTATTAATAATTAGCAATAATTAGTAATAAATACTAATAAATATTAATAAAAAAGTATAAATAGTAATAAATAATAATAAATAGTAATAAATAGTAATAATTTGTTATAAATATTAATAATTAGTAATAAATACTGTTAAATTTTAATAGAACGTAATAAATACTAATTAAGAGTATTAAATACAAATAATTAAAAATAAATACAAATAATTAGTAGTAAATACTAATAATTAATAATATATACTAATAAATATTAATAAATACCAATAGTTAGAAAAAATAGTAATAAATACTACTAATTAGAAATAATTAGTAATAAGGACTAATAATTAGTAAAAATTATGAATAATTAGTAATAAATATGAATAATTAGTTATAATTAATAATAAATAGTAACAATTAGCCATAAATAGTCATAAATATTAACAAATAGTCATAAATAGTCATAAATAATTACAAATAGCCATAAATAGTCATAAATAGTAACAAATAGTCATAAATAGTAATAAAGATGAATAAATAGGAATAAATAGTAATGAGTAGAAATAATTAACAATAATTAGCAATAATTAGGAATAATTTGGAATAATTTGGAATAATTAAGAATAATTAGTTATAATAAGTAATAATTAGTTATAATTAGCAATAATTAGCAATAATTGGGCATAATTAACAATAATTTAGAATAATTAGAAATAATTAGCAATAATTAGAAACAATTACAAATAATTAAGAATAATTACAAATAATTGGGAATAATTAGAAAAAATTAGGAATAATTATCAATAATTACAATAATTACAATAATTAGAAATAATTAGTTGTATTTAGGAATAATTAAAATTAATTAAGAAAAATTAGGAATAATTATAAATAATTAGCAATAATTAGTAATAATTAGAAATTACTAGCAATAATTAACAATTATTAGCAACAAATTGCAATAATTCAAGATAATTAGCCATAATTAGCTATAATTAGCGATTATTAGAAATAAATAAAAAAGATTAGAAATAATTAGGAATAATAGGAAATAATTTGAAATAATTAGAAATAATATGGATTAATTAGGATAAATTAGTATTAAATTCGATTAATTAGGATTAATTAGTAATAATTAGAAATAATTAAAAATAAATAGGAATAATTATGATTAATTATGATTAATTAGAAGTAATTATCAATAATTAGCAATAATTAGTAATAATTAGGAATAATTTGTAATAATTAAAAATAATTAAGAATAATTAAGAATAATATGGGATAATAAAGAATAATTTGAAATAATTAAGAATAATTAAGAATAATTAAGACTAATTAGGAATAATTAGGGTTGATTAGAATTAATTATGAATAATTAGGAATAATAAGAAAAAATTAATAATAATTAGGATTAATTAAGAATAAATAGGAATAATAGGAATAATGAGGAATAATTAAGTATAATTAGGATTAATTAAGAATAAATAAAAATAATTTTGAATAATTAGGAATTATTAAGAGAAAATAAATCATAATAAATTGAAATAACTTCCCTCAATTTCCAATAGATCTGTGGACGTCCTTTTGCTCGATGTCTCTTCTTCTTTCGACTCTCACTGACTCAAAAAAATTATGAAAAGTATGCCTCTATGTATGCATATTCAATATTGTATGCACGAGTATGAATATGTATTCGTAGGACCACATTTTTTCCTACTGTTTTCAGGTAGTGACTGTTTCAAGAAGATGATTCATCAATGAAAGGGGGGATCATTTGTATGATGACACATTTACTTTCATCTTTATCACAATGAAATCACAACGAAAATCTACTCAGAGTTATGATTATACATTCTTATATACACATGAATGGATATGCACACCTCCGAGCATATTCTTCCTTATGATTTCAATGTGAGAATGTTACAAGTAAATGAGTCATCTAACAGAAGGGAAGCTATCAATCCACTAGAAATTGTGTCACCCGTAATTAATAGTAATTATTAAGAACTATTTTTAATTATAGATATTCTTTTTGGATAGTGTTTTTAAAATTTCATATTACTCAAAAACAGTAATGATTTTATATTTTATTGAAATATATGGAACAAGGAAGTCAATAATAGTAATTATTAGATTATCGTGCTTGGATAAATCAGTGTATAAATCGAAACTGTTCAGGTTTAAATCTTGTATATATTGAGGGTGTTGATGATTTCTTTTCATTTCCATAATCAAAACAAAAATTTGTTTTAGAAGTCACTATTATGTGTCGTAGAAAAAAATGTTCTCTGAAAATATTTAACACATTTGACATGGTTTGGGGAGACCTCTTGCGTTATGGTTTTCAACTTGATTATGTTTTTTGGTATCTACAAAGTGAATACACTTCTAGAGAAGATTATAATAACTTGTTTCTAGGTCCATCCTGATTTGAAAATTTAGTACATGATGTTACAGGTCAATCTATTAAACAAACTAAATCTCAGGATGATATTGATTTAACTCCTGAGTTGGAAGTATCTGAATTTTATGATTTATTGAGGTCTGCTGAGGATGCATTATATCCTTATAGCAACATAAGAAAATTATTAGTGGTTGAAAATGTAGGGTTGTTAAATCAGATAATGAAATATCAAACCACTATTTTTATTAGATATTTTCTTTGGTTAAAAAAATATTTCCTAAAGTAAATTTGGTGCCTAAAAATTACATTCAGAGCAATAGGTTGGTTCATAAACTTAGCCTTAGTTATTGGAAGATTAATACATGTGAAAATGATTGCATCTTATATTTTGGTGAATATGAGTAATTGGATAGTTGTCCCACATGTGGGAAAATATAGGTATAAAGAAGCTCAACATGGGAATTTTGGATCGATTCATTTAAACAGCTTGAGATATTTCCCCCTTACACCGAGGTTGTAGTGTTTATTTATGTCTCAGAACACAGCATCAATGATTTCATGGAACAAATCCAAGATTTGAACTGGAAAAAAATTGAATCATCTATCTGATTGTGATTCATGGAATCATTTTGACCGATTTCATGAGTCATTTGCGTTAGATGCCTGTAACATTATATTGGGTCTTTCTAATAATAGTTTCTATCCGTTTAGTACTTATAGTAGTCATTATTCATGTTGGACTCTCTTTACAACTCCGTACAATTTAACTTCATTGATGTGGATTAAGGAGCCTTATATAATTTTGACCTTATTAATCACAGGACATCAAAAAAAGTATATTGATGTTTATTTGAATCCATTGATTGATGAGTTATATTCATTGTAGAGTAATGTTGTTAGTACATATGCTGTTGTTGTGAAAAGAAATTTCATGTTATAAGCAGCATTGATGTGGATGATTACTAACTGTCCAACATATGGCATGTTATATTGCTGGAGAAAACATGGCCCGAAGTCATGTCCTTATTTTATAAAAGACAACAACGTCTTTATGTTACGAAATGGAAGGAAAACATTTTATTTTGACTTCCATTTAAGTTTTTATCCAACCGATCACCCTTTCAGAGGTACAAATCTCATTTCATAAAATTCCCAATAGAATGGGATGAACCTCAAAAAATGTTCTCTGCTACAAAGTTAGAATAAGTTTTATTTTCATTACCTGCCATCACATTTGGGCCAACATATACAAATAGAAAAAATCCTAGTTTTGAGAAAGAACATAATTTGATAAAATAGAGAATTTTTTGGGATCTTCCATAATGGTCTGATTTGTTTTTCCGGCCCATGTTGGATTTCACGCATATTGAGAAGAACTATGTTGATAATTTATTTCATACAGTTTTGGATAAACCATGTAAGACCAAAGATATTCTGAAGGAACAATTAGATCTTGCACAAATTTATAGGCGACCAAGACATGTACTCTTTCCAAATATCAGATCACATAGGATAATGAATTCATAAAAAGCTTATACATATTCCAAGGATAGTCACTTATTATTTTGTCAATGGATTGTTGATTTGAGACATCCAAGTTATTATGGATCCAATTTTGTCAGATATGTTTAGAATGGTCATATTATCGGATTAAAAAGTAATGCTTGTCATGTTATTATAGAATGAAATATGCTGATTCGATTCAATGGATTGTTGAATTCTATGATTTGGGATTTGATAACTGACATATCATTTTTTTGAGACATTTGTGTTGAGACAATAGACAATGATGTGCAATGAAATGTGTAATAAGACGTTGTTGTAATTATATGTAGACATGAGAAATTATTCTGGATGAAATTCTTTTACTCAATAAAACACCTGATATTACATTTTCCACAATAAGCTAAATGTGGAAGTCCTGTACAATTTGATGGATTCACCCATTCAAGATATCCATGCATAAATTGAAGAAAGTGGTATGTAACAATGCATCAATTGAAGGCTCAATTTCTGAAGCTTATTTGAAAGAGGAAATTTTATTTTTCTGCTCTCATTATTTTGAATTTTAATATACATCGATAAATAACCACATGGGATGGAATGAGGTGAATTTTGATGATGAAATGGACAATAAAATATCATTTTTTAATCATACAGAGCTTGGATTTAGTGGAGGTTAGATATAATGTCTTTCAAATGATTAACTTCACAGTGCTCATACGTATGTTCTTCTCAACTATGATGAAATGACATCATTTTTAATATGACAGCTTCTATAAATAATTATATAATTTATGTTACAGTAAGTAAATGAATTTTTTTGTTGGTTATAGGATAATCATATTAGAAAACAGCTTCTAGAGATTACAACCGCAACACTTGATGAACACTGACAATAAAGTTTTTCTCCCTGGCTTCCAAAACTTGTCACATAAATTATAAATGGTTTAACATATCAATTCAGTTTATTATTAATTATATTGATAATTGTTTAAAAAATTAGGTTTCTCGACATGCATATAAAATAGATATAGAACAATGTATATTGACTAACCGTCTATCCAAAATGGTGAAATATTATAATTCATATGTGGTGAATGGTTTTCGGTTTCAAACATGTGCATATGGGGAAAATAATGAAAAATTGAATTTTCTTGAGGTGATCGCATCATAGAGAAACTGAAGTATACTTTTACGTCATGCAGGGTGAAATTATTGGATACAGTTATTTAGGGAAAAATTACATAATGATTTTTAAATGTCAGTAGTTGGATACTGGGAGAGGCTTGTGTGTTCATCTGATTCATGGAAGCATTGATATTAAATATTAATGGATTTTTGAAATAAATAATCCAGTTTTACTAGCTCAATAGTCACATCAAATATATTATGCAATATACAATTATTTAAAGGTACCTGAGTGATTGGTGAGGCATAATAAAAATGAAATCTCTAGAAAATCAACTTACACAAATTAAATATGGTTTTGCTGAAGTAAATGGAATTAAAGTATTCAAGAGACTAATCAGAATCCTTTTTTAACAAAAAGACATGAATATCAATGATGAAACCCCACAATTAAAGGTAAATTGTTACAATGATATTAATGATGTTACAAATTAATTTTAAATGGCAAGAGATGATGAAACTAAAACTCATATGGATATTTCTAATGCCGATGATAAATATAAATTCATTGACATAGTCATATTAAAAGATGATGATGAAGGTTAACAATGACATGGTTAAATTATGGTCATAATAATAACTAACATATATCAATATGTTATTTTTGTTTTCAACTATCTACTAACAATAATAATTTTGTGATTTCGATGGACCATGATCTATTTCGTGAGTTGTAGGAGGCTGAGCTACCTTTGGATGAGGAGGATTTGGGATCATATGACCCTCAGCCTACTAGATTTTAAAGTGTTACGTAGAGGGGGCATAGTCTTGCGTGACTTATTATTCCTAACCCTATCCCCGAGTGACATCCACATCATGGCTTCGACCAACGCTCTTGGAGGTATGGTTACCTGTTTATTTAGGTTAGATTTCATTAATTTAATTATATAATAATTGTTGGATAATTTATTCTTTTATCATAGTTTTGAAAATGTAGATGTTGGATAGGGAGTGCTATATTGCACAATTATTTTTCTCAGCCTTGGATCATAGGGGAACGGATTATCGTTGATGAGTAGACCGAAATTTTCAACCATTGGCTGCTACGTAAATAAATAATATTTATTTTGAAATTTATTTCATTAATAACATTATATTATAAATATTTTATAGGTTTTATGGTATCCCATCAGGGATATAATTCATGAAGCTATCCACGAGGCATGGGAGTTAACTATACATGAGCATTTCTGTCATTTTTTGGACAATTTGAGAGGCACGACCATTATGAAACAATGGTTGACAATATTTGATGAGATATATTGAGACCATCAACCAGATTATAATTCTGCTCACATTTGGGATGGATTATGTTCACACATGTTGAGTGGTGGATTTTATAGGAGATCTTCGTTAGGCCGGCAGAACTAGGGGGGATGAGGTGACCAATCGAGCTGGTAGTTGTACATTCAGTGCACATAATGATCATAAGGTAAGTATCTTTTTAAAATATTTCATATAACATTAATTTAAACAGTTTATTATATTTTCATATAGGTTGTCATGAATCATGATATTATGGAGTATGAACTTTATCAGAGGATGTACAATGAAATAACCACTATATAGATTAGATGTGATCGCCAATGTCATATTTTATTAATAAATTTATTCAATTTCAAAATTAACTACATATAATATTTTCACTATTTTTATTTCAAATTTGAACTAAAGGAGTTATATGAGTCTGTGAAAATTTAGACATGGGATGAGAGTCAGGCGAAGACGGCTGATCATACTAGTTCCCACCATTTTGATGAGGCAACATGGATGAAGGTGACCTAGTATGCCATCAAGAAGGGAAGAGTAGTTGGTATTGACTTTCAATTCACTCATGGGACTTATTGTAGTACTGTTGTGATGTTGGCGTCAGGTTCATGAGGTGATAATGGAAAGGCATAATTTTCTGTCTCACAGTATCAGTAGCAGTTGCGAGTTCAGACTGAAGTTATTGAGTGTTTGTAGAAGAAGTGGGAAGAGATGCCTCAGCAGCAGCAGGTGGAGGAAGAGATGCGTCAGTAGTAGCAAAAAAAGAAACTATATGAGGAGAATATGTGTCGATGACAGAAACAGAAGCAGCAGCATGAGGAGAGATGTGTCGATGGCAGCAACAACAACAACATGAGAAGATTGAGTACATGTGTTGTATAGCTCGTAGTTTAAGGATGAAGTTTTCTCCACCTTCTTCTCCAGCTCCTCCAACTCCTCCATATTATTATCTCCAGAGCTATTTTTTAAAAAACATTTTAATTTAAAAAATTTATAATATAAAATATTTAGGGGTTTTTCTTTTATATTGGTGAGAATATTTCATAATATAATTTTTTTACTTTAAAAATCTTAATATTTTATTATTTATTAGAAACATAATTTTTTTAATTTTTGAATATTTTAATAATAATAATAATAATAATTTATGATTTTTTTATTGTTTTTTTCAAATACTGAGATTTTTTAGATTTTATAGATTTTTATTATTTTAATTTTATTAATATTATTATTTCATTAATAAGAATTTTAATAATTTTTTTTTATTTTAATCTATATTTTTTACAGGGCCTTTTGTAATGGAACCAAATTGCAAAGAGATTATATATATATTTTTAAAAAATTATTTGCAATAGTAAAAGAGGTAGTGGAAAAAGGTTTATTTATATGTAATATTTATAAACAAAGAACTATTTGCGATGGGACAATGAGTCTGTCTCCAGTACTATTTGGGACATGCCCATTTCAACATGTTTATATATATATATAATGTATTTAATTAGAGATCTATTTGTGATGGGAGGACTTCTCTTTGAAAATAGTATTTTTTTGTGATGGGTCCATCGCATAAAATACTAGTTTTGACACTGTTTTCTGCCACAATCTTTTTGTTATGGGACTCCAGCCTAAAATATTTTTTGCGACGGGATCCCGTAGAAAATAGCCTATTGTAAATAACTAAAATTCAAGTAGTTTGATCATACAATAAAAAGTATAAAAAATTCAAGATATTACAGATTTTTTACCTATAAATTCACATCTTATAAATGTTACAAATGGAATATTTCATGACTAAATATGTATCTTGTATATAAAAATAAATTTTACGTATAGTATCAGAATTTTCATTGAGAACATTAAAAAAATCCATGTCAAAAAGAAATATTCCATCATGCTAACTCATTGATTTTATTTTTTTAGATTATGGAACACCTCGTGATAATCATAATGATATGGATTATACCAACGAACTAAGAAATACTAGATATTATTATCTTGGTGGGAGAATTGTTCTAAAGTAGATTCATTATGAAAATATAAAATTGATTTTTTTTATATTATATCCATCACCTCTATTTTATGGGTATTTAATACTAGGTGTGTGCTAGAAACGTTTTGTGAAATAACCATTCATGCAAAGATAAATACAAATTATCCAAGGGTTATGATAGTCTTCCTATAATGATTGAAGAAAAGGTTTCTATAGTTTATTATGGTCCACTTCACATTTTGATCTACTGGATTACTCTTAAAATTGAAAAGTAATATTATAATGTTCATGCCAAAAATTGACCTTTTATTTTGTTTTTATATTTTTCATAAGTAAGGATTATCAATCAATATAAATAAAAGAAATTTTATTCTTAGGTATGTGTTATGTCAAAAATACTCAATAATTATTCATGAATTTGATGCTCATAAATACCATTATATGTTTACAGATAAAATTTTCTTGAGTGAGTTTTTAGGAATTCATATCAGTGTTAATGGAATTTAACCTTATGCGAATTGCTAAAAACTGTTTTAAACCCTACATTCATAAAATAGTGTATGGTTCATCACCACTACAATAGGTTGTAAAGTGAACACATATGTATGGTATCAACCATAAATTACACTAAATAGTTTTCATTTAAATGGGCATCCACACATTTTGAGAATTGGAAAACACATGGATCATCAACCACACGTTTGAAGTTAGTATTACTATTCATTTACCATACGTTCCAGAATTTGAACGTATAGTTAATAAATGATATGTTGAAAAAATTATGGAAAAAGGAGAATGTATGGATTATCATCCATAAAATACTTTTGTTCCTTACATTAAGTAAAGATAGACAAATGGATAAAGAACAATAAGTTCATTAGAACCCTACACTACCTGAACATACCCAATACTCTACAGTTCAACCCAACATTGTTTTTACAAAAACAATGGGATTAAGACATATTTAAATATGAGATTGTTGTAATGATCAACATAAAATTGTTTAACATTTCATTAATAATAATGATTCTTTCAATGATCTGTATTCATCAGATAAAATAACAAATGTTACTAAGGGATGTTATAACTCCTGTGGTCAATTAGAATTTGATTTTTCACAAAAAATCATGATATTATTTTGAATCTAAAATAAAAATGAAATATATATGTTCTATATATTCCTTTAGATTATATACTCAATAATATATATTTCATATGTTATTCACATATGAGACTGCATTATGGAAATTATATTTTATAGTGATACTCTAACGAAAAATAAAATCTATTTTATTTGAAAAGGAGGAAATAATTTGAATGTAATATATATTTAAACCCCATGTTAAATCATGTTGTTTATTTACTACCTTATCGATGATAATTTATCATCATGGATCACTTCAGACAATGTCATTATTGATGTTGTTAAACTATTAAGGATAAGATCCATGAATCTTCAGTTTCTTGCTGATGTAACTGTGAAGATCAACATGATCCTTTGAAATCATTAATTTTGTTCTTTTAGTGATTTAACTACCCATACATAGTATTAGTGGAGTATTAGATTCTCGATCTAAGCAATGGATATCTCGTTCTCTATTATAAAAAAAGATGGATTTATTATTATTATTATTTTAATTGTGTAAACTTCCAAGATGTATTTGTGAATTCATTGTCTTGTGATAAGAGTACCATTCTAGTGAAATTTACCAAGTGTGTAGAGAGAGTGATTTGGTGGAGTGGATTGGGGTATTTTAGTTAACTGAACCACTATAAAAAGTTGATTTATTTATTTTTTATATGTTTCATATTCATTTAATAATATTAAATAGTGGATATCCCTATTAAACACAATGGGGTTAAAAAACCGAAATTTTAGAAAATATTTTAAGACATTATTCACCCCCTCTTTTGTTACATCATTTATTTCTACCTAAAAATTGTTATAAATGGATTTATTTTCCATTAATTTATTAAAATATAAATGTAAATGGCCTATACAATGATGGAAATGGATGATCATATATAAGGAATTTCAATGGTATGTGCTCCATAAATTAATGGTGAAATTTATTATTGTTGGAAATCCTGAATGATTAAATATCTATAGATTCCTAGATTTTAAGTATAATCAAAGATCATTTCTCCATATAAAATTCTGTAGAAACCAGAAACAAGGGATTCTACAACATAACATGAATATGATATCAATTCTAAATATATGAATTCAATTATCTTAGGTGTTAGACGATCCATGTTTAATCATGTATCACAATGTTCTACTACCTATGGGATGTGGAAAACCATCATAGTTTCACAAGGAAATAGATTATAATATAATAATGATAAAGTATAAAATATCCAATCTAATGTTCGAAACATTTAGAATGTTTGACGTTGAATGAATCACGCATTTGTATAGAATTCTTACAGAAATTTTCAATAATATTACTGCCCTAGGAGAATCCATCAAAAAATCTGATCAAGTTGGGAATGTGGTCATAGTAACTCCTTTAAAATGGAATAGAATTACTATTGCAAACTTTCAATCATCACCTATCAAATATATGACAATGAATGAACGAATTGGAACACTAATTATTAATGAAGATGGAATGAGAGACAAATATGTATATAATAAAATTATAATGAATAATGAAAAAACATCTCTCAAATTGATATTTAGGAATCATAGTAAAAAAATCCAGATTTAAAATTTTAGATGAATTCAGATTCCTCCGATTCTCAAATGGAACTGTCATAGTTAGAAAGAAATTTCCACAAATTTTACAATATGAAAAGTGGATTTATAAAATCCTTTAGGATGGGTTACCAATACCCAAGTGAAGTTTGAGTCTGTGAATGCATGAAATTGGGTCATATCAGACCTAGTTGTCCTCAATTGAATGGTGAAACAAAATTAATATAAAATAGAAAACATAACAATGAATGTTATGAAGAAAAAAAGAAAAAGTTCAATGAAATATAATGATATTTATTTGAAGACTTCATCAGCCCTTCAATGTCTTATTCAGAGAAGTTGAAATGAAATCTAAAATCTAATTTGTGATTTATGGCAGAAGAAGAGAAGGTTAAAAGTTCTTGACTCTGATGATTTTGAGAATAGTAGTTACTAAAATAATAATATAGTTACCAAATGTTTTACGGAAGATGGAAAATAGTATTCATTATCAAATGAATAAAATTACCCAAACCATAGAATTATTTTTTAGGTGAATGTGATTCCATGAAAGATATAATTTGGAGATACTTGAAAAATCAAATTCACTTGCATCACAGAGTATCATTCCTGAAAATGAAATTAATGGAATATAGGATGAAGTATGAAATTATAAGAGTGAATATCTTGTTTTTACTAAAGGATAAAATATCTTAAATGAAATTATTATAAATAATGTCACTAAAAGTGAGAAATTTAAAATAGGAATAATTGCGATAAATCAAAATTATATAAAATTATTTTTTCCCTAACTCCAAAAATGATACGTTTTATTTTTGTATTGTAGAAGGTCATGTCACTAATAAATGTTTTTTTGGAAAATACTCAAATTATCCACCTTAAAAAATATTTTCTTCAATACATTTTTATTTAAATCTAGTGATATGAATTATTAAAAAGTAAAACTAATATTGATTCCTATATCATTTCATGCTTACACTGCAGGATATAAAAATATATTTATTACAAAAAAAAACCATTCTTTCTTAATTTTTTAGGAAAAAGGTCAGAAAAAATGAATATACATATTATATATGAAAATTATATATTCAAGAAATATGAGTTGAGACTGGAAAAAAAATTCATACACTGACTCGAATAGATGGAGGACTAGTCACTTTTGGTGACAATGTGAAAGGAAAAATTGTTGGAGTTGGAACTGTTGGAGATCCAACGACTATCTCAATCAAATAAGTATTATGTGATCAACGGTTAATGTACAATATGATATGAATATTTGAATTATTTTATGATGGATATGTCTTAATTTTTATTAAAATTTCTTTTACGTGTTTAATGATATGTTTTTTAAATTTAGAACACCTATAACTGATAATGTTAATACATTGAACTCAAATTTCTTGTGTAAAAAAATTGAATATCAAAATGATGATAAAAATGAATTATATATTGGGGAAAGAAGGATTAGAAATTCTAATATATATTATTTACAAAAAAGACATATGAAAAAATTAGTTATTTCCTTGTTTTATGTTTGATATTGATAAATTATGTGATGCATGTCAAATTGGAAAGCAAAAAAATCATCATTCAAATATATTAAAAAAATAAGTACATATAAACATTTAGAACTTATTTATTATATTATCATATACTATAAAGATTAGCATGCTTTTATAGTAAGTTAAGTTTCTAATATATTGTAGATAATTATTTTATATTTACATTGGTTTATTTTCTAAAAATCAAAAGTGATGTACCAACTGTTTTTTAATGTTTTTATAAAATAGTTCAAAATGAAAAAGGTTTTAAAATAATTTCATTGAAAAGTGATAATGGTGGAGATTTTTAGAATCAATATTTCAATTATTTTTTCTCAAATATATATATTAAATAAATACTCTCCACCAAGAACACCACAAAAAAAATTAATTGTGGATAGGAGATATATATTTATTCATGTAATTAAAAAGTCTATATTGAATAAATATAGTATTCCTACATATTTTTTTGGAAGATTATATATGCACAACTCGCAATATCATGAATAGTGTTTTATAATAGACTATTTTAAAAATAAAATCCTATGATATTTGAAATAATATAAAACATAATGTAATGTACTTTAATGATTTTGGATATAAGTATTATATATTCAAAAATAAGGAAACCATTGGTATTATTGATCCAAAATCTTATGAAGGTGTTTTTTAGAAATTTATCTACATCTATAGCATATAGAGTGTTTAATAAAATGTCTTGTACTACTGTAGAATCAGTTTATGTGATTTTTGACGAAACTGATCCCCTTATTAAAGAGAAATATCAAGCAGATGAACACACTGAATCTTTAAAAAACATGATACACAAAACCCCTAAAAATGATCTTGAAAAATATATAAATGAAAATTTGTCATGTTCTGGAGAACATGATACTAATGATCATGAATTTTTCTTGCCTATATATTCGATAAATATAATTAACAATCCAATAGAAAATATAAAAGGATACACATCCATAAGAATTAGAAGTAAAATAAATATAGTAAACCTAACTAAATTTTCAACCACTCTATCTCAATTAGAACCTATTTCTATAGAGGAAGACATAGAATATTAGTATTGGCTGTTAGAAATGTAAGAAGAACTGAACAAGTTCAAAAGGAATGAATTTCAGTACCTATTGAAAATACCGTCAAATTATATAGTGATAAGAAATAATTGGTTCTTTAGAAATAAATTAGAAGATTAAATGATCATAACTGGAAGTAATGATATACTAGTTAGTGAAGGATATAATCAGAATTAATGTTTATATTATGATGATACCTTTTCCACAATATCTAGAATAGAATCCATAAGAATCCTCTTAGATTCTACATATTATATAAAATTTAAATTATATAACATGGTTGTAGAGTGTCTCTTTTTAAATAGTTATATAATGGAGGATGTTTATGATAAACAACCAATTATTTTTGGAAATCATAAAAAAATTATATTTTTAAACATTTTAATGCTCATTATGGCCTTAAACAGGAACCTAATGCTTAGAGTAAAAATAAGTTCTTTTATTTTGAGAAATGGATTTACTGTAGGAATGGAAGATCCATAAATTTTTTTTGAAACATGTACGTTCATATATTTTATTAGTTTAAATTTACATTGATAATGTTATTTCTAGTTCAAATAATAATAAAAAATTGTAATAATTTTTCAAATTTAAGGAAAAAAGACTTTGAAATGAATATGATGGGAGAAATAATTTTCTTCATACAATTTTAATTATATCAAAAATATTATGAAAATTTTTATATACATGCTAATGTTTTATTGATTTATTGAAAAAATTTGAACATGAGAACAACAAGACTTATAGAAAGCTTATGTGTACTAATATAAAACATGATTTATATGAAGTTGTAAAACTAGTTGAAAACAATTATATAAATATATGATTGGATGTTTGTTTTATTTTACTACTAGCTGAATATAAATTAATTTTTCAATGTTTATTTGAGGTAGATTTCACTCAAATCAAAAAGAGTACCATATTTCAACTATTAAATTATTTTTTGGTTGTTTAAAAGTATATTATTGAATAAATTAATTACAACAAAAATATGATGTTAATTTAATTTCATGTCCATATAATTAATTTTTAGGTTTTATATTAGATTGAAGAAGAACATCAAGAACCTATTACTTTTTTATAAAATAATTAGTTTCATGGTCTCGTATGAAACAACACATAGTTTTCCTATTAAATGGTAAGGAAGAATATATGTCTACTAGAAGTTTCTATGCACATGTATTGGGATGAAAAACACCATACTATATTTTAAAATATATTTTAATAGTATAACTATTTTATATGATAATACTAGTGCTATAATTATTCCAAATAATCTTATTAGTCATTCTAGGACTATATACACTTATATAATTAATCATTTTATAAGATTCCATATCCTGAAAAAAGATATATCTTGAGAATATGTTAATAACACAATTTAATTAGTTAATATTTTCCCAAACCACTTCCTAGTGCATGTATTGATTTTATTAAGGAGGAGTTAGTAATATTTAATTTTAAATAAATATTTATTAGTTTATTTCCAGTCTCTCTATTTTTATTTTAGAAAATTTTACATAATATGTTAAAATTAAATGAATTATTTTATTTTCAATATATGTCAATTTTTATGAATTGAATTTCATTTTCATTTTATATTTATCTTTTAGGAGTTAAAAAATAATGTGTATATTCTCAATCATCATGTGAAAACCATTTTCCTTAACCCACTCACTTTCTCCTCTCCTATATGTCCTTTTGTTTTACTAGGCCTCTTTCGATTCCCGTTTTTTGAAACCGTAAACCTTCATTCCCATAAATCTCAAAAACCTCAGAGATGGAAACCTCTCTATGATCTAATGACGCGATCATGAACACCTCTATTTACACATCAGTGAATGATCATAATGTTCACTTAGGAAAGGTAATCAATTTCAATTATTTAGATTATAAAAATCATTCACTAAAGGAAGCTATAAGATTTCATGGTATGGATTATACATTTTTAGAAGATAAAATGAATGCACTATATAACATTGATCTAATGAAATTTTCTTGAAATGATTAAATAAGACATTGATTCAATGAAGATATTATGGTAACTAATATTAATGATAATGGATTTTCACATTATTCTATTGAAATGGATAAGTTGTTATGTTTAGCCCATGAATGGGAGTTTAATTTTTATTAAAGGAATAAAGGTAGTGGACAATATTTGGAAAAGGAAAACATGTTTTCATTTTTTACAAGAAAAATCAAGAATGTAATGATAAAAGTGAATACACTTGATCACCATGGTATGATGAAAATCAGTCAATATCTAATTTTACAAGGGATATTGAGATATATAAAGTTATTTATCCTGACATGTATGTCATTATTTTTTACTTAACCACGTAATGATTCTTTTCATCCAGTTTATGATAAGATATATAAACTATTTTTTCCAAAATGATTTCATGATGGGATATTATCACTATGAAAATATTTTTACATTTTTTATGAAAAAAAATAAAAAATGTCAAAATATTTTTTTGCAAAAACCTATCATCATAGTAACATTTTAATGATCAGATTGTTAAGACCTTAGGATTTCTTTAGAGTAGTTCTGGAAAATTTCTATTGCCTGTGGGTGTAGATGAAAATAAATGTGTTATGAAAATAGCTCAGGGGGAGAAAATAATGATTCCTTCATTTGTTACTATCAAAAAAATATCAAATTAATATGATGAATCACTACCAAAAGTAATTTTTTTTGAATAATGATTACAATTGACCATTCAGAGACTGCTGATAAAGCACCATGAGTAGTTGTGCTTGAGGATCCTATGGTTGAGAAAGTTGAGAAAGAGGCTCTCAATCAAAAACATATCTGATAATATTTTCATGTTCCTCAATATCAATATCTTCTGGTTCATGATTATGATGTTACTGGAGGATCTTCCTTATGAATGAAATCCTTTGGTAATGAATAGCCTTGTTTGGACATGGTAGAAGTTCATAATACGGAACATATCTCTGATCTTATAACTCAATATCCTAAATCATATGATTATCATACTGAATCATTAGTTATAAATTCAAATATGATGGAGGCTCATTACATGTTTCTTAGACAACAAACGGAAGCTGGGAAAAAGGAGTTTGAATATTTTAAAAGTTCATAAGTGCCAACAACATAGTTTGAGGCTCAGAAGCTCCATGTATGTAAATTCAGAGAAAATATTATTTGTATTGGAAACCTTATAGAGATCATCAAAATAATTTATAGAGAGATAAATTTATTTAATATTGAATATGGGATGATGTAAAATTTTTATGAGTTTAAGCTGATGATAGGGATAGAAATAAAATATCATAGGGAATGAAATCCAGCATCAACCTCCTCTCAACAGACGTTTCTTGACCTAGAAAAATATTTTAATCTATTACATCAGTGATGGGTGATATAAATGATATAGTACACACACTTTAGTGTGACGATTCCCTTTTAAGTGTTCTATTTGAAAATAAAATGCATCTGGTTGGTGAACATAATTATAATGAATCGTGGTAGGGTTTAGTGCTTAATATAGTCAAAGAAATGTTGACTTCATTAATTCATTCAAAGGATGTTATGGCTGAGTTTATAAAGTTAACATTGGTTTACAATCTAATTTTTGGCAATGATATTAATAATATTCTTCAACAGTGGTCATATGTAATAAAAAATAATTTCTAAAAAATGATATTGAAGATCATTGATATTAATGTTGATTTATAATCCATTTATCTTCCTTATATACCCTCTCCCCAAGCCAATTCTGAACCTCAACATTTATTTTGAATAACCACTGATGATTGGGGATTTTACTATATTTGTTAAAAACATTAAATTTATTTGGAAATTTTATATTATTTTTGATATTTAGATTTATATTACATCAGTTCAATACATAACTACCGATCCTAAATTTATTTATATTATTAGTTTTTTTTAAATATTCATTCATCGTTCAATGATACATTAACTATGGTTTAAGTCAATTATTCATTCAAACCACCTCTTTGATATCACAAAAGGGGGATATTATTTCTAAGGAAGTATATTTATAGAGAATATCTATGAAGTCTTTTAGTGGCATGGGGGAATATTTAATAACCCAAATAATTCATTTGAATATATTTTTTCCTTTTTCTATTATTTCATATGACTATCAAATTTACACGTTGACGCACGCCTGTCGTAGGGCGTGGAAAAAGAAATTTAATTTTTTCTAGTGCAGCATAGAGGCTCACAAGGGTCGTCTCACTTGAGGAGCTTTCTCAATAGTTTACTTACTTAATATAATTTAACTAAACTACTTATTTTTGGAGTTTTTATATTATCTAGTAATGGAAAACAATTAAATTAAAATAAATGATAAAACTTACATGCAAGGACAAAATGCAATTAATTGAGAAAGAACTTGGCCTTTATGGATGGTTTGTGGGTTTCATCATTCTCCTTATTGGTATTTATATTATGTTTGATAATTCAATTATGATATCTCATTCATGAATTACTATTATTTTATTTCATTATGTGAAATCTTGAATGCATTTTGCAATCTTAACTTCACCTCCTCCTATAATCAAGGTTGATGTCACACCTCAATCGAGAGTGTGTCATATTCCAAGACCTGGCTCCATCATATGCCATTTCAACCACTGAATGGCTCAACTCCATCGTATGCAGAGCATGTATCCAGTAGAAGGGAGGGAAAATATTTAATAAAAGAATAGAAATGAGTTCGAGATCAGTGTTGTGGTGGAAAATCGCCACACCTGTGCACATCAGTCTTACTCATCACAAACCTTATAAAACATAGGAATTTAAGAACAAAATAATTAAAATTTCCACATACCTCCCTCGAGCCAAGTCTCAGGTTAACCCTTTATATTTGAGGGTAATATTTCATAGTGGAGAATATGAGAATAATAAAATATGAAAAGGAGAAAAGATGAAGAAGAAAACAAGGAGGATGGGTGGACACAAAAATAAAAACAATTCTTGAAATTTAATAGATATCTAAATTAAAAATGAAAACTAAAACTAAAATAATGAAAATAAATGAAATGGGGGAGATTTTTGGCTAGCCTCCCTCAGTGGAGATCTCCTCTTTGGTGCCTTGGAGGAATGGATGGAGAATCAGATACTTTGAGGAGGAGGTGATGGCCTCCTTTTATAGGCAGAATTCGACCCCTGAAACTCGACGCATTTTAGCCACAATTAATGACTTCTTCACGCATTCCACCCTTTATGAATGTTGTTCATAATTATCTTGGACGTCTCTCCTACAAATGTCAACTAATTTGAAAACCGTATGAAGGATTTATGAAGTTTTCATTCTCAGTTTCTGTTTCAGGACGAAGCTTCCAGGAAGGTTCCTCCAAAAGTATGTTGTTAAATATCCTTTTTAATGAACTCCATCATCCACCAAATTTATTTTAGAGACAGCCCTATCTGGGCTCGTGGTATCCCAGGTGTAAAAACATCATTTAGATATGTGTAGGCCATGTTTGATGTCTGTTACGTTGGGTGGGTCCACGCTGTCCCCCCGGACAAATTCCCATCTTCAATGAATTTTTAGACCCTTTAGATGACTGAATCAGCTCCTGGTCCATAAGACAAAAATTAAGGAAATAAAATAAGCATTATAAAAAAAGTTGAATCAGAAAATTTAGAATTTTATTTTTCCAGAAATGATCGAAATACCCCTGAAGTAAAAATCTGTCAAAAATCCTCAATTAGTCACTTTTCACATTTGGGCTCAAAATAACACTAAAACCAAAAAAACATGACAATAACCCATCCATTAACACTTTTGTGGTATTATAAACAATGATTTACAGTATAAAATATATGAAAATGTGAGCTTCATCACAAGTATCTATTTTCCCTTATTGAAATAATTTATTAAAATAAAAAATTTCGAAAAAAAAATTCTATTTTTCTGTGTTCCCAAATCCATCATCATCTTCAAATTTTGTAATGGGTTTTGTGATCATCAAAAAAAGGGATATTATTTTAAATGTATTGTCTCAAAAATAATAAATAAATTATGATGATTTTGATGCTCTAAAATACCCGTTTTTGTTTTCTAATGAAATTTTCTTAATTTGTTTTTTAGAAATTTATTTCCATGATAAGTGAATTTAACGTTACTTGAATTACACATAAACTCTATTTCAAACCCTAGGTTCGAAAAATGAGTATATGGATCATCATCGCAATATTACATTGGATAGTTTGTGCTTGCATAAGGTATTAATAATACGTAATGTTAAATTGACTGCATTTAGTTCAATATCCATATTTTCAGATAATTGGAAAGTTTATGGATCAACAAACAAACAATTGAATTTGGTATTACTCATCATAAACACTATGTTTAGGAATTTAAATTTATATTTAATCATTGAAATGTCTTGTATATCTTAATAAAAAGGTTAGTGTTTGATTTATCATCATATTCTACAATTTTTTCCTAATTTATATAAAGATGAATGTATAATGAATGAAACATATGTTGGTAGGAACACTATGTTGTGCAAAGGAACCCTACACTATGCAATTTAACCATGTGTTGTGTTTACAATTGTGATGTTTTTATGTCGTGTTTTGAATTTGATATTTCAACAATAATAGAGGCAAAATTTAAGATTGATTCAATGATAAGGATGATTGTTTCAATGTTCTGTATTCCTAAATGAAAATCACTAATGTTTCTAATAGAATTTATGAATCCCCTTGTCAATTGGATTTTGAATTCCCACGATCAATCAGGAAATTTTATTGGATATGGAATACCGATGACAGTTGGTTATTTTATATTTTCATTAAGAATATCTCATGAATAATATATGTGTGATATGTTATCCACATATGAAACTACATTATTGAAATTATCTTTTACAGTGCCACTACAATGAATACTCAATTTTTTTATTATTTGCAACAATAGTGGTTGCTCTTTGACTATTAAATATATTTCAATCTCAAGTTACTTATGATATTTAAATGCATCATTATTCAATATCATTTTGAAACAAAGATATCTTCTGACTCTTTCATTATTAGAGATATTATTTACTAAAGAATAAGATCCATCAATTTTCAGTTACATACTGATTCAACTATACAGATAAACTTGAACCATTACAATCAATATATTTATGTATTTAGGTTTCAATAGATCGAACTCAGTTACAATGGAGTATCATATTCCTGATCTAAGAATTGGGTATCTAGTTCTCTGTTATACAATCACAATTATTTGCAGGAATAATTTTTTTAGTGGTTTCAATTTCCTGCCCTCAGTTGGGAATTATGGTCTTGTGAAATGAGGACCATTCTAGTGAAATTTTAAAATCTCAAATAGAGAGTTATTGGAATAGTGGAATAGAGGATCATTGTGTACTAATAAACTATAAAACGTTGTGTTATTTATTTCTGTTTATCACCTGCATATTATTTTTATAGAAGTAAACATTTTACATCCTTATAAATAAATACAGCTGTTAAAAGGCATAATTGTGGAAGATTTTTGTATGGACACAATTCCCCCACCTAGTATAACACATTATATTCCGAAATAACATTTATAGATATAATAATTTAATATTTAATGTAAGTATAAATAAAATAAAATATTTATTCAATAAAGATATGGATATCCATGTTTACAACATTAAAAATAAAAATTATGGGATGAATTACATTACAAACGAACATTAGAATTCATTCCTTAGATATATAAATGAGAAAAAATTCAAATAATCTGGATTTATGTGTTAGTTGAATTGTTATATTATGAATTATTTCAAAATTTAAAATCTTTTTTATTTAGAAATATAGACAATGAAAAAACTAGAGGAATAGGTGAGTGGACTGAGGGACTATACAAAAAAATATATTCTTATGATTGTAGAGAAATGATTTCTCATGTAATCAGGGATTTTATGAAATTATTTACATTTATCAATGAATTTATTCTATATTGATATTTATTTCTCATGATACATGTGTATAAAACAATTTAAATATAGAAAAAGTATTATAATGACGTATATAATAAATGCGGAAAAACATCTTTGGATATAATGATCATATTACGGTTGTGAAAATTGAATCTAATATATAATTAATCATTTGTGTGATTGAATAAATTTTCCATAACTCCCTTCTCCAAAAACACAAACAATGTAATCGTATTTATAAATTTATAAATCATTCCATGTGAGGTATGGTTCAATTGATGATTTTTCAATGTGACAATATTATTTTATTATGTAGCTATTCTATAGACACTCATGTTTTTCTGACTAGAAGATTTTTCATATCAATCACTAATAAGATCAAGATATGAGATATGTCATAACATATTTAACCCAGTGTTCTCTCATGAGATTTATATTGTTGGCTATGTTACCTCATGCACAACTACAAGTATTCTAGAGGCAACCAACTAGATGTGACAGAGTAATGAATATAGTGGGAGAATATTTCCTATAGTAAATTTTTTTTATGATATTAGAAAATAATATCCTAGTGGAAAAAATAGTTTAATAAGTATAGATAAATAATTAAATAATTAATGGTGAGAAAGACCAACTGAACATATCGAAATAGGAAAAGAATAAATTAATGGAAATATGAATGTAGCTAAAAAACTTGATTAAATCCAAACTGATAAAATACTAAGAGGAATTAAATAAACACACTATGCATCCCAATCATAAACTCCTTGTTAGTATCAAATTCATGATCTAACACATATAGATAGAAACCAATAAACAACTAGGTACCTTTCCCATATCGAAAATAAATCCATGATATGTTTTTAGATACCAATCATTGGACCATCATGTGTGTGAGTACAACTAAATAGGTCGACAGTATGATGAGTAGAAAAATATAGTATTAGAAATATAGTTTTTACTGCAATGAAAATAGCAGTGTATTTGATTAATAAATTAATAATACAACTAAAAAAACATGCATACCCTCATGTTTTTGGATGGGACTGAAAAAATTACCACATTCTACTTTAGAATACTTCTAGGCATCTCTCATTCAGATTGAATACTATTATATCAATATGGATCAAAAAATCAGTGGTAGATTATTCTAATGAGGATTAATCACTCAAAAAAAATTTCTACAAAAAGGCCTCATCATGAATGATATCAAGAATCTCACCCTTGGTCATCTAGGGAGTGTGTATCTAGTTCCTATATATCAGAAATAGTCATACAATTTGCATATAGGAATCATGTAAATATATTTTTAGAACCTAGGAGTTATGAAAACATTCACCATTACCTCATTAATCAACCTATATAATGTGTAGTATACATAAAATATCATCATTCCACAAATAATACCTCCCTCAAGCATCAACCACCTCAGATTCATAGAATGAAAAAATCTATTCATACTAGATATATCATCCGAAGAAACATTGATCAATTTATTAAACTATCTTATATTTGACCAAATTCATTTCTATAATCCAGGTATATAATTATCATTATAATAAAATCAAACCAATTTTATTTATTATTTAACCATAGTCTAATTAACTTATCATCTAAAAATTTCAGGCGAGGTTATTCAAACATTATAATTAAAAAAATTCATGTCCTACAAATTCAAAATACCTGGAAAATTCCACACATAGGAGGATGGGGTGGTAGGTTTAATGCGGTGTGGGGAACCAATCGCAGGTTAGAGTCCCCGACCCATTTTCATTATAGTGTGAGTCTATATAATGGAACCGAACATTTAAAATACTAATAAAATAGTCATTAAATTTTTAGGCATTCTCAGAGGGATTTATTTTCAGGATAACCATTTCATAACTTGTTCCATGGCCAGTACACAATTCTGGAAGCTGCTGGATTCAATATCCATTTCTATAGACACAATGAGATCTATTGTATGTTCCTACAAAATGATTATTTTTAAGAGAGATATTCTAATTAATTAGGTTAGATGTACGCTGTTCTGGATTGATCTAACATATCATAAATAAAATGGGTAGTTTTATTAAGTTAACATAATATGATCTGGACAACCCATATTTATGTGGAAATTAAATAATAAAATCTAATAGGATATGTTATCAATTGATGAAAGTGGTGTTGATCACTAAGAAGACCTATATCACACAAGATCATGATCCATAACGAAAACAACCATGTTCTATATATTCCACCTCTATTGTGATGATAAATTTAATACAGATAAAAAATTTTCAAAAATAACTCAATCAGGATTAGATGGTTGACCATGATGCCCAAAACAGAAGACCTAACTCCATAATTTCATAGAGTTACATTAGGGTATGAGGGAGAAGGGTTGTATGCATAGGGAATGAAATAAAATGTCCATCATTAAATTAATACCTTTTTTCCCAATAATTAGATGGAGTTAAATCCTTTTACATCGTTTACATATCAATTTTTTAATTACACCCAAAAGACACCCAACCATTGGTTAAAATAACCCTAATCGAGCATTGCATGACATGATCATCTTTCACATCATGTAAATATTTTCGCATAATTAAATAGTTCACATTGTTTTCCAGGTAACATATTCTTATCATGTAATTGTTTCATGGAATGTTATTTTTTAATATACATCATTCGACCTTGTTTTTTCTAAAGATATCGAACCACCTCTAAAGCATTCTAGACTAAAAAATAGCAATCATAAAATCATAAAAACTCATATACTTGAAACACTTAATTCAAAAACATACATCCTCAATAATTAGGTCATTTGACCTTGAAATATCCATATATTCACAACAGGGACCCGACTACCAATGATCAATGAAAAATAATGTCACATGTGGAAGAGGATAAAAAACAAAACTAATTATGGGAAATAATAGAAAAATTACAGGATCACACAACCCACACCATTTAACATCTCATCACTAAGATTCCCCATGAATAACTATATTTTCATAGGGTATAGTCTGGCCACTATGAACAGATGTTATATTCCCTCTCCTATGTATGATATTGAACAAATCCATGATACCATTGAACATGAACACAAGGTACAATATTTCCCCAAAGATACTTCTCACTATGTTCTAGATTATATATCATATTATCCACAAAGGATGAATCTACACCATACACTTCACCATCAATATCTATAATATATAAAGGATCGATATGATATATTTGAAGCTATATACTATGATTCATTTCATTCATGAAACTATAGATCCTTGTAAGAGATAATTTTTAATCCCCTTGATTGACCCTTTGCATTATATCAAATGGCTCAAAAAACATTTTCCCTAAATTCCCATATTTTCTGATTTGGTTATTCCCCAACCAAGACAACACCAAATGGAAAATACTATTTTGAGCCTCAAACTCCATAGGTTGTCATTGATTTTCATTAGATGTTTTCTCTAGATTTTTTTGTTCATCAACCACCTCCAGTTCTACTAAGCAATACTAGATTTATCCTATATGAGACTAGGTCCACTAATCAATTAGTCGGCTTCATTCAAAAAAAAAAAGAAACACATAACCACATATTCGAATGGATAAATTTCTCTATCAAGACCAATTCTTGTAATCATTAATAAAATTGAAAACTCGATGAGTTTTATATAATTCTCCCATGAACCAATGAAATCCCAAACTCCAGATCGTAACATAACTTTTAGAGTGAGAATTATCTACTCGGATTGAGAGTCAGTGTATAGATGATAAGTTATACTCATATGAACCTACTATCCTAGAGAAATTTAAGAAACTAATATAACTTTGAAGAGAAATAGGGATCTCATTTAGAAATAATTCCCCCAGGAACACCACACAAATAAAATAGCTCATTAATGTTTATACTACCAAAATTAGTTATGGATAATGTATTCATTATAGGAAAGATGTGGTCTAAAATCCATTGTCGATATGAAATAACCAATAAAACATTATTATTGTGAGTTTTACTTGGAAATATTTTCATAATAAATAAAGTGACATTATCCCACATCAACTTGGGAATTGGAAGAGTATGCAACAACCTAGAAGGCCTCTAATTCCTGGACGTAAGATTCTTATAGGTGAAACATCTCACCCTAAATCCCTCTATCTCCATCATAAGCCCTGAACTCCTATAATATATATATAGGTAACCATGAAAATTTTTCAGAACTACATAAACATTACCTATGGAATCTTGATTCTCTTTCATCATCTCCCCACACAAACCAATTGGAAGACATACTAGGAAAACAAATAGAATAATGTCACTATATCCGAGACACCATCCTACTTGTGGTACCCACCATAAATGATATCCCTCAGAGATCAGCCATGTAGACCATATAGCTTCTCTATCATGATCCATTAACAATGGATTTACATATCCGATTTTGATATTAGACTGATACATTCTTATGAAACCTGAACCACATGATGTAATTCTGTAACTATTTCCATCAACTACCAGCAAGATTCACATTATATGTTTGTCTGAATATTCTGAATCAAGGAATGAGGTAAAATGATTTTCTTCTATGATGTGTATGATATATGATATTTTAATTTCAACATATACTTATCCCACATCCTTTTTTAGATTATTGGGTCTCATATATAAATGTTATATGTGAGGATGTTATGATGATTGATGACTAAAAACCTCTCCCCGAAAAGAGTGTCCCCGACATTGTATTGTATTTACACCCACATATAAATATAGATTCTGAGTAGGATCATTAATCTCAATATTTATCAACTATCTATATCCATAAGTGATTTCATATTCCTCCTACATTAGAAATTCTATGATACTGACATTGTATGTTTGACAAAACATAAAATACTACTTTTTCGGAAAAGGTAAGGTGATGAATAGTTATGAGTTCAATAATATATTTAGATATTTTATTGGGATCCAATATTATTTTGGCCAAAAAAACATCACCCCCTTCAAGGTAATCCCATAAAATAGTGATTCCGTATAGGATAATTCATGCATGAAGCACTACTAATAAGAATATTTTAGAAGAAAACACCAAATCTCAAAAACAATATTAGTTCTCATCCAAGTTACCAAAGATGCGACATTAATATGGTCCATTGAAACTTCATCTTATAAGAAAATACGATTGATGAATTGAACAATATAAATCCCAAATACACATTCAGATAAATTACGTAAATACAAATCTTCAATATAAGAAAAACATATGTCATGGAATATGATTCAAGAATTGATCCTCTGATTGTAAAGGCATGGTTTCCAATATAGTTAGTGAATACTATATAGTATGCTTCATCCTATCCCCATTACCTTAGGATACAATCTTACTCCCCTATAATGTTCCCTATAGAGGAACTACCACTCATCTACTTATTTTTTAAGGGGTTGCTAAGTCACATCCCAACTCATTTTATTTTCCTATTCCCTTTCCATTACTACACTGTGGGATGTTCCCGCAAACCTTATATAGATGACCTATGATTTTGAGTACATATAATTTCATGATGGTGTGAGGAAAATGTGGGTTGTTATAATAGAGATCCTCAATTTCTATACATAGACATTACATAACTATTGAATAATTCTTAAAAAATTACAAAAATAGACACCCAAAGACTATATTAGTTTAGTGTCATTGGAAACATTGGAATATAAAAATGGTACACAAGTGAGACACATTATGTCCCACTAGGTTTACCAAATATTTAACACCTCTTAAAAATATAACACATGAAATAAATCTTCATATCATGGGGAAGGTCACATAAAAAAGGGATGATCATTGATTTTTTGTATGGGTAAACAAGGGAGACAAGTAAGAATAAACATCATCATTGGGGTATGAGAACATGATAAAAACATTATAATATCATAACATGTATGTAAAAGATCATAAACATGAATAAGGGTAAAACAATTCTAGTTAATATGGAATAAATCATTTTGAAATAATGAACATAATACATGTACAAATAAAATATAAATAAAACATAGAATTGTGGAAAAAAACAAAAGCAGATAATATGATTTCCATAGTAGTCAAGGCATTTCTACCTAAGACATCATTGTAGTATCAATTTACCCCCCATACTATCTCTGTAGTCACGAGTCTCTCCCATGTCCATCTTAATAGCATGTGTTCACTCCTCAAATGATCCTAGTATCCGTGATGGACTCCCACAGTCATCTTAGTTGTCAAGGTTCAATCGTACAACATTTTTTTGTCAATATCATTAGATATATATATATATACACTAGAAACATTATATATAGATATTGGTATTACCCATATAATAGTTAAATCATATATACATTTTCCATAATATATTCAAAAATAAATTCAGAACCCATGAAATGAAATTGGAATCATAAACATTTAATCATATCATAACATATTGAAATGATACAGTTTTAAAAACCATTTCATCCAAAGAATTACCCATGAAATGAAGTGGGTTACAATGGAATATAAATATTTAAAGATAAATGGTTTTGATAAAACTCATTCTAGAAAAACACAAACCATATATATAAGGAATATGAATGGAATCATTGAGTCACTTCCATATAGGGTCATGCATATCACCAAGATATGTTATCATCAATGTGAAATAATATTTAATGATCATTTTAAAAATTTTCTTGACTAAAATATCCTCTTTTTTTGGAATGTTATTTTTAAAAATGAAAAAAACTATTAAAAATATTTCTCAAAAAAATAATCAAGAGAAAATATAAATAATACTTTAAAAATTTATTAAAACATTTTCAATTAAAAAATTCATGAAATAATATAATTACTACTTAAATTTTTTTTGAAATTTATTTCATTGAAAATACTAGGATAAATTATAATGAAATATTGAAAATGTTTAAAAACCCGTTTTATTGTAAATACATTGAAAAATTATAAAAAATATTGATTTTAGACCATTTCATTAATAATAATAGAATGAATTTAAAGAATGATTGATCCCATTATTTGAAAACCATTTATATTAAAATACTTGAAAATATATAAATAAATCTTGAAAATTTTATTACAAACAATTTCATTTAATATACGTGGAAATATAAAAATAATTAATGAAAATGTTTTTGAAATCCATTTCATTAAAAATAATTTCAGTCTTACAAAGTACGAATAAATTAAATTTCTAAAATTATTTCTTTTGAAATACATTAAAACATGTAAATAAATGTTGAGAACATTGTTTGAAATCTATTTATAAGAAAATGATTGAAAACATATAATGAATTCTTGAAAACATTTAAGAAATATACTTCCTTGAATATACATAAAAACATATAATGGAGGATTTGAAAAACAAAAAATATTTTAAATTAATTTATCCTTGAAGAGTTCATTCATTATTAATTTGAAAACATTTTTGAATACAATTTCTAAAACATATTTTCTTTAAATAGAAGAGAATTCTGATCGAAGATAGAGATATGGTCCTATTTTTCCTATTTTATTATTATTAATTATATTAGGGAAAAAATATTGGATAAATTGTATTGATCTATGAATATATATTGAATAAATATATGATAAGAAAAATTAATATAGTTCATAAGTGATTCATCAAAATATTACTTCAATGGAAGCATAATCAATATCTTTCTAGAAAATATATAATATTATTTCAATTAATTAGAACCATTTGTTAACATTGAATGATAATACCCATGTAAAAAAATTAAAGTTACATGATGATTAGGATATCAGGAAAATAAATATATTCATTATATAATAATTTAAATTTGAGTATATAATCCTTGAAAAATAAAGTATGTGTATAACCAAACATGGGTCTCAAAGAAAGGAAATTCAGAAAAAACTATCTTACCAAATTAGTAACTATTAAAAAATTAACCCAATTAAAGAAATATCATATAAGTGATATTTAAATACCAAAAATTTAATAATAGTCATCATGGAATACTTCGAGGGATATTATATACACCACACAAAATAAAAAAGTGGTGTCCAAGGCAAATATCTCATGAAGATAAAATGTGATACATAATTTACCTTACATTGTGCCTTGAATCTCATCGTACTAATTATAAGATAATTTAATAAATATTAGTTTATTATAAATATATTAAAGAACCATATTCAAATAAGTGATAACTTATATGATATTATTATTACTTTATATTACATATTTTTAACAATTCAATGATAATGGTTCACTTCAGGTAATATCCACTTTGTTCTTTGCATGTATCTTACCTTGTTATATCATTGGTCCTTATACATGTTTCATGATTTCAGGACCATAAAAAATTATAAAAATATCATGTATATTAATAATATGTTTATTATAATAATTTATATAATATATAAGTATGAACTGGTAGACAATGTTCATGGAGACGTTAGGGCATATATACACATGAACGTTGTTTCTGTTTTATTTTTGTATTGAAATAATTATTTAATATGACATTTTTATATATTTATATTGTTTCATTACAATGTCATTATTATGTCATATATTTCATATATGTTCACAAAATAGATCCTTAATATATTCCATGTAATGTGTGAATGAATCACATCGTTTTGTGGGGGCGGTAGTCCACACATCATCAAAAGAAATTATTGTATATGAAATGCCTGGATAAGTTGTGATCACGGAGAGGGGAGGGGTGAATCAGTGATAGGTTTTTTTATGAATTGTTCCCTTTGATTGATCAATTCAACCTCTGTGGCTGGTTAAGGCCTAGATCTACTCTTTGGGTGGTGCAGTGAAAATGAAAGCACAGAACACAAAGATTTACAAGGTTCGGTACAAAGGCCTACTCCTTGCCGTGTTGGTTACACTCTCCAAAACGGATTCTTCACTATGCCATAAGATGTTTACAAGGTAATTGTTTATACATTCTAATTACATGTTGGTAAACCCCCCCAACTTCACATCATCTTCTTCTTCACAACTCCACTTCTCTTCTTCAAATGTGTGGTTCAATTCTTCAAGTAGCTTCAACAAACTCCAGGAAAACTTGTCGGTCTTGCTCACCAATACTTTTATTCAATATGAATGCATGTACATACAAGATTTCATGCATATGTCTCATGGAAAATCCTTCTTCTTTTCTCAATTAATCATTCTCTTCCTTCTCATGTGCACACACACTTTGTTCTTATGTTTTCATGCACATGTACTCCACCATGCAAGCACCCTCCTTCAAGTAAATCACACACAACCCAAATGGGTATGTGAATAGTATATGTGTGAGTGTTTCTTCTCAAGATATTATCAAGGCCTTGGCCTCAATCATGTGTTACTCTTTGTGACAAAACAAGGCATCGGGTTCTCATTCTTGATGCAAATCAAGGAGCACACTTCTTCTTCGTGCAAACTAAGGAGCATAAGTCTTCTACCGCGCATGGTTTGGGAGTAGCGGGTGCACATGGTATGGAAGAAGAAGGCGCGCAGGGTGCGTGGTCACCTATAGTGGCGCAGGTTCCACGGAATAAGGCATGAAAGGTCGCGCGGCTCGACCTCTTCCTGTCGTGCAATGTTTGCACGAAAGGTTCCCTCGGAGCCTCGGGCGACTCCGGAACACACAGTCGTTCTCATGCACGATTATTCCTTCATGTTGCAAGAAGCTTCGCGGGACTCCTTCATGCATGGAATGTATAGCACTTCTCCTCTACCCAAGGGATGTGCAGGATACCTTTGCGCAGCAGGTCTGCACGAAATCCCCTGCCTATCGCGAACCAGTGGGGTTCACTATTTCTCTTTTTTTTTTGGAGAAACATGAGCTCTCTCTCAATGATGGAAACAACCATTCTTGTACACAGGCTCCACTTTTTATAGGAAAGGAGATCGATCGAAGATGTGGGGTCCAAAACATTGAATGCCCGAAATAAATTCCTTGGAATAACCGAGATTTTCGGTTCTTTAAAATCATTCAACCCACGTATCTTGTATGATTCCCTTTTTTTCTTTTAACCACTGGATCCTTCGTTCTTGGTGTGTGCATCATGTGCACGTGCATGCAAACCTTCTTTAAGAACAATCTATGCATGAACACACTACATCGCAACTCCATTTGCTTTGGCCTCGATCGAATTCTTTATCTCACTGCATTTATGCAACTTTTAACGCATGCATGTGTTCGTGAAGGGGAGATGAACACAATGAAGGCATCATCTTCATCAGAAGCGGTCAGGATCTCTTTATCCATTTCTCGGTGTCTCTGTTTCGTGGGAGGCGTTGTGAGGTGACCCTTAACCGAAAAGAGATTTAAGACGACTCCAACGCCATTGTATTCGTGTTTAATGAACGCGGACGACCATGATTATAACGTGGTGCATCAGATGAATCATGCGGATGAGATTTAATGCGAGATCAGATAAACTGCAAGGATTAGATCTGCATCATTAAATTTCCATCCCACATCGAAATGAGCCCCGTTTTACTCGCGGTTTAACAAACCAGTTGTGGCAACAACGGTTCAATAATCTCTTCTCCCTCCTCCGGTTCTGCCTTACACCGGTTCACTGTGGGCATGCTCTAGCGCCCACATTTCTCCTCTGGGTGCACACTTAGCGCCCATGCTGCACTGGTTCATCACCGTGTGGCACCCGCGTGCTTACACAAGGAACACTCTCATGGCTCGGGGAGGCCTTGGCCTGGAGGACTTCCCTTGAGCGCGGTTGACCCTCAAGTCCCGCAAGTGCTTGAGGTGAGGACCTCAGCTGGGCTTCTTGGTTGGCCATTTTCTTGTTAATGTACATAGTTAGTACTTTGTATAACAGTAAACTATGCAAGTACTAAAATGCCAAACCATACTTCTTCTCCTCTTCAGCTTCTTATGAACTCCATATATCTTCTTCAACGTCTCTTATTCTTCTTCTATTAAAGTATTGAATTTCCAAGGATATTCACCAACCATAAATCATGAATCATTTGATATTCAATGTACTTCATTGATCTAATCATATATGAGGTTGGACTATATTTCAATTCCTCATGCATTAAAATTAAAGCATGAACTTCATTAAATGTTGTGACATTGTATTATGTTGATACAAGGGCTTTGAACTTAAGATTAGTTCAACAATAATCATATTTAATGACTCTTCAATCATAATTCTTCAAGATTTATCACTCTTCAAGCTCTAATTTACCAGTTGGCACTCATTGACAGGTTATTGACAACAAATGAAATCACTTGGGCACAACAATCTCTCCCTTTGTATTTGTTTGTCAATACTCCTTAGAACACTTTGAAGAATGTCACAATGTGTGTGCTGATGATTTCTCCCCCTTATTGGCCTACAAATTCAAAGGGATGAATGGGAAGTCATTCCAAAAATGCATAACCACGTGACCCTGCACAACTTCAGCAGCCAATGATCCCCTTCAAGGGATGATCCCATCTCCTTCAATTCCCTGCATATCTGTACAAAATCATATAGATTTAGGGAATAAGGAGGGACCTTTGTCTTCCTCAAGTGAGAGGATAAGGCTGAACATGAAGTTTCATCCTTATCTCAATAGATCATTCTGTTGGCATAGCTTTGGTGAAAATATCTGCCACCTGATCTTGAGTAGAAATCTAGTCGAGCATTATGTCTCCACTGGCGACCCTTTATTTGATGAAAGGATATTTTATATCAATGTTCTTGGATCTGAATTATTGTATATGATTCCTAGACAATCCAATTGAAATTTGATTATCACATATTATCCTCAACGGTTTGTCTGCTTTAATTCTCAAATCTGTTAGTTGCACCTGCATCCAAATCATTCGTGTACATGCATGTGTAGCTGCCACATACTCTACTTCTGCTGTGCTCAATGTTATAGAATTTTTTCCTTGCTAACCAACTAACACATCCTTCTCCCAGAAAGAAGGTTCAACCAGATTTGGATCTCCTATCAGTACAATCATCAGCCCAATCAGCATCTATGAATCCCAAAAACTTTATGTATGTACTGTGTTTGTATAAGAGTCCATAGTTGAGGGTTCCTTTCACATATCATAAGATTTATTTAGCTGCTGATAAGTGAGATTCTTTTGGGTCACTTTGAAATCTGGCACACAAAGTCACTGCGTATGTTATATCTAGCCTTGAAGCCGTGAGATAAAGAAGACTACCAATAATTCTCCTGAACTCTTTTCGATCAACATTGTTGCTTTCTCCATCCTTTCATAGCATGGTTCCAACAGAAATGTGTGTTGATACTTCCTTTGCACTCTCCATTTCAAAAATTTTCACTAAGTCCCTAACATACTTTTCCTGTGATAGAAATATGGTGTTTTTCCTTTGTTCCACCAAGCATGGACATTTCAACGGTTCTCTTCATCTTCTCAAAAAATTATTCACTTAGTCCATCCTTGTCACCAGCAAAAATAATATCATCCACATAGATAATGACTATGAGAGTACCAGTGGCCATTTCTCTAACATAGAGATTACTGTCAGCTGTTCCTTATACAAACTTCAAGCTCTTGAGACAACCATCTAATTTGGAGTAAAAGGCTCTGGGGGCCTAATTTAATCCATAAAAATCTTTTCTCAATCTGCATATTGTACTACCATCTTTTTCTAGCATGATTCTCTCTGGTTTTTTTATATACACTTATTCTACAAGATCTCCATTTAGGAATGAAGATTTCACATCCATCTGATAGACCTTGTACTTCTTGTGTACTGCAACTTCTATGAACATTCTTATAGTTTCCAGTCTAGCAACTGGTGAAAATGATTCTCCAAAGTCAATTCCTTCCATTTGAGAATACCCTTTGCATACAAGTCTGGCATTATTTCTGGAAACTTACCGTTTTTCATTGAGTTTGTTTCTGAAACCCCACTTTGTCCAAATTACATTTTTATTTTTGGGCCTTGGCACAAGATCCCAAGTGGTGTTCTTTTCTATTTTTTTGAGTTCCTCATGCAAAGCCTGTATCAATTCCTCATATTCAACTACTTCAGCCACTGTGTGAGGTTCAACTTGAGAAACCAGTGCAGTCTGATCTTCTAATCTCAATCTTCTTCTAGTTTTTATTGAGGACTGTGGGTCACCAATGACATTTTGTGTGTTGACATGTTTCTTCAATTTGTTGTATCTTTTTCTTCAATATTCATGACCTTACTCATCATCACTGGTGTCTTCAGAGTTGATCTCACCAGCAGTTGGTGTTGGCTCAGTTAATTCTTCATTCTATTGTTCCAAGGTTGTGTCATTATTTGAGTCATCATTATCCACAGTGTATGGTTTGGTGTTGTTTTCAACTATTCTAACATCACTGCCATCGATCATTTTGTTCAACCTCTTATTCCAGCATCTGTAGCCTTTTCCATCAGGTAGGTAACCCATGAAGATTCATTCTTCTGATTTTTCCTCAAACTTTCCCAGATTAATGTTTTTAATCTTGATGATGCAAGGACTGCCAAAGAATATGAAGTATTTAACAGTTGGTTTTCTGTTAAACCACATTTCATAGGCTATCGTTTGGGTTTCTGGACTCAGTAGATCTCTATTTTGTATGTGTATAGTTGTGCATACCGCTTCTCTCCAGAAAAACTTAGAGATATTTTGCTCAGCTAACATAGCCCTCCCCATTTCAACTATGCTTCGATTCTTTCTTTCATCTACTCCATTTTTTTGTGGAGTATATGTTGTACTGTATTTATGAATGATTCCATTCTTGACTAGATAGCTTTCAATGGCATCACGGGTGTATTCTTTTCCATTGTCTGATCTCACATTCTTGAAACAGAGTCCTAGTTCTTTCTCAGCTTGCATCCTGATATTTTTGAACATTGTGATTGCTTCTGACTTGTGTTTCATGAACATGATGTTGGTCATCTGAGTGAAATCATCAATGAAGGTTATAAAATAGAGATCTCCTATTGTAGAATCCTGTCTCATCGGTCCACATATGTCAGTATGGATGAGTTCAAGAGGCCCAGTAGACATGATATCTACTCTTTTGTGTGAACTATGGGTCAGTTTTCTCTTCTGACAAGTGTCACAAATTTCATTTCTTTCTCCCTTTAATTTGGGTAGATCTCATACAATATTGTACTTAAGAATTTTACTCATACTCCTTTGACCAAGATGGCCATGTCTTTTGTGCCAGATATTGTTTTCATCATTAGAACTAAGATAACAAGAATTGATGGACTCACCAATTTGAAATAGGTTGCCAGTGGTTCTTCTCCATTGATTGATGATTTTTCCATTCGTTGAGCTCTTGATGATGCATGAATCCTTCTAGAACAACACCTCATGTCCAACATCACATAATTGGCTTACACACAACATGTTGTGCTTTAATACTTCAACAAACAACACATCATTGGATTTGAGATTTGTTGTTTCAATCATAGCCTTTCCAACTCCCTTGATATTCAGAGAACAATAATTTCCAAACACCACGGTTCCTCCCTCATGACATTCTATGTTGCTTAGAATTTTTGTATCACCAGTCATGTGTGATGAGGATCCACTATCAAGAATCTGTGACTTGGTTTTACTGCTGGGTTTTAGAGAAACATCAATAAAGCATGTGATTTCTTCATTGGGTTTTTGAATGCCTTTTCCTTTCAGGTCCTTGACTCATTGTTCAAGAAGAATAGTTATACATTTATCAGCTCTATGACCTTGTTGGTCACATCTTCCACAAGCTTCACTGAGGGAGTCAGATTTGTTTTGAATTGGATGTTTTGATGCTTTATGTAATATAATTTGGGTTTTAGGATTTCTCTCCCATGTCTCATGCGTCATACTTGTAAGAGACATGTTATACCATCATGTATAGGCCTTGTGTCTAAATACACCACAACACCAGCAGTACCATCTAAACCATGACCCTCTCTGCTGATAGGAGTCATGTTGTCATTTTCTATCAAATATTTGAGTAGTCCTTCCTGGGTATTTCCTTTATTCCATTGAAGATGATTTTTCACATGTTTTTGTATTCCCTGTTTGTCTCAATTTCTTCATTGGACGTTCATTGTTAGATATAACAGATGTATTTTGAGATTTACTTAGTGCTGAGTTAAATTGCCTCTGAGAACCAGCATGAGATGATTCTGCATTGACCTCAATATCCTTGTTAAAGTCCTCTCTCAACTTTGTCAAGCTATCTTGTGCTTCAATCCACTTTGATTGTGTCACAGATTGCTCTTTTTCTTTGAGGTGGAGTTTCTCTTAAAGCTATTTTGATATCTTATCCAGCTCAGCTATCTTTAGTTTGTGTCTCTTGATTTCATCAATGTACAATGTCTCTTTCTTCATACACACTTCCAACTCCTCACTCATCCTTTTGGTTTCCTTTTGTTACAGTTTATTATCTTTAATGAGCTTATTGTTTTGCTCAAGGAAAGCCCTTAATTTATCTTTCATCCTGTATTCAAGCTCTGTTTGTTCACTTTCATCATCTTCACTACTACAGGTGTCAAATCCTTTTTCCACATGAGCCATTAAATTTGTTTCTTCTTCCGATTGACTGGCTGATGTGGAGTCTGATTCTTCTTCTTTTCTCACATAGATTCTTCTTTCACCTGGAATGAACGTTTTCTTTCTTGCACCAAATTTTCTTCCTTATATTGGGTTTCTAATCCATTTCTTCTTTTGTGATTTTTCTTCTTCAACTTCTGGATCACTAAACCTTTTCTTGGGACAGTTAACGTCAAAGTGTCCGATGTTATTGTAATTGAAACACCTCGGTGGTAATTTCCCTTTTCCCTTGAATTTATCTTTTCCAAACCTTTTTGATAAGAGTGAAATATTTTTGTTGAAGTCTTCATACATTTCTTCATTTTTAGATTCAATTGATTCTAAGACTTCGTCATCTCTTATCTTCAGTTGTCTCATGGCCTCAAAAGCCATCTCATCCTTGATCTTCTTCTTTAATACTGGGATCTTACTCATTTCATATACAATGATAATGTTGTGTAGTTCATCAAGAGAGAGATCATATCTGTCTTCTAATGCTGAGACGTTGGGGACAAAACTGTCAGGATAGTTTGTCATTATATTTTTAACGATAGTTGATTCCTCAAAAATTTCTCCAAAGCCCCGAATGTTACTGACAATTTAATTGACTCTTGTGAAATAATCATCAATATTTTCTTCTTCTCCCATCTTGATATCATCAATATTGCTTCTGCAAAATTTTAATTTGGCTTCCTTGACTTTCATGTTTCCATCATAACTGCTTTCCAATTTTTCCCAAATTTCTATAGCATTCTTGAGTCCCATGACTTTTGTGTATACCTTTTCTGAGAGTGACATAAGAATCGAATTTTGAGCTTTACCATCAACTTCCATATTTCTTTTCTCATCCAATGTCATAGACGCATCATTAGAAAGAGGAGGGAATCCAAATAAGGCTGAATATCTAACTTCAAGGTTGAGAGATATAAGGTAGGGTATCATTTGAATATTCCTGCTGTGGTAATTCTTTCCATCAAATGTAGGAACACCCATACTTTTAATGGAATTCAGATTGTCAATTTTCCCAGAAGTTGATCCTAACAGAAGGAATCTCGCTCTGATACCACTTGAAATGTCTGGATCAGTTGGGATCATTGAGAGGTGTGTGGTGAATCAGTGATAACTTTTCTTTATAATAATTGTTCCCTTGGAATGATTAATTCAACCTCTAGGGCTGGTTAAGGCCTAGATCTACACTTTTGGTGGTGCAGTGAAAATGAAAGCACAAAACACAGAGATTTACAAGGTTAGGTACAAAGACATACTCCTTGCCATGTTTGTTACACTCCCCAACACGGATTTTTCACTATGACAGAAGATGTTTACACAGTAATTGGTTATAACCCCCAATTACAAGTTGGTTAAACCCCCCAACTTAACTTCATCTTCTTCTTCACAGCTCCACTTCTCTTCTCCAAATTTGTTTTTCAATTCTTCAAGTAGCTTCAACAAACTCCAGGAGAACATGTCGGTCTTGCTCACCAATACTTTTATTCAATAACCATGAATGTACATACATGATTGCATGCATATGTCTCATGAAAAATCCTTCATCTTTTCTCAATTAATCTTTCTCCTCCTTCACATGTGCACATACACTTTTTTCTTATGTTTTCATGCACATGTACTCCACCATGCAAGCACCCTCCTTCATGTAAATCACACACAACCCGAATGGGTATGTGAATAGTATATGTGTGAGGTTTTCTTCTCAAGAGATTATCAAGGCCTCGGCCTCATGCATGTGTTTCTATTTGTGACAACACAAGGCCTCAGGTTCTCCTTCTTGATGAAAATCAAGGAGCAGAGTTCTTCTTCTTCATGCAAAATAAGGAGCACAGTTCTTCTACCGCGCAGGGTTTGGGAGCAGCGGGCGCACAGGTTATGGGAGCAGTAGGCACACAGAGTGAGCAGTCATCTACTGCCATGCAGGTTCCACGGTAGAAGGTGCGCAAAGTCTCACGGCTAGGCCTCTTCCTGTCAAGCAAGGGTTGCGCGAATGGTTCCCTCAGAGCCTCGGGTGACTCCAGAACACACAGTCGCGCTCGGGCACGATTCTTCCATCATGTTGCATGAAGCTTCGTGGGACTCCTTTGTGTAGGGAATGCATGGGACTTATCCTCTGCACAAGGGATGGGCAAGATACCTTCGCGCAACAGGTCTGCGCGAAATCCTCTACCTACAGTGAACCAGTGCGGTTCACAATTTCATTGTTTCTTTGGAGAAACAGGAGATCTATCTCAATGATGGCAACAACCATTCTCGTACACATGATCCTCTTTTTATAGGCAAGGAGATCAATCGAAGCTGCGGGGTCCAAAACTTTGAATGCCCAAAATAAATTCTTTTGAATAACCAAGATATTTAGTTCTTTAAAATCATTCAACCCGCGTTAATGATATCCCACATATCTCGGATGTTTCCTTTTTTTTTAAACATGGGATCCTTCATTCTTGGTGTGTGCATCACATGCATGTGTATGAAAACCTTCTTTAAGACTGATCCATGCACGAACACACTGCCTCCCAACTCTGTTTGCTTCGGCCTCGATCAAATTCTTTATCTCGCTGCTTGCATGTGACTTTTAACGCATGAATGTGTTCGTGAAGGGGAGACGAACACAATGAACGCCTCATCTTCATCAGAGGCATTCGGGAGCTCCTTATCCCTTTCTCGGTGTCTCTGGTTCGTGGGAAGCGTCGCGGGGTGACCCTCAACTGACGGGAGATTGAAGACGACTCCAGCGCTGTTGGATCCGGGTTTAATGAACGTGGACGTCCAGGATTATAACATAGAGAAATAGATGAATCATGCGGCTGAGATTGAATGCGAGATCAGATGGACGGCCGGGATTAGATCCGCGTCTTTACAATTCCGTCCCACATCGAAACGAGCCGTGGTTTTCTCGCTGTTTAACAGACAAGTTGCGGCAAATACAGTTCAATATTCTCTTCTCCCTCCTCCAGGGCCTCCCCGCACCGTTTCTCTGTGAGCGCGCTCTAGAACCCACTCTGCTCCTCCGGGCGTGCACCAAGCCCCCATGCTGCACGGGTTCATCACCGTGTGGCACCCGCGGGCTTACACATGGCCCGCATTCATGCCTCGGAGAGGCCTTGTCCTAGAGTAATTCCCTTGAGAACGGTTGACCCTCGGGTCCCGCAAGTGCTTGTGGTAAGGACCTCGGTTGGCCTCCTTAGTTGGCCATTTTTTTGTCAAAGAACATAGTTGGTACTTTGTATAATAGTAAAGTAACCAAGTACTAAAATGCAAAACCATAATTCTTCTCCTCTTCAGCTTCTTAAGAACTCCATATATCTTCTTCAACATCTATTATTCTTTTCTATTAAAGGATGGAATTTCCAAGGATCTTCATCCACCATATATCAAGAATCAATTAATGTTCAATGTACTTCATTGGTCTAATCATATATGAGGTTGTATTGTATTTCAATTCCTCATGCATTAAGAGTAAAACATGAACGTCATTAAATGTTGTGACATTGTATTTTGCTGATACAAGGGCTTTGAACTTAAGATCAGTTCTACAATCGTCAGAGTTAATGATGCTTCAACCATCATTCTTCATGCTTTATCACTCTTCAAGCTCTATTTCATCAGTTGGCACTCATTGACAGGTTATTGACAACAAATGCAATCACATGGGCACAACAGTATATATAAAATGGAACATATATTTATATTTGTTGTAAAATGATTAAATATTAATAATGACATAATAAATAAAATTTATAACAGAATTTTTTTCCAACCATAACTTCCACTATGAGATGGAGTAATGAAAAAACTGAACAATGATCCTTTCATGAGGCTGTATTTGGCTGTATACATAAACATTATGATCAGTAACCTTTCGATGGATGTTTCTATAAGTGTATACTAAATAATCAAAATAAAAACACCCTTTCTATTTAGAATACTATTTTTTGTACATGAATCGAATAAGAATATTTTTGGTGTTGGAGAATTAATATAAGATAAAAGCACATGAGGAAGAATGATACATCTTATTCGAGTAACTCATTTTCATTTTCAATAGGGGGAACCCTTGGATTTATTTATGCCTAATGTGAGGCATTTATGATGATAGGTGATATTATTATGATATATTTATTAATATTTTGATCGATACAATTTGACATGGGATGGCTGAGGAGGTGGGCAAGGAGAGACATTTTTATATTGTAAGAGTGACAATCTTGCAATTTTAGTAAAAAAATTCAACCCACGTTTTGGTAATGAGAATTAGATCTAATAATGGTCCAAAATTGATAAAAGAGATTATAGGAATGAAAAATTTCCATAAAATGGATTTTTGACAATTTTATAGGTCATTTAGTACCTTATGATTTTGGTTCTATCCATATTTATGCTTTATTTGGCCTTAATCCATGTAATTAATTTTAATTACTTTTAGTAATACTTATGATAATAAAATAATGTGAACTTTTCAGATATTATAAATAATTCTTATTCCAAATATGTAATAATTTTTTGGAAATTCCAATCATAGACGTGGTAGAAATTAATTTCAATTTAATCCCACAGATTGTATGACAATGCATGTTTTTTTATGTGAAAACTACCAAAGGTTTGATATGTTTTTATACCAAATTTAGAAGTGAAATAGATTCCGAAGACAAGAATTTGATTAATTGAAAAAAATATTATATAATTCAACTTTGAAAAAAATTAAAATATAACTAAACCTTATAAATAAATTAGATGGAAAAAAGATTTTATACAAAATACTATTATTTTCAATATACAATGAAAAATTAATCTTCACAAAAAATACAAAAAAATTACCTATCTGAATTAATATGGTATTATCTAAACGGTGAAGATTTATTTAAAAATTTAAACCTATAAAATTCATAAAATTGTATTTATAATTTGTTATCGATTAATTGGATGTAAAAATTCCTTCATAAAAATAATGTTTTGGAAGAATATAATTGGAGTTTCTCTTATCTTATGAACATAATTTCTATTAGATTAATATAAAAAATATTTTATTATATATCTGAAAAATATTTTAAATAAAAATCATTTACAAGTTTTAAGTATTTAGGTATTATTAGGGTAAAATATATTTTTGAACATAAAAATAATAATATTTCTTTATATTTAACCCATTTTCATATTTATTTCTAATAAATTAAAAACATTTGAATTAAATTATTAAACAGTTAAACCAATAATAATAAATATAATGGTTATGTTATATCTTATTAAATAATAATAATAATTAATTATTCTTCAGTGTCACATGGATTTTTTCTTACGCATTCCATTAGGGAAATTCAGTCTTTTGTACTACATAAGCAAACAACAGTGTTCAGTGTAGAGAAATATAATTTTTTTGTGTGTAGTGGAAAAAAATATTTCAAACATTTTAAGGATGTCACATTCTACCCCCCCCCCCTAAAATGAAATTTTGTTCATAATTCATCTAGGTTATCAAAAGTTTAACACTTATATGTTCCTTTAATATAAATATACTATATTATAATGAGAAAATATACTTCATTTATTTCATTCAATTTTTTATGTAAAATATCATCATTTTTCAATGTCTTGAAAAATATCCCATTCACCTCCTCATTAAAAAAGGAAGGATAATTTTTCATTCCTAATGCTCTAACAAATCATGAGATCCATGATAAGTAATCCACTATGTTGTTAATTACGATCATTACAAATTGTTTTAGGGAATGTTATCCATTATTCATAAATCCTCATGTGGTGGGAGAATACTATAATCTCCAAAACAAAATCCAAAGTGTAAAATAAATATCCCATAAATGGTAAACCAATAACACTTATGAATGAAAAAAATTTAGACATTAGGAATAATGACCCAAAATCAGCTTAATTTTGATCATTGTCTCTTTCCAAACATGTGAATACCCTCATCGTATATTCATGTAAAACATGAAAAAAACCTATATTACCATAAATCCTTTCTAAAAACATGAATGATTCATTATTTCAATAATTACATGATACATTATTTAAATCCTATAATTTTTCAACTTCATCGTTGATGACATCAACCACTTTTCTAATAATCTTTTCTAAGGTAATCAATGATTTATAGTTTACATATCCAAATAAACCATCTCTTTATCTAATCTAAACAAATAATTTTCAACATCTTGATCAAATTACGGGTTACCATCCCTTAATCAAAATATCAATTTTATAAGTCACCCTTAACTTCCAAAATATCATTTTCAACCATTAATGAAATATTATACGTAAAATACATATATATTTAATTATTCATATAATGTAATCTATTAATTCCAAATCATAAATAATTCATTCATCCATCATTATTCATAGACCATTACTCAGGATTCATCAATATATTCCTTAATACTAATTTCTGTTAATAAGAAATATGAATAACCTATTAATGTTCCTCAACCTATATCAAATTCTTCTTCTTATGTTTTATGTAAAAATTATTTGAAGAATATCACATTCCATCTATATATTGTTTTCAATATATTTATCTTCAATATAATAAAAAATTCTCATACCACCATCCAAATTAGCATTACGAGGTTTCCAATAGGGAAATCTATTTTAATAATTCTCATACAATCCACATATGTATCATTAAATGTTCACCATGGTCATTCATGTTTTATCCATTAACTAAACCCATAATGCATAGCGTGAGAAACACAAATGATATAAGAAAGGAACATAACTGTGGATAATTACATATAGGATATCTAAATCATGAATCCTTCCTCAATCTATGAATCCTCAGGCATATATTACATAAATTAATATCCAATTTCTATTTAAATAAATCAGGATGGTTTGGGATGAGTTTGTGAGTTCCTAAGAATATCTTATGGATGTGTTAAACCATGTTTAATGCAAGGCATGTTTTCGTGTACCATATTACCCCATGTTTGGTCCATGATATATTGTCATAGTTTTCAACAGAAGGTACATTCATTCCAAAGCTACATCCACATTTACTATCCAAACATTGATGTATTTCTAGAAATATTTTTACTTATATACTTTAACAAAATTCCAGGATTTTTTCTAAAATTTTAACTCAACATTATACCTATCCTTAGAGACATCCCTAGACATATCCTCAGAACTACACCATGGAATATCACTATTTTTTTCACATCATATTTTACCATTATTATCTAAAAATTCACTTGGATTTCAACTATAAATATCATATATTTTGAAATATATATTTTAGTTAAATTTTGTTGAATATGAATCACATTACCAAAATAGATTTCTAACTATACTCTTATTTTAGCGCCATTGGAAACATAGGAACAAAAAAACTGGAATATAAGTGAGATAAATTATATCACAGTAGGTTATCCCTGTTACACCCGAGACTTTTATGTGAAATATTTTGTTTTTATGTTATATAAATAATCAAAGGAATATTTCACTACACACAACACTATCTTGGCTTGCGTTACACGTAACTGCGGCCTTCTTCGATAGATTGTGTCGTACGCAATACCGAGTTTCACTAAACAATGATATGCTATTAAAATATTATTAAAACTAGCTGCTATGAATATAAATAACCAATTTTTGAAATTTTATAAATGTTATTTTTCAAAATGGACTTCATTTTTGAACTAGGAATATCGAAATTAGCCTAGGGTGAAATTTTGGTATTTTTCTGAAAACTTTCAATTTTTGATGAATAGTGAAACTACTAAGTGGATGTTAAAAAAAACTGAATTTTTCATAAAACTTAATTTTACCACTTCTGTGAGTGGAATTTCAAAAATCCGAGAGACACGGTTGATGTTAGTAAGTAAAATGTGGTTCAATGAGATGAAAATAATTTTTTGGTGAATAGTAACTTTTTACTTTTTTACCACGATTAAAAGTAAATAGTGTAATTAAGGGTAAAAATGATATTATTATTACCCTAACACATGTCCTAATTCTATTGGACAAGTGTAATTCGACCAAAAACAAACTTAAGAATAAAATATGACCATTTAGGCCCACTTGGATTAGATTAAGACATTTATTAATTTATTTAAAGATGGGTTAAAATAGTTAAAATCAAAGTTTAATAAATAAATAATTTTTAATATGGGGTTATACATAAGATAAATTCGACTATAAATATTAATTAGAAATATAAAAATATTTCCTACATAATGGTATTTTATTTGTATTTTTTAGACATTAAATAATTTAATTTATTTATGACACAATGATGATGCAGAAATTATCTTATTAATGAAATATTGACATAATTAATGTTATAAATACCCAAATAAATATAATTTGACACTTTTTCTTAATTACACTAATTTTCTAGGTTAATATGACATGTTAGTATTGATTTAATTAACTTTGTTTGAACTTATATTTCTGTTATGATTTTCACAAAAAGAAATTACTAAATAGTGTCAAAATTCACATAAAATAGTTTTTAAAAACAATATTATATTATTAATTGTTATTTTATTCCTAAAAATCTAAGAATCGGAAAAATGACTTAGATAAGGTTATATATATTAATAATAAACATCTTGGGGTTCGTTTGGCTTGATATAGTAAGTTTATTAACCTTATAGTATAAGAACACAAGAAGACATGGTAAAAGTAAAATTATTTAACTTAATGTTAAATCTAAATGATAAGGTTAAAATAGGAACCTAAACTTGTCTAAATTCTATTGGATGAGAGGATTTAGACCCATCCCCACTCTAGACTCAAAATAAATCAATTTGGAGCTATTTAAAACCGAACTTGACTTTATAATAAAATAATATTTTTAGTTATTCCAAAGGTGCCCCTCTCCTCCCTTATAAAAGGGCACCTCCTTCCTCTCTTCCTCACACCACTTTGAGCCTTCAAGCTTAGAAAACCCCTTCCATTTTCTCCTATACACTTCCCTAGAGACATCCTAGAGGTCCTGGTCCTATTCAAAGACCAATTTTAGTTCCCTAAAAGGAGGTCTCAAAGAAGCCCTTCAAAGAAGAGGTAATATCCATTACCGATCCTTTCCAATTTCTTTCTTCTTTAACTTTTCTTCATTAGTTGTTTCATTATGAAGTAATAACATCAGTATCACTAATATACTGATATTTTATTATAAGTATGAAACAACCCTATTTAACCATCTATCCATCCTACGGAAAATGAAATCACCGCACGTGTGTACGTACTGAATACCATCTTCACGCCGTGGTGTAATCTATTTTCCACCAACACCATACTTAGATCGGTATAATGGTGTAAATAATGATGATATATGACTATTATAATGTTATATTTATTCTAAAATAGTATACATACACTCCAATACAATTCCACGATCATAGGAACAATATCATCACTCGTGCGTACGTACGGAATACCGTCTCCACGATGTGATGTGACTCGTTCTACATGATCTTCATTTCATAATGATTATATAAATGAATTGAATGAATTAATAAGATATATATTACACTAATACCATTCTGGAAATGAGGTATCTATAACCTAAAGAGAAGAATAAGAATTTATTCGACAAAACACGCATAAGAACAAAAAGTTATAAACACTCGAATAACAAGTAGCAATCAAATATTACTTCTAAGAAGATAATAATATGACAAAATATGATATCATAAAAATAAGTATGATTCTGGAATAAGTCAATAACATTATTTAAATCATTATACAGGAGGTTCAGACACTTACAAAGCAAGTCAGACCTAAGGTAAGGGAAATATCACCATCTCATTTTTATCCGAGATTGTTTATACTTTAGTATTTACTGGGGTGTATTTTATCATCCACATCCATGTTTCCTGAATATGTAATATTATTTCCATCCACCTACATTTGTTTAAATCAAATTTTACCGTTCAGTGTGTTTTTAGTAATGCATATGAAAGGAATCTTTTGTCATTTTTCGTACGAGGTACTTTTTGACTTTTCCAACAAAAGTATGAAGAATGTTTTTTTTAACTTATACGACATGAATGGATATTTAAAACATTATTTCCAAGAAGCTTACATTAAATGTTTTCAAGTTTGTTTTAAATCATCTTCTTTTAGTTTAAAATTTTATGAGATGTTAAGAAAGGAAAAAAAATTTGAAGTAGAAAGGATATTTTCCTCAAGAATGGAGTTCAAGTGTTTTATCAAAATTATTTTCCATCTAAGATAATATAGGGGTTTGTTTCTATCCCTATTTTTAAATTGATTTGATTATGTTGTGATGGAATTATATTTCTGAATTCCTTTATCTTATATGAATTGTTTTATAATGTCATGATGTTTAAGATTCCCATTTTTATTACATGGGTTATGCTATGATGTATGGTTTATGATTTTGTGGCACACATAAGAATGGTATAATTAAGAGATGGGTGGGACCTATATCTCCCCCCAATGAATTGGGTAAAGATTTTATATCTCATGAGATAGACATGGCTGGAACGGTAGGTTATACCGGTTCCGTGAAACAGGACTGAAACGAGGGTGACTCGGTTCAGAAATGGACTTTGTCCACTAAGATAGTCTTGGCAATGAGTCTTGACTAATAAGAAATGTTTCTCTATGATTATGTGTGTATGCCACAAAGTTTCAGGTTTTATGTTATGATTATTGGGATTACATTTCACTTATATGATTTATCCCATGTTATGATATTATGATCTCTTTTGCAGGATAAGATTTCCAAAAGTTATGTTCTTATGTATATGATGTGATTGATATTTATTTTGATGACCCTTAATGAGAATTTGAGATCACCCTTTTATATGTTTTATTTCCCTAGGCCAGGAAGAAGGTTATTAAGTAGAATATTCCAAAAAGGGACTCTAGATATGATGAAATAAATGGGAGGCAAAGTAGAGGCTTTATGAACCAGTTGTTTATGTTTCCCAGTTTCAAAAGACACTATACCTATACGGTCCTTTCTTGGTTTTTTTATATATTGTAATAAGTGTTCATCACTTCTGAAGTAATAACAATGTATGTAAAGTATGGGTCATTATAGTTGGTATCGGAGGAAAGGTATAGTCAACCTTTGGAAACTAGGATGTAAAAGCCTTAGTATGAACCCTAAGGATAAGTCTAAGCATAGAAGACAATCTTAGTGTTTTAGAAATGGCCATGAATAACCTAGGATAAGACCTTAAATGTGAAATTTTATTCTGGATTATGTGGTTTTCCTATTATAATTAGTGTTTCTCACACTATTATTCTTGGTTTTAGTCAATGGCTGGAACCCGAAGGAACCGTGTTAATGCGGATTACGACGGGCAATGCAATGATTGTCCCCCTGAGCAACCAAATGTAATGGGAGATGGAATGCAAAATCTTGTAGCCATGCTCACACAACTTTCTCAAGCTATGAATCATGCAGTGCTTCCAAACGAGCAAAGGAAGGAGCAACATTCTGCTGAATCCTTCATGAGACAGCGTCCACCTTCATTCAGTGGGTCTACTGATCCATTAGTTCCTAAACAATGGATTAGTACTACTGAAATGATATTTTCAGTTCTTCAATGTTCTGAGCATGATAAAGTCATCCTAGCAGTGTATCGTTTAGAGGGTGATGCTTATCAATGGTGGAATCTTATTAAGAATACGAGGCAACGGGATGAAATTGAGTCCATGGAATGGGACGAGTTCAAGAACTTATTTTTTCAATAAGTACTTCCCTCGTATTCTCCGAACAAAGATGGAGAATGAGTTTCTTGAACTAAAGAAAAAGGACGATGAATCTATTGGTACCTATGAAGCAAATTTTACAAGGCTTGCAAGGTACACTTCTGGTATTATTATCCAACTTGAGAGTAAGATCGATCGAATCTTTAGTGGCTTAAAACCAAGTCTTTGAAGGGCCTTATCCATAAGGGACTTCAATAGCTACGAGGAAATCGTTCGATGTGCTCTCAAAGTTGATATGGAGATTGGAGTAACCCATTAGTCATATGGGTTTGATAAGAAGAGGAAAATGGAATTCAAAGGAAAATATAAAGAGCACACTGAAAAGAAGATGATCTTTCCCTTATGCACAAAGTGTGGAAAGAAACATGGAGGGAGTTGTCTTAAAGGCACAAGTAAATGTTTCAAATGTGGAAAGGAAGGTCATCGGGCATTTGAATGCCACGATGATGGGAAGAAGATGTCTAATGATGCAAACAAAGGAAGGGATACACAGAATGAACCTACTACACTTCAATGTTTCATGTGCAAGGAGACGGGGAATTTTTCCAATCAATGCCCAAATCCAAGGGTTGATGATGATGGACGACGTCAACAACCTCTTAAGGCTAAAGACAAAGGAAAGTCACATGCAATTTCTATCAGCGATGTGGAGTACGATAACGATGTGGTGAAAGGTACACATACCAACCACTCTAAAGTAGCAAATGTTTTATTTGATTCTGGATCCACCCACTCCTTTATTTCTGAAGAATATTCTAAGGATATCACCTTATTACCTCAATAGTTAGATGTTGAGTTAGCTGTGACAACTCCTAATGGCACAACAGTCGCATCAAAAGTTTATAATTCTTCTCCAATTGAAGTTTGTGGGAAAGTGCTTCCTGAAAATCTTGTGATCCTTCCTATAGTGTAATTTGATGTGATTCTTGGCATGGATTAGCTTTCTCTACATGGAGCTCATATCATTTTCCAAAGAATGGCAATCACATTTCATATTCCAGATCAATCTATGATCATATATCGATGCAAGGATGAACATAACCTTCCAGTGGAAATTTCTCTCATTTTATGGGTATTGATTCCACTAAATGAAGGTTATTTATCTCAAATTGTTGGTGAGAATCTCACGATTAAGAATATGCCCATTGTACGGGAGTTTGATGATGTCTTTCCGGAGGAATTACTGGGTCTTCCACCGAATCGTGAAGTTGAGTTTTCAATAGAACTCGTACCGGGTGCTTTGCATATTTCAAAGACACCTTATAGAATGGCCCCAATTGAGTTGCAGGAATTGAAGAAGCTACTCCAAGAGAAACTTGATAAGGGGTTCATATGCCCTAGTGCATCACCTTGGGGAGCACCTGTTCTGTTTGTTAAGAAGAAAGATGAATCAATGAGACTCTGCATTGATTATCGAGAACTTTACAAGATCACTATCAAGAACAAATATCCTCTCCCATGAATTGATGACCTATTTGACCAACTACGCAGAGCTCTATACTTTTCCAAGATTGATCTTCATTCATGGAATCATCAATTAACAGTCAAAAGGGAGGATATACCAAAGACGGCTTTCCGTACAAGGTATGGACACTATGAATTCATAGTGATGCCATTTGGTCTTACTAATGCCCCTGCTATATTCATGGATCTGATGAATAAAGTCTTTAGAGACTATCTTGATCAGTTTGTGATAGTCTTTATAGAAGATATTCTTGTCTATTCAAAGACCAAGGAAGAACATGAAGATCCCTTGAGAATTATATTGAAGACCCTAAGAAAGGAGAAGCTTTATGCCAAATTTTCCAAGAGTGACTTATGGCTTCAAAAAGTTGCATTTTTGGGTCACATAATCTCAAAAGAGGGGATATCTATGGATCCAGCAAAAACAGAGGTTATCGAAAGATGGTCGAGACCAAAAACAGTAACTGAGATCTGAAAATTTCTTGGTTTGGATGGATATTATTGACGTTTTGTGAAAGATTTTTCACGATTATCTAATCCACTCACCAAGTTGACTCGGAAAGGAGTTAAGTTTGTATGGATGGAGGAATGTGAAGAGAATATCAAGGAGTTGAAAAGAATGTTATCCTGTGCACCTGTGCTCACACTTCCTTGTAGTGCAGAAAGGTTTTTGATCTACAGTGATGCATCCAAGAAGGTATTGGGGTTTGTTCTTATGCAAAATGATATGGTGATAGCTTATGCCTCAAGATAGTTGAAAATACATGAGAAAAATTACCCAACTCATGATTTGGAGTTAACTGTGGTAATCTTTGCATTAAAGATTTGGAGGCATTACCTTTATGGTGAAAGGTGTGATATTTATACTAATCATAAAAGTTTAAAGTATATTTTCACACAAAAGGAGATGAATATGCGCCAAAGAAGATGGTTGGAGCTGATTAAGGATTATGACTGCTCAATCCATTACCACCCTGGGAAAGCAAACAAGGTGGAAGATGCATTATGTCGGCAAGACCATGCTCGTTTATCCATGATGAGGATCACAAAAGATCCAATATTTATGGATTTACAAAGGATGGATCTTTGAATTATAATGGAAGGGGAAAAATCTTATCTTTCTCAAATGAATGTTCAACCATATATACATGTGAAGATTAAAGAGGCACAGAAAGAAGATGTCGAGTTACAAAAGAAGGTGAGAAATGTTCCTGAATTCAACCTTTATTGTGATGGGATAATAATGTTCAGGAATCGGGTTTGTGTTCCTCCCATCCCCGAATTAAAGAAGGATCTGCTGGATGAGGTTCATAATTCTTCATTCTCTATTCATCCTGGAAGCAGGAAGATGTATAGGGACCTGAAAGAGTACTTCTGGTGGGATGGTATGAAAAGAGATGTTGTTGAATATGTCTCTCGATGCTTGGTTTGTCAGCAAGTTAAAGCTGAGAGACAAAAGTCTAAGGGGATGTTACAACCATTACCCATACCCGAATGGAAATGGGAAAACATCACTATGGACTTTGTCACAGGACTTCCTAAAACATCCAAAGGCAATAATGCTATCTGGGTCATAGTTGATCGTCTTACAAAGTCTGCACACTTCATTGCTATTAGAGAGGATTTCTCTCTGGATCAGCTTGCCAGGATATATGTAAAGGAAGTGGTAAGATTGCATGGAGTACCACTTTCTATTATATCTGATCGAGATTCGAGATTTACCTCGAAGTTATGGCGAAGTCTTCAGCATAATTTGGTTACAGAGTTGAGTTTCAGCACTGCTTATCATCCTCATACAGACAGTCAGTCTGAGAGAACAATTCAAACTCTAGAAGATATGTTGAGAGCTTGCTCTATGGATTTCAAAGGTGGTTGGGATCAACACCTACCTTTGGTGGATTGTTTTTATAATAATATCTTTCACTCCAGAATTCAGATGGCTCCTTATGAAGCTCTCTATGGAAAGAAATGCAAGACTCCAACTTGCTGGGATGAAGTTGGGGAAAGAAAGCTATTAGGACCTGATCTCGTTGATGAAATGGCAGAAAAGGTCAGATCTATTCAACAACACATAAGAGTAGCTCAGAGTCGACAGAAAAGTTATGCCGACAGCCGAAGAAAAGACCTAGAGTTTGAAGTGGGCGATAAAGTGTTCTTACGGATATCTCCTTGGAAGAGAGTCACGAGATTTGGAAAGAAGGGGAAGTTGAGCCCTAGATATATCGGTCCTTTCGAAATACTGGATCGTGTTGGGAAGGTAGGTTACCGATTGGCGCTTCTACAGAATCTCTCTCAAGTTCACGATGTGTTCCATGTATCTCTCCTGAGAAAGTACATACCTGATCCTTCACATGTACTTAGCTCAGAAGTTGTTCCGCTGGAGCAAGATCTTTCTTGAAGAACAACCGATAGTGATTCTGGATCGTAGCGAAAAAGTCCTACGAAACAAGACCACTCGATTGGTTAAAGTTTTATGGAGGAACCACCAATTAGAATAAGCTACATGGGAGCTTGAGGATATGATGAGGGAGAGGTATCCTCATATGTTTGTTACAAAGTGAAGAATTTCGAGGGCGAAATTCATTTTAAGGGGGTAGAATGTAACACCCGGGAAATTTATGTGAAATATTTTGTTTTTATGTTATATAAATCATCAATGGAATCTTTCACTACACACAACACTAGCTTGGATTTCTTTACACGCAACTGCGGCCTTCCTCGATAGCTTGCATCGTACGCAATACCGAGTTTCACTAAACAATGATATGCTATTAAAATATTATTAAAACTAGCCGTTATAAATAGTAATAACCAATTTTTGAAATTTTATAAATTTTATTTTCCAAAATGGACCTCATTTTTGAACTCGGAATATCGAAATTAGCCTAGGGTGAAATTTTGGTATTTTTCTGAAAACTTTTATTTTTTGATGAATTGTGAAACTACTAAGTGGCTGTTAAAAAAAACTGAATTTTTCATAAAACATAATTTTACCACTTCTGTGAGTGAAATTTCAAAAATCAGAGAGACACGGTTGATGTCAATAAGTAAAATGTGGTTCAAGGAGATGAAAATAATTTTTTGGTGAATAGTAACTTTTTACTTTTTTACAACGGTTAAATGTAAATAGGGTAATTAAGGGTAAAAATGATATTATTATTACCCTAACACATGTCCTAATTCTACTGGACAAGTGTATTTCGACCAAAAATAAACTTAGGAATAAAATATGACCATTTAGGCCCACTTGGATTAGATTAGGACATTTATTAATTTATTTAAAGAAGGGTTAAAATAGTTAAAATCAAAGTTTAATAACTAAATAATTTTTAATATGGGGTTATAAAAAAGATAAATTAGACTATAAATATTCATTATAAAGATAAAAAGGTTTACTACATAATGGTATGTTATTTTTCATTTTTAGACATTAAATAATTTAATTTATTTATGACACAAAAATAATGCATAAATTATCTTATTAATGAAATATTGACATAATTGATTTTATAAATACCCAAATAAATATAATTTGAGACTTTTTATGCATTCCACTAATTTTCTAGATTAATATGACATGTTAGTATTGATATAATTAACTTTTTTCGAACTTATCATTCTATTATAATTTTCACAAAAATCAATTACTAAATAGTGTCAAAATTGACATAAAATAGTTTTTAAAACAAATATTATATTATTAATTGTTATTTTGTTCCTAAAAATATATGGTTCGGAAAAATTACTTAGATAAGGTGATATATATTAATAATAAACAACTTGGGGTTCTATTGGCTTGATATAGTAAGTTTATTAACCTTATAGTATAAGAACACAAGAAGACATGGTAAAAGTAAAATTATTTAACTTAATGTTAAATCTAAATGATAAGGTTAAAATAGGAACCTAAACTTGTATAAATTCTACTGGATGAGAGGATTTCGACCCATCCACACCTTATCCTCTAAATAAATTAATTTGGAGCTATTTAAAACCGAACATGACATTATAATAAAATAATATTTTTAGTTATTCCAAATGTGCCCCTCTCCTCCCTTATAAAAGGGAACCTCCTCCCTCTCTTCCTCACACCACATTGAGCCTTCAAGATTGGAAAAAACCTGCCATTTTCTCCTCTACACTTCCCTAGAGACATCATATAGGTCCTGGTCTTCTTCAAAGACCAATTTTAGTGCTCTAAAAGGATGTCTCAAAGAAGCACTTCAAAGAAGAGGTAATATCCATTACCGATCCTTTCCAATTTCATTCTTCTTCAAATTATTCTTCTTTAGTTGTTTCATTATGAAGTAATAACATAATTATCACTCATATACTGATATGTTATTATATGTATGAAACAACCCTATTTAACCATCTATTCATCCAATGGAAAATGAAATCACCGCGCGTGCGTACGTACGGAATACCGTCTCCACGCTGTGGTGTAATCTATTTTCCACCACCACCTTACTTGGATGGGTATAATGGTGTAAATAATGACTATATATGACTATTATAAAGTGATATTGATTCTGAAATAGTATACATACACTCCAATACAATTCCACGATCATAGGAAGGATATCATCACTCGTGCGTACGTACGAAATACCGTCTCCACGATGTGATGCGACTCGTTCTACATGATATTAATTTCATAATGATTATATAAAAGAATTGAATGAATTAATATGATATATATTACACTAATACCATTTTGGAAATGAGGTATCTATAACCTAAAGAGAAGAATAAGAATTTATTCGACAAAACACGCATAAGAACAAAAAGTTATAAACACCTGAATAACATGTAGAAATGAAATATTACTACTAAGAAGCTAATACTATGACAATATATGATATCATAAAAATATGTATGATTCTGGAATAAGTCAATAAGATTATTTAAATCATTATACAAGAGTTTCGGACACTTACAAAGCAATTCGGACATATGGTAAGGGAAATATCACAATCTTATTTTTATCCGAGAATGTTTATACTTTAGTATTTACTGGGGTGTATTTTATCATCCACATCCATGTTTCCAGGATATTTAATATTATTTCCATCCACCTACAATTGTTCAAATCCAATTTTACCCTTCGGTGAGTTTTTAGTAAAGAATATGAATGGAATCTTTTGTCGTTTTTCGTATGAGGTGCTTTTTGACTTTTTTGACAAAAGTACGATGAATGTTTTTTTAACTTATACGGAATGAATGGATTTTTAAAACATTATTTCCAATAAGCTTAATTTACAAGTTTTCATGTTTATTTATAATCAACTTCTTTTTGTTTTAAATTTTATGACATGTTAAGAAAGGAAAATGTTTTTGAAGTAGAAAGGATATTTTCCTCAAGAATGGAGTTCAAGTGTTTTATCAAAATTATTTTCCATCTAAGATAATATAGGTTTTTGTTTCTATCCCTATTATTACATTTATTTGATTATTTTGTGATGTAATTATATTTATGAATTCCTTTATCTTATATGAATTGTTTTATGATGTCACGATGTTTAAGATTCCCATTTTTGTTACATGGGTTATGCTATGATGTATGGTTTATGATTTTGTGGCACACATAAGAATGGTATCATTAAGAGATGGGTGGGACCAATATCTCCCTCCAATGCATTGGGTAAAGATTTTATATCTCATGAGATAGACATGGCTGGAACGGTAGGTTATACCGGTTCAGTGAAACAGGACTGAAATGAGGGTGACTCGTTTTAGAAATGGACTTTGTCCACTAAGATAGTCTTGGCAATGAGTCTTGAATAATAAGAAATGTTTCTCTATGATTATGTGTATATTCCACAATGTTTCAGGTTTTAAGTTATGATTATTGGGATTACATTTCACTTCTATGATTTATCCCATGTTATGATATTATGATCTCTTTTGCAGGATACGATTTCCAAAAGTTATGTTCTTATGTATATGATGTGATTGATATTTCTTTTGTTTACCCTTACTGAGCATTTGAGCTCACCCTTTTGTATGTTTTATTTCCCCAGGTCAGGAAGAAGGTTATTAAGTATAATATGCCAAAAATGGACTCTAGATATGATGAAATAAATGGGAGGCAAAGTAGATGCTTTATGAACCATTTGTTTATGTTTCCCAGTTTGTAAAGACACTATACCTATACGGTCTTTTCATGGTTTTGTTATATGATGTAATAAGTGTGCTTCAATTATGAAGTAATAACAATGTATGTAAAGTATGGGTTATTATAATCCCTATATAGATCCCCTATTTGAAATATGATACATGAAATATATCTTCATAACCTATGGATGTAAAGAAGAAGGGGGTGATCTCAGATGCTCACAATGGGTAAACAAGGTATTCTTGTAAACATAAACATGAGCATAGGGGTATGAGAACACGATCAAAATATTATGTGATCATAGACTTCAAATCAATGATCATAAACAGAAATCACAGAATAATCAATGGTAGTTATATGATGTGAATCATAATGAAATAAATAACCTAATCTACGAAATAGTAACATTCGATTAAAACATAGACTTCTAGAAAACACATAATCATATAATATGAAATTCATAGTTATCAAGGAATTACTTCCAAATCCATCTTAGTAGTATGGGTTCTCTCAACATTTCATATTGGAATTCATAGTTTACCCCCATGTTTATATTAGTTCTATAAGTTCCTTCGTAATACCATATTGGTTTTAATGGTTCACTCTAATGATTTTCTTAGTAGTTAAGTTTCATTCCCTAGACCATCTTATTCTATATAATAAGATATAAAATTTTTATAGAATGGATTTGATTGATATATAGATCCCAAAAATATCATAGTTAAATAATACATAAATTTGAGACAAGATAATTAAAAATAATATTATAACCCATTAAATGATATTGGTATCACAAACAAGTAATATTATCATAATTGTTAAAAAAATACACAGGTTTCATAAATATTTAATCAAAAGAATAACCTATGACAAAGAAGCAGGTTTTATTGGTGTAAAACACATTAAAGTGAAATGATGTTCATTAACATTATTCCATCAAACAATAACCCATTAAGATAATTAATATATACAAAAACACTGAATAATTTCTCTATAATGGAATAAGTAATGCCAAAAGACGCCAAATGTTATGGGAAATAATATTAAATTATATTTTAAAATGAATTCATGAAGAAAATATATTTTTTTCATTGTAAAATGATTTTATAAAAACATATAAACATTGGAAAGAAATTTATCAAAAATAAAAATGAAAACATATAAATTTATATGGGAAAACACATTGATTATATTTTTTTAGAAATCTTCTTTAAAACATTTAATGAATGATGGAAAATGTTTTGAAAACCATTTCCTTTAAAATAAATTTTAAAATTATAAAGAAATATTAAAAGTATTTTTGAATACCATTTCATTGAAAATACATGAAAATATTTCAAGAATGATTGAAAATATATATTTAAATCCATTTCATCGAAAATACTATAAATCCTATAAAGAATTAATAAAAACATTTTTAATACTATTTCATTGAAAACAATTTAAAATTTATAAAGAAATCATAGTTTTTAAAACCATTTCATTGAAAATAATTTAAAATTTTTAAATACATGTTGGAATTTTTTTTAAACCCATTTAATTATAAATACTTTAAACCCTGTAATGATCGTATGAAATTATTTTTTGTAAAACATTTCGTTGAAAATAGATGAAAAATTATAATGAAACCCATTAATCGTTTTTAAAGATAATTTCATTAAAAATAAATTAAAACATAAAATGGATGATTTGAAAAAAAAATACATTTTTATTTATATATTTATTGAAATAGGATTGGAATTGTATTGAAATCATTTTTTACAACAAGTTATTTGAAATATAACATATATCTGACCAAAGAGAGACATATGTTCAGATGTTTCATAAAAAATGTCATCATGATATTAACTACTAGAGTGTGAAAAAATGTTACTAATACATGAAAATATTGGGAATAAAAATAAGAAAACAAAATTCCTGATATTTCATTACATATGGATTGAAATATTTTCTCTAAGGAATAATAATCATTAAAAATCTCAAAAAGAGATGAGATTGTTTCAATAAACTCTTAAAACTAGGTGACATTTAAACATAATCCCCATGTAACAAAATAATATTTCATGAATCATATAATATAATTAAATTAAATATATTATTCATATAAAATTTCAAATGGATGTATATAACCCTTATAAAAAGAAGGAAGGTGTATTAAAAAAATGCATCCCATAGAGGCAACTTGAGACAAAACAATTTTACCGATTTGGTATCTTTGGTAATGTAATCCAATGAAATTAATATAATATAATATATTGTTAAATAACCATAATATATATTAATAATTACATACTACATTACTGGTATGTATATATTCCACATAAAAGGGAAGAGTGGTGTCGAAGGCATGTTTCTCACAGAAATAAAAAGTGAGATGAAATTTCCCATACCTTATACCATGTATCACTTTACACTCATATGAACATACTATATAATAAATATATTTTTTTACATATATATCATAAAATCATATTTATATTCCAAATAAAATATGTTGTTTTAATAATACCTTATATTAACCTTTTTAGCATTTCTTTGTTATTGTTTCACTCCGGGTAATATTTGCATTGTTCTTCACATGTATATTAATTTTTTAGATCATGGTCCTTATACATATATAATTATTTCCAAAATTTGAATGATTATATAAATATCATCTATATTTATTATATGTGTGTTATATTAATCTATTTAATATTGAATTATGAAATGGAATACACTATTCATTGAGATGGTTGGTCGTACGTACACATGAATGATGTTTGTTTTTTATTGTCATATTGAATGAAATAAAAAAATTAAAATATATGTAAATAAGTATATAATATTATTAAATTAGAAATATTATGTCATATATATTGTATAATTTTACTAAAAACGTCCTTAATGTGTTCTACATAGTGTTTCAATAAGTCATATCGATTTTAGGGGGTGGTGGTCCACACTTCTTGAAACAAAATTATCTTATTTAAAAAAAATAGAATGTATAAAGATATACATTTTAAAAGATTTAATTAAACTTATATAAATAATAAATAAAATAAATAAAATAAATAAAAATAAAAATAAAAATATAATTTCTATCAAAATCTATACCATGAGAGGTGGTAAATGAATAATAAATAATCATAATTTAGTGAGGTGGTAGTTTTCTATAAACGTAAAAAATATAGTCATTACACATTTGATGGACATGTGTTTAATGATAGGTAGAAAATTTTGTATAAAAAAATCCTAGTATTCTTATAATATTTTATTTTTAAAACATAAATGAAATAAAAATATTTTAGGGGGTTGAGAGTTAAAATAAAATTAAAGTACATGAGGAAGTATATTACCTCATATTTTCGTAACTAATATTGGTTTTCCACAAAGGGATTCTATAGACTTTTTTTTAACAAGAATATTATCTTAGAATTATTTTAGGTATTTTTTAGGAGCTACGTGGACTGATATTATTTGATCCCATGTTGCATTATATTTATGATTATTTTGAAGGAGAGGAGGCTTTTTTATAGTGGAGGAGGAATGGATGTCATATAATTTTATGGAAATGGAATAACACCCACGTTTTCCCTTGAAATGTGGATCCAAAAATTTTACAATTTAAATCCATGTTATGATGAAAATAAATTTTTAAATATAATATCTGTTTCTAAATTACATAGGTCATTCAAGTAATTATGCTTATGTTTTATCCCCTTGATGTAATTAATTGGTCCTTCATCACTGTGATTAATTATAATTAAATCACTAATATTAATGAAAAAAAATATTTTGAACATATTAGATATTAATATTTATTATTTTAAAAATATGGTATCTATATTTCTATGTTATAATCATTGAGTAGGAAAAAACTAAATTTAATTTAATCTCATTGATGAGATGAAAAGATGTATGTAAAAGTATAAATATATAAATTGTTTTTTGTTTTTATACCCAATTTCAATGTGAAATTGATTCCAATGAATCTAATAAGAATAATTTATAAAAAATTGTTCTTAATGGTCATTGAATCTAATGTAAAATATTATATATCCTTTTAAATAATTTATATGAAAAAGAAGTTGTGAACTAAAATTTAGTATTTTCACTATTCATTAAAAAAATAAAAATTCACAGAAAAGTATAAAATATTAAAACTGTCCAAACAATTATATTCCAAATTTAAATATAATGTTAATTTTGACATCATAAGACTATTAATGTTCCAAAACATTTATTTAAAATGGGTTCCCCTATAAGAATATATAGAAATTCCTTGATAAAAATAATGGGGTTTAAACATAAAATCAGGTTTGTTCTTGTCATATATCAACAAAATCTATATGATGAATATAAAATATTTTTGATTGAATATATAATATATCTATTCTTTAATAACATCCACTAATAGTAATTTATATAATTTATTAGGTTAAAACAACTTTTTCACCATAAAAATAATATTATTTTCCAATATATTCAATCTCTTTTCATATTCATTTATAATTAATTGTTAACCATTGAATTAAACTATAAGTTAGTTTATAATATAGTATTAAATTTATTATTTATGCTATATCTAATTAGATATTAATATTTTAATAATAAATTATTGTTCGGTTTTACAAGGTATTTCATGTTACACAATCCATCGAAAATATTCTGTCTTGTGAGTAATATAAACTAAAATCGGGGTTACAAATAGGGAATGCTAAAATTTATGTTTTTTTAGATAATAATTAACATATTTTTGGGAATAATAAATTAAATTAATATTTATTTAATATTAACTACACTATTTTAAATATTTTGTGGAATGATAAATATCAAAATGCTTAAATGAATTTGATAAAAAATAATTCACAAAACTTATAGGGGTTTCACTTATGGACTGACATGAATCATAGAGAGGAAATCGCCATTCAATGATCTTTTAGAATAATTTCAATACATTAATTTATCTCCCCACTCTAACCCTAGATGAAACATCTATAATGTTTCTTCATAAAACAAAAATACGGACTCTCATATCGTTGTGTGGAAACTACCTATCCACCAATAGAGGCCTATATCAGATTAGATTATATAAATAAGTCCCCATATATCATATAATCATGTTTAATAAAGAATAATACATTCATATATGACATATTCAACTGTGAAGCCAATGAAAACAATATCTCATCTAGGAAATCTCATTAACAGGTATGGATGAAGATAATTTTAGGTTGGTAAAGAATCTAGCATAGCCCGTCACTAACATTATATCCTATGCCAGGGTAATGAAACAAAAATCTTTATCATCGCTTATTGTCTCATGGCAGAAGTGGATCATATATATTTCATTAATGTTATTCTTGGATAACTCATCATGTTATCTAGCATACAACAGAATATCCCACCAATACTTTGAAGTTCCATGAAGCATGTATGTAGTACGATTGAACCTCATATACGTGTGTGTGTTGAGGTGTATTGTGATCACATAGACTAACTCAATCTGGATCACATCATCCTAGGTACTCCCTCAATATTTATCATAGTTCATTGCTATTGTTAAAACTGAATCAACATCTTAAACATTGATGTTATAGTTCATATAATCTCCCTTTTCATGGATCACGTGACCCTTAGGAAGATAATGTGCACTTGATTATCCATTTGTTCCTCAAGAAAAAAAGATCCTCCATTTCAGCTTATTTTTTAGTGTGACGATTTCTTATCTCCTAAAGGTCAGTTAAGAGATGGTAAATTTTCATTTTCTATAAAAGGAAAATTCATTACTTAGAACATAGTTTACCTAAATGTTCTGCATTAGTTTATGATAAATGAAGATAAAAATCATGTAATGATCTCTCTATGAAAGGACTAAGAAGTTAATTGGCATAAAATTATAGTTCATTTATTCTCTTTTTCATCAGTTATACCAGGTATCTAATTTCCCTATTTATATAGTAAAATTGGTCACAAGTAATAAATATATCCACAATATGAACAATGAATGTCAATATATAAAAAATTTTTAATATCAGGATTCATTCACTCAAATATAATTCCATACTAGGAAATTAGTTTAATATTATGAAATAATAACATCACAAAATAAGTGAATAACCCAAGGTAAAATAAATGAAATCCATAAGAATCATACATCATTAACTATAATCACATCACCGAGTACTCAGATTTTCCTTCATAAGTGGGTGACACACTCTAATGGAAAAATGATTTTCCAAATCCCGAATGATAATAGTCTCATTTATACTATTCCAAAATTAGAATGAAATAGAAATGAAATCCAATCCTGTTATATTAATTTATAATTTCCCTAACCCTGTGCTCCCTCAAGTGAACGAGATGGTTGGAAACATGATCTCAGTCACAAATCCCCATATGTCAGAGGATGCTAAAAAGAATATTTGTTGTATGGAATATAATCGGAATATATAACCTATGGTTTTGAGATTCCAAGATTGTAGAAAATCAGTTAATATTAGTATAGAATAGTGGAAACAATATGAATAAATAAACGGGTAACCAAATCCATGAGAGGATAAACATAATAGATCTAAATAATAATTGAAGAATGTAATAGAATGTGGGATGATATTAAATAACATTTTGAATAACATACATATAAAATTCTATGAAGAATCCAATAATGAATCAAAATAAATCAGTCCCGATCCCAATGTTGTACTACAATTGAAGCTCCAAACTAACTATCCACCTAGAAATCCATAATAGTGTTTCTTGCACTCAGCTAAACTTGCATCCATAAAATATTTTTGGGAATCAAATGAATTCTCTTCCCCGGTTTATGTATAATGTTGTAGGTCAACAGAAATTTTTCTAACAAATATATAATAAGGAATTTATTCTAAAACAAAAAATTTAATAATAGTGTATTTATTAAATAATTAAATTTCACACATTATATAACCATTATGAACCTTGTTTTCCAGAGTTAAACCTAGGGCCAAACAAAAATCTGATTCAGTGCCCTACCAAATATCTACATAGACTGAAGGATGCATCGACATCAACACAAATCACCCAATCCATGTAAGATTCTTCTAATGATGATAAATTTGACAAAAGAAAAAAAAATAAAAAATTATTTTTTCAAATAGGCTATCCATAGCCTCTCCCTAATACATCCAGTGACAATTAATTGGGTCCTAATACAGCTAATATTATCACATAGTCATCCCTTAGATAATAAATTTCATATTCTCCCAACCCAATTGTAGTATGAATTTATGAACCATTCCAACATGATCAATATAAATCACGATTCATATATATAAATACTCAACATTACTAAAATAATCCCACCCACATGAATCCACCACCTAAATATCAAAAAAAAAAATTAATCATGAAAAATAACACGTCCAAAAACACTTATACCAGATATATCATGATAAAAAAATGATATATTTAAACAATTATCATCTACATAATTGGAATAATTTCATTAGTACCTGTTCAAAATAATCATCATTATTTTATTAATCATGTATTATTTATAATTTAACACTTTGGTCATTGAAACATCAGTTATCCCAAATTATTAATTGGGATTCTTCTCAGAGAAAGATTATTTACATGTTATCACAATTCAGATGATTAACCAAACGTTAAACAAATTTTTATAATTTATCATTGGGCTCTAATACCAAGATTATAGTGTCCTAATATGGTTTATGGATGGTGCAACATTTATATGGAATCATGTCTTAAACACTCTTTCTACAAACCCAATTAAATCTAAGGGACAGTCGAATAAAAATGAATATTATTTAGCTTGGACTATCTGATTAATTAGATCATGCATATGAATTTCCAACATGATTGAAAATATCACACTTTATATGGATAATTAATCATACTATGTGGATAATATTTATACAACCAACATTTATATAGTGATAAATGAAATGATCCCAACATGTTGAAGCAACAATGAAAAATTGAATTAACGAAAAAAATACATCCAAGATCACACAATTTCAATTGAATCAACGAAAAATACTATGGTTAATATATTACATTTATATAGTAGAGTGTAATAGAAGATTGTAAAAAAATCATAGAAAATGTACTCACTATGGATCAGAAGCTCGATTGGGAAGTGTAGAAGGGAGGAATGAACTCCAAAATCCCATATAGTTTCTATAGGTTCTATGTGATATGGTATGCATGTAGGTGAAATGAAATCATACAATCATCTTGTATTTAATAAAACAAATATTGAGAGAAAATAGATTGTAATCCCTCCATATCATGTATATCACAATTTATTATTTATGTTGAAACATGATTCACATAGGATTAAAATAAAATCAACAAAACAATAAATTAAATGAAATAGATTCACTTCATGTAACTTTTTCATGTGATGGACATGTTTATAATGTCTACCCAGTCACATTTACACTTTGTGTAATAGGTTCACTATGTTTAAATTTCTTTTAGAAAACGCTATGCCCTATTTCAAAATAAGATCTATATCCACCACCAACACCTTATAAACTCTTGGATTACACTCATAATCTCATTATATGCTTATATTTGGTCTATATTGATTCAAAAAAATATACATACATGAATATTATGTAATTTTTTCCTGATAATTCTCTCTATTACCAAATAGGGTGCTGACTACAATAGTTACGATAAGATTCCAAACAAAATTGTTTCATAAAAAAATAAAAGAGAGACGTAACTTGTAAATAAAGTTATAATGTATATATATAGATAAATGTTCTAGGATTTTTTGAGATACTTTTATATGGCCATTGAGGTTTTTCATTCAATAATATAGTTAAAATCTAAGGAATTTGATATAAAATCCTTGAACACTAAGAAATTTTAAAAACTGGTTGATATACCTTAAAGGATGATACACATATATTGAATGTGGGGTTTCTATAAGAAAATAAACATAGATTTTTGATGGCCTACCTATAAGTCACAGATTACAGAAGAATTTTAGAAAAAAAATCATCGTATTTATAATAAAGAATGTAATTAACAATTGTGATGATTATGTTAATTTAGATATTACTCACCAAGAAATCCTACATTGATTATGGTATATATCAAATGGATGTAAAAATGTATTTCCATAATTAGAATTTAGTGAATGAACTATATATTATATAACTAAATACTCATGAATTTCCAAATATTTGTGGTATGTTAAATATAAATCATTGATCCTTGTATAATATCACGAGTACTTATGGGAGTTAGTATACCTACTCCTATGTTGATATCAAAGAGTTTGGTTTCATCGAGAATGTAGATGATTAATGTATATACAAATAAGTGGTAAAGAGAGTCCTATAGTGTTTCATTTATTTTATGTGAATGACATAATCATAATTATAAATGATTTCATAACACTTAATTCTATTGAGATATGGTTTGGTATGATCATTTTTGTGAAATTAATGGGTGAATTTTTTATATACTATGTAAGAATATCAATTGATATATATCTAAGAGGTTCCTTGGATATATCCAAAAACATATGATAAAATGATAAATCATAATAAAATATTTAAAATTATATAGGTTTATTACTATAATTGAATGAAAAAAATAAAAGGATTGTTTGCGATCCTTCTAAAGTGTCATCATGATGGATTATGTTCTATATACATCCTCTATAGGATCTATCATTTATTCATTATTCTTAATTGATTTGATGTATCTTATACATTAATTATTAATTGTTGATTCCTATAAAATCTATGTTCATTTCAATGAATTTCTATGGAAAACATTTTTATGTACTAGACATACACTAAGCGTACCCCAGTGAAAAAACAGGTTGTAACATCATTATTTTTTCAATTTTAACGTAAAATTTTCACATAAATTTAACAAGGTGATGTAAATAATAATAGTTTTGCTATATGTTTTCTAAAATATGATGATGAAAATATTCCTTTGAATTTTCAACACCATTTTAATCATCAAAATTTTCTAGAAACCAACCCTTAATATTCTCTTCAGTGTATGCTTCAAGAAAAATCTAATCCCAAAGCTCCAATGATTTTGAATTATTTACTTCGGTTTTAAAAAAAATGATGGTGAAAATTGGTTTCCCAATCATTTTTGGCATAGGTTTCTTGTAGAAACTAACACTAAAAAGGGTTATCAGTGTCTATTTATAAAATTAATTGAAAAATAAACCTCGTATATTTTATTATAATGTTCCGACATCAGTTTTGATAAAAAATAATGCTAAAATAGGGAAAAATATTTATAAATTTCATAATTTTACATGAAAAGAAATCAAATTCCATGTAATAAATAAATATATAAAGCCATCAACTAGCACGTATTACAGACTAAAAATCTATAAAAAAGATATAAATTTATCTACTTATTCAAAAAATCAAAATCTATTGATTTTTATTATATATTTTAAATAAAAAACACATAAAAAATAATTTACAACAAAATCATAGTCATTTTTGGATAAATTACTCTTTTGATATCATAATTTTCAAATAAATATAATAATAATAGAATTTTTCCGAACACTTGTTATTTGAAAATGTAATATTAATCATAAACATTATAATATATTTACTACAAAATGTAATCATAGATAAAAAATAGTTCAAAAAATATTAACGATTAGTAAGTTCATATTTAGTATAAGACTATACATCATTGAATGTATACAATAACAATGAAAGATATATAATTAATAAATAGGTTACTATGATAGAAAATATAACAAAATTAATAGAGTTAACCTTATCAAATTCATTAGTTACCCCAGTAATGATTATATCATATGAGAATCACAGAACTAACAACCACAATCAACATATCCTTGTTGATAATGAAACTATGGTTATAAACCATTACATGATAATAAGAATGATATATATATATATATATATATATATATCTAAATTCATAATAATTTACAATATAAATATTAATACCATTATATTAATATACTGGATTGAATTTTGGATCGTTATCAACATGTGATGTTTGTTAACATTTTTCCATGACTTGAATATTGAAATATATCAACTAATAATACATTTGTATACAATATGGAATAAATATAATGAACTTTTAAAAAAAGTGGAAACATAATTGTCTAATAAGGTGGTAAATGTTTTATAAACGTCATCAAATTTTTACAAAAACCAACATAAGATGTATTTAATTGGGAAGAATACAAATATCATCCAATGCCCCCAAAAATTTAAAATGTTCACAATAAAATACATTATAATGAACATTTAATCAGAATTATATCTCTGTTATTACCCATAAGGAAATAGAAAAACCCTCAACCCAATATCTATCAATAACAATCTCTCACATTTATATATATTTATATTATAATTCCTCATATATTTCATAGTCCTGGAAATGAATTACGGATCAATAAAACAATAAATTCATTTGGTTTTATTTTTAATAAGAAGCATAAGTTGATACCTATTTAAAAATGTAAAATATTTATAAAATTTAAACCATCATTAATTAATGATTTAATAAATGAAATGAAAATTTTATTACATGTAAATCAACCACAAAAAAGCATATTGATCTCTTCAAATTCAATTAGATCCCTGAAATCTATTTTGAATATTAAGAATGATATTCTTCAAATATTGGACATCATCCACAACTCATAAATATTACCCATGGAAGAAGAACCCAGGGATAATATTTATAGCTCAAATGAACTATTAGAAGTATCTATAGTTTTTTGTTCCATAACATTTAGTTTACTTTGTACAATTTACATTGATTTTAGATAAACATATATAAGTTAACTACAAGACAAAATTATAAGTAATTTTAAATCAAATGTAATTAATAATAAAAAAGATACATCATTTGAAGGATTTTGAAGAGGGTCTTTTCTATAATGTAAAAAATTACCCCCATAATCACCATCTCTTATAACCTCATTAGTAGAAAATTTTAGTTGATTAGTATGATATAAAATATCATGTATTGATACACTATCCTAACCCATCATCATTATCAAGTGGTGTACAAAATCTCCCAAAAATTCATGACATTGAATGCTAAAATTTGTACATGAGGATCTCCATAATAAAAATCACAGTATAAAGGTAGGTCTAATAAAGGATGTGGGAGATCCGAGTATATAAGTTAGGAAGGAAAAACCTTCTGGGAGGGTTTTACAATCTTTGTAGATGGGTGAAAAATATATAATATCTTGGAATGCTGTGCAAACTATGTTTCCCTCCTCATTTTTTCTAACCTATCATGAATATTTGACTAAATTTGATCACTCATGGACTATATAATATCATTTAGCATATCATTTAAGTATAATATTTCTAGGTTTATTCATTGCTAACATTGATGACCAAAAATAGTGTGAATATAAGCTCACACCTCAAAAAAACATATATGTCATATGTGTTCTGGCCATCCTAAAGTAGTTTCTTTGATTCCCAACCTACCATTATGGATAAAGTTTCTTGTGTCGATTTCTATTGACGTTCATCATGAAATTAAAAATGGAAATGGTATATTAGTGTATTTAATTTATCAAAATAAAAAAAAATAAATTCATAAAAGTTTTTCAGCTACTTCCTATGCTTTCTCTGAAAGATACATTTCATTTTTTCTTCTTCTCACTCTTTTCACTTATTCATGGAGGGTGGGGGATATATAGGGATGAACTAAACCACATCCGATCAACTAGAAGAATTATCTCATAATGCTTATAATTTTTTATCAATAATTCTTCTCTCTAATAAATAATACCATCCTCGTGACAATGCATGATGGAATTCATTAGACAAATGGATCTCTTCGTAGAATTTCATAGTGAACTATTATAAAAAACTAAACAAATATGTAATTAGGTATGTAAAAAATAAGTTTTACAATATTAGATAATTATGATACAGAAAAGATTCATCATTTGAAGAAGAAAATTATTTATTCAGCGTAACTACATCTATAATCCTCATCCTTCAGGCATTGGTTTTCATTTTTTATTTACAAAAACATAATCTTTTTTCAACATTGTGTTAAAATCTCTCTATGAAGCCAACAATAGGGAAATACATATTTTATTAACTAATTTTGTTTCTTTAAAAATCGAATTCTATTTTTAATTGATTATAAAAAATATTAGTCATTTAAAATATGTCAAATTCTAAAAATGGAATAGAATAAATCAATTTAGTTATTATTCCAGTATAACCTCTTAAATATGATATATCATTCTCTTAGAGACTAACGTCCAATCTAGTTATAAACTGAAAATTCCACAACATCTAGGTATAGAGATGTACTGAATAAAATTTATTTCATTTGGGCTAATGAAATTATTACTTTCATCAAAATTAATATGTAATAGCTCATATCCATGTGCATGTGACATTTTTTATAAACTTGCATTTCCACATCCACCAACATGAGTACTCGATTTCCATATAGTAATTGTAGAATAATCCATCACTAAAGCCTCATTAGCTGTCATCCAATTATTTTTTTGAAAATGAAAAGGTTGTTTTCATTAAATAATAATTTTATATGATATTTAATTTTATGAAGAAGGAAAGTAACTCATTATATTTTCCTCTTTCTTCATATATATATCCACTTTTGAAAAATGAAAATATATGTTCTGTTATTATATAGCTACATATTATTAGACAAGTGAAAAATTAGAAAATAGGAAAACAGAAATATGTATGAAAAAAAGTCTCACACATGTGTATGTTTTAAAAAATAAAAATGGTATTATTATTAAAAAATATACAATGTAAACAATTAAATATAAACAATACTTGTAAAATGATAGAATTTTTTATAAATTTAAATAGAGTAGTTTGAAAAAGTTTTCTCATATGCATAACTATAAAAAAATATCATAATGTACACATTGTATTTAAATGCTAAATGATTATCCATAACTTTATAATATCTATATATAACACGAAAAATCATATAAGGAGTCTAGTATATATAATTAAATATAAAAATGTAATTAAATAATATATTTTTACTCATTTAAATTTCATAAAATAAATAGAAATTAAACAATTACAAGATTAACTAGTAGTGTAATTTAGTGTTTTATTATATCCCTTCAACAATATATGTTCATACTGTATGCACTTTGTTTGTTTTATAGACATTTTTTTATAGAAATCATAAAATAGATGAATAAGCCTCATATAAATCAATAACATCATCATCATACCGATCACCGAAATATTTTTTCCCCATTAAAAATGCCATAGTACTGATCACTCGATCGATCAATGAAATAATTTCTTTTATTTCATGTGTCATTATGATAATTGGTACCTCACTGCAACTAAATATTCTCATGGAAACCAATATAAAATAATATTTCTCATAATTTAGAATCCTATTACTTGGTATCCAATTAGGCATAAACGAGGTGAATCAAATTTTAATATAGTCAATTTCTCATATATATTCATGAAATCCAAAATACTGTGTAGATACAAAAAATGGGTTTTTATATTTTCGACTCCAAAAATGAAATGCTTCAGCAATGACCATTGCACCACTATTTTGAATAGTATCATTTTAATCATGTTGATTATGTGTAAAATATGAACTAATTAATATCAAAACAAGACCATGTGATCACATTATGAGATTCCCCTCTACGAAACAATCCAATTTTTCGAATGCAGATATATCTATGATGACATTATCTTTAAACCACGAAACAAATGTCATTTTATACACAACAATCATCCACTTTTCGTTTCTGTCAGATTTCAAAACATTGATTCATCACTATGTAATGATGTATAATTTCAAACCTCATCTGTGTTGTTAAAAATTTAAAATGAGAATTTATCTCTTCATAAAGAGGAATAAAATTTACTTTTAACCATTGAATCCATCTACCATCCCTATAAATTATCATATATGGAGATATAGGTATAAAAGTCTTCTCAAAATCAAAAAAATAATTAGTACATAGCTCAGTTACCTCTTCTGTTTTATATTATTGAACAATAGAGGACTCTGATCGAGAAGTATTTTTAACCCATCCCTTTCAATTTTTCATATATCTACCAAATGGATACATCTATCATAAGTAAAATGTACTACATATTCTTATATAACAAAGTAAATGAATTACTACATGAACTGATATATCCGGAGATTATAGGAGGTAATTATACTTATATTGTATAAAGTATAAGATTAGCTTCAATCTCTTCCAAATATAACAAATTTGGATCAACGAAATTAATAAAAATTTATTTGAAAGTAATTAAATAACATGATTATAATCATTCTAATAGTTGTTATCAAGATACCACATAGTGAGATAGTAAGAATTTTTTGCATTATTAGTTTGAAATTTTGAGATTTCATACCTATGAATTTAAAATACATTAATTAAAAATATTGTTAACCTTTAATGAATAACCATAGGGTAATTTAATAACATGAATTCAATGACAAAAACAATATTATAAATATATCTTAATCTTTGATAAGAAATAGGGAACTATATTTAGTTTCTGTTCATAGTTGGAGATTAATAAATATTTATTCAAATTAATATCAATTACAATCTCTGATGAAAACCATATTTTTTCATTTTATTTCTATAATAGGTCCAATAAAAGTATGACATGTTTTTCTCTCCACATGATTAACCGTAATATTATGATTCATGTATAAATTTTTTTAAAAGGTATTTTGAAAAAGATAGACTATTTATAGAAACTTTTTTGGAGATAAGAACTTAATCTCCCTTGCACACTATATTTTTTCCATTCTGAAAATTATAATGTGAAGTATCTTCTTCAAAAAGTAGACAAGATTTATGTCCCTCAAAACTATATCGAAATAATTTTCAATTTATTGGAATGTCGTTTATAGTCAACATTATCATAGCACACGAAAAATAATATTTCTTGTATTGATCAAAAAAATTAACAAGTGTCTCCCACAGTAGTTTCAAATCATCAAACAAGATGAATGATACTCGTCAATATCATTTACTAGAATTTTGGTTCCCAAAACCACTAATCTAATCATAAAATATTTTTAATTTATATTATTTGTGGGGAAAATATTTAAACTACCAAAAAAGGCAATTAACTATGTTGGGTACATTGTATCATATATGGATTCATTCCATTTGTATAATTTCCAATTATAATATTTAAAACATTAATTCTAAAATTATTAAATTGTTTATCAAATAACTTACACTATAGTGAATCAGCAGGGTGATGTATGTTACTATCACATATGTGTTCATATGAATGTTATATTTACCTATTTGTATCAATTTAACTAGCATACAGACACTTCAAATGAGGAATTATTAGATGGTAACAAATTGATTTAGAAGGAGATTTAATTTTGGTACAAAATAATGAATCGTTATTTAATTATTGGAAATATCTTATGTAAATATTCGATGGTATTATTAGAAAATAAAAAATCGGATTTTCCAAGAGGATAATTTCTAGTACTAGAGAATGGATATGAGTTTACATTTTCATTAAAATTATTGAATGATGTCCCACATATATGAAATATTGTTAAATATTCATAGTCTTTTCTATAAAACACTAAATAATTGGGGAAATAATGAATCTGTATAGACCCCAACCCAATTGGTCATAATATTTTCATCAAATATTAATTTGAATTTGGAAGACTACTGGATTCTGGAATTATGTATTTTAAAATATCAAGTATATTGGGGAATCATTTACCACCCCACTCAATTCATGCTTTCACATTAACTAATCTCAAAACTATTGATAATACTATATATTGAATACAACAAGGAAATAGTGGTTTCTCATAATTTCCATACAATCGTCAAATAGTGGTTGTTTTTTTGATTTTTTAAACACATAAATCATGAATTAATTATTCAATAAGATCCTTCCCCCCATTACGAATATTATCATTAACATTAGTCATTGAATCCGTAGTTATTACACAATGATAGATACACCGTGTATTATTAAGGATAAATCCACATCAAGTGATATAATCTTTGATTTTTATATAATTTAACATTCTCTTAATCAATCAATTCACACATAGTCCCAAAATCAATTCTATGTTTTGGATATTTCATTTAAAAAATTCCAAAAAATCAACAAATCCAATTTCATATTCATACGAGGTTCATCGTAAATTTATATAATAATGATCTTCTCAATAGATGAGATTGAAATATATTTTATGAATATATTAGAAAATAAAAACAAATATATAGATAAATATTATTAATAAATACTTAAAATAAAAAAGAATGGTAATATAATAGGAAACATTAATAATTATTATGAATAATATAAAAACTAATATACTAAAGGAACTTTTTATGTTTGTCATGATGATCCAATTTACATTACACGTACTGACCCCCGTAGAAATTCCTTGTAGAAAATAATGATTTTTTAAACTAATCTAATATTTGGTCTTTATATGTTTTTATTTATTTATTTATATATATATATGATATTCTCAGTTTAAAATATTGATTTTTTTAACTATATGTATGTTTTAAAAAGCTCATATTATAATATTTGGATGTTTATTTAAAATTTTAACCAAATGTTTTTGGTTGTGTGTGATAAATGATTACTTATTTTACTAATTAACAATCGAATATAGGGGGTATAGTCTCTATATGTATCTTTTTAAACCCTCACTGCCATCAAAATCCGCTTTTTTACAGGGTGTTATCGTTAATGAATGTAGTGGTCATAGGTTCAGACATGTGATAGACATTGCATTGATAAATGATGCCACCATATTTCCTTATTCATTATATAGTATTAGTAAAAACATTTGATAATATCAAAAAATAAAAAAATTATCAATATAAACAATCATTCAAAATAACATTCAAAACTAACAATCAACAATATACAAATAATTATAACAACAACTCATAAATATAACTAAATTATAATATTATCTTCAAAATTTTAAAAAACCATAACAAATATTGATCTTAACAATAAAAATTGATATTTTATTTAATTTTGTTCTATTGAATACTTTTTATGAAAAAAACAATAAGATCTAACAAATGTATGTATAGAAATAAACAATAAACATGAAAAAATAAATAAAATCCAACTGATGATGATTGTCAATCAGAAAATGGTTTTTGAATACAAAATAGTAACATGGATAATGAAACAAATATATAAGATGAAGAATCAGGATAGTGGATCATAATGTTATGATAACAATTAAAGAGAGTCATGAATAATTTTCATTGAGGAATATCAGGCAGTCTTTTTGTCCTCATGAGTTGAGGGGAAAATCCATATATAGAAACAAAAATACAGGTTTCGTGATCCAAGGATATATTAACTAATTTTTTTCAGGATTTACATAATGCAATGCCAAAAATAGATTATTGGTGAGGTTTTAAACGAAACTATGCCAATAATCACCAGTTTTTTTTAAAAAATTTAATAATCAGTTTTCTTCAAAATAGATGCCATAAATCATGTGGATGGATTTATTTGGCATCGAATTTGATAAAAATGTACACCATATTATTAATATAGATTATTTTGGATGATATTTTTAACTAAAATCGATGCTAAAATATTTCTACAAACACATTTTTCATCAGTTAAAAAGATACTAAAATCAAAATATGAAAGTTAATGCCACAATTTACACTAGTGGTATGTTTTTTTGTCATTATTTAAAAGGATAAAAATTGAGCCAAATTTTACTGATTTCTTGATTTTAAATTGATAAAGATGAAAACAAATTCTCAGTCTGGTATCATAGTTTTCTTAAAATATTTTAGTTATTATTTAAAAAGGTTTAAAATAGTCCATAATTGTTGAATAAATAATAAATTTAGTGTATATGTATACATTTAATGTTTTCATGTATTTTTTTGGATCATGATGCTCATTACTAATTTTGGAGCGGTTCCTAGAATCGAGAGATCAATTGATATTTTCTATGACAATAGTGATATTAATTAATATATTGAATAACCTTGATAGAAATAAGGATCCAAACACATCCTTTGTAAATACCATCATATATGATATATCATTGATATGGGATATGTAAATATATATAGAGTAGATAGTCAAAATAATATACTAGATACATTTATGAAACAATTACTATAGGAAAAAAGATGATTTTTATTTGGTATCAATGGGTGTTAAACAAAATATTTATTATTTATAGTGAATGTAATGGTATATAATTTTTTTAAATATGATTATACTTATTTATGAAGTATTTATATGTAACTTATATAATAATATAGAATTTTTTTAATAATGATATCCATTAAAATATGATTTTTAATTGTCTTCAAATAATTTCCATCCATGTGTATAATAGATTATGAAGAAATTTTATGGTTAGAATGAATATATTATTTTACTAATTTCAATGGTTTTTATATTATATATGAATAATAGATTTATTTGGTAATAAGTATTAAATTGTTAGTTGGTATGAATTTTTATTGTATATTCCATGGATTTTTATATAGTCACACATATACTAAAGGCTTTATGCATAATATTAATCATTCTTACCTTAGGATGGATATATACATAGAATGTGAACCTTAATTCATCGATACATCAGGTTTTTATATCAATATAGATAGAAATAATCTCAGGGTGGTTGGTTATTATATAGATAATTTCATCAATTGTATAATAATAAATAATTATTAATCCCTTCATATGATTAGTAATGAAATATATGTATTGATTGAATTAGACTTTGTAAGTGAATTGATATTATTAGTAGATTTTCATATGATGTGTTCGACATCAGGTATGAGATAATTGTGATGTTATCATTAGTAAGATGACTGACATGTTAGGTATTCATCATCATAGTTTTTAGCTTTTATGGAATCATGTAATGATAAGATTTCATATATTATGTTGATTTGTTCCAGGATTTGTGGTCACTCAATTTATTTGAAAAGTTGATTATATTGAAATAAATTTAGGGAATATTATATTATTTTTTGTGGTAATTATCAAATAAGGATATTAGTATATTTGATGGATATCACACTGGAATCCTATTATCTTGAGTAACAACAATGATTTTCCAGAGGATTATATTTTATAATATATGTGTGAAAAAAATATTTAATATTTTTAACAATGGAAATGCGGTCTGTATTTTCACAAAATGAGTGCTTAAGTTAAGGATTTTTATTTCACAATTTGTTATGTTAAAAATGAATAGTTTCTAATGAAATCATATAAAAAATTGTTTTTTTGTATTCATAATTTTTTTTATTTTTATTAAAATGTATCTTATTTATTTTACTGTGTATGAGAGATTAATTTTTTTAAATAAAGTGGAAATAACTACTTTATTGTTTTGTGCATGGATACCTTATTCGATAGCATGTACAACACTTTTTTTCAATAATGTGATTCAGGCACCATCCACATTCCTCTTTATAGGGTTTTCATAGCTTATAATTTATTATTAGTATAAAAAAGGATTTTTATACATTCACAAGATGATTTAAATGGATTTAACAAAATGAAGTATTGAATCTGATTCTAAACATATTTATGGCATGTTCAATATTTATATTAGAGCATTAAGGATATATATATATATATATGGTTTACGATACTTCCAATTTTTTGTTCTTATTAATAAATTTCATGAAAATATTGGAGAATATTTAATATTCATGAAATGCCACATATCATTTTTCAGTGAAGGAGGTGTCACCCCTTCATCAATTTGGATTACTCATGATATATTTGTAGAATAATTGGCCAGTGTAATTCCTCAGAGGTAGTAGTCTTCTATCCACCACATCCAGATCTTTTTCTAAAATTTTATTTTTATGATGGAGGCTATAACATATTTATTCTAGGTATTCTCTATTTTTGGAGTTCATTATTAAAATTTTCATTTTCGGTTCCCTGAAGATAAATCAGTCTTCACTCTGCTGTTCATTAACTCCTGATGATCATTTGATTGTTATAAGAAACCCATAATTTTCATTATTTGGTTCAATGAAAGATAATGATGGTTATTTGATGCATTTGATTCAAAATGGATAATAGTAAAAGATGTTTGAAATTATGACATTAAATGGGTTAATTATCAAATATATTTGATTTTAAAAATTGATAACATAGATAATCAAAAAGTATTATAAGAATAAAAATATTATAAAAAATTGAATAAAATATTAGAAAATAATTACCATAATGAGGCTGATCAATAACATTTTGAGATAACTCGTACAAAGAAAAAATAGACCTGGGGAAGATTCCACCTTTTTTATTCATTAAAATTATGATGAAATATTCAGTTAAAAGTAAATAGAATCAACATTTTAATTATTCCTTGAATAATAATGATAATAATGGAAGTATTATAGCTATAAGAACATATTATATATAGGATAAATTATTATTCATAAAATCATGGAATGACTAAGTGATACATTCAACAATTATTCTTGAAAAAATTATATATCTAAGGATCATAGTGTCATCAACATGGTAGTTCCCCATTTTAAAACATATAATGGGATCCTAAATTTAATTAAACCTTAGGAGGTAATTTTGTATGGATAATGAACCTACTGAATCATTTTATATACAAAAAATCACTATACAAAACTGCATGAAGTTAGTACGGATAATCTCCTTAAAAATCAAAAAATACATCCAAACAAAATGTGGATATTTTTAGTAATAGAAAGAATGATGCATATTATTATGAAAAGGGTTGTTATGTGTGATATGTAAGAATTACCTATGTGATAATGAATATTCAGAAAGGGACACTTGGTTGATAAGGAAATTTAATCGTGGGAATCATAAAATGGACATATATCTAGTAGTGAAATTACACTTAAATAAGATGTAATTTACTTTAATATATGATTAGATTGATTATAAGTATTTATTGAATACTTTTCTTTTTGAATAAATAAATATTTAATATTGAATATTTCAATTTTACATATGAATAATAGAATATTATATATCATTAATTGAGTTATGTATCATGATTTAACTATCATAGTAAATTGTTAAATTTTACGTATGATTTTGTAGATTGTTTTTATTAAAAATTAGATAGGGATTGAAATTGAACAATGATATGTAAGGGTACAAAACTCAAAATAACGTTTCATTTCCATGATAAAGATAATATTCAATGGTTAATTATTATACCCAAATATCTTTATTCCTCAAGCATTGGGGTTACTAGAAACATAAGGGTAGGTCTAGATATTACAAAAAAACAATGTCCTTTAGGAAAAACTCCAACTCTCACAACATGTTCACTACCAATATTTTCTTACACCCATGCAACCTTTCAATGAAAATGGAATTGATTTTGAAAATTGGAGAGGATAAACTCTGAAAACAACTTCATCTTTTACATCTCTATATTTTCTAGATTTTTGATTCCTTATTCAAAATTTTTCATATACATCAACAAAACCTAATCTATTTCAATATTTTATAAATTCAATGAAGAATTTCATTGAAGGTTTTATCCTCCTAGAAAATTAATAGAACCCAATTTTAGTTCATACTAGTGTATTCATTTCATCTTCTAAATAATATCATAGAATCCACCTTTCAGTATGTTATGATTTTTTATTTTTTTCACCAATAAATTCCACCTATAAGATAAGTATTATAGACTCTCTGATATTAAGGATGTAAAAGTTGGATTAATTCCATACATACCAAGATAAATATACAAAAAAAAATTAGGCCTACATTAAACAATATTCATATAAATTATTTTCAGTCGACTATGAAGTTTAATTTTTATCTTACCTAAAAATCCATTAAATAAATTTAATCAGATCAATTTTGGTTTTAATGAAATAAACATAAAAATTTACCCATCATTTATTAAGATATATTTCATTAATTATCGATTTTAAATATTTTTCACAAGTCATTACATGTTAGTATGATCAAATTCATTCATATTTGTGGCCCAATATTTCTTTTATCTATATGAATTTCTTGTAATACTTCATCTCATGTACTTATCAAAATAATTCTATCTATCATGGTTTAAATTTACAATATTAATCATAACATTTAGCATGAAAATGTTATTCCAAACATTATTGATGAATTTGAGCTACACAAATGAACTACAAATTTTAATCCTATAATATTTTGAGAAGAATGGTGTTCACTATGTGTTATAAATGATAAAACATTGAATTATTTCTATATCCTATCATCATCATGTTTTCCACTTTATATTGACTAGACATCTCTTTCAATTAAATGTAAAATCATGTAACTTGTTAACAAAAAAACTATGAATGAATATATAATACTGTAGTCTATGAATATAAATCATCTCTATGTTTATCAACTAATATCTTATAAGTTTAGTTTTTCGAAACCACGTTATTTTCAATCATCCACCATTTCTATAAGAAATGGTTCCACCTCACACTAATTACCATTATTCAAAAAGTCATTTCAATTGTACAAATTTTTTTTCCATGTTGGTTTTGTGTGGAGTATTTATAGAGGTTATTATACATTTTAAATATAGAGTAGTTGTATATATTTTCATTAATGTTGGTTAAAAATGAACCTTTTACAGATATAATGGACCAGATTTTTTACATCGGTTATTTAATAACCGACATCATAGAGAATACTGCATGTATGTTTTTTAAATGAGTGATGTAAAAAGGATTTGGTATAAATTGTTTTTACATCTTTTATAGAATATCTAATGTAAAAAATATATAAAATGTAGTTTTTTATATAACTAACGTGGTAAAAACATTCCTAAATAATGTTTTATTTCGGTTAATAAATAACCAATGTAAATAACAGTATTCTATGTTGGTTATCGTGAAAATGATGAAAAAGGGATCACAATGAAAAGGTTTTTACTTGTTTATTGAACAACCAATTTAAAAAACCATATAACATGTCCTTTATATAAAAAACCGATGTAAAAACCAATAAATTATATTTATAACACCTATTATAAAATAAACAATGTAATTTTTTTTCAAAAAATATTTCATTTTACCCTTCATCTAAACTACCTACCAAAATAGATAAATAATAAATGGGAAAAAATAGAAACATAAAGAGAAATTATACATTCACAGTAATAGGTTTCAAAAAATAAAATATTATGTAAAAAAATTAATTCCATACAAAACAACCAGAAACTACTAATTTATAATTACAAAATTAAAAATTAAAATATTCAATAAAAACAAAAATCTTTTAAAAATTGATAGAATTAATTTCTCATTCCACTTATAACTATGTAATCTCCTCTGTACTATAATGGAGAGATTCATAAATAATATAAAAATTAAAAGGAAACTATTTAGAATGTATAATGAATAAAACAAATAAAATATTATAGAATAGTTTATAAGAATATAGTACCTTGTTGAACACTGTTACTCTACTAGTGGTAATTATTTCATACATAAAGCATGACACATAATATCCACATTAATTGAAAGCTTTTTTATTTTAAAATTGTCTTTAAATGAGTTTTTCAATTCATATAATTGTTTTATATGATATTTCCAAAATGCACTTATTAAAATTAAAAACTCACTTTTGCTTTTAAATATTTTATCTTGGAACAATCTCCCTGTATGATTTTTTGATGTAAATAAAATAACATATAAGAAAATAATAATAATGATAATAAAATTAAAGTTCATTATAATATTATAAACTATTACAAAATGAAAACATTATTTTCCCTGCATTTTTATAAAATTTTCTCACACATCACCCTAGATAGTGAATATCTGGTAATGTGCCTTCTCCCATGGACAAAAGCACCTAAAATAGAATTGTAATTGTTATATTATAAAATTTAATGACAATGATTTTTATGATAAATGAAAAATTACACTTTGTGAGATATATGCTTCATACCTCTCAACATAAAGAATCTTCTAACACTGCGTAATTATATTCAATTCAAATCATTCAACAATATAAAAAATTAATCTTTCTACATTCACTATCTACACATGTGTTGAAATGAACTATGAGTCCATAAATCTCTAAACATCTATGTTATCATTCTTCTCACACATTTTACAAAGATACTAAATAAAAAACAAACAAAAGTATATATTTTAATTTTTTTTTTGGAAATATTAATGTTAATACTAACATAAAAAACCTGGATCATATTGATGCCCAACATGTCTCTAATTACCAGATCTGTGATTAAATTTTTTTTAAATATGAATGTTTATTTCTTGTCAATATATATTAGTTTCCATTATACTCTCAAAAATAGTCACAAAGATTATGAATATATTGAAGTTGTTTCAAGACTACTAGAATTCGTATATGAATTCACAGTTAATTTCCTTTGTTGATTGGAATAAAGTATTTCATTAACTTTAAAATATTCTTATAACTATATTGATAAATATATTGTCATCCAAATGTGAAGTAAAATTTATTATTTTCATAAAAATAAAGATATATTATACATATACCTCTATGGTAATTTGTTTGGAAATATAGATGGCCAAACTAAAAAGTGGTCAATAATTTTGTTAACTATCTCGACCTAATCAATAGGTAATTGTACTCTTGCTAATATATGTATAATGCCTTGTATAATAACCCTATGTTTCTCTATATATAAATTTTCATGATGAATTTAGACTGTAATATAATATATCATCCCATATAAAACAACATGATAGTTATGACCATTAATAAATAAGTCACAGTAACTACGAAGCGGTGGAGGAGGGGTGTAGCAGTAGGATAAACAATGGGGTTAGAAGGGAGGGGGGTGGAGTAGTTGGTTTTATAGTAAGATGAAAAAATAAGATATAGAGGCGAAGGTGGAGGAGTGGGAGATTCTGGAAGTGGTTGAGGAGTGGGAGGTAGAGTCTAAAATTGTATTTTCAAGTCTACAAACATGGAATGTACCGATGCTATGATATTTTCCACTATTGTCTCAATGATATTATAAATATTATCCATCAAATATTTATTATAAAAATCATCAATTTTATATGCTTAGTATCATGGTATAATTTATCTCACCAATACACTCAATGAGAATCATTGAACATGACCTTGAGCATCAGGATCTCACAATATTTGAGATAAATTATCTTGCCTGGCCATAGCAATAAAGAAACCTTGTGTTCTACTCATATAAAAAGAATCATGGTTAATTTAGAAAACTCTTCAATGTATCAAAATATATAATTAATTTAATTAACATAAAAAATTTAAAAAAAATAAACAATATACAATCATATCAGCTACAACCTCCGACTATTCAGTGTGATATTTCTCTTTTTTCTCATTTGAGGCTATTTTCATTTTTAATTTTTAGGATGGGGAAATATATATAATTCTTGAAAACTCATCTCTCATGGTTTTTATAAAATTTTCAACCTTCATTTTTTTTCAAATAATGTATACCCTATCTAAGATAATGTACGTTGGTAAACATTTCAATATTGGATCACATGATGTGATCTCCTATACAGTTGAAAATTTAGAATATGGAATCATTAATAAGATAATTAATATAAGAAAAAATCTAAATGTATAAATTTTTCATTCCAAAAAAATTTCTTGTATTTACTTTCAACCAATTGTTTACATGAATCTTCATATATAAAAGTATAAATATGATGTGTATTTTCAAATTGCATAATCCATAAAATTAAATCATATGTGAGGGTCGATTTGAAATCCATCAATCTCCTAGAATCTATTGATAAAAATTTCCTCAATACTCATTCAGTTTCGTGTGTATCAAATGATATCAGATAAGAAGGGGGAACCAAATTATACTATAAAAGATTTAGGATAGGAAATTAAATAAAAAACGAGTTTACCTAAATGATCTCCCACAACTAGGATATTGTTAAATTGTCAATACATTTCCATAAATTAAAAAAATAACATTACTTTTAACCTGAACTAATAAATAAATCTTGAATTTTTTTTTCAACCAGACCACATGGAATATCATTATCATCAAGGTCTATAACTATCCTCCAATCCTATCAATGAGCAAACTAATAATTTTGTTAAATGTTTTCTACAACATTTTCAAGCCCTTAGACTCTTCGTTGGCTATGTCGGAGGTTATGATGGTTGTTTTTTCTCAATATAAGAATGTTCACATTCCTAGACATAGGTATGATCAATACGATCATCTCCAAAAAATTTTTTGACCAGTTCATTTATCAAGAATTATTGTTCAAATAAAAAAAATCAGTGCATAAATATACAAATTCCATTATTACAATATTATTGTAAAAAAATGAAAAACGATGAAATAATAAAGTAAAATAAAACATTACACCTTTTTATGAATATTTGTTATAGTTAACCAAAATCCCAACAACTGTAATGATATAAAAAATATCTTGTAAATTAATGAATAAAAAATCCTAAATTTGTGTAGGAATATTTATAATGGTCATTAATAATAAAACATTTTTTGCAAAAAAAGAATATTTTTGCAATATAATATTAAAAAATATTTAGTTTATATTAAACATATTAGATTTAAACAAATTCATTTCATCAAAATCAATAAATAGATAAGTTATATAATGTTAAACATGTTAAACTAATTAAAATAAAACTATTAATTTTTTAACATATAAGATTAAATATATGTTTTACTAAAGAAAACAATTAACATAACTAATATTATATGAAATTAATAAATATAAATGGGAAATAGAATTATTTTAAATATAATATTAGAAATGTAATAATGGATTGTTTTCACAAAATCCCCTATCATGGTCGTTTCTTATGGCATGGACCATTTCTATGTTGGGATCATTGTTATTATCTATTAATATTTAAATAGAAGAAGAGATCTCACATAAATATGCATTTCTGTCATGTTTATCATCACTAACATATATATTTTTCATTTAAAACAAAATACCAATGCATATGAGATTGATCAAGATTATTGAATTTTTTTTAAACATGTTTTCATTATAAAATAAGTAGTACTATATTCAAATATATTTGTATTAACAAATGTCATTCCAAATTCACTGTTCTTAACAATGTTGTTACCAATAACCAATTTGCAGTTAAATAATAGAAAAATAAATTTAATGTAATAAACCTCTAATAATTTTTCAATGTCAATATAATTAAAACATCATTCATAAATTGGAGATTTTTTTATTGGAAGTCAAAAAATGCATTTCTTTTGTGAACACCAAAAGGCCATTTTTCAGAGCTTCCCTCCTATTATCTTAAGATTTCGTATATAATGTATTTGAATTGATTTTGATCCCAGACATTGTTATCTCTTTTATACATGGACTACCAACTCACCATAATAATTTTTTTGATACATCTGGTATACTAAGAAAGATAATTTTATTCCATGGAAAAATGTTTTGTTATACTCATTCCAAATAAACATTTAATTATTCGTTAGATGAAACTGTTTCAACACATTAATATGAAATGTTATATATGGTTTTTCATAATCTATATTATTAAATATTTATAAATGTACATTATTTATCTATTCACATGACAATGATTTGAATTTCAAGTCACAAATACCTTTTTACCCACATAATTACCTCATTCATGGCGAGATGGAGGAAACACAATGTGCTCCACTACATACATATAACTCATAAAACACATTGAAACCTCCTCGAAATTATACATTTTAATAATGGAGGCTTCTGGGTGATAATTATTCTTAATATAAAGCTTAAATATCATCATCAACCTTTCATTAAGATATATGAAACATATATTTATAGGACCAACACACATTATTTACTAATCCAAATGAAAAATTAAATTCAGAACTAAGTCAAAAAATATGGAGGTAAATACCTTTCCAATTGAAAATGGATAGAAATATCTTTATTTTCTAAAATATTCAAAGAATCCATATCAATCAACTTTCTAAAAATTTAATTAGAAAAATAACACAGCATCCTGATAGTCATTATACCAAATATAAGACATATTCTATGTAAGAAAAATAGCAGTTATTGTTTCATCATGACATAATAATCATGAAATTTAATACCTATCAACATCAAATAATTAAAAGAGACAAAATTTTTCACATTGAAATAATTACCCCACAACAAATTGATATCATAATGAAATTGAAAAATATATTATTTTCCCCATATTGGATATTGTATGAAAAGATGGGGGAACAACTGTTCACATTTCATCAGGAGTGGGGGTAACTCTCAATGTATCCTTATTGAGAGTTAGTCTATTCTTCCAATAAACCCATATTTCTATCTCCATTAATATCTATCAATTATCCCATCACTCTATCAGAAATATTTTTTCCATGGGAATAACATCATTTTTATGTTTCACATCATGATATCTCTAATATGATATCTTTAAAAATATCAATCATTTCCTACAATTCTCTCTATAATTACTATATTTATCTCTCTTTCCAAATGACACATCATAGATTTTCCCCTCTCAAAAGATTGATTAGTGTATAATGGTTTTAGAGTAATATCATATTCTTGTGAGATATTGAATGAATTTTTAAATTTTCCGTAAGTGTTATCAAGGAGAAAAAAAATTAGTGTCCCAATTATATTCTTTTCTCCCCATTGTGGAATTGATTATATGATGTTTTTTGTTCAAAAATTGACTATTCTTTGTTACCCATTACAATTTTTCCAAATTTTTTTATAAGTATGGAATCCATTTAGTGTGAACAAAATCATTGAATATTGTTGAAAATATTATATTTTTTTAAAAATAGTACACCCTAATACCATCCTCTAATAAGAGATTCAAATCATCAACTACTGGTGTCATGAAAAAATAAATATCATTTCTGGGTTGATTTATTCTAGAGATCATTAAACTCATCATGAAGTATTTTATCTTCATGAAATATTTAGGATATAGGTTGTAAGATACCAATAAAGTAGAACATGAGATATATGTGCAACTAAGGATTTGAAATGGATTCATTCCTTCTTTTCATAGCCCAATTATGATATTTCTTACATCATTTACAAAATTTGGAATGTAGTGATCAATTATCATCCACTATAGACAATCAGTTGTGTGACATATTCTTCCTCCACATATCCACTCATCATCATGCCATTATAACCATGTATCATCATTTTAATTAACAAATAAACGTTTCAAATGAGTAATTGAAGGAAAATACCAAAATACCTTGGTCGGGGTCTCGTTAACCACTAAATAATCATATGATTTTCAATTCAAATTATATTGTGATATCCCACATTTAGGAAACTCAGACAGAAATTCATATTCCTTACTATAAATCACACAGTCATTTGAGAAGGCATGTATTTATTTACCCTAATTTGATTGATAAATTTTTTTTAATGAATTTATAATTTAAATCAGTAATATTATTGTTTTTTGAAGAATATATTTCAATAATTGTATCGAACGAGTAAAAAATTCACTACAACATGGTTTTTCTATTCATGTTTGTCAATAAATAAAATTATTATAAAATGGAAAAATCTTTATAAATAAGATACAATAGTATTCAACATCACCATATAGATGATCATTTGTCAACTATTTCTCAATTCTTTCTTCATTAATATCATGAATCATTTATTCATTTTCATTAGAGTTACCATTTTTCAAAGCATCATCATCTATATATCAAAAATTCTACCCATTATCACAATTTAAAATCCAATGTCTTTAACTATGAAAAAAACATGAATAATTAAATGTTCATTGATCTCTCTACTTTAAAATTTCTTCATATTTAAAAATTTCAATCATAGATAAAAAACAAGTTGTTGTTTAGAACATTTTGATTTTCAAAATCCAAAAAAACCAAAAAAAAACATTCCACATATTCATCACTCAATTGATGTGAAAGATTTCAACATCAACTAATTATTAATTACATGAAATATATAAATTATATGCATTATTAAGATAATACAATTTTATATTTATTTGAAATATGTCATAATCTAAAAGTAACATAATTTTGAAATAGAAATAAAATATATGTGTATGTAAAATATATAATTATAAATTCTATGAAATAAAGGAAAATAAGATTAAATTTAAATTATAAATCATAAAAATAAATTCATGGAAATAATTTAAAAAATATATAAAGTTAGATAAACCAATTTTATATTTATATAAAATATGAAATAATTTCTATGTAACTCTTTTTTCAAATATAAAACAAATATATCCATATTGTAAAATCATAATCATATGGTTGTTATTAAATAATACAGAAACCCACTATGTAAAAATAAATCACCGTTATCTAGTGAGATATACTAATAAACCATCACAATTTTTTTTAATCAATGTAACTTATGTACAAAGAAATACATATGAATAATCCCTTGATGACACATGCTAATTCACTCTCATTTTATGTCACAATATAGTTTACCATATTTCCTTGATATTTTGTATTTAAATATTGTTAAAGGGTTATATAATTTAGTTGAAATTTTACTTTTGTGGAAAAAAATCCTATTTAGGGAATTCTTTTAACTGTAGATATAACTATTATCCATATCATTAGTGGGAAAAAATATCATAATTACTCTTATAAGGAGTATAGAAAATGTGAATAATATATTTGATTTAATAAACCCCCATTATTTATTTCATTGCATTCTAGGGTGAATTATATAATATATGAGAATAATTAATTCTAGCACGATTTGATTATATGAGCTTGCTTGGAGGTTGATAGAGTTCATTTTTTATTAATGAAACATTGATTCATCACATGTATCCTTTATCTATAAAATTGATTAAGTTGATAATTCTAGAATAAACCATGTAGAGGTTCTTTTTTTAGAAAGGTGAAATGTATACATGACATGAACCTAAGAAATGCAGTCCTTGTATAGGGATTTGTATCCCTAGATAAGAAGAAAATAATTGCATGTCATTTGGGGAAAATGTATGTTGATTCACAAAAACACTCCAATTTACATGCCATATGAAACATGGTTCTATGTGTTTCGTGTTTTGTAAAAAGTGAGCATGATTTGAAACCACATGTGGGGTCACCTTGGCAGAAATGAAGAATATATTTGTTTCAAAAAAGAGGAATACATGTAATTAAAAGTATTAATTTAATTTCATTGATGTCATATGGAATTAAATTGAATACATAGTGGGTAATTACAATACAAACCATGTGATACATAAATTCTTCCATGATATAGATGAAATGTGATATCATGAAGAAATTAAACATTATATTGTGATATTTTAGGGGCTGAAATTGGAAAATAACGAGATAGGGCACCAGTAAAATTGAACGACCGAAATCAAGGCATGTGGGGATTAGAAGAGAGTTGAGTGTTGATCGGATTGATACAGGGATGAAAAAGATGATGAATAAATATGAAAAAACATGGTTGGACTCCATGAGAGTGAATAATTGATTTTAGGGTTTCTTCAAGGGAGAGAATTGAGTCATTTTCACCTAATCTAAAAATTGCAATGACTCAAAATTGGGCTTCATACAAATTATATATGATTTATCACAGCAGTTATTTATTAACCAATGCGATAAATATAATTTTATTACATTTTTCATGTCATTTATTATATTACTGACATGATAAAATGATTTATCTTTTCGGTTATATAACAAATTCCAGAAAAATAAATGATGTTTGTTTTATCATGTTAGTAATTATATAACCATAGAAAATAATTACAGTTTTCATATATGTTATAGAATCAATGATTTGATAAAGAGATATACATTATTTATCATAGTGGATATTCTGTAACCGATATGATAAAGTGTGATAATTCTTTTTTCATGTTAGTTATATTATAAACAATGTGATAAATCAATATAAACCACATTGCACATCAATTTTAAATAACTGTTGTGAACTAGAATACGTGATAAATAAATTTCGTAATATTTTTTCACATCTTATGTTGGATAACTATACATTTACAAGTATCCATGTAAAATATTTATTTATTCTTTTAAGAGATATATCAACATAAATAATAGTGTCATTCTGAAAACATTGTTTCGTTAAAACTCCTTGTTATGTTCATACATAAGATTATTATTCCTCATTATCTTCATCATCATTAGTGTGATAATCATTTTCATATTATTCATTTGGGGGTATTTCTTCCCAAAATAATTTTGTTCATTGGTATCCTTTATATTCTATTTTATATTACAGTGAAGGTTATTCCATTACAAAATTTCCAATAATAAAATAACTTATAATGAAAATATATCAATAAAAATAAATATCATAAAAAGAATACATTTCTTAAGATATATGATATTTCCCCATTATAATTTGTTATATTTGATAAATTTCCCTATTTATGTGGCACTCTACATCCTAAAACTAGATATTCGTATACCATTTATAGTAACAAATTATCAATTTATCAAGGTTTATATTTAATTATATTCAATGAAATTTGTACATTCCAAATAAGTCATTGATTTTTTTTGATAAACTCTTATTGATTTACTGTTATGCATAACCATGTTCTCTCCTTTTCATTTATAATATTCAAGGTAAAAATTGCATGATAGATACTTAAATCCAATTATAATATCGTTTAGATTATATGATATATCAATATACCAAAACATCTAAAAATTCCTTTATAATCCTAAAACATATACATTAATTTTTCATAGGATAATATTACCCAATTACATATTCTTCTTGGAATCACATGGATTCTTTTTATATTTATAATTATTTATAAATTATTCAACATCATCAATGAATGATTCATTACTCATTACCCATTTTTCTATATATATATAATTTTCATTAATTTCCTTATACTAATCACAAATATTTAAATTGAAATAAAAAATTCTGAAAAAATTATCGATTAGCATTTTGATGTCCCAAAAAATTCTCTAACCAAGTTTATTACGTTTTTTATTTAGTCAAAACGATATAAAGATTCCATTTGTTGTCCAAATGTAATTACTTATTTCTTTATTTTTATATCATTCCCACTAAGTGACTATAATTTGAAATTGAGTAATAATGAAACATCAAGTTTATCTAATTCCCAAATTTTTTAATTTCATTAATTATCACTATCTTAACAACTCTGAATTATATTTATATACAATTTTATCATTAACTATGAAAACCCTTTCATGATAATATTCCTTAAAAACAATATTTTTCATTATATTTCTATTTAAGATATTTTAACATATTTGACATCTTATTTGCGGTTAAATTTTTTTTGTGGGTTTTATGCATAATCCAACTCACTTCCATTACATCCATGTATCAATGGGATCCTTTTAGTAACACTCATGAACATTAAAATTTTAGAATTAGAAATTTGTATCTTATTTTATAACAATAATTTACTCTATTTTAATTTTTTATCCATGCATTATAGATATTCATAAAATGAATATATTTACCTATATTAACATTATTTGTTATAGAAATTTACCACATCCTACATTTCCATATCCAAATATGGGAAAAATTTTGTGCCTTATTATTTATCACATTTCCCATAGATGAAAAAACTACATCAAAATTCATCTAACAATATCTCTCCTATGATTCATTCATCATATATTAGAATCATTATATAATATAATGATAGTAATATATTTATGAACTTACATAATAAATTTACATAATTAATTCTGTATAGATGTCCAGGAATGAATAAAACAACCTCAGAGAATTAGATTTAGAAACCATATTTGTTTTCATTTTCATATATATTCAAATCATCAATCTTATTATAAAAAGAATAGAACATTTCATCTTTCTCATTATTTTATTTATCATAAATATAATAAAAATCGTCCAAAATAACATTCATGGATATATAAATCATAACATTCTTATAAAACCAATTATATGATGATCCAAATAATTCTTGGTGTTACTTTAAACTTTTATTTTGAATCATCATTTATAATATAGTCAAACTGTATTAGATAGGATAACATACTCTTTATTATATTTATGGATGTTGAGAAAACATCATGTATAAGGGACCAATGTTTTTATCTCATATAGTTATTCTTGATACAGTATAAAAAAAATTAAATATTTAAAATATTTTCACATTAAAAATAATCTCATTGTAGTTATAGTTGATAGAATGATTCATCGAGAATTATCCATCTGACTATCATACAACTTTTTGAAACTATAGTTGACAATATGGTTAGTCACAATGATTAAGAACAAATACAACCATTACACTATCATGATTTTTTGTTTCCTATGGATCATAATCCAATGATCATATCGAGATATTTAATAATACTCTCTATTTTAACAATAGCTTCAATGAAAAATATCTACATTTGTATATATAACATATAATGGTATGAAAAATTCTATCCGTCCAATTATACTAATATTCCATGTAATTATTCAGTTAAATCTTCTATCAAAATTTCCCCATTTAATTACATAATTGGGAACATTATTCAATTTAAAAATCACCCATTATAATTAAATAATTACTCTCATAATGAAAATAAATTCTCAATGAATTATAAAAATTTAATATGTTATATCATATAACATTTTTCACGAACCAAACTGGGTCGACCCTGAACCGGTCACCCGAGCCGGTCCACGGCATAGCCCGCGAGGCATTCCCGATCCTCCCGTGCTGGAATCAATTGTCAGGGAATCAATAGAGGTTGTAGGAATAATTTCACCCATATAAATAAATAAAAAAATAGAAATATTACAGAATAGTGAAAAAATAAATAAACCAAGTAATGAAACTAAACAATAATAAATGAAAAAAACAACCGAAAAGGACAACCACTATCTCCAGGTACCTCATGGGTCACTCTCAAACATGCGACCAAACGTCGCCCAAGGAAAACACACACAAGCTCTATCCAGCACAAACACTAAAAACAGAAAATAATTGTAGGTGTGAGTATTAAAACTCAGTAGGCTATCGCGATATCTATTCCCAATGTACTACCTTAAAATTATGAAATTTTCTAATTATAGGTTTGAGATAAATTATACAAAATATAGGTTATCACACACACACTTCCATTTCTAAGACACGTAACAGCCCATTTCACTTTTTAATTTAAAACAAGTTTAATTTTTGAAAGGAACACATGTATTCCATATTAAAAAATTTCTAGGAGCAATATAGAAATTCAAATTTTAATTTCTATTACAAGGGAAAACCACACACAATACACCACACACCCTAAGTGAAATGGAATGGAAGTGGCACACATAGTCCAGAAACTGAACTAGACCTCTCCATCGTCCACAACATATAAAAAAAATAAAGAAATCATGGGTCGAACCAAGGAGATCGTGAATAAACCAGAAGACACCAATACATGAGATATTATCCACATTGACATGTCACACATGATGAAATCAAAACAACCAATATGATCGAACATTATTTCTCAATAAGTCCAAGGAAAATCCCATAGTAATAAACCCAATATATCCATCTACTATGGGCCACTAGTAAGTACCATAACCTACCAGTGCAGCAGTCATTCTTAGAATATTCACTCACTATGCGAGGTTCCCATGTCAACACATGCAATAAAAATGGGTGTGTCCACAATGTAAATCAATCACTCACAATGCACAAACATCACATACATATCACACAATCAACACACACCAATGATTACCCCTGAGTGGGTTTTCCAAAATAATTTATTTTATTAAAGTTCCAAACGGGCCATAATCAATTTTATAGAAAAACCTCATTTCCACAGAAAAGCCAAAAAAAAATTCAAATGAAGTCATTTATCATTAAAACTAGAACTAAATTTTAATTTCCGTGAATTATGTTTAAAGGAAAAACGAGCATTCTTTCAATACTGGGTGTCCGCTCGTGAAGAAATTGTTTCATGTGTCATGTATAAAATAAACGAATCTTTTTATAACAAATAATCAATTAAAAATTAATTATATTATATTATTTGTCATTTATTAAAATTAATAAAACATCAAGAAATTAATAAATTCCAAATTTAAAGGTATGTTCAGTGGGGGAACTACTTCAAGGTGGAACCATGCTGTACAGTCGTCTCTTGATTCTTTCTAACTAAATGCAGCTGCTCTTGTAGATGAAAATCTGAAACTACTTCACCAATACACATATACATTTTCATATATATATATATATATTCCCTTTAACACTAGTATATATTTCCCACGCCATAAAGGAATATGCGCAAAGATGATATACATATATACATGCTTACCCATGTATATACCTATAGGTCTTTGTCACTGATGACCAAAACACACAACTCGATGAGAAAAACACCCTACAACGATGCAAGAGAATCCAATAACTACCCAAGGATTCAAACACCAATAAATCAATTTTACTTCCCATAAAATAATATAAATTATGAGAAACACATGAAAAATAAACCTTTCATGGAAAACATGTCACAAGTCCAATTCGTATACCACACACATGTCAAATACTAATTCGTAGCCCTGGCGCGACATAATAAAACCTCAAAAAAGTTTAGAAAAACATAACAAATGTCTCAATAAAAGTTTTCCTAAAATCAAAACATAATAAAATGCACTTAATATGAAAAACCATAACTCACCCCAAAACAAACTCAATTTAATGTAGGATAAGCCACTTTAAAAATCAAATGCACACTCAATCTTTTTGAAGATCAATTTCGCACCACACATGCAATTTAATAAATCAATAAAACAATTTATGAAACACATCCAAATTAGAACAATAAAATTTACACTAAAAACTCATCTGATTTAATATCAGAGAACCACTTTAAAGCCAATCAGATGTCATAACCATGGAAAAACATGATTCTCATGAAATTAAATACCAGAAATCCAACCAAATATTCTTTTATGGGAAAACTCATATCGACGCTACACTAAAACTTAGATGGATCAATTTATAAAATACTAGAAAACAACTCAACATGTTTCTTCATTGAAAATTGCACACATATTGCATCACATGATACTACCCAGTCAAATGTGTATCAAATCTCATACAAAACCAAATTCGTATCACACAAACTAATAAATAAATAAGATGAATTAATTAATCATAAAAAATCATCAAATGATAGCCATACATAGAATCACCAACCAGTGTGTAGAAACCTTTTCAACCAAGGTGGGTGCAAACCACTGCAAGCCTATTTTACCTTAAACAATGTGATTAAATACAAAAAATCAAAACATCGAACTAATTACACCAAATTTGAACCATAATATCAAAATAAAACCCCAAAACCCATGGAATCCCATCCTAAAACCATAAGAGAAGTGGAAAAACACACCCAGTGGAAAACGTAGTAGTGGTGAAGGAGAAGAAGGCCGACACAACGGTTCTGGAGGCTCGCCAAAAACCACGGGTAAGGGGAGGGGTGTGCTGAACAGGGGATGTGCTAGAGGGGCACATGGTAGACGACTTGGCCAAGAGGGCATGCAGAGGGAGTCTCAGCCAGGAGGGTGCGCGACCAGAGGTCGTGTGGTAGAGGGGGGGTCTGGCGCTGACAGGGAGGGTTGGTTGAGGAGGGTTGCACTGCCAGTCGAGCGGGATATGGGGGATGCACAGCCGAGAAATGGGGTGCGCCTGTTCGGTTCGCTGAAGGGGGAGGAGGGGAGTTCACTGGCAGTGAGAAGGGTGACACATCATGAGAGAGATAGAGGGTAGCAACACCGACTGGCCATGGGGGGAGTAGGGCGCGCTATAGGAGTCAGGGAGGGAGAGGGCGGCGTGAGGTAGGGTTCAAGGGGTGAGTCATGCGATGCCAGGGAAGAGCAAAATGGGAAGAGAAAAAAAAGAGGATATGAAAGTAATAGAAAAATGAAAATCAAAAAAATAAACATAAATTTAATCAATAATGATAATATTAATATTCATAATAACATAATAATAATTTTAATAAACTTGATAAAAATAAGATAAAAATAATTTCATATAGATTAATAAGAAGAATAATGATATTATTAATAATAATTGTAATATAAATTATAATAAACTTAATATGATATTCATAAACTTAATATACTTAACAAATTTAATAGAATGTTAATAATAATATCTTAATATTAATAATAACCCTACATTAATAAGCTAGGTGAATATAAAAACAATAATAATAATTACAATTATTACAATTATAAAAATAACTAATTGAATTATAACTCATTTTATTCATTTGTCGTGTACATTAGGCAGGCCGCACGGTGACCCGGGAAAAGCTGCGCAGCTTTGAATATGCCATGCCCATGGATCAGATGCTGTCAGGGGAAACGTTTTAAACAGGCTTGGCCCGTATCTCGATATATAGTTTCAAATCCTGATAAAATAATAAAATTATATGATTTTAATTGTTCGAGTGTGACAAATCACCCCACCATAAAAATATTTTCCCCCCCAAAAAGTCACCCAGCCAAACGAGGGAACAAAATCGAGTTCGAAACTGAATGAGGTCAACAAAAACATGAAATCGGTGTGAATTTTCACTCCATCAGTCACACCCGACCAACTGTAAGGGAAACTGCAAAGAGAAGAGCCACTAGGAAACGAAGCGGGTTCTCCCCGCCACAAGAACCCAACTAGCCCAACCAATAGTGAGACTCTCATCAATTACTAACCCTTGAACTACTAACTTGATCCAATACGAAACCACCACACAAACCAATCCTTGTAGAAGTCACCAAATGTTTCATGGTGGGTCTCCTAAGATGCATGTGTTACCGAAACGAGCACATCCTAATACAAGAACGAGTAACTAATAGAGCTAGCCGCATGAGAGAGATAATAATCTTGAGACTCACTGCCATAAAGAGATGAACATTGAAGCTCCCATTTGAGGAGGCACGACTACAATAATCACATGAAAACAAGATCCCCATGCCTTTTTTCCAACCAAGGTTGGGTATTCATAAAACCAAGAACCCAAAAAAATCGTTATCTCTGCTCCACTTATAGCAAAACAGAACCGTCAAAGATGTTGAATCATGAACCGGAATATTTTAAACGTCCCTATTTCAGCACTGTTGACAAAAGATAGACCTATGTGATCTACACTCAATGATTCATGAATGTGTGAAAGGCTTCACTCCAAGAACTGTTGCTGAAGATCTGATGTCTTAAAGCATCTACTGCACCACAGTCTGGAGCTAGCATCTTTCGGTTGAGACTCTTTCTAACGTTGCCGCTAGAGGAGCCTCTCCATGTTTCCCAAATGGCCACACTAACGGCATGTCTTCGAAGGATGATGACAAGGAGACTAAGAATACCCAACCCATCCAAACATGAACCAAAAAAGAGGGTGGCCTGACTAAGAGAAGATAGAATTGACCAGATGACTTGTATGAGACAAGTTCCTCCGGTTTTCTCTCTGCACCCAATGGGTGACCTTCCTGAACACCATAAAGAATCAATCCTAGATCCCTAGATGAAGAACCCACACAAGAGAACATTAATTGATTCCATGTTGCTACCTCCTGAGAAAAGGGAGTCAACCCCTCAAAATGCCCGATGAAAGATTTTACAGTCTGTTGGATTTGTGGGACACTTACAAGCTATGCAACCTTCCTCACCCTCACTTCCTCAGGTATAAACCATCAGACGATAGTGGTATTAAACACCTTCCAAGACTTCCCATCATGCTACAATGTTGGGATCATCTTCTTCTATCAATCCAAAGTTGAACCTTCAAAAAAAACCAAACTATCACAGACTCTCTTAGCTTCGGGAGTTTTCAATAACCTGAAAACACCAATGATTTCACCAATCCAGACTACTACATTCGATAGATAACGGTCACCCTAGAAGATGGACAAAAACTAAAAATAATTCAATTCCACCACTCTGCTATGTGTCTGGTTGGAACCAACCACTAGAAGGGACTCACTAGACACATCTAGGACTTTTTAGTGTAGCATACTCAAAAGAAAGAGGCACAAATCCGTATAAAAAAATTCATAATAAATCAAAATTACACACCTCAATCAAAAACTGAAGCTCAAACTCAAATCACTATTCCACTCAAAATTCAATATGTCAATGCCAAGAGCCCACAAAAAATAATTTCAAACATAAAAAGAGAACACTAAACAATTTCTTACCTTTCAAAACATTCAAATTACCTTTTGAAAACCATTTTCTATAAGAAAATAACAACTTTAGTACCCGCCATTGGTATCCCATAAAGTCTCTCATATACACATACCAGTGTGCTAGCTCATTCACCCATCACCACATACCACCAATCATCTCTATGCCACATTCTTAACAATATATATGTGATCCCTCATTGGAATACCAAGGGTCAACTCAAGACACTTCTCATTTCCCAAATAGATCATTCAGCATAAAGCAAAAATTCCCAACCAATTTTTTGAAAAATTCACTTATCATCAATACAGTACCTTTCCAAATTCCAAAAGGTTTTCTAATTATCATTCCAAAAATTGTTAATGAGATCCCAAAACAACTCCAAAAATACCACTCTTTTTTTTGAAACCACACATTCCATTAAAACAAATAAATTTCAATTTCAAAATCACCTTTTCCCCTTTGGAAAACATGTTTTCATATGAAACATTTCCCTTTTTTAAATCCACTAAAGTCAGTCAAAACTAATGCCACACATAAATCACATAAAAACTTCCAAAAATAAGGGACTAGTGGTTATGGAAACCAGGTATCATAGATTAGTAGACCATGATATAATCGAGCATCCACCACAAGATGCATCTTCAACCATGCGCTCAGGTTGTACATGGGTTGCTACTCCATGAAAGTCCACCTCATATCATTGGCTCACTTCCCTGTTCATCCCTCATCCACATAGACAAAGAAAAAGAAAAACTCAAATCCCAGACTACCACTGGAAACTCGAGTCTTGGGACGGGAAAGGGTTCATGACGTCCTTCTCGTGCCTACCCCTCGAGTCCCGTCACACCTAATCACCAATCAACTGGACAACCCCAAATAAAAAGGTCTCCTTTGATTCCATTTTGTCATGAACCAGCCTGGGTCGACCCCGAACCAGTCACCCAAGCTGGTCCACGGCAGGGCTCGAGAGGGGTTTCCAATCCTCCAGGGCTGGCGACAACTGCTAGGGAATCAATAGAGGTTGTGGGAATGATTTCACCAATATAAATAAATAAATAAAACAGAAATAATACCGAGAATTGAAAAAATAATTAAACCATGTAATGCAACTAAACAAGAATAAAAGAAAATAAAACTAACTGATAGAGACAACCACTATCTCCATGTGACCTCACTGGTCACTCTCCAACTTTCAACCAAACGTCGCCCATGGTGAACGCACCCATGCTATAGCCTGCAAAAACACTAAAAACAGAAAATAACTATAGGCGTGAGTATTAAAACATAGTATGCTAGCCCGATAACTATTCCTAATGAAATACATTTAAAATATGAAATTTACTAATTCAAGGTGTGAACTAAATTATACCAAATATGGGTTTTCACACACACACTTCCATTTATAAGACATATAAAAGTCCATTGCCCTTTTTAATTTAAAACATGTTTAATGTTTGAATGTAACAAGTGTATTTCATTTTAAAACATTTTTGATAGAAATTTATAAATTCATATTATAATTTCTAGTCAATGGGAAAACCACACACAACAAACCACACACACTAAGGGAAATGGAAAGGAAGTGGAATACAGGGGCCAGCAACTGAACTACACCTCTCCATCATCAACCACATAAAAATAAAAACTAAAGAAAACATGGGTTTAACCAAGGAGATCGTAAATAAACTAGAAGACAACAATACATTAGATATCATCCTCGTTGAGATGTCAGACATGATGAAATAAAAACTCCCAATACGCTCAACCATCCTTTCTCAGGAAGGATGAGGGAAAATACCATAGTAATAAACCCAATATATCCACCTACCATAGTCCATTGTTCAGTACCGTAACCTACCAGTGCAGCAGTCATTCATAGAATATTAACTCACTATGCTAGGTTCCCATGTCAACACATGCAATAAAAAGGGGTGCGTCCGAAATGTAAACCAATCAGCCAAGATGAAAAAACATCACATACATCTCAGGAAATCAACTCACACCAAGATCACCCATGAGTGGGTTTTCCAAAATTATTTATTTTTTTAAGGTTCCAAACGTGCCTTCACCAATTTTAAAGAAAACCCTCATTTCCCAAGAAAACCCAAAACATTTTTTTAGAAGAAGTCATAAATCATTAAATGCAGAACTACATTTGATATTCAAGGAATTATGTTTAATGGTCAAATGGGCATTCTTTCAATATTGGGAGTCTGCTCGTAAAAAAGTTGTTTCAAGTGTCGTGTATAAAATAAATAGCATTTTTTCTACCAAATAATCTTTTAAAAATTAATTATCTCGTATTGTTTATCATTTAATAAAAGGTAATAAAACATAAAAAAATTAATAAATTTTAAATTTAAAGGTAATTGCAGTGGGGGACCTACCTCAAGGAGGAACCAAGATGTCCACTTGGCTCTTGATGCTTTCTAACTAAAAGCAGCTACTCTTGAAGACGAAAATCTGAAACCGCTACACTTATACGCATATACATTTTCATATATATATATATATATACCATTTAACCCCAATACATATTCCCCACACCATGAGGGAATATGCACAAGGAGGATATACATATATACATGCTTACTGATTTATATTCCAATAGGTCTTTGTCATTGATGACCAAAACCCACACCGTGATGAGAAAAACACTCTACAATGATGCAAGAGAATCCAATAACTACTCAAGGCTTCAAACACCACTAAACCAATTTCAATTCCCAAAAAAATTATATGAATTAAGAGAAACACATGAAAAATAAACCATTCATGGAAAACATGTCACAAGGACCATTCACATACGACATACATGTCTGAACATAATTTTCAGCCCTTGCGCGACATAATATAACAACAACAAGGTTTTGAAAAACACAAGAAATAGCTTAACAAATGTTTTCATAAAATCAAAACATAATAAAAAAATTTCCAGATGAAAACCGAGACCTCACCCAAAAAACACAGTAAATTTCATGTAGGATAAGAAACATAAAAAATTAAATGCACACATAATCTTTTTGAAGAACACTTTCGCACCACACATGCATTTGAATAAATCAATAAAACAATTTTTGGAACACTTCCAAATTATCACCATAAAAGTTACACTAAAAATCACAAGATTTCATATAAAAGTACCACTTTAAATCCATTCGAACTTCATAACCATGGAAACACACGATTCTCATGAAATTAAATACCAAAAATCCACCCAAATCTTCTTTTATGGAAAAACACATATCGACGCTACCCCAAAACTCAAACTGCACAATTTATAAAATACTAGTAAACTGCTCAACATTTTTCTTCATCGAATATTTCACACATATTGAATCAAATGATACTAACAAATCAAATTTTTATCAAATCTCAAAAAAAACCAAATTCGTAGCGCACAAAATAATAAATAAACAAGATAAATTAATTAATCTTACAAAATAATTCATCAAATGATAGCCATACGTAGAATCAAATACCAGTTTGTAGAAAACATTGCAACAACGGTGCGTGAAAGCCGCTGAAATCCTATCGCACCTCAAAAAATGTGATTAAATCCTAAAATCAAAACACCAAACCAATTACACCAAATTTGAACCAAAACATCAAAATAAAACCCCAAACCACATAGAATCCAACACTGAAACCATAAGAGAATAGGGAAAACTCACCCAGGGGAAAACGAAATTAAGGTGAATAAGAAGAAGGATGACACAGATGTTTTGAAGGCTCTCCAGAAACTACGTGTAATTGGAGGTGCGTGGTGAATAGGGGATGTGCCAGAAGGGTGTGTGGCCGACGGATTGGCCAAGAGGGAACACGGAGGGCGACTCGGCCAAGAGGGTGCGCGGCTGGAGGCCATGTGGCCAATGATAGGTTTGTCACTGAAAGGGAGAGTCAGTCGAGGAGGGTTGTGCCACCAGTCAAGTGGGAGAGGGGGGATGCATAGCTGAGAGAGTGGGTGTGCATGTTCGATATTCCGAAGGGGGACGTAGGAGGGAGATAGGGTGAAGGGAGGGGAGTTCATCAGCGGTGAGCAGGGTGGTGCATAATGGGAGAGGGAGAAGGGAGCGGCGTCGACTGGCTATGGGCGGGTAAGTAGGTCGTGGTGCAAGAGGTATGGAGGGAGAGGGTGACGTGAGGTAGGGTTCGAGGGTAGAGTCTTGCTACGCCAGGGAAGAGAAAGACGGGAAGATAAAAAAATAGGAAATGAAAATAATGGATAAAAAAAATTAATCAATAATGATAATATTAATATTCATAATAACTTAATAATAATTTTAATAAACATGACAATAATAAGATAAAAATAATTTAAAATTGATTAATAAGAACAATAATGATATTATTAATAATAATCGTAATATAAATTATAATAAACTTATTATGATATTCATAAAACTAATATACATAACAAAATTAATAGAATGTTAATAATAATAACATAATATTAATAATAACCCTGCATTAATAAGCTTTCTGAACATAAAAACATTAATAAATTTTACCATTTTATAATTATTAAAATAACTAATTTTATTAAAACAAATTTTCACCATTTGTCTGGAACATGAGGCTGGCCGCACAGTGACCCATGCAATGCTGCGTAGCATTGAATATCCCATGACCTTGAATCGGATGCTGTCAAGGTCAAATCATTCATTTACCAACAAAAAATGAAAATGCATTAAATAGGCTTGGCCCGAAGCTCAATAGAATGATTCAAAGTTTGATAAAATTTAAAAATTATATTTTTTTAAATGTTCAGGTGTGACAACATTTTACCAACTACTACATATATTGTCTACAAATTTCATAGTGTAGTTCTGATAAGACTATAAATATATAAAGTATATATCTTACTTTTATAATTAAATAATAAGATGATTGTATACTATTTTAAACATTCAACATCTGAACACATCATGATATGTTGTTATAAAATCTAGGATATGTTTTATATCATATCATTTTATGAATTTCATAATAGAAAATGGTTATCACGATGGCTTTAACTATGACCATTGATATAATTTTTTATGAGGTTTTTATTAAAATATTCCTTATAATGATAACAATTTCATTCAATTAGAACAATATAATCTATACCATCCCACAATGGTCACTAATATAACCCTTCCATGTCCCACTTTTTATTTTTCATACACTAAAAGTGATCCGGATCAACTCTTAAACCATCCACTATTATTAATTCCTCATGTGACCATAGATCATGATGTACACCATGAAATAGAAATTAATTATATGTTATCTAGGTATTTTATTTACTAAAATATCTTTCACAATGATTATAATTCAATTTTTTACATTGATTTATAGATCCATCACATTGTACACCCAATTATGGCTTAGCATGACCAACCTTCAATAAAATCATCTTCAATCATTTTTAATTGATTTCTAGTAATCTTTAAGTATCACCCCAGGTCACATATCATCCTTCTTTTTCAATTTTTTGTTGTATATTATTAATGAAAAACCGTAATATTACTATTTAGTATCAAAATATTTTGTTCAAACATGCTACTCACAAATAACACTACCTCAAATACAACCACATACTATGAATTGATGTGGAAGATCATTCACTACGTATTTTCTATTTTCTCACCCACATTTCTATGATGAATGACAAACTTATATAGATTTATTACTATGGAAAGATATTTGATATAGAGGTAATTTTCCCGTATGATATGATATTGTATCATTATTTATTTAATGGATTTGTAATTTATGTTCTGTAGTTATATTTTAACATTACCTTATGATTTGAAATTTTATTTTTATATTCCATTTAAAATTTCAGTGAATGAGTAGAACATTCTATTGAGGGATTCATGTATTGATTGTTTGGGTGGATAGTATTTTATGACCATTAACATTCATTTAGTGTTAAAGGACCAGATGATGTAGTTGTTAGAGCTTGAGTCCCTTGTAGGCGATAGTAGGACAATGTTTGTAGGAGTACATATTTGGGTGATTATTAATAATTTTAAATTATATATATTTGTGTGTCTCTGTGTGTGTAATTATTTATTTATTTTCTGGTTGTAATGATTGTGAGATATGGAATTTTGATAATTAATGATTATGAATATTAATGTGATCCATTATGATTTTTTCTGAGATGTCAATTTTCTACACAACATATATTGGTTGAAGACTTTGAGAAAATAATTTATTAATGTTGGTTCATGTAGTGGTATTAAACACATAGTATTTATTATCTACACTGCATTCATAATCATTAATTTTATACTATTTTGATCATGCAGATTACTCGATACATTATCATATTACATAGTGTGTTATTTAGGATGATCACCTTGGTATTGTTTAAATGTGGAAATATATTAATTAAAATTAGGTTTTACTGTACTATTCTTTATGAAGATAAAAGTTTTTAAATTATAAATGATAATTTATATATTTGGTATATTTGAAAGTTATTTAATGTATTATTGGTTACTTATTTTTATTTCGGTGGATAATGTTTCATATTATCTTGTGGCAAGTTATTATTGGACATTCCACCCATCATTTGAGTGGTTACATATATGAAACACTATACCAAAAAATTAATAGAGGAAATACGTTGAATTTAGAAGATATATATTACTAATTGATAATTTTATTCATTGTATTTATATGAATGACTCTCAGTTATTATTTATTATTATTTAAAGGAAATATAATAAATTTGGTTTTATAAGAGTTGAAAAGTCATTATTTATATTGATTTCATGATCCGTTATTTTCATGATTTGATTGGATTTGGGGATATTCAATGTGTGTTATACAGATGTAATATATATCAAAAATCACATTTAATGGTATGTTAATTTCACATAGAATGTTAAATTTTTGGGAGATAATGATGTTGTTATATAGATAATGGGATATGTTTTAAAGGTTTCAGGTGACATAGTATACATCAATAATAAAAATAGTATTATTAGCAAATATAGAAATATAATAAATTCTAACATATAACACTTTTAAGAAAAGAGATATGTATTTTTAGAGTATCTAGGTATTGATATAAATTACGTATTTCATATATATAAGTATATATTATTTATATATATATATACACACTAATATATCATTTAAAATTAAATCTATTGTCTAAAATAAAATTATTTAAATTCTAAAATTTATATTATTTTTGAATTTTTATAATATGATACTTTGTATTTTATAAATATTTATAAAGTGTATGAAAATTCAATTTGATAATACATTAGATGATAATATTGTTTTTCCTGAGGTATGTAGTAATGATTTTCTTGTTTATTTTTCTATGTTATTTTATATTAGATTATATTTAATGACTAATTTTATTAGTAAATATATTCTTTGGTTATATTACTTGTTATTATTATTAATGTTTTATATATTTTAACACTTTCATTAGAGATAAATTGTTAAAATTGATATGTTATGTGTGAATTTTTTTATCACATCTCATTATTTTCTTATAGTAATAATCTAAATTTGTTTTTATAAGTGATTATTTATAAATATATAGTCTATTTACTTAATGATTTATTTTTATTATATATTATTTTATCATAATGGATATTCTTTTTTACTCTTAATGAGTTCAATTGTTATTAGGTATATAATTTGTATTTTTGACATCATTTATCTTCGTCAAAATGGTAGATATATATTTTTGCGATTATTATAATGTTTACCACTAATATGGTCATGATAATGCATTATAAATTGAGGGATATTAGTTTTGAGAATCATTATAATTATTATTCAATTTCATTTTTGATGTGAAATGAATATAATGTTAGTTTATGTGAAAAGTATGTACTTACTTTATATTATAAAATATTTAATTACATAATGATTCAAATATTTATCATTTATTTCATTTTTTATGATTTTTATAGGTGTGATATATGTTTTCATTAAAACTTATTTTGTGGGAGAATAATATGAATGCATTATAGTATGAATTTATATTATTGTAAAGACTGTTTGTAGAAATTGATATTTAATTTCAAGGTTATACAAGAATGTTGACCTAGACCATAAAGATATTATTGTAGAATATTTTGTAGTATATTTCATCAACTATTTTTCTATTATAGGATACATGTGTATAATATTTTACATAATTTTGAAATTATTGGTTTGAGAAGGATCATATTTATTATAAATTATCATTTCATCCTACATACATTTTTATGATATAGTAATAGAAAAATTGACAAGCACATTGGCACATAAATTATGATAATTTTTGATGAAATTTTTTCTCATTAATAAAATTCTTGAAAATTACTTTTTATAGGAATTTTAATCCCTATAGACATATGAATGCAACTACATATATCATAAAGTTAAAATTCATTGAATGGATTTGATAAAAATACCATGATAGGTACCTTTTATGTGTGTTGAGAAAATATAGAGAATATGTAATATCGTCATTCCACACATGTGATTCATGTGACCCTCACATTTAATAGAGTTCATTACACATACAAATATGGTTAATAGGATAATAATTCATGGGATATTCATGTCACATGGATTCCACATCATTTGATTCAGTTGGATTTCCATGACCATGAAACCGATGGTGGACTATTCATAGTAGCCACATTTTATTTCATAGTAGAACCACTATTAATGTAGTAATATAGTAAAACAGAATTTTTTTCAAAGAAATAAATTTACATACTGATTTTAAACAACCTAAGTCATACATAATCACATCCTCTATAATTGAGTATCAAATGAGCATGAATACTTATGCTAGTTCCTTAATTATCATGAACCTCCTTATAGATTCCCATGAAAATATAGACCATGAAATTAAGTAATATGTTGTAAGATATTGGCCTTTTCTAGAGTCATGTCGAGCATTATTTCTATTAATTTTGATGATCTCCAGTTCCTTTGATTTGGACTAGTGGATTGTAAGGAGTTTGATTGTTTTTTAAGGAACATGGTAAAATAGGGAGTTGTGCACGGTTTGCACAAGGTTTGACGAAACTGTGCACATGCTAAATGTGTGCACAACAGAGGTCAGTAGGGTTGGCACATTTTATTACTAATTTTTCACCGTCGTGTAGCGAATGAAGTGTATGAATGCGTAGTTTCCAACATTTTGTCCTAACCGTGCGACCTCCCAGGTGAAACAATGCGCACTAAGAAGTTTAATCTGAAAATTGGAATTAAAACCACCCGAACTCCCTAACATATATAATTCCACCATGAATCAGGCTGCATAATTTCTAGGTGATCTCATAGCCATCCAGAGTGATTCCATGGAAATATGAATAATATTCATTGAGATCAAAATCCCAAATTAATGATCTGTTCTTGTTCCGATATGTGGATTTCATCCGGGCGTTTATCAAGTCCTTTCTCTTATATTTTATAGATCTTTTCATGATATATCTCCCCCTTTTATTGGATCAAAACCTATGAGATATGATAAAGATCATGTATTTTGGATCCAGATCTATATTTTAACGATATGTATGCCTTTGATCCTTGTTTTGGTTTAGGTATTTAGATCTGAATCTTGAACGACGATGTTGTGCCACTCGTATTTTGGGTATTCACATTGGGAAAACATCCATCTATAATCCGTGTTATGTGGTCTAAATAAGACTCAAATAGTTGTGATTTTGATATGTGTATGTGATTTAATGATTTTATAGATATCCTTGATAATTTATTTCATAAATTGGAGTAATTAGTAATGAGGATTTGACTTGTGTTTTCCTTAGTGATTAATTAATAATTGAATAACGAAAAAATTAGGGGGGTTCCCAAGTAGATATTTTAGAGATTTGTTATTGGTTGAGATATTTTAATTTAGATATTAAATTGGTTATGACAAGATAATTAATTATGGTGAATTAATTAGGAACTCATGGTTGGCTATGTAAAATAATTAATTTTGTGAATTAATTATGGTCCATGATATTGACCAATGATTATTAAGTGTGAGAATTAATAATGAGACAAAATTTTGACAAAAGATAATTAATTGTGAGAATTTATTATGATTTTTTTGATTTGATATGGATAATTAATTATGAAATTTTATTTATGGAAAGATAATTATGTTATATAATTAATTAATTGATATATTAATTAATGGATATTGTTCTTAGTTAATTCGTGAATTATCTGAGGGACTTTTAAGTGTTAAACAAATTGATGGATTAGTAATGTTATGATGTGGAATATTATTTTTAATTAAGGAATAATTAAATGTTTGAGATTATTTGTGGTTCTAGACATGGAGTTATATACCAATTAGATATTGGGACTTGGACATGGAGTTCCTCCATATTAATTATCCAAGCATGAGATTATGGGGTTCTAAGCATTAAATCATACATTGAATAAGAATGGGGGTTCTAGAAATAATAAACTAAACTGAATGAGATTTTTGTTCAATGGCATAAAGACCTAAACTAATGAGTAATAAACATGATTGAGGATTCAACATAGATTTGGGGTGCAAGACATTAATACCTACACCAAATGATTAATGATAATGAATGATTATTTCAATGGGAAATTGGAATTGAAACTATACCTAATGTCACAATTAATGGATTAATGACAATGTCATAACTGTTTAGATTATGCATTGTATGTATTGAAAAATATAATTTCATGTAGTAGCTTTTGACAGGACTCGTTTTAGACACTTTTGGTGGTGGAATACAGATTTGTACTCACACCTTATTTGGGCCACTTGATCGGCACTCGAGAAGAATTTTTTGTTGAAGGACATGATAAAGTAAAGTCCCTGAAATGGGTTTCTATTTGGTATTAGATCTTTGTAGAGTGAACCTGACATGTTTTGAGACCCGTATTTTAAGTAGTTATGTATTTACATTTAGTTTCATTATAGAAGAATGATCCTTGCATTGTCATGGCATTTTTTTACCTTATAGTTGAGGATTGAATTGTTTTGGTTATGAATATCATATGACATGGTATTATTCTATTTATTTTTATGCTTCCTCACTTGGTTATTATAGTTTTATTTTTTTGGTGTTTTGATTTTGATTAAAGAGTGTATAATCTCTATAAGACTAACATACCATTCCTTCACTACTAGTGAGCACCCTCTAGAATTCGAGGATGCTCGCTTCCGGGCATGTGGGCTATTGTCCTAGGGCACTGTTCAGTGGCTCCCGGGTCAGGGCGTCACAAAGTGGTATCAAAAAAAATTATTTTTCAATATTCTTCTTTGGTCATTCAATTTTGGGAAAGGTAGAAAGGGTTCTTGGAGGTGTCGAGGCTTGGTAATGAGCATGTGCATGGGAGTTTCAATCTTATATACAGGGGAAAATATGATTACTTAGTATGGGATTGTTGTGATTGGTGTTTTTTTACAGTTTCATATTATTTCACCTTGGTGACTCACTTGTGGTGTGATGTGATATTTTTTTTGAAATTTTGAATTTTGATACATTACCTAAGAGTCACAATACATGAGTATTCATTCAATTTTCTAAGGATTATTGTGACATGCATCATTTTGTGAACTAATAGGAAAATGGGTTATTAGTAATTTGTTGAACTTGAACAGTTTACCATGTTGTGATATTGACATAAAAATGAATAGGAGAATAAATGGGTGTCTAATGAGGCCATTTATTGATTAAATGAGTATGGTTAATTAATTTAGGGAATAATTAATTAAATGGAAGCAATGTGATTAATTAGTCATTGAATTAATTAATGAGAATGAATTTCCCATTGTAAAACAATATCATGGAGTAGGGTGGTTAAGGGTTGTGATAAGGCCTCAGTGTTGACTGTGAGGAGAGTAAATGGAGAAAGAACAAATGAAAACATGTTTTTTTAGTTTCTTCCTTTATAGAAATGTTATAAGGTTTTGTTGTGAGATCTATGAATTGGTTTATATTGTAGTGATATGCCTCCATGATTCTTGTTGAGGGAGAGGCCATGGGGTATGGCCTAGAATGAACATCTATATTGGGAGCTTCACATACCATTGGTGCAATCTGAGGAAGAAAGGGAACATCTCTGAGTGAAACATTTCTCGTTTCATGAAATTCATAGAGAGAGACCCAGGGCGAGTTCATCAAAGCATGTTGGAATTGACAAGGGAGTTTCAGCTACAGCTCCCACCTACTTTTACTAGAGAGGGTGGACATGAGGGAGTTGAATTCTAGATTGAATCTATAGAGTCAATACATGACCATTTAGAGATTTCGGCTGATAGGATGTTGAATTTGGAATTTTATATGGTACGAGGTCCACCAATGAATGAGTGGTACATTCCGGTATGATCTAGACATGCAGATGATATGATATGGAAAGATTTTCTAGAGAAGTTCTTGGAACTCTTCTATCCAGACACGCAAAGTCAAGAGAGGGATTCAAATTTTATGCATCTGAACCAAGGAATCATATCCATAATTTAATAAACTGGGGTTTTCACCTATTTACAATGTTTTTCTCTAGCTTTAGCTGAAGATGCGGCATCTTTTGCAAAATGATTTTAGGACTTTCATAATTGTGAAATTAAGTCACAGGTGAATATCTTTAGGCTGCAATAATTCTCAAGAGTGGTTAATTAAGATCAATTTTTAGAGGGGAAAATGAAGGAGACATATAGTACTGGACATCGAGTAGTGACTGGACGATCATAGAGTGTTCCTTCTAAGAGCAGGAAGCATTGTTACGAGATCCTTTTTGAGGATAGTGGGAAGAGAGGTGGAAAGTCAAGAAGAACTACTACATTGGGCCATACTCATGTAATTTTCCACCAGTGTGGTAGGTAGGGACACTATCACACACATTATCCTAAACCCTCAGTTGAGAGCTATTTTTTTGGATTGATGGGGCACATACAGATGTTTTTCCGCAGGCTACGATAAGCCGATGATAAGGGAGAAGCAACTCATAGTCAGAGTGTGGTAATGAGTTATTCTACACCATATATATCTAGTAGTTGGTGTTATATTTCCAGATGTAGTAGAGGTATTGGGCATAGGGATTCATTGTGTGATTTCACGTATCAATAGTGTGGTGCTACTAAAGGGAGTCAGACGACACAACAGGGAAGAGGGGAATGACAGTTACATGCAGTATAGCCTACACTAGATAATAGATAGGATTTTCCTTTGACAGTGAGTTTCGTATACATGTTTCTTCTAGTTTAGCTACTACCTTGTTTGATACTAGTGCCTCTCATTCATTTATATCGAAAAATATTGTTAATGAATTATGTCTGGAGGTGGAGTCTATAATAGGGGTGATAAATTTAGATACACAATTTCGAACACAAATGTTGTGATATATATTTATCTAATTGCTATTCCCGAGATATAAGAGAGTATAGTTTTATTTCATATATATCTTTCTTTGATATATTGAGGTTTGACCAGATTATGGGTATGTAATGGGTACTGAAATACCGAGCCCACATAGATTTTAACCAAACGAGTGTGACCACTGTATCTCTTTAGAGTGAATAGCATGTTATTAGAGGATAATGGGATATCCATGTAGGCCGTGAAGGACCAATTACTCAGAAATTGGGAAATATCACATCCCATGTTGTTATTCTTTTGTCGGATGATGGGAGTGTTAGGCAAGATGTACATCCACCACTAGTATAACTGTTTCAGTATGTATTTCCTGAACAAATTTCTAGTTTTACTCTTGAAAGAGATGTGGAATTTTCTATTGATCTCATTCCAAGGGCTCAAACAGTATCTATTCCACCTTAAATATTGGAACCAACTGGGCATCAAGAGCTCAAAACGCAGTTATAGGAGTTAGAGGATAAAGGGTTTATCCATACAATTATATCGCCTTAGGGATCACCAATTTTTCTCAAATAATACCAACAAGATTTTATTCTTTTTAGTTGATTACCGGAAAAAGAATAAAATGACCACGAAGAACTGATATCATCTTTTGGAAATTGATGATATATTTTACTAACTGAAGAGGGATTCTGATTTTTCAATGAACGATTTGAGATCAAGGTATAATCTAGTGAGAGATCGGACCACTGATAAACTGATAACATATTTTAGAAGAAGGTATATCCTTTATGAGTTTGGGATAATGTTCTTTTGGTTGAAAAATGATCCATCAATATTTATGACTTTAATGAATTGGACCTTTCAACAGTACTTATATCAGTTTGAGGTGGTGTTTTTGGATTACATCTTGGTGTACTCTAAGACTCATGATGATATTTCCCAACATCCTGAAATCATCTTGGTACAGTAAGAGATCATCAGCTATATGAAAATCTATCTAAATATTAGTTGTTGGTAGATAGGGTACAATTTTTTTGGGCACATCATCTTTGAGGAGGGGGTGGTGGTGGATCTTAAAAAAGTGCAGATAGTGGTTTCTTGGGCACAAACCAATAATTTTTTTATATTAAATTAATTTGGGATTATAAGGATATTACAGGAGGTTCATCGAGGAATATTCACAAATTGGAAGAAATAAATTTAAATTTCACAATGAAGGGGTAATGTTTGACTGTACAGGAGCACGCAAAACGATTTCTAGGAGTTTATGAAGAGATTGACATCAACTCTAATTTTCATCGTACATATTTCTAGTTAGGAGTACATGGTGTATTGTGATGCATCTGGGATCAGACATGGAGTTGTGTTGATGCAAGGGGATCAAGTCGTTTCTTATCAATCTTTGAATTTGAGGTCACATGAACGGAATTACACTAAGCATGAAACTGTATTAGAAGTACTGGAATATACTCTTTAGTGTAGGGGAAACTATCTCTTTGGTGAAAAGTTTACCGATTTTATGGATCAAAAAATCATGAAGTATATCTTTTCACAGTGTGACTTGAATCATCATCATTGAAGATGGGTTGAATATATGATGTCTAATGATTTTGAACTGGCAAAAAACATGAGAAAGGGGAATAGTATGGATGATTCCTTGTTCCAGAAAACATAGACTTTGTTGTTAGATGAGTTGAGGGTAGAGTGGAAGATGATTAATTCGCTAGATAAAATGTATGGGGTAGTTCGGGATAGTCCGGAGAAGCGAAATCTGGTTTTTGTAGTAGTGGATTCTACACTCTTATGATAGATCATATATAGGATGCAGTAGGATCTGGAGAGATCATCCTTGAGGGAAAGCATTGATGTTGAGGAAACACTTTCAGGATGGATAATATATGAGGATGAAATAATCTATGGAAAAATATTGATATTATGTGTATATGTATGTGAGAGGAAGTCATGAGAGAATTTAAGGCTTCAAAGTGGGTGGTAATTATTAGGGTGAAAAAAATGAATTGTGACCTACTACAATAGTTTCAGTGGTTAGACAAGAAAAAATGTACAGAATGGTTTGTAATAAAATGATTCACCTGTCTGCAGATGAAGACAAAATATCAATGAGCTAGAGGCCTATTTAATCCATTACCTGTTATAGAATGGAAGTGGATTAATGTGAAGGTGGATTACGTGGTAGGACATCAAAGGAATCAAAGGAAGAATGATTCTATTTGTTTCTTTGTCTATAGACTACTGAACTAAGGAAAACTCCATCCTATTAGGGGAACCAGTACAATAGGGTGATTGGGAGAACTTTATGTGAGAGAGATAGTTCATTTTCATGGGGTGACACAAAATATAGATTCAGATCAAGATTCATTATTTCCATTACGATTAAAATAGGGATTATAGAAGGCACTTGGAATAAAAATGTGTTACGTATATCCTTCCACCCACATACATATGTGAAGTTTGAGCATACCATTCGAGCGTTAGATAATATTCTATTATCATTTGTGATTGACTTCAGTGCTTCTTAGGAGAAGAAAATGGACATAGGGGATTTCTCCTATAACAATAGTTATTACGCACATATATAGATGTCACCAGATGAGAATCATTATAGATGTCCTTTTAGATCACCACCATGTTTGTTAGTGGTAGGTCATTCTGAGATGTTGGAATTGAGTCTTGTTCAGGGTACATAAGATAAGGTATATTAGATTGTGAATCATATTTCTATGTCTCTTTGTAGGAATAAATCTTATGCTGTTAAACGAAGACACCCACTAGATTTTATAGTGGGTGATCATGTTTTCCTTCAGGAGTAGCCAAGATTGGTTCACCACATGATAAAGAGAGAGGGAAAGTTGAATCTCATATTTGTGGGACAGTTTGAGGTGCTAAAGATAATAAGTTTGGTGATATACCATTTAGAAAATCCACATAAATTCATCACAATTCATGAATTTTTCTATGAGTTACTACTATGGAGGTATCATCCAAAATCTTCTCATGGAATTGATGTGGATGATAATGATCTCGATATAAATATGTCACTTGAAGAACATTTGATACATGTGTGGGGTAACAGTGAGAATGTGTTACTGGGAAAGATTGTTCCAATATTTTAGGTGTTATGGTGTCTTAAAAATTTTAAATAGGAATCTTGGGAACGTGAAGAAAACAAGAGGACTTAATGGTCCAGTATTTTTGGCCCAGAATCATAGAGATGTATAAGAGTGCAGCTCGAGGATAAGATATTATTAGGTGGGGATATTTTAAGATCATGGCTTTTTCTGGAGTCATGATGGGAATATTTTTATTTACATTTATAGCTTTTGAGTACCATTGATTTGGATTATTGACTTATGGTGTGTTTGAGTGATTTTTTAATGAACATGGGAAGACATGGATTTGTTCACCGTTTTCGTATGGTTTGGCCGAACCATGCATATGCTAACCATGCATCCAGTGAAGGTCACCATGGTTGGCACACTATTTTTTAAACAATTCACCATCGATCCATAAAGGTAGTGGATTACGGAATGGTTCATGCATGGTTTGGCATAATTGTGCGGCCTCCTAGGTGTAACCATGCATGAAGAGAGTTTTTAATTATAAAATGGTTTTAAAGCGAACTGAACCCCCAAAACCTCTCTAATTCATTGAAGGTTTGGGAATGACAATTTTTGAGTTCCCTTATAGCCTTCCTGTGAGATTCTAAGACAATCCAAATATTTTTAACCGAGATCAAAGGAATTGATCAATGATCTGTTTTTATTCTGGTATGTAGATTTCATCTCAATGTTTCCCCCATCCATTCTCTTATTTTTTTTCTAGAACTTGTCATGAAAAATCATCCTTGTTTTCATTTATCTAAACCTATGATTCGAGATCTAGAACATGGATTGTGGATCTAGATCTATATTTTCATGATCTTGATGCCTTTGATCTTCATTTTGGTTTATGGATTTCAATTTAAAGCTAGATCATTTATGTTTTTCCCCTGTGAATTTTGGGGAGTTTCATTGGGCTATCATCCATCTATAAATCGAGGTAGGTGGTCTAAATTGAACTCCCATAGTCATGAATCAGATATGTGTATGTGACTTTTTGATTCTATTGATTTCCATGAAAAAATATTTCCTAAATTCGATTAATTAGGAATGAGTATTTGACTTGTGTTTGTCTTGGTGATTAATTGAAAATTGAATCATAAACAAATTAATGGGGGTTTCCCAAATAGATATTTAGGAGATTTTCTATTGGTTTAGATTTTAAAATTGATATATTGAATTGATTTTGATAAGATAATTAATTAGGGGGATTTAATTATGATATGATGTTCGCCTATGTTAGATATTTAATTTTGAGAATTTATCATGTGACATGATGTTAACCAAAGATAATTATATTTTAGAATTATATATGAGCCGTAATATTTACCAAAGATAATTAATAATGAATATTAATTATGAAAATATGAGATTTTGATATGGATAATTAATATTGAGTATTTAATTATGGAAATAGAATTGTGTTGATTGATTAATTCATTATTGAATTATTTAATGGATTATGTGCATTGTTTATTGTTGAATTAATTTATAGCCTTTGAAATTTTTATCTAATCGATGTATTAGAAATGGTATGATGTGGAAAATTCATATTAATTAATGAATGATTAAATTGTTGATATTTTTGATGGTGTTAGACATGGAATTCTAGACCAATTAGAAGTTTGGCCTGGGACATGGGATTCCTCCCCAATAGTTATAGAATCTGGAGATTATGGGGTTATAAGCATGACAACCTACACCAAATGAGAAAAGGGGTGCTAGGAAAGATGACCTACACTGATAGATTATGGGGATCTTCAATATAGCATATTAAAAATAGATAAATAATATTCAATTTCAAGTCGGATTATTTTTCTGTAAATAGAAGAAAATGGATCTATCAATTTTTGTGTAGGATTCCATCATCTTCAAACTGTGAGAGAATAATAATTAATATTGAATTTCAAATATCTATTCAAAATCATCGATAATTAATATAAATATTCTCTACGCCTTATTTTTAATGGAGTACTCGCATCTCCACATTTCATAGTTGTGTTTTATCTTTTCCTTCCATATATATATATATATAGAATAAATACCCAATAGTTGTAACAATATTCATCTTCCTTACGATACTGAAAATAAATAGAATTAATATTCTTCAAACATATCCCAAAGAATATCATAGTAGTTTTCCATTTAATTTAGGTAGAATAAATCCATGATAAATTCATTGAAAATAATTTGAATAAATACTCCCTTAGTTTCAACATAATAAATGAATCATTGAACAAAGTGAAATACATTCGATCCAATTTAAATAAAGTCAAAAAATTCTGGAGAATACCCTTATAATAAATCATGAAAATTTGATATAAAATCATTAAAAGAGATTCAAATCATTCCTTATAAATATAAATGCTCTAATCCATTTCATAGGATACTTTAAACCATTAGTAAAGAAACATTAGAATGATATATACTTCCATCGAGACAGTTAAAGAAATCACAGGTAATATATTTAAATAAAACGTCATTGATGACCAGTCCAATGTAGTATTCCTTCATGTGATAATTAAATATCAAATATAGGGTTCAACTACATAACATATGGTTTCTTTTCATAGCATATGATTCCTGTCAAAATATTGTACCTTATCTGTACTTTAATTAGAAAACAATTTATAGATAAAAAAGGAAAATAATGATGATGATCAATAAAATCATCCATGTCAGCATAAAATCCGAAATCTAATATTGGTTATCCATACGTTCATATTTCCTGAATGTTGGGTTGTAAACTAAAAATCTAGACCCCAATGTAGGGTTTCATATCGATATGTGAATATTTCTACATAGCGTAGGGTTTATTGTTTATGTTACGTTTATCAATGTAGGGTATGAACAATGTTTATTCAAAATGTAAACAACAAAACTTCATACTTCACAGAATTTTTTGAGCTCTTTATCATCAAATTAATCATTATCCCCAAATGAATTACTTTTAGTAAATATAATTATTTTTCCAATAGTTTATTAATTGGACCAATTTGAGTTCTAAATATCCATATATCTTCAAAAAAAATCAATATCATTCTGAAAACTACATCTAGAAAACTGAATTCCCAATCATCGGAGAATTTATTGACTATCCAAATAACATTTATAACCTTTGATGTAAACTGATGAAATAAATATAAACATATTGGATTTCTATATCACCTAGTTATGTGAAATTCCGACAACTTTAGAACTTCCGGAAAATAAATACTTTTGATTTTTAAATAATTTCATTGTACATTGGAAGAACTAATTTATAAACTTATGTGATTTTTTAGGTTATCAAAACGTCCTTTTAAGAAATCCAAATAACTGAATGATGATTATATAATTCCATTTTCCATCTAATTTTATAATTATCAAAAAAATATGGTCCATATAGATTGATATATCATCAAAATTCCAAACAGACTTTAAGTTGAAAATTGCATAATCACATGAACATCATGTAACAACTTCGATGACTTTTTTCACCATCGAAACAATTGAAATGGCTTTCGACCAAAATAAATAAATTGAAGATAATATCTTTATTTTTAAAATGGAAAAAAACTCCATAAGAATCTGATCACTATTTTTGTAGATATAAAATTAATATTTTTAAGTAATAAATCATAATCTCCTAACAAATTTATTAGAATTTTTTTTGACAGGTTGAAGTAATTATAGAAACTGAATAAATATGACATTGGCAAGGATCCACTCAGCAATATATCATTTTTTCTTAATTATGAAACCATAATTCTCTACCAACTTTTCTCCCTATTTTTGTAAGGATAAAAAAGAAATGTCCTTAAATAAATAGATTAAGACAATATATTTACACATTTTATAAATAATTGTAATTTGAGATATACGTAAAAATAATTATAAATAATATGAAATAATATAAAATTTATCAAAATTAATATTTTCCCCTTTTTAAATTTTTTTTAATGTAAAAAATAAATTTTTTAAAATATTTAAAATTTGAAAAATATATTGTTTAACATATTTAAAATTTGATGAATAAAATTTTTAATATATTAAAAACTTGATAATTTTTATACGATATTTAAAATTTCATAATGAAATATTTTATCATATTTAAAATTTGACAAATAAATTTATAACATTTTTAAAATTTGAAAATTATTTTATTTAAAAAACAAAATATTAAAATTTTGTAAATATTTAAAATTTGAAATATATATATTTTTTAATTTTTTTAAAAAACTGAAAATAAGAGTTATTTACAAATATGTTCTAAGTAAATTCATTAATATAAGCTCCCTAAAAATTCATGTTTCCTTCAAAACTATAAAAAGAGATATTCAAGTAGTCATATAAACAAATACAAAATTATTCAATGAATAACAAGGGATTGAAATTAATTAGTTAAACCATATTATTCAATCCATAATAATGAAACATTTAATAATGTGATATATATTAAAAATATCTCCCCTAAGAGTAGGAATATATTTTGATGATATTCAATGAATATAATTAAACAATTTTTATTGAATGTAAATAAAACAATTTAAATAAATAAATAGATATAAATAATAATAAAATTCAATGATTCTAATTTATGTATTATCAAAGAATTTATTTAATTTATTTCAAAAGAATTTAGTTTAAGGGATTTTAAAGTATTTAATTGAAATATTTTTAAATAATTTAATTTAAATAATTTCCAATGAATCATACTAAAAAAATTAATGAATATAATAAAAATATTTGGCATGTCATAAATGACCACAAAATATTATATAATAATAGAATATTCAATCAAAAACAGAAAGTGATTAATTTAACACATGCAGTTTATTTAAATAATCAAACATTAATGACATGCCTATATACAAGATAACTATTTATATAAAATATTAATAGAAAATTTGATGGTTATTGACTAATGAATTAAATCAACAAATTAATTATTTTGATAAAATAACAGTGTGAAACCAGTTAATAGTTTAAGCATAAAAATAATTAAATATTGAGAAATAAAATAAAATAATAAAAAATATTTTCTCCCCTATATAAAAAATCATGTTCATATAAATTCAATAATAAAATAAAAAATAAAATAAACCATGGATTAAATGTTCTAGATCTAATGATGTTTCTATTTAATGGAATAATAAATTAGAATATTATAAGTTCCCATAATTTTCAAGCAGCCACATGATGATATAATAATGATGTTTAGTGGAATATACCTATAATGTATCAAATTCTACTGTCTATTGGTACCGTAAATTTTCGGTCAGGAAGTGTCAACAATTATTGATTTGCGTAACCAAATATGTTTAGCTTGATCAAAAATGTTTTAATTAAAGCAAGATATTGCTTTTGAATATTATAAATGCTTGACACAACAAAATTCTTATTTTCTATACTAACAGTCATTAGAATAATGTCTATTAATACCACAATAATTCTTTTAACACTTGACATGTTGTTGCTGTTTGGACCAGGAACAAAATAATTTTTATATAATTTTGTGTTTTCTCCATTACTACCAATACCGAGATTTCCATTGTGAATATTGTTTTTTCAGGAGTTTAACTCAAATTATTCTCTCCCTTAACAAGCATACATGAAGCTTTCATTAAATAATAAACATCATAAAACAATTATTCAATTATAGTTTCATGGATATCACAAGAAATTTTGGATGAAATTAATTTTAAATAAGAAATCTGTTTCGACAAACATCCATTATAAATTGAAAAAGAAACATTATATTTTCTATGAATTTTATTTTCATTCCTTAAATAATCAAATTTATCTTGAAGAATAAAAAAATTATTATTATATTCATCATAAGAAATAAGTTATGAATTAGATCTATTATAGTAAGAAGATTATACCTCATCAGAATGAGCCATAAAGCATAAAAACCTTTTAATTTTCCTTCTCATCTTATGAATTTGTAGTAGATTCATCATTTGAATCATCATATACACCACATGGAGTTTTCATAAATTAATTTTCTTTTTGATTATATTTATCATTACATTAAGCATTATGGAAAGGACAATCAGGTCTCAATTGAGCATTTTTTTCACACTTGTAGAATCCGACTTCATTCTATTTATTCAACTTAAATTTATGCTTTCTCCATTTATACAGCTTGGAAAATATTTTAGAAAATTTGGTAAATCACCATTTGAATCCTGATGATAATAATTTTTATCATAAAATTATTTCATCGAAACACTGAGTGCAACTAATTCCAATTTAATAATAATAAAATTTTCTACTCTTACATGCATATCCGCTTCGTACATCGTCAATGATCCAATCAATTATTTTATTTATAATTATTAAACTATTGTGTATTGTTGAATAGTTGTTGCAATTTAATTTCACATAAATTTTATCACTCTATGTACCTTTAACTCCTAATCTTGTTTTGGAATTGGAGTTCCCAAGGTTGCAACATCATTAACAAAATTCTTTTAATCTTCCATTTATGTAAGTTATGCTATCATATTATTTCATCCTAAATGTGTCAAATTTATGTTTTTTATGTATTGTACCATAGTTTTTTGACATTTTTATTTCCTTCATATGCAACCACAACATTCTCACACATCTCATAGGATTTATCACAATGATAAACATGATTAAAATCCACATGACCAAGAACACATATAATATCATTAATAGGGTTTGAATTAATATCACACTTTGCTTCCTTCACAACATCCCAATTTTATAGTTCTCCTGGGATTTCATAAGGTTTGAAAATATCCATATGGAATATAAAACCATGGTTCTACAAATATATAGTCATGCGATCTTTCCAACATCTATAATTATCACCATTAAAAAAAGGATCTCGTATAATCGACATGACTTCTATAAAGTTCTCTCTATAGATTTTTCTTCATCTGAATCATTAACATTGGCTTGTCAAGCAAACTGAAATCAATAGAACCCTACCTATGATACCAATTTTTAGTTTAAGATGTCTATGATGACAACAAGATGGGGTGAGTTATTTCCATTAAAAAATATAGACAATATTGAAACATCCCTTTTAAAATGAATTTATCTATTTCTTCTCTCTAAATTACAAGAGACCAGCGGTAAAAAATAAATGAAAAATAACATAAAAATGTATAGTGTTTCGAGGAACCAAAATTCCCCAGTCCACTCCCCCAATGCTCTAATCCACAATCTTGTTAATTTTAAATAGTTTCTCCTCTTATCATAAGACCTTCAACAAGTGAGTACATGTTATTGACACATTACAAGGCTTTTGTACGGCCTTTTGGTACTTTTACAAGGAAATGAAATACCCATAGCATAGTACAAGAATATGACACTCAACCACGACTTAGTCCGAGAATCTGATACTCAATATAAAATAGGTGAGATGAAGTTGGTTGTGAAAAAGGATTATCTCACAATTACAGAAGCAATTGAACGATATTGATGATATTCAATATAGCACAACAACAATAGTCTAATACTTTTCATTTCCAAGCATGATTATTCATATTTATATTGTAACAAATAGATCGGAGAATTTTTGTGTAGGATTATATCATCTTTACACCATGAGAGAATAAGGATGAATAAATAATTTCAACCCACTCTTCAAAATCATTGACCTTTAATATGAATATTTTCAGCTCCTTCTTTTAAACAGAGTATTCACTTCTCTGCTTTTCTTCATTATGTATTTTATTATATTTCTATATAGATCAATATATAGGGAATAAATATCCAATAGTTGTAACAAAATTTACCTTCATTACGATAATGAAAATCAATAGAATTAATAGCCTTCATAAATATCCCCAAGAATATCATAGTACAAATGCCTCTTTATTCATATAGGTTATATATCTGATAAATGCATTCAAACTAATTTGAATAAACCCTAAAATAATACCTTCATAATAATAGATTTGTTGAAAAAGTGAAATCCCTTGTTTAAATCAATCAAATCCACTAAAAAAATTAAAAATAGTTCCTGACAAATAGCCTTATAATAAATCATGAATATTTAAAATCAAACCATTCAATGAGTTTCATAGCATCCCTTATAAATAGGAATTATTTAATCTGTTGCTAGAGTTATTTTGAATCAGTCATAATATAGCATTTTATTGATATATACATCCACTGAGCCAGTTGCATAAATCGTGGGTACGATATTTTAATTAAACTCTGTCATTCACCAGAAAAATGTAGGGTTCTTACATTAACAAATAAAGATCAAAGGTAGGTTTCCACAATATAACGTATGGTTCCTTTGTGTAGCATATGATCCCTTCCAACATATGGTTCATTATCCATAATTTCAATGGCATGTAATGTAGGAATCAATAAGTTATGTAAGGATGATGATCAATACGTTCATCATTATTAGCATAAAATCACGAACGTAACATTGAATAACCGTACGTTCATTTTTCTCTAACGTATGGTTGTAAAAAGTATGTCGAGACTCCAACGTAGGGTGTCTGGTCTATAAATTAATTATTTATATTATTTTAAGGATGATTACATACATTGCTTATATCAACGTAGGCTATGAATAGTGTTTCTAGAAAATGTACAAAACATAACTTCATACTTTAGTGAATTATTTTGATCCTATTATCATTAGATTCAACCTTAGTCCCGCAAGACTTGTTTTTAGTAAATATCATTAAATTTATAATGGTTCTAGAAAAAAACCAATCTGAGATCAAAATCTCTATATATATTGGATGAACTGAAGCAATAACATTTTGGAAAACTTTAGCAGGCAATCTACATTCCCAATCTTCGGTGAATTTACTAACCATCCAACGACATTTTTAGCCTTTGATGTACACTTATGAAATTAAGATAAACATATTGGAATAAGATATTACCATGTTATGATTGATTCTCACATTTATAGAACTTTTAGAAATCTATATACTATATATTTTCACATCTCTTCCTTATAAACTAATTTGGTTTAGATAATTCTATTATCTATCCAACTATATAATTCACCCATGAATCAATTCCATATAGCAGGATATATCATCATAATTACAAATTGACTTTAAATTGAAAACTCCAACATCAGTTGAACAACTTGTAATAGCATCGGTGAATTTTTTCACTACTGAAACAATTGAAATGTCTTTTGAAGTAAATTGATGAACATAATATAATGTTCTTATATTTCCAATGGAATAAACTCTCTATGAATCCAGCCATTATTTTTTCAAATATAAAATAAATACTTTGACCAAATAAATCAGAAATACATAACAAATTTATTAGGGAAAAAATATTGATAGGATGAAGTAATTGTCAAAACTAAATCAAAATGAGATTGGCAATGAACCACATGAAAATATATTTTTTTATAATTACAAAACACAAATTCACTACTAACTTTTCGTCTTCTTTTTCTATGGATAAAAAAGAAATGATCATGACTAAATTAAATAATTCAGTATATTTACCCTTTTTATAATGAATTGAAATTTGATATTTACGTCAAATCAAAATAATTAAAAAATATAAAATAACAATTGAAAAAATAAATATTTTCTCCTTTTTAATTTTTTTTAAAACATGACAAATAAAGATTTAAACAAATTTGAAATATGATAATTATTTTTTAAACATATTTAAAATTTGAAAAATAAAATTTTGAAAATATTTAAAATTTGTAAAATAAAATTATTTACTAACTTATTATTTGGAAAATAATTTTGTTAACATTTATAAAATTTGATGAATATGTTTTTAACATATTAAAAATTTGAAATATAATTTTTTTAACATAATGTGAAATTTGAAATTTGAAATTTTAAAGTAATTAAAATTTGAAAATTATTATAAAAAATATTTATATTTTGAAATTTTGAAAATATTTAAAATTTTAAAAATATATATTTAAATTATATTTAAATTTTAAAATAAGGGTTACTTAAAAATATGTTCTAAATACACACAATAATATAAACTACCCCAAAATTCATGTATCTTTAAAAAAGATAAAAAGAGATAATTTAGAAGACATAATAACATATATAATATTATTTAATGAATAACAAGGGATTGTAATGAATTTTTTTAACCATTTAATTAATTTCATAATAAGGAAAAATTAAAACATATGATAAATATTTAAAATAAATCCCCCAAAGACCAAGAATAAATAGTAATGATATTCAAAAAAAAAATTAAATAAATTATTTTCAATGAATGTTATGAAAATCTTTTAAATAAAAATAAATAAAACTAAATAATAATTATAAATGAATTAAATTAACGTACTATCAAATAATTTAATTAATATATTTTCAATGAATTTAATTAAGGGATTCCAATGAATTTAAAAAAAATATTTTCCAATAATTTAATTAAAATAAATTATAATGGATTCAATTAAAAAATGAGCAAATTTAATTAAAATATTATATATATAATAAATATTCATATTTTTTTAATAATAGTAGAATGTATTAGAAATATAATGTGATTAATTTATCCCATGCAATTAATTTAAATAGTAAAAAATTAATGATATTCCTACACATAAGATAACTAATTATATAAAATATTAATAGATTGTTTGATGGTCATTGATTAATAAAATAAATCAAAAAAATTAATTCATTTGATAAAATAATTGTGTGAAAGCCATAATAGTTCTCGAATAATAATAACTAAATATAGAGGAATAAATGATAAATCATAAGAAATTTATCCCCATGTATAAAAAAGATAGTGCATCGATTATAAATATTAAAATTGGAATTTAAATATTTTCTGGATTAAATGTTACAACTCTAATGATATTTCTATCTAATAGAATAGAAAATAAGAAAATAATAAATTCCCCCAATATTCATGTAGGCACATGATGATATAAAAATGAAATTCAATTGAGCATACCTAAAATGTATCAAATACATTTTCCTTTTGGAAGACATATATTTTTGGGTTCGGTAGTGTTAGTAATTAAGGATTTTTGTTACCAAATATGTTTATCATTATCGACCATGTTATAATTAAATCTTAATAATTCATTGGAACAATGAACATGCTTGGAACAAAAAAATTGAGGTTCATTAAAATAATATTCATTGTCATAATGTCCATTAATATCACAAAAAAAATTTTATTAGTAGACATGAATTGGCTGTTTGAACTATGAACAAAACCATTTTATATAATTTTCATTTTTCTCCATAATTACCAATACCGTGTTTTCCTTTATTAATTTTATATTTACCAATAATTTAATTCAAATAATTTTCTCCCTTAATTAGTATAGTTGAAGATTTCTTTAAATTATTAGCTTTATCCAACAATTTCCATAATTTTAGTTAAATGCATATCCTAATAAATTTTGGAAGATTTTAATCTTAAATTAGAAATCTATTTTAATAAACATTTTTATATAATTGAAATAGCATAATAATATTTTATTATATTTTTATGTTCATTCATTAATGAATCAAATTTTTATTCATGAATAAAAAAATATTATTATTTTCATCATAAAAAACATTCTGAATTAGAACTTTAGAGTAAGATGATTGTACATCATTAGCATGAGCCATAAGACATAATTTTATAATTTTATTTTCTTAATCGGAATCTATGTTTATAGTAGATTAATAATTTGAATAATTATATGAATTTATAGTATCCTTAATCACTTTCTTTCCTTTTATTTAATATTCATCTTTCCATTGAGCATTATGAAAAAAGAAAATTGGCTCTGAAATGAAAATTATTTTAAGACTCATAGCTTCTAACTTCTTTCTGATTATTAAACATCAATTTCTCAATTCTCATTTAATATAGTTTGCTAAAAAAATTACGGATGTGGGAGCTCATCATTTTTTTCTGGATGACATGAATATGTATCAGAAAATTCATCCATCAAAACATTGAATTTATCTCTCCCCTTTTTGATAGAAATATCATCTTCCCCTTATTTTTCCATCTATTCTTGAGACATCATCAATGTTTCGATCAATTCATTGATTATTCATAATTTAATCGGTGTGGTTTGTCTAATATAAAATTAAATTACAATCCACGTAGATGTTAAGACTATATCTACCTTTGACGCTTGACTCGGTTCTGGAATTAGAGTTCCCAAGGTAGCCACATCCTTAACAGTTTCTGTTAATATTCTATTCATCAGAGTGATTATAACAAATTTTATATCTAAAATGTGGCAAATTTACGTTTTGTAGTATTGTACCTTAGTTGTCTGAAATTTTTAGTTCCTTAATATACAACCACAATAGTCAGTCACATCTCAAAAGTAGCTGAACATTGAAAAACATGATTAAATTCATCATGACCAAGACTGCATATAATGGCATTGATGGATTTTGAATTAATATCATACTTAGCTTACATAAACGCATCCCACTTTTATGGTTCTCTAGGGATTTTATATGGTTTGAAAATCATCATATAGACTTTGAATCCATGGTCTAATAAATATATAGTCATGCGATGTTTCCAGCATCCATAATTATTTCCATTAAAATAAAATTCATAGATCATCAACATATCTTATCTGAGGTTTCCCCATGAGATTTTTCGTCTCTTGAATCTCAATATTATGCTGGTCAGAGACAACAAAAATAAATATATCTATTCATTTGATACCAATTTTTGGTCATAATTTCTAGGAAGAATACACAACAGAGGGGCATTTGTTTTCTTTTAAAAATATAAGCAGTATTAAAACATCAATCTTGAAATAAAGTGATCATTTTATTCACTCATAATGTTGGAGTGAGAATCATTAATTAATATAGGATAATAAAAAAATGATGCATAGTGGTTTTGGGAACATAAATCTCATCGTCCAACCCCCCTATGCTCTACTATAAGATATTGTTGGTTTTCAATAATTTTTCCTCTTATCGTAGAAATTACACAAATGAGTACAGACGATTTTAACCATAAATGGATTTTATAGGGCCTTCTGATTCATTCAAAGGTAATCAATATATCTAAATCATAGTCTTAGAAGCTAACACTCAATCATGACTCAGTCTGAGTAGCTAATACTCAAAGGAAAATAGATGAGATTATGTTTGTGGTATAATAGGTTTAGCACAAAATTGTAGAAATAGCTGACATATGTTGATTATATTCAATATAACACTACATCGGTAGTAAAATAATTGTCAATTTAATGCAGTATTTTTTGTCCTTAAATATTAGTAAATAGATCAGACAATTTCTATGCAAGGTTCTGTCATCATCAGCCCATGAGTAAATTAGAATGAATAAATAATTTCAATTCTCTCTTCCATTGAATCAAGATTTAATTTTTATATTTTTAGAACCCTCTTTTTCACAGTGTATTCACATCTCTACCTTTCATCGATACATTTTTTCTATTCCAGCTAGAGATATATATATATAGGGAATAAATTTTCAGCATTTGTAACAAAATTCCTCTTCCATATGATACCCAAAATAAATAAAATTAATATCCTTCAAAAATAACCCCATGAATATCATGACACCCTTGCCTCTTTATTCCGGTAGAATAAATCTCTGATAAATGCATTCAAAATAATGTGAATAAATCCTCCAATAATATCTCCATAATAATAGCATCCTTGATCTATTTAAAACAGATATTTAAATCCATTAAACTCAACTAAAATAAATTCAAAAATGTTCCTGCAGAATAGTCTCATAATAAATCATGAATATTTTAAATCAAATCATTCAAAGAGAATATTAACATTGCTTAGAAATAATAAATATTTATTCCATCTTTTTTAAGAAATTAAATTATTCAAAAAAGAGATTTATAATGATATATAATTCCATTGTGGCGATTTCAAAAATCACGGGTAATATATTTAAATAAAACTCCATCAATGACCAATCAAATATTTGGTTCCTTTATGTAATAGAAAAATATCAAACATATGGTTAAACTACGTAATTTATTGTTCCTTTTCGTAGCATAGTCTTCCTGACAACACATTTTTCCTAATCCATACTTTCATCATCATGTAACATAGGGAACAAAAAGTAAATTAAGGATGATTATCCATATGTTCATCCATATCAATGTAAAATATAGATTATGACATTGATTAACTAGACGTTCATATTTCCCAAACTTCGGGTTTTAATCAGAAAATACAGACTCCATCATAGGGTTGTTGGTCCATATGTGAATTGATTTGCATCTCATAGGGTTGATTCTTTCCATTATGTTTATCAACGTACGATCTGAAAAGTGTTTCCATAAAATTTAAACAAATTATCATCATATTTCACAAAATTGATGGATCCCCTTATCATTAGATTCAGACATTATCTAGAAAGACATATTTTTTTAGTTACTATAATTATTCTTCCCATGGATAAATTGGAAAATAAATCTTCTTCAAAAACTCCCAATATCTTTTAAAAAATTATGTAATTACATTCTGGAGAACTACAGCTGGAGAACTGCATTCTCAATCTTCGGTGAATTTATTGACCATCCAAACTACTTATTTTCATTTGATGCAAACTGATTAAATCAAGATAAAATTATTGTATTTCTATCACCCCATGTTATGAGAAATTCTGACATCTATAAAAAATTTATAAAAATAAATACTATTTATTTTCAAATATGTTCCCTATAATGTTGAAAAACTACATTAGAAACATTTGTGATTTTTTAGAGTATCAAAAAATCATTTTCAGACATCCACATAATCTAAGAAATATTAAATAATTAAATTATTTATACAATGGTATAATTATCCCACCAACCCATTCCATATAGCATGATATATTTTTAAAATTTTAAATTGACATTATGTTAAAAACATCTACATCACATGAATAACTTGTAATAGCTTCATTGAATTTTTTCACCAATAATAAAATTGAAAAATATTCTGAAATAAATAGTTGAAATGAATTTAATATTATAATAATTAAATGGAATAATATCCAAAATAATCTAATCATTATTTCATCAGATATAAAATAAATACATTGATATAATAAATCCGAAACACTTAAAAAATTTATTACCAAAAAAAATTGAGTGGTTGAAGTAATTATAAAGGTTTTATAAAAATGAGATTGGAAAGGATTTGTTAAAAAATCTGCGCTACCTCAACATAAAATATAGTGTAATTACCATGTTATTTTGGATCTTCCCAATCATGTAAGACTTCTATGTAACAAAAAATGAATAGAGATCATATATACATTCATTATTCCTTTTACTGCTGGATAAATATATTAAAAAGAAATGGCTCTATTGTCAATCATTTGAGACACGATTAACTAGTGAGAAACAAATGGTTTCTATAATAATATCACTAAAACATGATTATACCCTAGAAAATAAATGGATTCCATAAAAATATCTTTGAAAAAACATTAACTTTTTGAAAGAAATTGGTTTCTAAAGAATATAATTTAAATAATCACAATCCATCCAATGATGGAATGAGGATGTGGTCAATAAAAAATATCCTTATTTTATAACAACTAACCACAAGGTTAGTGGAAATTTATTAATTTAAATCCTAATAAAATATTATTAAAATCATTGTGGATGGATATTGTAATTAATCAATCCAATGTGTCCCATACCTATTAATAAAATACAATCATAATCCCCATAAATAGAATAAAATTAAATGAAACAAATAATTTCATGAGAATATGAATATTCATGATTTGAAAAATTAAATGTGGTTGTATATACACCTCATAAAATAATATCAATTTATAATCTAACAAAAAACTCAATGATGGAATATTAAGAATGAAAATAAATTTCCACATCAGTACCATTGAAAACATAAACACAGTGAAAGATAGATCCTCAAATTTATATTTAAATCTACAAAACATTACTCATATGATTCGTAAAATACATTTATGGTAACTATATACACCCAACAAGGATAATAAGTCCTAAATATGTCACAATTATCAAAGAAATAAATTAGAGACTAGAAATCCCTTTCCAATAGTGTCAGCATCTGAATCAGAAGCCCCAAAAGAAATAATCATACAATGAAACCATTAAATTCCATGATGAAAAATTGTTCATGATATAATTTATAAAAAATGATGTATATACTACATGAATATGGTGTATGTATTGAATATTAAATTTATCCCACATATGTATAAAGTGAAATAAATATCACATACAATGATCATATCATTGAAGTAAGAAAAATCAATTAAATAATGGTTTATTTAAAATTAAAATCAATGTAATGACCAATAATTTTATAAATATATATACCCTTTTGATTTAAAGAAATGTATTATTATGCAGTATGGTTATATAAAAGACACACACTTATTTGGTTTTATTATATTCTATAACATATAAAAGACAATTATGTATCATTACAATTGATAATATATTTGTTGAACAGTGACAACTTGATTAGTATGAATATAGGGCTTTAAAAAATCCAATTAACACTAAAAAAGGATGTGATGCCCTCAACTAGTAGTATCATAAATTATGAAGCTTTTATATCAAATTTTTCGATAGATATAGCAGCCCTATACATTACCCATGGCCAAACCCAATCTGATGTTCGATAACATGATCATGAGTGAAACTGTTTAAGATGAATTTAATGCTAATCAGGATCAGGGAGAAAACAAGGTTTATCAAAACACCCCATTAAAATATAACATTCGCATACCTTAAAATTCTTTCATTTATACTGTATTAAATGGATATGTGTCAATACACTAACAGATGAGTATTTCCATTATTTTTTATTTAATAATTAATATACTTTTGTTTTATTATTTTTTCTTTATAAATTATTTTTATTTTAATTCAAAAGAAGATAAAATGTATATTTTTTTAATTTCAAATTAAATCAAGAAAGTTATTTTGATTTATTAGTAGATTTTTTTTAAATATAAATTATTTTTATAAAATATTTTTAATCAATTTTTTTACTAAATAAAAATGATCATATAATTTTATGGACTGAAATGTAATTCTATTAATAGTTTGAAAACCATTACTGTTAAAAATATTCATCATAAATATCAATTAATATGTTATAGTGGGAAAATAAATATATTTAGAAAAATACTTTTATAAAATTAAAATTTTCCATCGAATCATAATGTCAAATTTATCTAATGGTGAATTTCTTATAATTTTCCGAGATGTTCAAATTTTATAGAAATTTTAAATAGTTTATTAATATAATGTGTTTATAATTACTTCATAATGACCTAAAAGTGATGTAAAAAAATACTATAAAATTCATCCATGACCAAATATTTTTCTACCTATAAAATAATTATATTTAATGTTTATTTTACATGTTTTATAACTCCATTATAAATCCCTGAAAACCACTAATATAATTTAATGTTTTAGAATCATTTGTTTAACAGTAAGACCCACACTGACATATGGGGAAATATTATATTATTAATGTAGTACATTATCATTATAAATAAATTGAAATATTGTCCAACTTTTCTGAAAAAAATAAAATCCCATGACATGGTTTGTGCTTTTGTTTATTTAATAATATAGATTCCTACCCCAAAGATTGAGAAATAATAAAGAAATTATCACTAACTTCCTATATAAAACCACAATATAACCCATTTATCCTCATTAAAATTCCAAGTAACACATCATTTCCCAACCATCCCCAATCTAGAGTCCATCCAAGGTTCTTTGAATCTATTTTATAGCTCCCCCTAGCATTTGGAGTGACACACACAAGTAAGGGAAGTTTTCCTTTCTCAACATTATTTAGGTATCTTATTTATCTTATGTATTTTATATTTATTTCACTTTGTTTTTGTAGGTTACTAAATATCCCCCATACATTCATATTAATTCTGAAATGATGATATACCGCATGATATTTCACCAACCCATTTTATTTTATTTTACATGAAATCATTGAGCTGCCTAAATATCAACGTGATTTCCCTTGCCATTTAAAATTATGTAGTGAATATCTGACTCGTTACCTAATAAGGTTATTCCTATTTATAAAGATATAATTATATTATTTGGGACATAAATTTGTCTATTCCCCAATCATTGAGATATTAAGAAATTATGATGTTGAATAAATCCACATTGTATGATCTATGTGGTGTACATAAGCATGAGAATGAATAAAATGAGACAAGTGCATCCATAATTATATAGCACTACATTGCATTGGGTGATTTATAGTCTCATGAGATTTCATGTTGGGATTTATAGTGAACAATATTTATTTATAATACTTTCTTATCATGATGTATTGGCATTTATTCTTGACCTATGTTTATGATGTCCATTTTAATGTTGTTTCCAAATTTATGTTGTAATGATTATCAAGATATATCATTGATTATTATTATTGTTCCTTTTATTCCTAATTTAATTTCATATTTTCTAACATTAATACATGATAATTTACTTAGTAGAATTTATTGATCACACATTTATTATATATTTCCCCTAGTTATCCTATGTAGTTTTAAGTGTTATCATGTAAAAGAATATTTCAATAATGATGATATATTTGTAATTTTAAACTATTATGTAATGAACCTACTTCTCTTGTAAACTAATGTTCTCAATCTTACTTTTTTTATTATGTGTATGTTTTTTATTAAATCATTTATTAATGTGTAATAAAGGGCAGGGTTGTAATAGTTTGTATGAAAGGGAGGTTTAGTAATTTTATAAGAATAAGATTAGTAAATTTTAGAAAATGATTTAGAGAATAGTCTAATTATTACGAAATATACAAAAAATTTGGAATGTATAGAGTTTGTGTTTTATCATGAAAATACAGACCTATATGATTACATAATGTGGTTGTGGTTTTGGAACATATGTACTATAAGGACCCAATCATAAATCGTGCGTAATGTTGAATTAAATGAATAAATCACATTGAGTACCTTTTAAGGTTTAGAGTTCTATATAATTAGGACATAACAATTACAGATCAAAAGATTTATAAAGTAGACACTTCTACACAGTTTTGATTTTTTTATAAATCATGAACTCATGAAAAAAAGAGACATGTCTAGTTCCATGATTAAGACATCATGTAATTTCCTTGATCCTATCCATGACCCTATTCCACATTATGTCATGTGAATAACATTTAAAAAAAGATGCGATGAGCATAAAAATCCTAGTAAGCGATACACAAAGAAGGAAAACTGTTAGTTTTTCAAAACAACAAGTAAACCATGAATACATTAAAATAAGTAATAATTTTCACCTTTATGAAGTAGTAAATACTCTTCACTGAATAAAATATCATTACTTACCCTTTTTTAACTGAAATATTACCATAAAACCCATATAAAAAACATATAACATATAAAGGTAATTTGGGACATAAACATACTTAAATGGAATAACCATAAGGCCGACTTCCACACATATCACTAAATGAAATAGCCATACGGCCGAATTCCATACCCAATTCATTGGATTTTATAACATAACCACCTATCCTGGTATTCACAACACCACCCATCATTTGGGTTATCACGTAACCACCTGTCAAATGTCCAAGTACCAAAATAAAATCATAACACATAAAATAAATATAAAGGAAAAAAAATTCCACATTTTAATCACAATATATCAGTTAAATATATTTACGTAACAAATCCATTATCAAAACCATTTCCAATACCAAAATACATAAAATAGTATATGGTATTTATTTTATTTTAAAAACATTACGGCTTATTGAGGAAGCCAAAGGTCAAATAATACTCACGGCGGCAGAAAAGGCCATTGCCACCACTTACGTTAAAAGAAAAAATCACTTCTATCATTTAATAAAATTATTTGTAGGAAAATATTCCCTTTGAAAAGTAAAGTGTGTTTATACAGCGTAAAAAACAAAGTGGTGTATTAAGACAAAATATGCCTCAATGAAAGGATATTGAGACGAAGTCCCTTACCTCGTGTCTGACTTGACCCATTTGTTCATTAATGTGTTGAATAATAAACTAAAGTTAATTTCTATTATCATAATGAACTATTTCATTTTTATTATTCCATTTATATAACTTATTACCATGTTTTATGCATTATGTAATCATTTAAGTTAATAATGTTCATTTTGTCGATATTTGGTAATTGAGTAAAAAATGAACACATTATATTTACATATTGTCCATGTGGTCAATAGTCCAATTTTATTCATAATGGTATTCATGATTTAGATATCATATTTATCATATATATCCTGTATATACATGTACTTATAATAGTACATAACATTTGGAGGTATGAAATGAAATGCACCGTTCATAGAGACGGTAAGCCGTACGTACGCCTGAACGCTACTATCATTTCTATTTCTTATTTTAATGGAATTTAAACACAATGATAGATAATTATATTATAATTACACTATAATATCATATATAATATCATTAACTCTATCCTCTATACGTCTCATATAAGGCATTAACGAATCACATCACTTTGAGGAGGCGGTAGTCAGCACTTCCTCAAATGAGATTATCATATTTACCCACTATGGAAACCATAAAGGCATTCTATAAATGGGAAGTACAGAAACATAAGGAAATAATAAACACAATATATATCATATATAAATATAGTTCCATCATAATGGCCACCATGATAGGTGGTAAGATGTAATTGAACAATCATCGTTTCGTGAGGCGTTAGTTTTCCATCCACATAAACATTATGTTCTTCACCCATTAGATGAACGTGTGTGTAAGTGTAGTTTGAATATTTCTCATAACAACATACTAGTATATTTAGGATATTCCTATTGTTAAAAATGAATGGAATAAAAATAGTTTAGGGTTTGGAGAAGTAAAATAAAAGAAGAAAAATTAAGAGAAATTGTTATCCTTAATTTGGGTAACTCCCTTTGGGTTGAAGAAAAAGACTTCTTGGAGTGCCTTCTGCCTAAGCTAAGGCTTATAGTATGAGGATAGGGATGTAGGGTAATTTGTTTTCTAGTGTTTGGGCGAGCCAGAAAGCTTGAGAGGTGTGAGGAAATTTTTAAAAGTGGTCTCTTTTTATAAGGGAGAGGAGGGGCTCTTTAGGAAAGTGTGAAAACATTATTTTATTATATAATTATATTTGGTTTATAATAGCCCAAAAATCATTATGGTAGAAGATAATATGATTCATGGTATAAATATAATCAACAAATATGAATTTATCAGGTTTTGGATAATATTTTAATCTTGATAATCACGTTTCATTAAATCATTTATTAATGAGGTAAATACTGCATCATTAATGTGTCATAAATAATTTATATAATATGATGTCTAAAAATTATAAAAAATATACCATGATATAGGAAATATTTTTATCTTTCTAAAAAATATTTAGAGTTGAAAATGTGAATTATATAAACCCATATAAAAAATTAATTACTAAAAGATTTTTGTTTAGGTCAATTTGGTCTTTACATTAATTTAATTAATCCCAAGTGTCATTATCTTTTATAAGTGGCTCCATGCAGTCCAAAAATCGACCCAAGGATTCCCATGGTCGGACATTACTCATCCAATAAGTTTTGGACAAGTGTTAAGTTAATTTGGAATTATTATTATATATTTTTAACCTTGAATTACCCTATTTACCTTTAACCGCGGTAAATAAAAGTAAAAAGTTATTATTCACCAAAAAATATTTTCATTTTAATGAACAAAATTTTACTTCTTGATAACTACCATGTATGTTGGATTTTTTAAATTTAATTCACAGAAGTGGTAAAATTATATTTAAATGAAAAAGTCAGTTTTTTTAACTACCACTAAGTGGTTTCACTATTCATCAAAAATTGAAGTTTTCAGAAAAATACAAGAAAATCAGGCTTATCTATATTTGATATTCAGAAATCAAAAATGATGTCCATTTTTACAAATTTAAAACATAGAAGTGTCATTAATTAGTTTGAAAATTAATTCCTGTTATCAAAACAAATAGCGTGTTTTTTAAAAACAATAACTATCAAAAGATTGATACTTGTTTATGTCCAATTTCAATGTGAAATTAATTTTAATGAACAAAATTGGATTTAATGCTAAAAATTTATTTCAATTTCACATTAAAACCAATTAAAAAGATAATGTAACAATATAAATAAATTAGATTAAAAGGCACTTTTTGAATTAAAATATAATATTTTTCACCTGTCATTAAAAAATGAACATTATCAGAAAAAAAAATTTCCAAAAGTAAACTTTGATGTCCCCATTATAAATAAGGATATTATTTTGTCAAATATAATTTATTAAAGTAAAAAAACTATATTCAAGGAGGGTTCTCCATTAAAAGGCAGTAAATCAGCCTTTTAATGTAAATTATGCTTAAAATTCAATTAATTCATATTTTAAGCCTATAACCTTTTATTGGATAAATGTAAATACATGTACAATCATATTTTTGTAAGTTTTGTTCATTCCCACAAAAACAATGTCTAGAATTTAACAACTATTTAAAATAATAATATTATATTATTCGTGTGCAATGTAAGATTTCAAATAAACCCGTTGTTTTGTATCAGGTATGTTATAGATCATAGAAACCCCTTTGAAGTAAATTTAATATTAAATTCACAAATATAAATAAGTATGAAAATATATTATTCTTCATTTAATTAGGATGTTACATCCTTCCCCCTTTTGGAAATTTTTTCCTTGAATTTATTATTCACTTATCAAAATAAGTGGGGGTATTAATCAATCATAGCATTTTCAGATTCCCACGTTGCTTCTTCAACAATATAGTTTTTCCACAAAACCTTTAACTGATGAATTACTGTATTCTGCAGCACCTGCTCTCTATAGTCAAGAATCTGGGCTGGTTGTTCCTCATAGGAGAGATTCTCTTCCAACTCAACTACCTCTGGACATAAAACATGAGATGGATATGGCATATACTTTCTCAACATCGAAACATGAAATAACATTGTGTACCTTGGATAAACATGGACGTAAATACACTATATAGACAACTGATCCAACTTTCCCCAGAATTTCATAAGGTCTAATGAACCTCAGACTCAACTTTCCCTTCTTACCATAACACATCACACTTTTCCATGGAGAAAATTTGATAAAGGCATGATCACCAACCTCAAATGAAATATCCTTCCTCTGGTTATCTGCATAACTTTTCTGTCTGCTCTGAGCTATTCTCAAGAGCTTCTGAATCTACTAAAAATTCTCTGCCATCTCTTCTAAAAATTCTGGTCTCATCAGCTTCATTTGACATACTTTATCCCAAAATGATGGAGTTCAACAACGCTTTCCATATAATGCCTCAAATGGAGCCATCTCTATACTGGAATAAAAGCTGTTATTATATGAAAATTCAACAAAAGAATGATCTTTGTCCCAACGTCCCTGGTAATCGATCGATCAAGCACGTAGCATATCATCCAATGTCTAAATTTATTGTTCTGATTGCCCATATGATTGAGGATGAAAAGCTGTAATAAAATTTAATTTAGTACCCAATGACTTCTGAAGGCCATTCCAAAAGTTAGAAGTAAACCTAGGATCACGATCAGATACATTGGATAGGGGAACTCAATTCAACATGACTATCTCTTTATCATACAACCGATCAAGTTGATCTAGGGACAAAGTATCTCGAATATGATGGAAATGAGCAGATTTAGTCAATCGATCAACTATAACTTAGATTTCATTATTACCTCGAGATGTCTTTGGTAATCCCACAAAAAAGTCCATGGATATATTTTATCATTTCCACTCTGGCACTAGTAAAGGCTGAAGCATTCCTTTCAGTAACTTTCGCTCTGCTTTAACCTGTGGACAACTTAAACGCATCACAGTAAAATCAGCAATATATATTTTCATTCCATCCCACCAGTAATACTATGGAAGATATCTGTACATCTTAGTACAGCCATGATGAACTGAAAACGGAGAACTATGAGCTTCACATAACAACTCATTCTTCAACTGTGAAACATAAGGCACACATAATAACTTTCCAAATCTCAAAACACAATCATTATCAACGTTATAATCATGAAACTTATCCTTCTGAACCAACACAACCTTTTTCTACAACTCAATGTCTTCCTTCCGTGCTTTATTTATTCTGTCTGATAAAGATGATCTCACTGACACATGAAAACAAAATTGGAGAATTCCATACACCAATAACATCTATGCCAATGTTCATCAAATCAAAAACCAAAGAATCTTGTTCCAAATGTAGCATGTTTATTGAAGGGTTACTTTTTTAATTCAAAGCATTACCCACTTTATTAACTATTCATGGATGGTAATGGATCATGCAATCATAATCCTTCTTTAATACCAACCATCTCCATTGTCTCATGTTCATTTATTTATGAGTAAATATATACTTTAAACCTTTGTGATCAGTATATATTTCAAAATTCACTCCATACAAATGATGCCTCCAAATTAATAAAGCAAAAACAACAGCAGCTAATTCCAAATCATGTGTAGGTTAATTTAACTCATGAGATTTCAACTAACGTGAATCATAAGCAATTACCTAATCATTTGGCATTAGTACACATCCTAGTCCTTTCAATTAGGAATCACTATTGATAACAAACTCACCATTTCTGGATGGTAGTTTTAAAATTGGAGCATTCACCAATCTTATTTTCAATTCCTGAAAACAATCATCACATTCTTTAGTCCAAAGAACTTAACACATTTTGGAGTTAACGTAGTCATTGGACCAGATAACCGTGCAAGATTTTCAACAATTCTCCGATAATAACCTATCAAACAAAGAAAACTACGAATCTCGGTTATATTTGCGGGTCTTGGCCATTCTTCAAAAGCATTGGATCTATCAGGAACAAAAGTTATGCAATTTTTTGAAAAAATGATACCAAGGAATGAAATTTGTTGTAACCAAAACCCACACTTTCTTAATTTCCAAAATAATTACTTTTCTTATAAGGATTGAAACAGAACCCTTAAATGAATTTCATGTTCCTCCATACTTTTGGAATAAACCAAAATATCATCAATAACACAACCACCATTTATCACCTGATTCAATTGAGCCATCACTATAGTAAACTACTCAATTCTGATTTGAACCGTCTTTGGTTGTTGATTCGGAAGTTCATTTTCCTCTATAGGCCTTCCAAAAAAATCTTCTCTATTTCCAATACGAAAAATAATTAATAACATAGACATATCTCAGAAGAATCATCATGGTAATTTGTAAATTCTATATGATTTCAATATTAACATAAATTAATTTAGGTACATTAATTTAACAATACCCTAACTCCTAATGTTGTCTAAACCGACCTATGATACCAACTATGAGGACCCATCCTTAATCCTTGATTAATATTGAATTAAATTAATAATTCACATTGAGGATATTTTTAGGTTTGGTGTTTTAGAGAATTAGGACAAAACTATTACATATCAAAAGATTTTAAAAGTAGACACTACAACACAGTTTCCATTTTTTTTCAAAACATGAACTATTGAAAAAACGTGTCACGTCTAGATCCATGTTTAAGACATCATGACTATTCCTTGATCACATCCATGACCCTATTCCACATTATGTCCTCTAAAAAACATTTCCAAAACATGGGATGAGCAAAAAAATCTAAGTAAGAGATACACAAAGAATGAAAACTGTTAGTTTTTCAAAACAACAAGTAAACCATGAATACGTTAATATAAGTAATAATTTTCACCTTTATGAAGTACTAAATACCCTTCACAGAATAAAAGATCATTACTTTCCCTTTTGTAACCGAAATATTACCATAAAACCCCTATAAGAAACACATAGCATAAAAAGGTTACATGGGACATAATCATACTTAAATAGAATAACCATACTGTCAACCTCTACACATATCACTAAATGGAATAGCCATACTACCGACATCCATACCCAATGCATTGGAGGTTATAACGTATCCACCCATCCTGGTATTCACGGCACCACCCGTCATTTGGTTTATCATGTAACAACCTATTAAATCTCCAAGTACCAATATAAAATCATAACACGTACAAAAAATATAAAGGAATGAAAAAATTTTCCATTTTAATCATAATATATCACTTAAAAATATTAACTTAAAAATTCCATTATCAAAACCATTTTCAATACCAAAATACATAAAATATTTTATGGTATTTATTTTCTTTTAAAAACAGTACATCTTGTTAAGGAAGCCAAAGATCAAAAAATACTCATTGCGGTGGAAAAGGTCATTGTCACTGCTTACGTTAAATGAAACAATAAAATTTGTCGTTTAGTAAAATCATTTGTAGAAAAAGAGTCCCTTTTAAATTTCATGGGTGTTTAAATAGTATATAAAAGAATGCGGTGTATTAAAACAAAATATTCCTCAATGAAAGGAGATAGAGACGAAGTCCCTTACCTCGTGTCCGACATGACCCTTTCGTTCTTCAATATACTAAATAATAAACTAAAGTTAATTTATACTTTCTTAAGAACCTTTTTTATGTTTATTATTCCTTTTATATAACGTATGTCCATGTTATAAACATTATGTAATCATTTAAGTTAATAATGTTCATTTTGTCGATATTTGGTAATTGAGTAAAAACCAAACACCTTATATTTACATGTTATCCATGGGATCAATAGTCCCTTATATCCAGAACGGTATTCATGATTTAGATATAATACTTATCATATATATCCAGTATATACATGTATTTATAATATTACATAACATTTGGAGGTATGAAATGAAATGCACCGTTCATAGAGACGGTAACATGTACGTACGCATGAACGCTACTTTCATTTCTATTTATTATTTTAATGGAATTTAAAAATAATGATACATAGGTAAATTATAATTCCAGTATAGTATCATATATAATATCATTAACTCCATCCTTTATACATCCCACATAAGGCATTGACGAATCACATCACTTTGAGGGGGCGGTAGTCCGCACTTCCTCAAATGGGATTATCGTATTTACCCACTATAGATTCCATAATGGCATTATATAAATTGAAAGTAAAGAAGAACAATGAAATCATAAACATAATATATATCATATATAAATATAGTGCAATCATAATGGACACCATGAGAGGTTGTAAGATGTAACTGAAAAATCATTGTTTCGTGATGCGTTAGTTTTCCATCCACAGAAACAGTATGTTCTTCAGCCATTAGATGGAGGTGTGTGTATGTGTAGTTCGAATATTTCTCAAAAATGAATCCTATTATATTTAGAGTACTGGTGTTGTTACAAAATATATGAATGAAAATAGTTTAGTGTTGGATAAGTAAAATACGAAAAGACAATTTAAGAGAAATTCATTCCTTTAATTTGGGTAACTCCCTTTGGTTTGAACCAAAGGACTTCTTGAAGCTCCTTTTGCCTATATTAAGGATTTTAGTGGGAGGATAGGGATGTAGGGGGATTATTTGGGAAGATTTTGGATGAGTCAAACTCCATGGGAGGTGTGAGGAATTGGTTAGAAGTGATCTCCTTTTATAATGGATAGGAGGGGCTCTTTAGGAAAGTGTGAAACCATTATTTTATTATATACTTACATTCTATTTATAATGGTCCAAAAATCATTATAGTAGAAGATAAGATGATTAATTGTGTAAATATAATCAAACAATATGAATTGGAAAGGTTTTGGATAATATATTAATCATTATAATTGTATTTATTTAAATTATTTATTAATGAAGTAAATAATGCATCATTATTGTGTCATAAATAATTTAAATTATTTGATTTTCAAAAAATTATAAATAAAATACCATGATGTAGGAAATATCTTTAGGTTTCCAATGAATTTTTTATTTTTGAATATATGACTGATATAACACCATATAAAAATTAATTACTAAACGATTTTTGTCAATGTCAATCTTTTCTTTACATTAAATTAATTAATCTAAAGTGTCATTATCTTTCATAAGTGGCTCTATGGGGTCCCAAAATAGACCCAAGGATGACCATGGTCAGGAATTACACATCCAAAAAGTTTTGGACAAGTGTTATGGTAATTTTTAATTATCATAATATTCTTTTTACCTTGAATTACCCTATTTACCTTTAACCGCTGTAAATTAAAGTCAAAAGATACTATTCACCGAAAACTATTTTCATTTTAATGAACCAAATTTTACTTCTATATAACAACCATTTATGTAAGAATTTTGAAATTCAATTTAAAAAAGTGGTAATATTTCATTTATATGCAAATGTCGGTTTTTTAACTACCACTATGTGGTTTCACTATTCATAAAAAATTGAATATTTTCAGAAAAATACCAAAAATTCAGCATAAGCTATATTTGATATACCGAATTGTAAAATGATGGACATTTTTCCAAATTTAAAACATATAAGTGGAATTAATTAATTTTAAAATTAATTCTTGTTATCAAAATAGATAGCGTGTTTTTAAGAAACAATAACTATCAAAAGATTGATAATTGTTTCTGTCCAATTTCAATGTGAAATTAATTGGAATTACAAAAATTTGATTAAATGGTTATAATATATTTCAATTTTACTTTAAAACCAATTGAAAATATAATATATGAATATAAATAAATTAGATTAAAAGGGACTTTTTAATTAAAATACAATATTTCTAAGTATTCATTAAAATATGTACATTATCAGAAAAATACCAAAAAATTACACAATGTAAATTTTGATGTCCCCATTCTAAAGAAAGATATTATTTGGTCAAATAAACTATATTAAAGGGGCCAAAACTATATTTAATGAGGGTTCACCATTAAAAGGCGATAAATCGGCCTTTTAATGTAAATTATGCTTAAAATTTGATTCATTCATATTTTGAGCCTCTAACTTTTTATTGGATAAGTGTAAAGACATGAATAATCCTATTTTAGTTAGGTCTTTCATTCCCTCAAATACGAATACTAGGAGTTAACTACTATTTAAAATAATAATATTATATTATTAGTGTGCAACGTAAGATTTCAAAGAAACTTGTTGTTCCGTATCGAGTACGCTATCGAACATAGCATCCCCTTCAAAGTAAATTAAATATTAAATTCACAAATATTAATAAGTATGAAAATATATTGTTATTCATTTACTTGGGATGTTACACGTACCTACATGTAATAACTCCTACATGGTGTGCTATGACTGACTCCGCATAACCAGGTACACAACAAAGGGCCTTATTGTGAACATTTTTTGACACTCATGGTGTTTATGATTTTGTTAATTCATATGATCATTATAAAACAATATTATGGGATCAAATAATTTCGAATTATAATACGTTTTATGATATAGATCATGGATAAAGGCCACTGAATTTCTATGGATTTTCTGATCCATTATTAAAAAAACATATCAACTCCATTGAGAATAGGTTATACAACATTAAAATTTATTAACATGATAATGTTCTACTATATACTAATAATATGGAGGGATAAGATGATCCATGGTTGAAACTGATAAAGAATATGCATCCAGAGGAATATACCATAGCGATTGATTGGAAGGAATTATTAAAATGTTTTCCGAAAAATATTTTCCTCACGCTCTTCCACGTAATTTGGAATTTCATTTTATTTCCCTCAAAAAAAATGAAAAATATATCAGTGAATATGAGGGAAAAATCACAAGATTTTCATGATACATATATGGATTTGTCAGTTCCCACGAATTTATGGTTGACCACTTCTTTGGTAGTATAAAACTATGTCATTCAAAACCCCTAGTTATACATGACACTAATTATTTGGAAGAACCTATATCATGATCCCCTAAAGATGTAATAGAGATCAATTAATCTCAATGGTATCATGGGGAGAATAAAAAGAATTTAGAGTTTAATTATGGTGGTTTTTGGGGAAATATAATATTGAAATTGAATTTTGGAATCCCACTTCTCTATGGTGTGGAAAGAAGCACCCCATAAATATCCTATAGGGGGAGACAAAACACTCTTGGATCATTATGGAAGGTCACCTAGATAGAGATTCCGACATGAGAAATCCACTCATTAAATGTATGTAAGGAATGCTCCAGTCAAACCCCAGTTCATTGTTCATTTCTTCATCATTACAGAAACAAAAGAACATTGAAAATAAATTAACTAAGCCAATGGGTTTTTGAGATAGCCAAGAACTCCTACTGAATTTTTGGAGATTTTTTCCATAAAAACTCCTAATATGAATCACAAAAATGAAATGATTATTTTTACACTAGTTATTTATTCATAGGTAGTGAGAATGATTATTGATTATTTATCTATGCATTCTTCTTTATAAAATTATATTCTTAGAACTATTCAAACACCACGACATATAACAAAAGTGGATTTATCAGTTAAAATTTATAATGGGTCATTTATTTGATCACAAGTATATAAATACTCCCATTTTAAACTTTTCCATATGAACATACCAAAAAAACCTTTTCATACTACCTTTGGTGGAATTTGATGAAATTATTGTTATGGATTATCTTTGTCTATATAGAACCTTGATGAACTTCAATGAGAAATAAATCACTATTTTTTTGAAAATAGTTCATATATTCTCTATAATTGTGAGGGGGATGAATCTTATTTATAAAAAATATCTCAAGGATTTATATTATCTCTATATGAGAAAGAATATCTATCTCAAATGGTTGATTATAATTAGTTTATTACCCTTTCATATGTTCCCATTATGAGGGAATACACTGATGTTCTTCCCAAGGGATTCTATAATATTACTCTTAGATGTGATGTTGAATTTAAAATCTATTGTAAACAAGGGGTGTTTTAATTTTCCCAGAATCCAGAAAGAATGGATGTTTGGTAACCAAAGGGGCTGAAGAAACAACAATAAGAGAATCTGGATAAATGGTTTATACACCAACCTTCATTTACATGGGGTGGATCAATCCAATTTTTCACGAACAACAATGGGTCAATGTCCTTTGAATTGATTATCATGAGCTCGGTAAGATCATGATAAGGAAAAAGTACCCTCTAAATCAGAGTGAATACTTTTTAGATGAACTATATGTATCATAATATATCTCCAATGTGGCTCTATGTTTTTTATATTTCCATGTTTGGGAGAAGAATGAGGGTATCCACAATACTATATTTTGTACATGGTATGGACACTATGACATCATAGTTATTTCATTCAAATTAATTAATTCTTCTGATTTCTCTAAGGATGTGATTAATAGATCCATTATGGATTACATATAATTTTTTTTATAATTTTTATAGATTATATTGTAATATACTCCAATATCATTTAGTATCATGTGGATCATCTATGAATAATGATAGATACATTTTAAAAAGGATTGATTTCTATAAAGTACATCAAATTCATGTTCTAGTTTATAGAAGTCCCATTATTGGGGAATATGATAACCTGAAATGGGATATCATTAGACACATCGAAAATATAATAAATTTCAACATGGTCATGTCTAATGTATATGAATGATATCCATTTTTCTTTAAAATAGTTGGGTAAAATAATTGATTCTTGAGAAATTTATCACAATTGTAAAACCCCATATCCTAACGAAATTAGAAGGGATTTGTTCTTTTATTGTAATGATGAATTTAAAGATAGATTCAAAGTGTTAGAAATGATGCTCATTACTTACATTGTTCTCTTACTACCCATATGTGGATAGACTTTTTTAGTATTCAGCGATACATCAAAGAAGTTCTAGGGTTTTCTGTTAATGTAGAATGATAAGGTAATTGTATATTTCTCAAGGAAGATGAAAGATCACAAACAAAAATACCCAACATATGATTTGGAGTTGAAAGTAATAATCTTCTCTGGGAAAATATGGAAACATTATCACATTTCGGAGAATTTTTAAATATATAGTAATCACAAAGGTCAAAAATATATATTCATATTGAATGATATGAATATGTATCAATGAATATAGTTATATCTCATCAAGGATTATGACTTCTCAATCTTATAATTTCCCAATAAATCAAATATAGTGGGAAAAACTATAAGTATAAAGTCTCTATAATTTCTTTCATTGATGATAATTCATATGGATCTGATCATCTTTGTTTTTAAAATTATGGATATGGGGGTCATAATGAATAGAAAATCATCAATACATTCAAAAATTATTTCTAAATGGACCCATATAGAAAACACAAAATATGATAAAAGAAATTATTTAGGAAGCTAGGGTAAAGTGGAAACTAAAACAAAAGAGGAAACATAATAGTTCGATGTTAATAAAGAGAGAGTTATTATAATTTTTTCTATACTACATGTTCCATTTTATAATTTGTTAAAGAATAATATGTGGGATGATGCACATAGATCAAACTTATCCATCCACCAAGGAAGATCGAAGATGTATTGAGATCTCTAAGAACACTATTAGTTGTAAAACACGAAGAAGAAGATCGTATAATATCCATAAATATGTCTTGTATATCATCAACATAATGATGAAAGGAAAAAATCCAAGTGGATGATGAAACCATTACCCATTCATACAAGGAATTTTGAAAACATCACCATGGAATTTCTCACTGGAATTCAATTGAAATCAATATGGAATAATTATATATGGGTTTTGGTGGATCATTGTACATTGATTAATAATATCATTGTGATTTGAGTGGACTTATCACTTTGCCAAATTGTAGAGATATACCTTAGAGATGCGATGAGGTTGAATGAAACACCACTATAGATTATATCTGATTAATATCCAAGAATCACCTTCATGTTATGGAAGAGTAAAAAGCATCCTATAAATTCTTAGTTGAACTTTATCACAACCTACCACACTCAAACTAATGACCAATATGAATAGAATATCCATAAAATTGATGACATGTCTAGTGAATTATTAATTTACATAAAAAGAAAATGAGACCTATATATTCATTTCAACGAGTTATAATATAAAAACATTTCAAAATTTAGAATAAAAATGACTCTCTATGATTTCCTTTATTAGAATAGGTGTTTAAAACCTGCATTTTTTGATGATGTAGGGATTAGAAAACCACTTGGTCCAAAAATTACAAAATAAATGGTGGAAAAGTCAACACCATTAAGTATCCCATCAAGCCTAGTCTGAGTCGACATGAGAGCTATGGTTCCAATCATCGAATGTACATTTACGTTGATGTTGTAGACCTGTATTTCCTCCTCATATCTAGAAGGAAAAATTTTGGTTATATTTTTTAATAAGGGAGATCTAACTTCATGATACATTATCTCCTTTGGGATCCATGATCACATTATATTTGTTGCCTACCAACATTCACTCCCACATAACCTATCTCAAGAATATGATGTATTATATATTTCTCTCTTTAAATTGTACATACCAAACCCCTCACTTGTATTCAATCCAATTGTTGTGGAATTTGAGAATGAACTTTCCTGCGAGTAGATGATAGTGGATATCTGAGATCCTAGATATATTGTTCTAGGGAATAAGGCTATGCTCCTGGTAAAAGTTTTGTGGAGAAAACACATTTCCGAAGAAGTACTGTGGGATCCATGAAATTTGATGAAATATAGTTATCATAATATGTTTTATTTTGGTAAAATAATTTTTCTGTGGAAAAATTTATTAAGGGTCGAAGATTGTTACAACAAAACATTTATAAATAAAATCCCCCTTAGTTTTTAATTAAATGTATTATTATTTATTATGGTTATAGAAAACACATGAATTTTTTTAACTATATTATAAAATAATTAAAATACCATTATGCATCATTATCATTGAGGATATATCATTTTAGAAAATACCATATGATTATTATAAATTTTGTTTTTTAACAAAAACTATTGACATAGATAAAGGAAGTGATGGCATTATCAAGGATGATTTTACAATATGAAGCCCATTTATTGGAAGTTCTGAGGGGGATAACATCATTGGTATTTTACCTTGACGAATACCATGTTGAAATCCAACAACTTAATCACGAGAGAAACCAGTTATGATAGAATTAAATTCTCACTGATATCATGACCTATACCAAGTTTGTCGAACCACCCCATGAATGTCAAATGGATATATATGAATACTCTAAAAATATAAATTTATACATTATATTTTATATAATATTGAGTATATGTAATTATAAATATTTTTACTCAATAAATTATTTTTATGTCAAAAAATGAAATCACATATTTTATTTTTCAGAAATATTCAAATTAAATTAAGAAATATACATTGGTGATTTAATTGATGTTTGAAAAAAATAATATTTCTAATAAAATATTATTATTATATAATATTTAAAAAATATAAATTATCGAATAAATACAATTAATTCAAACCTGATTTCAATATGTGGTTGAAATCAGTTATTATTAAAAAACCTATTTTTTCACAAAAAAATACCCATTATTATTTTAAAAGTGAAAATTTATATATTTAGATAATTATTTTAATTAAATAAATATTTTTTTGAACTACATTTCCAGAATTATTCAATAGTTATTTTTCCATAAATTTCATACACAATCAAATTATTAGTTAAAAGTTAAATACATTATTAATATGTGGTGTGTATTATTACATCATAATGACCCAAGAGTGATGTGATGAATACAATTAATGTAACATATAGAAAAATATTTTTTTAAAAAAAATAATGTTATTCTATTTATATTTGTTTAATTTTATAAATCCATTATGGATCCTAAAAAACATTTAATATATTTTTTGGGGTTTAAATCATTTTTTTACGAGAATGACTCAATTCCACCTAAATTGTTGTATTGTTATATTAATTTCATCACAACAAAATAGTTAACTAATACAAATTATCCAATAAAGAAGAATCCAATGGAAATAGCCATGGAAAGGTCTGTGGATTTGGTTATTATTTTATTTTGAGTCCAAAACCTAAGATTATTAAATAATAAATAATCCATTCTCCTTCCAATACAAACCATTCATGATCCCATTTATCCCCTATAAATTTTTCTGAAAGATATTATTATTTTATACCCTCTCTATATTCGGACAAAATTTCCACCAAGTTCTCAAGAATATCCTCCCAAGCATTTGGAGTCACACACTCCAGAAAGAACAATGTTCCTTTCTCCTTTTTATTCTTTTATCTTCGTTATCATATGTCATTTATCTTCATTTCTTTATGATGGGTTAGGTTATTAATTTACCTCTTAACTTAAAAATTATTCCCATATAAAAATTGTCATATTTCTCTTTCATCACCCCATTTATGATTTTTTTTGTAACGATGTTATGTACCCAAAATTTCACTACGACTGTCCATGCCTAATAAATCATGTTGTTAATATTATACCCATTTAATTTCATGCATATACACATTTATACCCATATATTTTTTTTTTAATTGGGACATAAATATATATATTAAAAACTCTTTCATCGTAGAATAAATTATTCTGATGAATGAATCCATGTTGTATAATCTATGTTGAATACATAAATATTATATTTAAATGGAAGTGAATGGTGTGAACAAAAGTATATAAATTTAAAATGTATTGGGTAATTCTTAGTCTCAAGATATGAAATTTTGGGATATGGAGTGAATATTATTCCTTTAGTGTAATTTTTCCTTCCTGGTGCCTTGGAAGCTATCTGTGTCTTATGCTTATGTTTCCATGATTTATGTTGTTCCCACAGTTCTAATGTTATTATTATCAAGATATATCATGCCTTATCATACATGTTCCTGATATTCAAAATTTATAGTCCTATTTTATAAATCGTATTACCTAATGACATGCTTATTCTCTTTATGGGCTTTATTTCTAACCCTTTTCTTATGTATGTCCATAGGTTATCCCTTTTTGTTTTATGTGTGAGCATGTTAAAGATGATGTCAATACATATGATGTTTTTTAATTAATAAATAGTTATATAATGTACCTAAATCCCAAGGAAACTATAATTCATTATCTTTCAGGTTGTATTATGGGTACTCTTATGAAATAAAATATGAATTAATTTGTAACAATTATAAGAGTGGATATAATCCAAATAATTAAAGAATAGGTACTGTATAAAATAATCAGAGGAAATTTTTTAAACATTATTGGCATAACATAACTAATTAAATATAAGTTTAACTAAATTAATGGAAATTATTTTAATAAATACCTTACATTACGCCATTTTTTTCATGATTTTCCATATCTTCATAAATAATAGACATATGTTTACTATTTATTTGATTAAATAAAATTTACAAGTGTTCTATTATAATTATTCTATTTTTAAACATGATATATATATTTATAAAATCAATAAATTTTATGTTTGATGTTTTGACCATATTAGGCTGTTGTGTGAAAACAAAAATTGATATGTGAACTATGGTCAAAGAGGTCAATATCAGAATATATCTCAAATAATATAAGGGAAATAATGGTATCATTATTCCATAAATTAATTTTTAAAAATCTAATAGGGAATATTTTTATGAAAAATGACCCAATTTTTCGATCATGGAGACTGTGATTCGTACGTGCGCATGTGTAATGTTCTCAATTTTCAATGATCTTTTTAGAAAGAAGGTCTGTAATTATTATATTTATAAAACATCAACTATATCAATGATGAAATGTTATTAAATTTTATAAACTTATATATATATATATATCATTATTTTGATGTGGTGATGAAAAATGAAAAATCATATCGCCTCAATGTGGTAGTAGTCCCACATCCATAAAGGATTCTATTACATTTTCATTGAGTGAGATAAAAAATTTAAAAGTGGTATTTTATATAAAAATATAGATAATTATGTCATGAATATCATATAATTTTATTAACTTATTCGTTAATAAATTCTATTTAATTTGTAAATTAATCACATCACTTTGAGATGGTGGTATCCCACACATACACAACTGATTTTAATGAATTCCCAATGAATTGAAATATTGATGGTATTATTTAGATAATATTTTATGTAAACAGATAATTAATATATATCACATAAAATTAGTATGTACATCATTCCTTCCTACCATGATAGGTGGAAAAAGAAAAATGAATGATTTCGTTTCATGAGGTAGTTATTCGCCATACACACGATTGATGATTTAGTTTACCATTTCATAGAAGTGGGTTTAGGTATAGGATGAAAACATAATAGAAAAACATATCAATATTTTTTATAATAAATTAATTATATAATAATTTAATAAGAATAACATAATGGGGGATAAATAAATAAATCATTACTCTTCATTGAAGGATGCTTCCTATTCCTATTTTATGTCCTATTGGTTTGAATAAAAGGTCATCCTTGTTCTAATTTTTAACCAAATTTATTATTCTTGGATGAGATGAGGAGTTTTTAGTTTATTTTCTTAGGTTATGGATTCAAATAAATGGCATAAGAGGTGCAATTATTACAGGAGGTGTGGTGGAAATTTATATGGGAGTGAGAGGAAACACATATTATTACTGATATGATTTGAGTTCCCCCCAAATTTTACATATTTTCCATGGGTCCATAGTAAACTATTATAGAACCTTTTTATTTTTTGGTAGAAATATTTACATAAAATAATTTTTTTTAAAGTTAATTTAAATTTTACAACATAAATTATATGATTAATCATTAAGTAAACTTATTTTTACCTTAACCAATTTAATTAATTTACATAAATTGGGATGAAAATTAATCTTCTAAATAATATCATACTTATTTAAAGTGAATATTATAAAATAATATTTATCAACCTATATATTTAACCATTGTTAAAAAAAATATATTTTATCCAAATAAATCCCATATCCCTCTGAATGAAAAAAATGTTACGTACCACAATATATTTCATATGTATCATGTTGATATCCTTACAAGATTAATTTTATATTTGATGTTCCAATCAATTGAGTGGTGGTGTTTAATATAACATTAATCATGAATATCGGAGGTCACAAAGGGGTTAATATTTAAAATTGTTCAATGTATTTAAATATTTTAATATCTGGTTTCAATTTGAAGATGAATCCAATGAACTAAGTTGTATTTACTTATATTATATTTAACTAATTTAAATTTAAAACCAATTAAAAATTCAACGTAATTATAAAAATAAATTATATGAGGATGCAGTTTTCAATTAAAATTCGTATTTTTCACAATTCATCAAAAAAATATAGGTTCTAAAAAAATTGTAGTAAATTCACTCATAGTAGGTGATTATAGATCTATTTCAAAATAGAAGTTTATTTTTTAATTTAATTTATAATTTTTTTTTAATATTTAGTTTTAAAACAAGCGTTTTATTTAAATATTTCAAATACCTTTTAAAAAATTCCACCCTTTTAGTAATTAATAGTGGTATTATTATTGTTGTATTTCAGTAAATCATATAATAGTAATTAAAAAATTATATAATATATTAAACAATAAATTAATTAATATAATTCCATAATAGTGATTAAGTTAATTTTTTTGTGGTAAAAAGCAATTATGGTCATAAAAATGGTTTTTAATAAAAATACATTGTTTTTATACAATTGGTTTTTGTATTCATTTCTAATTAATTGATAACCATATAATTACATAAAAAACTTTTTTAACAAATATATTCATAATTTAGTTTTAAATATTTTTTCATGAATGTCTAACATTAAGGTGATAACTATCATGATATATATTAATATCATAGTTAATTTCATTAAACTTGATCGTGCATACAATACAAGTTACTAAAGAGGCTCAATGTTGCACACAATGAAAGATAAAAATTTTCTTTTATATAATGATAGAAAATCGTTTCATTATACCTAACACAGTCTATCAAATAATTTAAAGAATCATTAAGGAATGTACTTTATAAAATTCATAGATGTTACAGAAATTGTATAATTAACTTATATTATCTTGGAATCAACCTCATATTGTGATATACCATCTTTCTCTCCATCCCAAAGGAATGGACTTAAACTATTACATTTATTGGTGGTATTAAAATAAGAATAATTAAATCACATCATTTAGATGTATTTCAGATGTGGTGAAATTATGATTGTTTTTATACATGATAAAAAACATTAAAATTAATTAAATTATTCGGCAAAAATTAATAAATTTATATTTTTTAGAAAAAATTCCCTATATAATTATTTATAAATTATTTATTTAAGGATTCATTACATTAATATGTTTTCTATTTAATTTATTAAAATTTAAAATATTTATTGGGGGAACTAAATGGTAGGTGTTGCATTTTACGTTACTTTTGAAAGATAAACTCATTAGATATTGACACATTATATTAATTGTATATATTTTTATTAAGTGTATTGTTGTATATAATTTAAGGATTACTTTTTATATTATAATGTTAGTTTTAGAAGAATACTTCTCACTGGTATATGATAATGATACAATATTGAGTTTTTCAGATTGTTCAACTATATTATATTTTATTAGAATGGATTTAATGATTTATTTATTTGGGAGAAAAAATAATATTGGGTGAAGTGATTTGATATTTTTTTAATGTTGGAGAGCATCAATACCTTCTTGAAAACATTAATGGATTACATTAATGAGATATATGAGAATCTATAAATCTTATATGTCACTTATATATAGTTATAGTAGGAATATGTATATATATTAATTTCTATATGAATATAAATGTACATTGAAATTTTGATAGTTTTCTATTATTAATATGTAATGAGTTAGTATAGTAGGTAATTCTTTCATTATGTTGTATGGGTTTTACTTAGTATCATGTTTTTAATGGTTTCATAACGTAACCATTATATTTATAAAAAAACTAGGGGAATTTTAAAGTCATGTTTATGTTCACTACAGTAAATTTGATAGTGAAAATGCCTTATAAATTTACAGTTGTTAATTGTGGGAATTTCATATATCAATATTAGAGGATATGTTTGATATAAAATTAATTTTATAATAAATTATTTGAAGGTAAAATTCTATCATGTGATTTATATATTTATAATCAAATCATATTTGTATTATAAATAAACTCAAGACTGATTAATTATTTCATGTGTATGTTTATGAAATATTTTTAATTGTATTTATATCATAACATGATAATTGGAATATTAATTCATGTATTTATTCATGTATCATGAGTAAAACATTTTGTGTACGGAGAAAATCAAGATTGTACAATAGAGGAATGATGTAATATCGGTGTGCTTTACTCATATCTCGAACACCATATCTCAAATACACCAAGTGAGAGAATCACAAGATAATATGAACATATTTAGAATAATATAGATCATCAATCTTGAATTCTAATGATTCATCTGATAAGAAAAATGTTTTTCAAAACTATTCCTTTAATCCCCACAAAAATACTTGATTGATACATGAACTTGTATCAAACTATTTTAAATTTTACCTTTAAATTATATCTATTTAAAATGATTCCATGAATGAAAGAAGGTATAATAAATAAAATTCATTCATAACAGATTTTTTTGGTATAAAAATGTATAATAAAAAAGGTTAAAATTTAAATACTTAGCATTTATCACCATAAATAAGTTTACCTTTCTAACTAACCCAAAAAGATCACAAACAACAAAATTTACATAATATATATTACAAATATTTTAAAACTCTCTTAAAAAAATTAATAATTACGTTGATAGAATATAATTAAATTAGTTATATTATTTGCGACATAAATGTTTAAAAAATTTCAAACAAATAATACGCATTCCAAATATTTTTCTCATATTATTTTATTTTAATATGAATAATTTCTAAATATCATTATATATAAATTTATTAAATATAATATTAAATATAAAAAATATAAATGGATATATATTCTTGTGACTTTTCACACCATGATGTTATCTTTACCATAAATGTGGAACCATAATCTCCAGAAACTATAATTCATCAACATTGGTGGAACACGTGGTTACAATTTATAGGTTCCCCTCTAAGTGTAACATGCCATGATTTTTTAAATAACACTTTATTAAATAGATTACCTTACAAACAATAATGAGATTTAAAAAAATTATTAATATTTTTATAAATTAATATAATAAGTTTGAATGGATTATGATAAAAATAAATCACATTTTAAGGATATGAAAATATATTTTTCTAAAATATACTATTTTTTTCTTTTAATGAAAAAAAAATTTAAATAAAATTGAAACATTTAAAATTTTACTTTGCAAAAATAAACGTAATTTTGGGAATTAGGATATCAAAATTACTTTACTGTTTTTTTTTTATTTTTATGAATTGTTTCATTTTTTGATGATATCTACAAATACATCATTTTAATTGAAAATTGACTTTTCATATTAATTTCTTATAACATTAAAATATATTTTAAATTAGTATTACTATATAAAAATTTCAATTATAAATCTATAAATAAAATTTAGATAATTTAAATCAGTTATACTTTAAGATTAGATATAAAAACATTTTAATCCTTTTATCTTTTTCACTTATAAAACGCACATTCTTATAACATCTATGAGATCAATTTGATATATAATTTTTCTAATTTTATAAATTAAATATGGTCAAATGGATTCTATATTTGGAATCCAAATGATAAAATTAGGTTGTGATGTAATTTTCATTGTTGTGTATAAAAATGGTTTTAGGGTACAAAGATAATTTTTCACAATATAGGTAAAATAATTTAACCGCAAATGTAAAAAGGATAATGGGTTAAAATACATAAAATTCACACCACTTAAGGGTTTTTTGACGTAATTATTGACCCCGACTTACCTTTAGATGATTACTTTTCATAAAAATTGATGTCAATTAATGCCACCTGTATGTCACTGTATTTAAACATAAAATAACCACTATTAGGTCACATGAAACCAATTATCCAATATTCCAGATACCACTGCTCACCGCATAATTTTTCCTCCTAGGTCATTAAGATCCTAAAATCTCAACCAAACCCTATAATCCTAACTCTACCCTTATCCATGTTCTTTATGTATCACCCACAATAAAATTCAAGGTCATTATGAAATCCTTCAAGGAGTTGTTATTCAAGATGAGGTAGAAGAACACTACACCAATGTTAAGTGTGAGGTAATGGTTTTTTTCTCTAAACATTTAATTTTTATGATATACTTCTTATTCAAAAAAAATCTTAGATGTGGAATATATATACATATATTTTATATATCTTATCATGAATATCATCAAAGACATGATATTCAATATTAAATTTGAGAAATATAACATTTATATTGAATACGATTTGACTGATTATAATGTTGTAAGGGAAATATTAACCCAATTTCTAATGAATGGATTAAATAACTGCATAATTTACTATTTATTTTAAATATAATTTTTGAAATTACTTTTTATTAACTTATTTTTTACCCCACTATTTATGTATGTATTTACATTGGATACACATAATTTAATCATTTGATTATTTCATAAACTATACATAATTGTTATAATATATAAAGGATTATATTTTAATGACTTGTGAAATAATATTTAATTTATATGTTTTACTCAATACATATATTCAATGACGAGGGACAGTTTTTATGAATGAAATAGATTTTTCGATATATGAGTAATGATTTGGAAATGAAAAACACATTTTGAGAACGTATAGAGAAAATATTTTCAATAAATTCATATTGAATTTCATTATTTTAAATCAAAAGAAAGTGTTACTTTGAGATAAATTTTTAAATTTTATGATATTTTTGGTATTTTGAGTTTAATCGTAAAAATGGCACATGTTTTGTTTTGTACATTTTTAAATTATTTCTGTACTTTGGCATTATTGTTTTCTATATTAATAAAAATTAAGAAAAAAAATTGTGGGATTATAAACATCCAGGACTTCATTTCAACTATTCTGAAAAAAATCATAATTGATCATATAGAGTCTCCTAATATGTTCACAAGTTGGAAAATGAAAACTTTTTGCAGATCTATTGATTATTAGTATGGAGTCCTTAAATCTTTCATGGTGGGCCCAATTTCCCTGAAATTTTGTTGGTGGATGTGAATGGATTATTGGAATATCTTTAATTAATAATCAAATGCATGAAATGGTTGTTTTAATGGTAAATAAAACATTCCAATATAGAGGTCTTTGATTTATAGTTTCTGATGGAACAAAATAAATTGATAGAGTAAAACAAGATTAAATATTGGAATACCTTTCCAAATATGCTCAAATTTTTAGTAGAGTCGGAAAATATATTTATGAACAATATTCAAGAAGGGTAAAATGGGTGAATATGTTATTTAATATGGATAAAAAACGTCATATTTAGGGGGAAATTATACCTATTTAAGGAGAGGATATCCTACCTATCAAAGCATCACATTCCATCCCATTCCTTTCAGGACACTATGGAGAAGAAATTTTTGGATTTTTATCTTCTATTTTATTTTTTTCAATGATTTTTAATGACATCGTCTTCCCCATTCATTCTAATTAAGATTACCATGGTGGGGTAAACAATTTGATTTATTCAGGAATGGTTGGTTTTATATTTTGTACTTCATGAGTTCATATAAATTATTGTATGAAATTAATTTCTTCATCAAAGTTGTATTGAATTTCATATAGTGGATTTTATTATAATGATGGATTATTATTGAATTTTTATTTATTTATTTATGTTTTCATTGTAAAATAATCATCATCTCCCTCTACTGATTTCTAGATTATATACGATGGAATAAACTAGGGATAATAATGAAGTACTCAATGATCATCAGTATGTGTAAAAGTGGTAGAGGATGTTCATTATTGTTTTGGATAAAAAAATACATGATCGGGTATATCCTATTTCAATTGGGGATATTCATTGGAAGTCTTTTAAAAAATGAAAGATAGTAGAAAAAACTGATATCTTTGTATGGTTATCTCTCACCATAATAATTTTATCAATGATGTAAGAGGAAACAATTGTCGAATATCAGTTTAATAAACTCAGAGGAAGAGGATTGAATTAAATTGAACAAGGATATCATTGAAATTGGGAAACCCACCCTGGGCTAATCACCCTGTTTATATCATAGTTTTCTATCATATGAATTTCTAATTTGTTTTTAATCACTTTCCTATTGAATTATTCTAACTTGAAACCATTTTTACCCTCATTTAAAAGTGACAAATTGTTGTGTGTACACTTTTATTAATGAGACTTCAGTGGGTTAATAAATATAAAACACCTAGTGATTTTAAAAAAAATTCAATGCCTTATGATAGGAGTGCGTTATAATTGGCATTGTTGCTAGGGTGTTAGTGAATTAAATAATGATTTTTTATATTGAATGACCCACAACTCAATATAACTATTTATTGAATTTGATATAGATATTTAAAGAACATAAATAAAACTATGAAATATAATCATACCTAGAATCTTTTATGAAATATATCTGATTTATTCAAGTGAAACTCTTAGTGTTCACTCTATATAGGAAAACATGGCTAGAAATCCCAACTGAACATTGTGAGATCTATGTGTACAAAAATTATCCATTCAAAATAACCATGTTATTTTACCCACTACTCCTAACGATATTTATTTATGTTTTAATATGATTCATGTGCATCTAATGTTTCATGGACTTGAAGGAGAAAATCCTTATCGGCATATACAATAATTCTACATTGTTTTTTCAAGCTTCATGCCAAGAGAAGCACCCGAAGAACAATTTATGTGGAGGAAAATCCCCTTCTCACTCAAAATAGTTTCCAATGAATAGTTGTACAATCTACAATCATGGGAGATTAGTGATTAAAAAAACCTTAATAGATAATTCATGGAAATATTCTTTCCCACGTGCATGACCACTTCCATCAAGAAGAACATTAATAACATATGATAATCAACTAGAGAAACCCACTATGAGTACTGGGACCATTTCAAGAAGATATGTTTCATCACACATCTCAAGAAATGTAGGAACAAAAATTACTTATGTTTTTCTACCATTGACGTTTTAATGATTATCCAAATCTTCTACATGAATCATATAGGGGAGCCATTATCGATAATCACTTGAAAATATTAGAGTACTAATAAAAAATATTTCACAAAACATGAATCAATTTGGAACATGTGGGACATGAACAAGTGGAATCCATTAGGTGAGAAGATATAATTCAACAAAATTTATTAGAAGAGAAATTAGTGAACTTACCAGGTTAGTGTGACAGATGAATGTTAACTAAGAAATGGAATAAGAAGAATATATTCTGGTATTTGTTTTATGCTCTTCTAATTTCCATTACACTGACCAGTGTCAATAAGGGCATAGAACATTATATCGGGTTGTTAACTATCAACAAACTCAATTTAAACCTATTCCACTACAACAACATAAAACCCAACCTGACTATGGAATAAAACTGACCAAGGATAAACCTCATTTTCAATAGATAAACTAGAACCCCCATCTATTCCAACTGTCATAAAAATGACCCTCTTAGAAACATCATCCCTTTCATCCACCCCCATTCCAAGAAGAGAAATATGAGCAACCATCCACTAGTGCACCACCATTAATTGATAAATTATTTCTATGGTAATAAGTTGAGGGGATTAACGAAAATATAAAATACTTATCCAACCAGTTAAAAACTATTTCCAAAATTCTCTCCAAGAATATATGGAAGCTTTCATCCCCAAAATACAAAATCTAAAATGGAATGTCAATGAAACCATAAAATGAAGTGGTAAAGACCTCCCACCAATATCCGACCAAGAACCGGATACAATACCACATGTTCTGAGGGATAATGATGTTGAAAATTCTGAAAATCATGTCAAAATACAGAATGTAGAAAAAAAAGAAGAGGAGAAGGAGAAGAATAGGCCAAGGAAGAAGTTACAAGAAACTCAAATAAAAAGTCAACAGAGGGAGAAGAACGACATAACACCACCATTTCTATCATGGATGATTGAATCAAATAAATTATATAAAAAACAATTCAAAAAGAACTGATAGAGGGTTTTTTAGAAAGTTGAAATCAATATCCCCCAACATGACACTAATAATAAAATTACATGGTATTAATTTTTTTTTGATATAAAATTGTAGCAATAAGAGAAGACATCATATGCAAGAATGAATAAACTTGGGTAGAAGTGTCTTAGCCCTTATCACACCAAATATGCAAACCAAATATCAGGATCTTGTGGCATTTTCTATTGCATGCACCATTGGTTCATTAAATTTGACTAATGCTTATGGTGATATAGGTGCTTAAATTAATGTATTTCCACACTCAGTATAAACTTTTTTTATAGATGGGAAACTTAAGGACCATATGATTTGTGGTCCAGCTTGTGATCAGTTCCACAGTTTTCCTAGCTGGAGTTCTAGAGGATGTCCTGGTGAAAGTCAAATATATACTATTTCAATATGACTTATATGTTCTACATATGGATAGAGATATGACCTCATCAAACTCGCCCTTAATTTTGTAGGGAACCTTATTAAAGATATCCAAAACCATCATCAATGTCCATGAATGTGTACCATTCATGGAATTTGTAGATAGAACAATCCACTTCTACATTTTTAATTCAACAAGTGACCCATTATATGATAACTCTATAATTTCACTCTCAATTGATGTTGTTACTAAACCCATTATAGAATCAGTTATGTTCGATGAATTCTTATATTTAGGAATGAATTTTTCTATTAATGAACATGTGAATTTTCAAAACACTATAGATTCTGATTTTATGTGGGAAGATGAGGTAAAATATAATTTCATTTTTTTATTGAAGAGGAATATGATATGGTATCTTGGGTGTAATAATTTTACCATTTGGATGTGGGAATGTTAGTTTAATTTCATCCCACTAGAACCCCCTTTAACTGGATTTAAAACCACTCCCTAAAAATTTTAAATACATATACCTTATTGAAGGAGTTACATTATTATAGTTAATTGAAAATAATCTGTCTAAAACCCAATAGAAATCTTAAATTGAGATTTTGAGATAGAATATCCTTGAAATTGGGTGGAGGTTATGTGATATCCCAAGAATAATCCCAAAAACCTTTTTACATAGTGTCTTTCTTGAGGGAGATTCCAAACATGTTAAACACCAATAAAGGAGGATTAATCCCACCTAAATGGATGTTATGGAGAAGGATATTGGGAATCTCTTGAATGTTGGAATCATATATACATTTCAAAATTCGCAGTGGGTTAGCCCCATTCATGTAGTTGGTAATTAAATGTCCAGAACACGGTGAGGAATGAAAAGAATGCTTTAATCCCTATGATATTTCAAAATAGCTAGAGGGTGTGCATTGATTTTAGGAAATTTAACCAGGTCACTGAAAAATATCATTTTCCATCACATTATTTGACCATTAGTTTGAGATATTCATAGGAATAACTTATTATTTAATTTTTATATTGATTTTTTTAGTGTACATCTAGGTATCCATATCCCCCAAGGATCAAGAGAAAACAACATTTAAAAGTCCCTTTCATACTTTTTCATATAATAATATCTCATTTGGATTATTTAATGTTATAGTCACATTTTATATGTGCATGGTATATATATTTTTTGATCACATTGAAAATTTCATGGATGTTTTCATAGATGATTTTACAATTTTTGGAGATTCATTTGATAATAGTTGGAAAAACAAGGAAAATGTTTTGAAAATCTACAATGAATTTCTTTGTTGAATTTTTAATAAATTCATTTCATAGTTGGGAGATTAATTTTAATATGGAATTTAATTTCCCCAAAATTCAAGGATGTGGACAAATTAAAAATTCAAGTGATAAATATGTTTCCTTACCCTACTTGTGTGAAACATATATTATAATTTTTATGACATGTTGAATTCTATATGAGGATTATAAAAAATTTCAGGAATATTTCTCTCCTTATATCAAGATTACTATCGAAAGATTCTGATTTTTATTTCAATGGTGAATGTATGGAATATATTGATGAATTTATGAATAGAATTATTTCACCAAATGTGATTGAGCCGCGAAATAGGGAAGAACCATTTGAGAGACTTTATTATGCTTATAGTGAAGATATTGGATAAGTTTGTTCGTAGTGATTTGAGGTAATGAAGCAATTCATTTCAAATCACTTAAGAACCTTAGATGTGGACCAATTCAACTACACAGCCCCAGAAAAAGATTTCTTGGTAGTTTATTTTTTCTTTAGAATGATTTAGATCATAACTTCTTCGAACTAAAATCCCCATGTCTTCCGATCATGTATCTCTTATGTACATAATGAATTACCATGATGTTAAAATAAGGCTATTGAGATTGTTGATACTAAGATAGATATTTAAAATACTAATCACTTACAAGATTTTATCAGATAACCAAGTGGCTGACCACTTAAGTAGAGTTCTAAAAACTACTGAATGTAAAATTATAGAAAAGACCCACCAAGTTATCAAATTCTAAGAAGGGCGTTGTATGTGAATGCTGGCGATGTGACTTGGTATGAAGACATGGTCAATTATTAGGTATCATATCAGATTGCATATCATTTCAATTCTCATTAAATTAAAAAAATTAATGTTGAATCTCGATAGTACATTTGGAATGATCCATTTCTTTTGATGATTTTCAATGACCATGTAACAAGAAGATGTTTAAATTAAATAAAATATAAATCTGTCATTCAGTTTTGTCAATCTATTTCTTTTGGAGGACACATGGGACCTCCATATAATATAAATAATGTTTTATAAACTAGAATGTATTGGCCCATACCTTTTAATGATGCTCATGAATTTTCCAAATTTTTTGGAAGATGTTAGTTTTTAGGAAACATTTTAGAGTGACAAGAAATTCCTCAAAAGAAAATATATTTTTGTGACATTATTTAAGTATGTCGGGTAGATATTATGGGACCTTTTCTAATTTCATTTGGAAATTCATATATCATTTGAGTAATTTATTATATTTCCAAATGAGTGGATGAAAAATCCACCAGGACCAACGATGATAAATTTATTTGTGATTTTTGCATGGCTAACATAATTTGTTGTTTTTCAGTACCTATATCTATCATTAGTGATCAAGGAACACAATTTTACAGTTTAAGAATGGATAATTTGCGGAAGAAATTGGGGTGCATCATAAAAAATCAACTACCTATCATATCTAAACTAATGGTATATCAAAAGTATACAATAGTGAAATCAATGGAATTTTGGAAAAGGCATTTAATCCAAATAGGAAGGATTAGAACCAGAGGTTGGAGGATACCTTACGAGTGATTAGGAAGTCCTACATAACATCGATGGGAATTAGTCCATATATGTTGATTTGTGGTAAAAGCTGCAACCTACTTGAGGAATTATATTGTAAGGAATATTAGGTTGTGAGGAAGATGAATTTGGACCTCGAATGTCGTGGGAAAGAAAGAAGATAGAAGTTTCAGTAGATGGAGGAAACTAGAATCAAAGAATCTGAAAATTATAGGACTTATAAGGAAAGTCCAATAGTGTCCCATGACATGATGATCGAACAAAAATACTTTTATACTGGAGAAAAAGTGTTGTTATTCAACTCTATACTCAAGATGATGATAGAATAATTTCATTCCAGATAAGAAGTTCCATTTATAGTTTTTCCATGTATATCTATTTGGGTGTGTGCAGTTTACAAAGGATGTAGAGTGGGAACCATTCACTATTAAGAGGTATTAGTAGAAGAAATTCCTTAGGGCCATTCCATCATAGCCAGTGGAGGATATCACACCCCTCAAACCTGTTTTCAATAAAATCCATTAGGTTGTACATCTCCATTAAATTTTCATACATGTTGTGATTAATTTTAAAATATTATTACATGTTAAATCCATTTGAATGTATTGGGAGCACATCATCATTTAAGTGTGGGGGATAGATCTTTTTTAGTTTTGGATATCCATTTGTTGCTAGGATTACTTTTTTTGTAAAAAAAAATCATTTGATTGGGAATACATTTTTAAAATTTAGTGTGTTGACAAAACTATTGAGCTGAAATGACTATTATTTCCATTTTAGAAAACCATGTAAATGACTAAACTAATCAATTTTCTTAAAATGAGCATAAATGAATGCTAAATGTAATTTTTATCAAGTTCAAATATTTTTTAATTTTTTGAAATGTAGTTAGATTTTTAAATCCCATGCCACATATCACTTCCTTTATTATAAAAATAACACTCATGTGACACTTATTTACCAAGGTAGTCATATTTTATATATGCAAATTATTTCATTATAGAACTAGACCGTGCATTATTTAACTATAATTTTATTTCTTCCTATCCAAACATGAGGGATTTAGGTACTTTTGTTTAAAATGATTGAGTTATTTATTATGTTTTAATCTCCCTTCCCAAAATAATAATTTTTATTCTAGCATACCTTCTACATTAATTAATTTATCCCTTATAAATAATGAGAATCCTATTTGGTTAGCCACATTACAAGCTGATTTTCCCAATCTAACCTTCTCATGAAGTGAAATTTAATGATCTAGTTGATCTTATATGTGGAGGAAGAGGTTTTCTGGTGTAATAACTCATTTGGTGATTCACCGAGTGGAAAATTAAATGTGAAGGATCTGATGTTTATATCGAAGATTCCAATTTTTAATAATTTGTGCCTTTCTCGAGCTTTCCTGATAAAATAAGCTTTGCCGTTTTCGATCATCCATTTTAGAACGTAACTTCTTCTTATATGAAGCTTTCATGAAAATCATTGTTTCAGAAGACATTTTTTCTTCTGAAATTCTATGTGGTTGGCCCATTCATTGAGTTTTCATGATGACGGATCTAATTTATTACAAATAAGAATAGAAGAAGGCCATACATGACTGAATATTAGTATCATGCAATTTTTCTTCAAAAAGAGAACGACCCTAATTTTTTAGCCTCATAATTTTTAACATCTTAATCCATCCAACCGAAATCCATTGAACAATCGTGAAAATTCATCATTAGAAAATCTTTTCCCCGACTCACATTGGGTGGAGAAGTAATAATTTATCATTCCTGGAGAGACTCTTGCGTGATTTTGGATGAGAAAAGACTTATTGAAAATTTTCATTTGTGAGATGGGAGAGAATTAATGTGAGGTAGGTGATTCATGTGCATAGGATAAGAAATGAAGTGGATATATATTAAATTATATAATCGGTGAATTTGAAATAAGTATTTTTTAGGAGTAATTATATCTTTTTTTCTTTGTATTTATTTGGTATATCTCATGTGTATGTGTTTTGAATTTTATTTTATTTATTCATAATGTTTACGTGTCCTAGAGTCATGTTCGAAGTGTGGGGGATTTGATAGGGAAAATATTTTCAATAAATATAAATTGAATTTCATTGTTTTAACACACTCAAATGTTTTAATTTATGATTAATTTCCACATTTTATTGATATTGGTTGTATTTTGAGCTTAATAATAAAAATGGTCAATGTTGGATTAGTAAAAGTTTTAAATTATTTCAGTATTTAGGCCCTACCATTTTCTATGTTAATTAAAATTGTCAAATTATGTGTTTTTAGTATTCTATAATGAATGTTCATAATGTCATCCTTTTTAACAAAAAATCTAATCGATTATGTGTAATTGAAAAAGAAGATCACAATTTACAACATGAAATCTTTTTACAGATCTATTGATTTTTAATATGGGGTCCCTAACTCGTTCATGTATGTCCCATTTGCTATGAAATTCGATGGGTAGATACAAAATGTTTTTTGGAACATGATTAATCAATTCTAGGATGCAAGGATTACCTGTTTAATGGTTCTTAAAGAATCCTAATCTTAAGGTTTGTGATTTGGAGAGTGTGACTGGAGAGAATAAATTTTGAGAGGGAAACTGACAGAACTCTCAAAATACTTGTCCAAATATACTGATATTTTTCGAAGAGATTGAAACTATATTTATGATCAACATTCATGGTGGGTTAAAAATTTTAAGTGGCCATTCAATTGGGATAAAACGCATCAAAATTTGAGGGACCAATTTTGTCTATAAAAGGAGGGGGGATCCTCCATCTCAAATAATCTCATTCTATCCCCTTCCTTCAAGGACAACAAGGAGGATAAAATTTCAGCTTTGGCACTTTTATATCTTTAATATTCCAATGATTTGTAATTCATTATTCTTCCTCATTCATCTCAATTACCTTTACTATTTTAGGGTAATCGTTTAGAATCATTTTAGAAGGTTTTGTTTCAATTTTGTAATGATTGAGTTCATGGTAATAATTTAATGAAATTAAATTCTTCTTCAATGTTGTTTTCCATTTCATGTAGATAATTCTATTATTAATTATGATCGTTCTTGATTTTTAATTACATTATTGATTTTTTCTTTGGTAAATAATCTATATATCCATCCACAGATTTTTGGATTATATAAAATGGAATAGACCATATATTAGTGGTAATGTACAAGACAATCATCAGTACTAGTAAATCTTTTAGTTTATGTTCTTGATTGATTGGGATAAACAATATCCAATTGGGTATTTCCCATGTCAATTGACGATATTCATTGTAACTATTTCTCACATAGATGAAGAGTAGACCCAACTGATATCTTCATATGGTTTTCTCTCTCCATCAATAAGTTAACCATGAAATTGTGTGGAAACAATTTTGGAAGCACACTATAATCACCTTTGAGTAATGGTTTGGAATTAATTTGAATAATGACAAAATTACAATTTGGAAACCCACCATGACCTAATCACCTTTCATATATCATAGTTTTCAATCATTTTATTTTACAATTTCATTTCAAGATTTTTATTATTTATTTATTGTATGAAATCACCATGTTTACCATCGTTTAAAATGGAAAAACTTTTTTCTGTGGAAAACTCAATGGGAGATATCCAAGGATTAATCGATAAATTGTAGTAATAGTATTTGAAAGAAATTCCATGCCCTACAATTGGCGTGTGTTAGGAACCAATTAATGAATGACCCTCAATGAATATATAGTCTTATGTGATGAATCATTTGGCTAAAAAATAGGGGGTGTAATCCACAAAAATAAAATGGAAATATGTTTATTCTTGAACATAATATCTAGAAGACATATCATGATATTACAGATGTCAAAAATTATGTATTCCATCCTTATTTTTATTTGATGGGATTAATCACTTAGTTATACTATCAATATTCATGATTCAAGTTCATGTGATAATTTATTTGGAATTATTTGATAATTTTTTATTCCAACCACATTATGATAGAGTTTTTGTTTAATTATATGTATTCTATGTTGATTAACATTCCTTGGGGATTATTCTTATTTATATAGAATAGTTCCCAATATATTTATCCTTTTCTGATAATTTTATCTCACCCATATCATATGTTTAGATATTCCCTAGGTTTCTGAGAATATTATTTTGATTGATATGTATGGTTACACATGTGAGTAATGGTTTTATCAAATTAAACAAAATTAATTTTATGTCTAAATATTAATTTGATTATCAAATATATATATTTTTTACCAGTACAATAAAACTATTTTTCCCTATATGAATGTAATTTCATTTATCTTATATTTATGTAATAATATAAGTAAACAGTATTTTACTACTAGAGTCTCGCTCTTTGTAGATGTTTTAAAGGTGAGGTTATTATACAAAGTTCTATCTACATTTAGGAAAATAATGATTCTAGAAAAAAACCATATTTGGATAATCTCCAAAAAACCAAATTTATGATTTTGATAATAGTTATACCTAAAATTTTAATTTACTTGTTTTTTAATGATTATACATTTTGTTTTATAATTTTCTGATCCAATCTACTTTATTCAATTTTTTAAGAATTGCTACAAATGGAAGGAAGGGAATCAATACCAATAGAGAATGTAGGGATTTCACCATATGGAAAACCAAAACAGTTATTTTTCATGTTTATTAGAGGATTTCCATATTAGTAAATCTTAATTAGGATATGATGAATAACATTATTACACCAGTGGTGGACCATTTCATGCTACAAAAGCATCAATATTTTTATAGGACTACTAATCTAGTGGTATATTATATGTGGACCAAGTACCCTAAAAATATATTACTAGCATTAATATGAGATGAAAATGTTAATCCAGTATTGGAAAAAAAATCTCATGGGCGATGCCAATTTTTTTAACCATTGATCTAAAACACTATGGTATAATATAAAATAGAACACGTATAAATGAGATATTTTGAGGATAAAATATATTAAAAATATATCCCATGTAATCAACAAAATGAAATAATTTTATATTACTTATCATAATTCAAAGGGATTAAGACAATATTATATAGTATGATTATTCCCTTACAAAACTAGATATGTAATCATTCAAATAAATACATAATTTTGAAAGAATGATGGACCATTTCCTTGATGGTTAGAAGATAATTCCTGGAATAGAATTTGATTATCATTCATTTTCAATATATGATAAAAAATTGATATGTGACATCAAGATTGTGAAATAATTTTAATTTTTATATGGTTATGAAAGACAAGAATATAACAATTTGATAGAAGATAAAATTTTACTAAAAGATGGAAAATTAATGGGTTTTTTCTCACATGTGATAACTAAGGAAAAAGTCAACATGGGAAATTCATGAAATAAATTTGAGTTTTTTATATGTGTGTAGAGATAAATAACCAAGAAAAATAATGAAATGTGAAAAATAAAAAAGCAGATATTCAGTTTTTTAACTATAGTGAAATGGGGAACTATATACATAAATTCCCCCAGAATCTGGGGAATATAAATCAGGAGAAGCTATGTGATCATAGAAAATATTATTCTATTGATATATTTGAAATGGAAGGATTATTATAAATATGTTGTATGAAATTAACATTATTTTAATTACAAACCATATACGAATTTCACTCTAGTACATTCTCTTTATTTATTTGATTTAATATGATTAATGGTACCGATACCCTTGAAAACCAAATGTGTGTAAAGTGGATCTCTAGGAAAACACATTTTAAGTGATAAATGATAAAAATATTATTATGGAATATTTATAGATTTTATAGTTTATTATTTACTTTTTCGGTTTAATACATGTTTTTATTTAGAAAATTAATTCCACACCATTTGATTTCATTTTTGGAACCATGAATTCTTTCATTTAAGCATTTAAGGTGATCAATGTATTCATATATTTTTTATGTGATGATAATATCTACATTATGTTATATAATGAATATAATATTAAGATTTATTTTGGGAATTTAGTAATCTTTTCGGACTATGTTGATGAATTTTGGAAGAGTCTTAATGATAACTATTTAAGGAATGTATTAAATCAAACATTGGATATTACATTTTGTGATTAATTTACGATTCATTATATAGGAAAAAATGTTATGATCATTGTCATTTTTGAATTTTTTAGAGACTAATGAAATGACTTATGGATCATATGATTTATTAAAAGAGGTTATGTCATAAATGTGTTTATTAAATGTCAATCTCTTGGTCTATGAAATGAATTGGAGATATATCAAATCCCATCGAAAGGATGTCAATATCCTTATCGAATCAAAATAAATCAATTAAAATGATTTTATGGAGTAATTTATCTTGATAATAAATAAATTCATACACATTAAGAATATAATTTTGGAACAAAAATGTTATCCCCTTAAATTTATTTTTTTATATTAAATAGTCTTTTAAGAGGTCATATATTGGTAGTTATTTGATTCTTAAATTTATAATAATTGTTTTTTATGTCACTATCCAATAAAACATGATAGTTATATTTGTATTCCATGTCCATGATTTCATTACACACTAATTTTATCCTATTCCAAAGCCAAATATTATAGTAACCTTCACATTTCCCATTCCCTCTTATTACAAGGATACTTTATTAACCCAATTTATGATGCGGGTTTCCCAAAAAACAATCAATTATCTATATCTTATTTTTGATGTAAAATTTCAAATTGGGAGGTAAAATTTTATTTTATTGTGGGAGAATGAATCACCACAATATTTTTAAAATAACATTGTGTTTGATAATTTATGTTACATTGAAATATAAGTTTATATAAATTATTAAAAATTATTATTTACTTTTGATAGTTTTCACCAAGCAGTTGAAAAGGATGAGTCAAATTAGATTAACAAAATTTTAAAAATATTTTTTATACATGTCTATAAAATGAGTTCATTTTTTACTAGTTAATTTCAAATTAATTTAAAATCAAATTCTACATAAATAATTGATTTTTATAAAAAATCTATTTTTATTCCCAAATTGGAATTTTATATTAATAAATTAAATTTATCACTATTAGTTAATGATCATAATGAAAAATTATAAATTATATGTTCGGTAAAATGTTTCAAAAAATCATCCTATATGATTTATTGACATAATGGATGAATAAATAAAAGTATAAGCCTAAAAACCGATATTGTTGTAATTTTTTTTACTCCTTTTAATGGTGCACCGATTATAAAAATAAAATTTGACTCGTTTTTTAATTTTATTTGGAAAAATTAAATTCAATTTTTTAATTCATAATACAAAAATTTTCATTGGGTGAATTTATTCTATTTTCTGATGCGTATCATTTGTGGATGAAATGTGAAAATTACTACACGTTAATTAAAAATTGACTTTTAATATTAAAAAATATTGATAATTAATATTTTAAATATAATATAAAGTGTGTTGACTTACATTAGAAATCAATAAATCCAATCTATGTCATTTGAATATATTTCACATTGAAATCAGATATAAAAACATTTCAAAATATTGAACATTTTTGAAATCAAAACACTACAACCCCATTTCATCAACGTGATTAATTAAGTAAAATTTTTCTAATTTTGTGAATTGAACTTTGTAAAATGGATTTAATATTTAGAATCATAATTTCAAAATTTGGTTTTAAGTTGTTTTTAAATTATAGCCAAAAATATGATGTTGTATTAAACAAATATTTACTATATTAAATGTAAAATAATGTAACTAGTTATAGTGAAAATTGTAATGTCTTAAAATACCTCAAAACCGCCATATTTAATGGAAGATAGATGTATTTATCAACCATAACTACACTTTAAAATTTTAATTATCATATAAACTCATGTAAATTAATACAATCAAATTGTGGTTGGATTTAAAAATACAATAATCATTATTAAACAATTAAACCGACCCCTCATCTAGTATAAATACAACTACTCCACAGTAAATTTCTCATTAAAATTCATGAAGCTCTTAAAATATTTATCAAAACCTCTCAAACTAACACTACACAAATATATTATATGTTGTTCTTACAAAATACATATTCCATGGTCTTTTAGGGAACCTTTATGGATGTGATATTCCAGAAGAGGTTAATAAATACTACACAAAAATGAAGAATGAGGTTCTCACTTTTACTTCTGTGAGTAATATTAATTATTCACCCCTATATTTTCTAATGTTGTGTATATAGTCAACCCTATGATATATCATATCCTAAATCTCATCATATTCATTGTATTCAATTTTATATTTGATGATTATTTCTATTATGATGCACACAATTCAGGTGATTCCAAATTGGTAAGATATTTCAAAACCTAACTTAATATTATTTTGTTATAAACCCACTCCATTGATTATTTTGTGTTCATATTATGTCTAAAATGAATAATTAATATCCTATGTTTCACTTTCACTTATTTTTGGTGTATTTTTTGAGGAATCTCCTAATTTAATCATTTGATTATTGTATAAACTTTATACTAATTCACATATTTTATTTACATATATTGTCATTTGAATATATGGGGAAATTATCTTAAATCATTATAATTTACAATATATATATATATATATTTGATGATTAGAAAATCTATTTATGGAATAACATTATTTTTTGATAAATTTTCAATGACATGGAAAGGAAAAAAAGTCAGATTGGGGACGAGTTAATGCAAGCCCCTCAATGCAACAATTACAACATGAGTTAAATTATTCAGCCAAATCAGACATGTTTCTACCCAAATACATAAACTTTAATGAGGATTGATTATGATTGAAAATATATAGAGGATATATATTGAAATTTTAGATGTACAACATTGGGTATTCCATCATTGATGTTATTTATTGTGATTAATCGTTTATTTAGATAATCCATGGTTATGTTCCAAGATCATGTGATTATTTATACCGAATATATTTATTATCTTTTATAACCTATTTATAATTCTCATGTTATTGATGAATGACATGTGTGCTTAGTTGTTTAACTTTCCATTTTTATTTTTATTATTTATTCATGAATCATCTAAAGTATTTAAACATGACTGAGTATTTGAGCTCCACCATTATTATAATTTAGTGTTCCCCATGTATCCAAGATGTTTTATTATAATTTATATACAAATTAATTAAAATGAGAGTAATGGTTTTCTTAATGAAAGTAAATTTATATCATTATTTCTGAAATTTTATTTGAATTTAAAATATATATCTCGTATACTAGGAGTACAAAACTCGTGGGACATTTGGGATGAAATTTCTTCTATCTTATTCAAAATGTAATAATGGAACAATATTTGTTCTATTGGAGTCTTGGATTTTACACTAAGACTTTATCTTGATATCAATGACACCTACTCATAGGCCAACGATGGTATCTAGGATGATTCAATATACCATATGAAAATATAGATAATTTCATTTTTTTAACAACCTATAGGGTATAAATATTTAATAATATAAATTATTAATCATATGATATATTATAAATTGTGACACATAGATTGTTTCACCACCCAATATTTTTTAAATATATATATTTCAATAAAATATATCGGATTTCATTTATTTTAAATGGATGATGATTTTTTTAAGAAACATCAATAATAGTAATGTTGATTAATATTTTTCCTCCATTAACAAATAGAAATTCCAATATTGATTATATAATCAATTACCTTCTTCCAATGACATTGTTGATTCATAATGCATTTACTCAAACATAACTAATCATTGTTTTTTTTTCTTATATCAAAGTTCATTGTGAAAAGGAAAATATTGATAATGATCGAAAAACGAGTGCCCAATATAAATTTTTATATATAAGAAAATAAAATGGCACCCAATGTATGTGGTATTCCAATATTCTATATAGTCATCATGTTCGGGTAAACTTTATATCACATGTAGAGAAACTCATGAGAAGAAGCCTAGATTCATATGACCCTCCACCACTTAAAAATTAGAGATTGTTTACATCCTCTTTATATTATATATCAATACTATAAGATATTTTATTAATATTATTTACATAGTATATCATGGTTATTAATATAAATTGAAGATACTATAATCATTTTAAAAGAAAAATAATCCAAGAGAATTACTATGAAACAAATGTATTAAATAGTAATATATATATTACAGTATGAAATGAAAATGTATAATTTTCTATATAAATTATTTCAGGATCAAGTAGAATATAACAAGATTCATTTATGGACAATAATCTCACTATATTCACATCTTCCCTAGGGTAACATTATAACCATCCACCAATTTTCATTAACATAAAGATATAACAATATACTATGTTTTGGTCTTTCTTATTATACCAACAAAATTATTCACAATGAATATTCTATTTTTTAAATGTTACCTCCAAGAGAAAACTTCTCAAAATATGATATCTTGGAGTATATAAATGTTCATTGTTTTCTACAATCCCAAAATCAATTCCTAGTTCCATTTTTATATTATAGATTCTGAGAATAAATTACATTCCTAGTACATTTCATAGAATTATATAATATAATTGATTATTATTACTTCTTATTTAGCTGCATAAAAATTGAAAACAATGTATTTTTTAAGATATTATTTTGAAAAGATTCAACGATAATATCCTTCTTATTTACATATCATTTTTAACACTATATAAAATTGATATTTATGATGAATCATTTTGAGTTCCCTTGATAACTAGAATTCCATTCACTTCTAACTCCCATAACACAACCCAATAATATTTTATAATACTATTGGATATATTTTATTACATCCATATATAGTTTTTCTATGTTTATATGATATTTTTTGATATTTTTTGATATTTAATAATTATTAAATCTTATTAAATATTATGGAATATATGATAGATCCCATTGTTGATTCTTATATATTAAAAATTATAATATTAATCTTTTATATCATATTCATGTATTACTGGATATATTTATACTAATAAAATATGAAAAATTATTTCATTAATATTTCAATATTTTTTTAATACCATCTGAATTTAAGTAAAAAGATTTTGGTCCAAGAAACACAGATATAGATCCTATTCGAAATTTTTACAAAGAAGACTGATAACTATTTTCACATGTTATCAGTATATATTAATTCAAAAACAATGACTATCCATCTTAAAAATTATAAATATAGGATACAAAAATCATCAAAATTCCTTTGATTTATATTTTATGTTAATTGAACCTTATATCTTGAACATTACATTATCTATTTAAATTTCAAAGACCATTATGAATATGTTTAATAAAAATGTTTTAGATGATTCCATTTATGAAGGTTTTTTTATCATTCAACCTCTCAATATAATAATTAGCATAACCTTATTATATAACTATAAATTCAAATATTTTTAAATATCTTTATTACTGAATTTTATTTTACCCATTGAATACATTGAATTTCCATAGTAATTTAGAAACAAATCATTCCTTAATAAAATTCAATACACGATCTTGGTAAAATTTGCTTGGATTATAATTTGGATCATATAGGATTTACAACAATTTCAGATAAAATATAATTAAATAATATATTTTGTTACATGGAATCAAATTATGAATTTATAACATTTATTATTTTTTCATCTTTTTCACTTATATATTTCCTATAGAATAAGTATTTTTTTATAATAAATTAATAATTTATCACCTAATTTGTGAATATATAAAAAAATTTCTTCATCTTCATTGTTCCTCTACTGTACGTGTTTTTGGGAGAATTATTTCTCTTGTGCTATTATGAATCATGAGCCTATGAAAACTAAATATTCATCGAAAGTCCTGTATTTATAAATGAACATCATTTTCCAAATATCTGTCTTAGATATCTATAAACTTTTATAGAATTATTTTCTTCCACTAGACTACAAATTTTATTTTCTATGTATTTATATTAAAATCTTATAACACTTAAATATAATTTTTAGAGACTGAATTTAGGTGTTTCTGGATGAATCTTTATGTTATGAATTATCCTTTATTTGAAAATTGTATCTTAACCCATAATAATTTTACAAATTATAATTCATCTATACGATAACACACAAGAAATATATTTTTCATTATAGTTAACATATTATTAAGTGTCTACGACACTCTTTATAAATCATTTGTTAAATAGAAAATCCTTAATACATGAAAGACTTCTAGACACCTCATTAATCATGCATTTTGTAACATCATGAAAATAATCTTTAGGTGGGGATTCGACTTTAGGAATAAGTTCATTAATTATATTAATGATATATGAATCCTTATATAATAAATTCATTGGATCACTCTCCCAATGATTGTTTTATCTTTTTAACGGTAATTTTTATATTTATAATTATATTCCTTAAACCATGTAAACGAATCACATTATATACATTAATTGACACCCATCCCCTTACCCAAATAGTTTCTATATGCCATTTTGAACAAAATATAGAAGGTATTTTGTTTTATATCCTTTGACACCGATTTGTTTTACAACATATGTAACTTAATTAATTACATATTATTTTTCGCACAAATGTTATTAAAACCCAAACATTGTATATCATTGAAAGTTGATTCTCAAACTACATGACCAAGTAATATTGTTACATATATAAGAATTATATTATAATTATAGATTATATTAATCATTAATTTATAATATTGGCCTTTAAAGTTTAAATATAATTGAAATATTAATTAAATATGATATACCATAACAATTTATATATCAAAAAGTTAAATTAATAATCATTTTCCTCATTGAGATGATTATTTTAGAAAGAATATTACATAAAGAATGTTGTTAATACAATATTCATTACAAATGGCCATAGGATGTTTTGATATTCTAATATAGATTTACAATTCCATTTCTAACAATAAATTTAATATTTGTTTCATTATTGTATTATATCTGATGTTCCTTGGTTATTGTGGTTTTATACAAATGTCTATGTTGAAAAGAATATTTGATAACAAAAAATATTAATAGAATTATTACATGTAATAATGAACATAACATAAATTAATGTTATTAGTTTCAGCGTATTTATATTATAATAGATTGTCTTATAGTAAAAATTATTTCAACTGGGAAATTAAACTACCTAATTTCAATATTCTCTCTCTCAATATATTTTCTTATATGAGGGTTGTTGTGATGGAACCAATTACATTAAACATTTTATTTTTCATTCACACACATTATTTAGTTAATTTAATATATGTATTGAAGAATTATATTCATTCAAATTCTTATCGACATGGATTACTATAATTAATTTATTATTGAGAGGCATATCTAAAATATGCATTTCATATTTTTTAAGAAATAAAAGAATTTATGTTGTAAGGATTAGAAAATGGTATTTTTGGATAATTTTTTTATGCATATGAAACCATATCATTTTCAGTTAATAAATCTAAAAAATAATATTGTGTATACAATCAATTGTCATGTATACATGGTATATTTGACACATGTACATTATATTGATACTCTCATTTATCATTTCACTCTCTCATCTATTCGTGTTGGTACGAATGAGTCATTGTTGTGTATTTATATTTTTTATTTTGATATAAATTCACCTAACTAGATATATATTATAAAATCAGTCATTTAAAGTCTAAATAATCCAATATATACCAGTTATATTAATCCTCCTAACATGTACTCAATCCCTTGGTTAATTGATCATGTATGTTAGATTCAACCAAAGAAAAAATTATTTCCTAAATAAGAAATATTCAAAAGCCCATATAACAATTTTAGAAATTATTACTGGTGAGGAAATTCGCATTGTCTATAAATTAAATTTTTAAATTTATTATTACATTCCTTTTTAATATAAAAGTAATATTTTTCCCATAAGATAAATTTTCATTAGTATAAATTATATGACCATTATAAATGTATTATCCATCAATGTCTCTATCTATTTTATTCAAATCCCTGTGAACCTCATTGATTAGATTCAGAGTACTGTGTTTGGATAGTATATTAGAGGGATAAAGACCATTATACAACATTCATAGCCCAACCTATGTAATAAAAACTACTCCAAGGGTTATTGGTTGTATTTTGAATAGAGAACAACATTAAATAGAGGTTCATTTATCCAATTATCAAAGAAACATCTAATCTAAATTGTAAAATAACATTCTCTAAAAAATACCTATCAAATTACACTAATATTTCTACAAATAGTTATCATATTAAAATTATTCTAAAATTAATACAACTCTATTACTATTAATCCCCAATAAGAGGATTCATGATTAACCATGATGGACATACAACCCAAGATGATGTTCAATTTTTTATTTTAAGATCATTATCGTCAATAAATTTATATGTAATATGTGGGATATTTTCAAACATCCTATTTTTCTATATGAATGAAACATGATCCCACATATCATTCTTTATTACTATATGACCACAATCATAACATTAAAAAGGTAAAATTAGGAATCATTATTAAGAAGAATATTCGTTTTTTCTGTGAATTAATGGGAACTATTCTATGAGTTCATTATAATTCACAAATTAAAAAAATTATTTACCAAACATGTTAAAATAAATAAAATATAATGATTATGATATATGATTAAATAGTTATTTCCCTCTAAATGACGATGAATAAGTCAAGGAAAATGGTTACTTCCTTAACTAATCTCCCTAATTGAACTAAAATTCCTCCAAAACATCTATGAAATTCCTTAAATAATTACCAACTGGTTCTTGAAATGAACATAATCCCCATAAACCCCTATGATCAATACAATAGTTACCTGAAAATAGATGAGATATTTCAGGATGATAGAATTATATATTATCTCCTAAATATGGATACATAGGCACATATATAGAGTTAATATGGTGGGATAATTCAGTGGTCATTAACTAATAATATTTAACAATTAATTATTTCAAACATCAACGTATTTCAATGTTAAAATCCAAAAAATAATTTTCCTAAAAAAATGGTATTATGATAATCTAATAACCAATCATGGGGAAAATAGATATAAATTTTTATTTAGTATGAAATATTTATTTTTGATAATCATTTTCATTAATATAAATTATTTAAAATATTTTTTACACACTTTTAACACATCACATTGAAATTACAAAAAAATTATTATATTTTTGATATGAATATAAATTTTTGAATGTTTTGATATTTTTTAGGGTAAAATTAACTTTAAAAAAATATAAATGAAAGTTGGCCCCCTTAGATTGTTTGGCCGGATAGGCAGGGGAGCCTTCAAGGGCATGCAGTTCACACGATTTTGGATGGATTGAAACACCTTTTCCACCTGATTTAACACATGATGATTCTAGTATGAAAATGTTGGGTTAACCATCAATATGTCCTCTAATATTGTTAATTTTAATTCCCATGGTTTGACGTAGAAGAACACACCCCCACCGCCACTCTTTATGCCCATATGTGTGTATTTATCCTCCCTTTTTTTAAGTTCAAAAATTTATCAATTATGTCTGAAAATTATTTGTAATCTAATTATAAACACATATAGGTCATTTAAACTTTGATTTAGGCAATGATAGTTGTATTGTGACAATATCAAAGTCCTATTTTCAAATAATAGAAATTTTAGACAAAAATTCTACTTAATTTTCTCCACATCCGCAATGATATGACATGAAGGAAAACCAAAAATGTGAATAAATTATGACCACATATATTCAAAATTTTCAAAAGAATCTATGGTATAATATCAAGATCTGAAATATAAAAATCATGTATTATCCATATATCAATTATAATTATATATAAAAATATATATCAAAATAGTTATTTATTAGAGAAACAAAATCTCACTATACTCTTCAAATATATGTGCAATTGTTTTGAAAATAAAAGATACGTGTAACAATTATTGTGAGAAAACATTCGCCCATTCTTTTATATTATCATTATTCAATTATCATGTTTTATAATGGAATAAATAATTTCCTCAAAACAAATAATTGATCCTTATATGATCATACTATCAATATGAAAATTTGAATCAATTCATTTCTTATCAAAACATCATGTTATATAACAATAAATATATATAAAGAGAGATTAATGGGGAAATTCATGCATGTTTGTACTAATTGTTTGTCAAAAAGTGATTAAAAATATTGTGTAAAATTTTAATAAATTTGAATTTATTCTATATTGATGGTAAAATTTTAAATGGACCAAAAAGATTCCATAAAAAACATTAATTAAATTTTATATTACTCATCCACATAATGAAATATCAATTATGAGAACCTTTCATATGCTTCTAAATTATTCCAGATAGGAAAATGAGATTACACATTACACTTCACTCCAATGTATCCACTTATTTCTTTAAATAAGGCTCTCTAATCTGAATGAGGGGTACCGTATTACCTTATTGGAAATTATCACTTTAGAATTTATTCTAAATCTTACACTCGTCACAAGATTAATAATTTTATAAATCAATGTCTTGTAAGTTTATTACATAAATAGAATCATGTGTGAAATATAATGCCATGAAATTTACTACATATAATTCATTCTTTAACAATTTTTGAATGGTGTAGATAGTATGATATGGTCCCCCACATGTGGCGATATCAATGGTTCTGAAGAAATGTGGGTTTTTCTTACCTTTATTATGCAAACATTATTCCTTAAATGAACATTAACTCTCATTAAAACCTCATCACACACATCAAACTTCAATGGTCTTATCATATGGTGGAAATATGATTTATACATTCTTTGAGTGGTGATAAATCTGTTTTGAATCAAATACACTATATCAAATGTCTCATTAACAAAACTGGTTCCCATTATTGTTGTCTCACCCTTGAAATTCTTACAATGCGGTGAACAAGAAGGAATCCCATAAAGATATTCTTATGGATCCATATAAATCAATCATTGGTAAATATTTGTGTTTCCCTCAATAATGTATACATGGCCATACCGTGGCCCAATGAAGCCTAGAATTTAAAACTAAATAACATCCTATAATATGTTAATAGTACACTTAGACTATGTTTCTTTTGATAGATTGTACAATATACTCAATATTAGTTAAATCTGTATATATTTGAACAATAAATTTAGTCATATTAATGTAAAATATTAAAATATATCAAAAAAATGATCAAGGGTTCTAAATAAAAGTATATGATCTCCTAGATGAAAATAATTTCCATATCATCTAATGACAGAGTGTTATAGATATGTAAAAAAACTATAAAACATTTCTCATAAGATTGAAATTAACCCATATATAATGTAAAATACTAGCGGTACAACGTAACCCCATTAAAATGTATATCGTCTCACCCTCCAAATTACCAAATGTTATGAACGTGGGTTGATCAAATCACTATGATTATAATGGTCAACCTTATCCATACTACATTCAGTAAATTTAAAGATGAAGCCAAAAATATCCCTCTTCATCCCTTTCTTCTAGAACTATCACATGAATTAAATTTACATCTTTGTTTCTCTATGATGAACATACCACCAAGTGGTGTGGAAACCCCACATATTCCCCTCCATAAAAGGTGTAAGATATACCAATATATTATGTATGAATATATCATGATGGTCACCCCATGACTGCCAAGGTATTAGAAAACATCAAACATGTTTATCCCTCCTCATGTCATACTATAAGTTGGTATCTTAGCCATCATTTACCATTTTAAGTAGATATGATGTGACCATCATGGAAGAATATGTCATTGATATCCAATCCTACAAATCATCAAAACATTAGTAAAACAATATCTCCATCAAACATGACATCACCTCCAATATTCTCTCACCCAGATCCTTTTTAGTATGATTCTTATAACTATGAGCATCCTCATTAAAATTAATCATCCAAAGTGTATACATCAACTCAAATTCATACATTTGTAGATATGTATCATTATAAAATATCTTCATAGTCAGGTCGCTCAATTTGAATATATAGGGAAGTATCTTATGTTTTTTATAATTAAAAATTCTTTCACCATATATATGGTGTCACTAACACATTAGATCATGAGCCAGAGCTTCCAACCACATGTGGTGATTAGTGGTTTTCCACCCTTGTGGCCATTGTTGATGAGACTCATAAGATATTACGTTCTATATCTATAGAATTACTACTCCTAGAACTATTCAAGATTCATCATAGTACACTACATAAAGTATCACTTGATTGTGATGTGTAAATACTGGAGATGTCATCAACATCAACATCAGCTCACGAAATTCCTCACCACATTGGTACGACCACTAGAACCTCACTCCTTTCTATTATATTCCATTCTTGGGACCCGATAAATGGGTGAATAAATGGATAATTTGTCAATGATAAACTTCTTTTCTCAGAGTAATTTTAATGTAACACATATTTATTTCATGAAATATTTGGTTGAATATATTAAATTTATTATATAGTATGCGTTACATGGATCCTAAACACTTATTGGACCAAATTATTCTATTGATATTATTAATTAAAAATTACCATTATAAAATATCAATTATATTTAAAAGAATTTTTTTTAGTAAAAAAATATTTAAAATTAACTAAAAGGGTTCTATATAAATAGATCATAGCCATTTAAAAAATACCACATAATTATTAATGTCATCATATGTTTTGATAATACTTTTTTTGAAAAAAATTGATTAATTTTTGTTAAAATATAATAAACTCTTTTTTTATACATTTAGAAATTTTATTTGAAAAAAATAAAGTCAGTGGACCCTTTCAGGATCTCATCAAAGGTGGAGATTTGGTTTACTACTTATCTATTCAACCTCAGTTTCACCAGATCCACGACATCTTCCACGTATCCCAACTGAGGAGATACGTACACGTCCCATCACACAGCATTAATTGCGGAGAGTTAGACATCGATGATGGGGCAACGTTTATAGAGGATATAGTAGAGATTGAGGATCGAAAAAATGTAGGTCACGTGTGGGTGGTCGATACCTCAAGTTTGTGTTTGATGGAAGCACATGAACCTCTAAGATAGAACATTGGATTGGGTGGCCCAGAGACATGCTCAATACCCCAACTGGTTCCCATAGTTGCGTTCTGTCTTATGGGGACGCAAAGCCCTAAGATGGGGAGAAAATCCAGATCATTATATTCTCATGGGTTGTACCCGGGCTGGGTTGGGGTGACCTAAACCGGGCTAGGTAAGGCCGGGTCGGTCCGGCTGGGGTTAGACTAGACCCGGGCCCATCTGGACCCAGTTTTTCCTTTTTGGCCATAAAATGTGATCCGAGTGTCAGTTTGATGAATTGTCAGTGTAGCCGAAATCATTGGATCGAGATGTTCCTATTGGTATACTACACTTGAATTTTGGATATGTATGGAGTACTGCAAAGTTGGATCGGACCTTGAATCCAACTAGGCCCTCGGAGCAGAAATGTAAATAATTTACAGACCGGGCATCCAATTTCCACGCAGTCTGTTGCATTGGAACCCTGAAATGGGGTAAATATTCTAGTCCTTTGTAAAAACATGCTCGTGCATTTCTGAACTTTTTTTCTGGTACATTCAGTATGTGTTCGAGCAAGGTTTTTTAACTTTTGAACCAGTGCTCGGATTAAAAACTTGAGGACACCATTGAATCTGTAGGGCCGAGATTCGCATAAGGGAGATATCACATTGACCTTAGTAGGTATGGAGAAATAGTTTTGTTTTGGGTATTTTTAAAAGAATGAAATTAAAGAAATTTGTTATTTTATTTTCATTGCATTCCTCCAACAGACAAGTTGCAATGTAGGGCCAGAGATGTGTCAGGCCAATAAATGGCCTGACCTATCAATTCTATGTAACTGCACCATTGGGGAATTGTAATGGTTTCTAATTAATAGGCCTCCAATAATCCCAAAAATCATTATACACCCTCCTTCTCTCATATTTATTTGGATATTGGGGAGAGGTGTCAGCACAGCTTCGACAAGCAATAAAGTTGTAGCAAAGTGTAGTGATGCCAAACCCTTGGAGGACGAAGCCAGAATCAGCGGGAGGTGACGAGCGACCCCAAAACACGAACTAATGAATAACGATCAAGCGGCATCATTCGAGGATTATTGTGTGGATGACCAACAACGACACTTCCTCAAGCGCGGATGCTCTGCAACAAAAATGATTTAGGGGTTTCATTTATGATTGATTTTACTTTAATGGTTCTTCATATCATAAATTCATGATGACAGTTGCCAAACGAACTTTCCATCCTCCTGCACATAAACCTTGTTCGTATTTATTTTTATTCATCATGAGTCCATCGTGCGTTCCTTGACACTTAATATTTATTGATACTAGAAAAATTGAGTTTTTATGAGAGTGATATATAGGCACGGATCCCTCGATGTCAGCATCACGAATATGAGCTCATTTAATTTTTTGTGCTAGAAACGAAGCCATAGTGGATCGTGGAAGAAGGTGGTGGACGAAACCCAGCCGAACGCAATGAAGGAAGGGAGACACACATCCGTGCCACCGGTCGATGAGGTGGTCGCGGCCCGTCGGCCGTAGAGGGGAACGCTGGCGGCTGGCAACTAGTTGGCCATGTGGCGGAGCGTCAGTGAACCTCCATGCGTCCGGTTGAGCTAGTGGGCCACGACCGCTTAGTCGCGACGGAGGCCAATGGTGGCGGGCCTTTCGGTCAGCCATGGTGGACCATTGGTGCATGACCGCAACCCTGGGAGGAAGATTGGCTGACCACACCATACCGGGCGGGACCCCTTCGGAAGGTCCTGTGTTCCACCTAGTTGAATGGTCCGATGGACCATTCTGGAAAATTATAAGGGTGGCACTCCCCCTTTGGCGCCAGCTCGGGCGGACAACGCACCCCACGTGTCGTGCCGCAGTAGGTCGTGCCCAGAAAACTGCGCATTCGTGCCGCACCATAGGGCCTCCCCAGTGGGCCTCCCCTTTGTGGGCCGGTTTGGACTACAGCCCAGCGAGTCAGGCCCACCCAGGACCATCTGGACCTAGATTCGCCCTTCTTTTCATAACAAGTAATCCGAGCATCTGTTTGATGAAACATTAGTGGGGTCCGAATCCATGGATCCATAAAATCCTATTTGTATACTCTAATTCAGTTTTGGATATGTTTTTAGTACTATAATATTGGATCGGACCTCGAATCCAACCGGGCCCTCGGAGTAGAAACATAAATAACTTGAAAACCGGGTGTCTGATTGACACGCAGTCTGTGGCATTGAAACCCATATGTTATGACTGACCTTTGGGATACTTCTTTGTGGGACTTATAGGAGATTGAGGTATGACCATTGTCTTGGAGAGCGGTTCTCTCAAGTACGCTACGTACGGAACCCCATGACTAGGTGAGACTTGATGACTGGTGACCATTACGACTCGGAGTGACTCGATGGGCCTAGTAGGGAGCACCTCTATGTGACACGGAAAACCCACGATGGGGAGAGCATATGTGTGACGTGTTAGAACCATGGTGGGGATCACCTCTGTGTGATGCGGCAAACCCATGGTACTCGGCAGGAGGAGTACTTCAACAGACCAACGTTATTGGGAAGTGCCTCTGTGTGGTGCGACATGCCCACTTTACTCAATAGAGTAAAGGTTTCTTAGCAGTCGAGGTGTTCAACGATGTGACTAGGGATGTTATTTATTACTACCCCGAGAATAAATCCTGGTGTGAGTTGTCTTACATCTGTTCTTATGATGGAGGTTATGCTATGTGATTCTTTACATTCGTGGTTTTACCATTGAGGTATAGATCCCACATTTATGAGATGACTATAGATTGATAACATTGGTAAATGTTTGGTCATATACCTAAGTAGAGTTGGGATCTAGTTTTGTGGTCATTCATTTGTGAAACTCTAGGAGACCTACGGGGTCACCTGGTCCCTATTGAGTATTGTTATACTCACCCCTACATGGGCTATGCCTGCACATTGTTGTGTTTGGTGTAGACGACGAACAACACTACTGAGGATGAGGGTATCAGGACTGGTGGTAGCTCAGAGGTGGAATTTGGACGAGGTGTACCACTGAGACAACTATTCGCGAGCTGTACCTACCCTTCAGGTATGATGATTGACAGGGGTTCATCATAGCTGTTTTTGATTATAGATGTACTTTTTAGTTTAATTGTACTTTATAGTTGGCCCTATATTATGGACCCTATTACTTTCGGTAAACTCCCTGTTCACTATATAGTTTTACATTGATCTTTCATTCTACTTTGTGCTTATTTGTACGAGTTTACACGTTATAAAGACAATGCCTTCCCATTTTTAGGGAATATGAATTTTGGTGCTAGTCACCAGCCCCTGTCCTATAGAAGGCAGTCTTTGGGTAGTCATGGAACATGCATCGAGGGATGGGGTCGGGACAATTATATACATCATTGATATAAATTAAAAACTCAAAATCATTTTCTAGAGTAAGGTTTGTAATTTAAATTTGGAAAACCAAATCACATTCTCATAAAATCATCACAAATATAATTTTGAGTTAATTATCAAAATATTTTTCCATGAATCCTATGTTTTTTGTATCATGGCCCTTAATATGGAGATTACATTGAATAAGATTGTATAATAATCTATGAATTAATATTTTATAATATAATAATTGATTATATAAAATTATAAAACCTTAATGTGGAAATTTAAATGATCTCTATGTGTGGAGATCCAATCCATATACAATATTTCATTAAATTCCTCCAATGGAAGATGAACTGGATCTAGCGGAAGTACCATCCAACAATCCTTCATCAGAGAATAGTCGTATAATATGGATGAAATAAATTAACATCCTAATTTTTTTTCAAAATTATAGAAACAATGCTTATGGTGTTGAATCAGTAATTTTATCAACCATGTATCATATGAAAAAAAATGTATAAGTAGAATTAAATAATAGGTTAGTAGGTATATAGAGGAGGATACTTGTACCTAAAATCACATCATTGTGTTATTATAATTATATAATAATGATTTAATATTATCTAAAATTGTACAATGGAATTGAATGCTATTATGGAATGTTATCCTTATTATACCTTATGTTGAGGCATTTATTTTCATAAATAATAATTTCCCTAAATTTGTAGCATTATTGTTTATGTGGTGCATTATTTAAAACTTTTATTTTTTTTTGTAAATTGGAACTTCATAATTTATTTGATTATTATACACATGATGAATTAATTTTCATCACGAATAAAAATTTCATCTTTTGAGTAAATATCATGGAATAATTTTACGATATTTATTACTTATAGTTGGTTGATTTTGGTTATATCTATGTGACCATTCACTCATGTTTCCCTGAAGCTATTTTTTTCCTTTCATCATATTTATGTGAATAATGAGAGTCTAATGTTTTTATATAGACAATATTCACATAATGAATAATTTATCTAAATCTTCAATTATATTATATATATAACTAATTTTTAAGACCCTGTTTTTAAAACCCAATAAACTGATAGATCATTATTTTATGGTCATTAAAAAAATAGGATATTTATTTGTGATTTTTATGATGTATGATCCATAAGATCCAATAAATCCATCCATCATTTTTTGATCTTATAATTGTTATTACATTTTCATTAGATGATTTGGGGGGAAACTATTAGGTAATTAATATTTTAGTTAACTCATATAATTCCATAGATTCACATATTTCTTTCCCATTATATTCCAAATAAGGTCACACCATTATCAATCATCACATTATATGTGATATATGCATAAAAACCATCTCATGATCTAAGAACTGGATAATAGATGATAAATTCAATAGTTTGTTCATGCATTTCTTGTAAATTAATTAATTGTATGACCTATTAAATGAATGTTTTTGTTTCCAAATAAAAGACTATATATAATTTTTTCAGATCCATTATCTATTTACTGTATCAATATAGTTCATTTTTTTGTTCATTTACCACAAATTTTTAGTGAACAATGCAATGTTGATTTATACATCATATCCCATTCCATTTGGTTTCTCAAATGGAAAATTATTACAGTATTCTTTTCACCCATTGTCAAATAAATTTATCCTCATATGGGATAATTATTAAAATAAATTTATTTCACAATTTTTTTTCAAAATAATACATTAAGGGAATGCAATTTAAAAAATATATAAATTTGATTTTTATATCATATGATTTTCTAGCTCCAATACATTTTACAAAGAGACTATGATATAATTGGACTACCTAGAGTTATATCTGTTGGTTTGTATTATAATTCTCAACATTTTCCCCATAAATCAATAATCCCTACATTAATGTGAACTATGTTAAACAAAACTAAACATGAATATATTATAAATAAGTTTCATAATATAATCATTTTATCTCATAGATAATATCAAAGAGGATGTATTGAATGGAGTAGGGTAATTCAGTACTAGATACATAATCATATAATTTCACAAACATTCATCAAGATCTCTATAAAATTTCTTTCATATATAGTAACAATCTATATTTATCTAACAAAGTAACCTTATTCAATACATTGGGAAATGGAAACAAAGAAAATTTTTAAGTTAGCTACATATAATGGATAATCATGGGATATAACATTTTAAGATCATAAGTGATTATAATAACAGATAAAGGATATAAGAACATAATCAAGTTATATGATAAATAAATAATAAATCCACTCCCATCATGAAATAATTATAAAATCATAATATCTGGAATAAGGTTTAAAGATAACATAATTCATGTATCGTATGGGTAGAAAACCGTGATCCATGTAAAAATAACATAGGAATGTGAATGTTTAACAAGAATAAGAGTATTAAAACATTACATAATTGGACATGCATCACAAATTGTTTCTCATTTCACATTGGATTTTCCATCACTACCTGATTTCTAAAACATATTCGACTACTAAACAATACCCAACTCCTATAGTTGAGAAAGAATCAAAAAATGATTACCATAAATCAAAATATCTTATAAAACTATACCCTATATATTAGAGTGTGATTTAGTAACATATCCATAAACATCCCTTTATATGTGTTTCACAAGAACTCGAAAAATAATAATAATATCGTAATCTCAAGGTTAGCCCTTAGAGTTAAATTTCTTCGTTAAAAACATCCATAAAACATTATCCTAATTCATATGGATAAATAAGGTAGATGGTTTCATCTCCCTAGTGAATAATAATCTTCATAAAATGATGTAAAGGTTGATGAAATATAATTTTTATAAAGAATTAATAATTTCTATTGAATCAATTTTACAAATATCATACTCCTTTGGTAACATTTCTAAAAAAATTGACATATTAATGGAAATATTATTTTCTATGAAAACCCTAATAAAATACAAGTTATTAATAGGAATAATTATCAAATATAGTTGATTAAAAAATTTATTATGTAATCCATATAAGAAAATATCCTTTTTACACCATTATAATGAAATAAGTAAAAACTGTACACATAAAAAAATTATAAAGACTACTTTTATACCATTTTAATTAATGTAATGATTATTATAAATAAAATAATAATGCTTTTGGGTATAAAGAATAAAATATTTCAGGTATTTTAATGAATATAGATATAGAAGTAAAATTATTAGCTCAATGTCTTCAAATTTATTAATATATTTATATTAATGAAACCTCGTTATGGATTATATGTAACATCCCAGATAAATAAAGAATATTACATTTTCATATTTACTAATATTTATGAATTAAAAATTATTTTTACTTTAAAGGGGTTTTTATGTTCGATAGCGTACCCGACGCGCAACAAAGAGTTTCTTTGAAATCTTACGTTGCACACTAGTAATAAAATAATATTATTTTAAACGGTAGTTAACACATAGCCGTTGTATTGGCAGGAATGGATAGAAATAACTAAAATATGATTATATATGTTTTTTAAATGTTTTTACTTTTATCTAATAAAATATGAAGTCTTAAAATACGGAAAGAATTCAATTTTAGGCGTATATGCCCCAATTTTCACTAAAGGTTCACTTATCGCCTTTTGATGGAGAAACGTCATTAAATATAGTTTTGTCCACTATTATACATTCTATTGGACCAAATAAAACTATTCTTTAGAATTGGGACATCATAATTTACTTTCTATAAATTTTTGGTATTTTTCCGATAAAGTTCATTTTTTAATGAGTAGTGTAAAATGTTGTATTTTAATTCAAAACCTCTTTTTAATCTAATTTATTTATATGATTAGATTATATTTTGAATTGGTTTTAAAGTGAAATTAGAATATATTTTTACCATTAAATCCAATAGTGGGCGTTGTAATTAATTTCACTTTGAAATCGGACTTAAACTAGTGTCAATCGTTTGATACTTATTGTTTCATGAAAACACCCTATTTTCTCTGACAGCGGGAATTAATTATTAAATTAATTAATGCAACTTATATGTTTTAAATTTTGTAAAATGGACTTCATTTTTGAATTATGAATATCAAATATAGCTTAGGGTGATGTTTTGGTATTTTTCTGAAAAACATCAATTTTTGATGAATAGTGAAACCACTAAGTGGTACATAAAAAACTGATTTTTCATTTAAATGAAATTTTACCACCTCTTTGTTTTGAGTTTCAAAAATACAACATACATGGTTGTAATTAAGAAGTAAAATTTGGTTCAATGGGATTAAAATAATTTTTTTGGTGAATAGTAACTTATTAAGTTTTAATCGCGATTAGAGGTAATTCATGTAGTTTAAGGTAAAAATAGTGTTTTAATAATATGAAATGAACATTACACATGTCCTAACCTCATTGGATTTGTCATTTCCGACCAATAAAATCCATGGGTCAACTTGGGGACCCCATGTATCCACTTTAGTTGGAAAATGACATTAATACCTTTTTATTTAAAGTTAAAATAAAAATGTCTCAAACATGAGTTGTTTTACTAAAACAATTTTTACATGGGGTTATACAAATCATATTTTTGACGATAAATAGTCATAAGAAAGATAAGAAGATTTCCTACATCATGATATTTTTTTATAATTTATAGTCATTAAATAAATTAAATTATTTATAACATCATGATGATGCATCGATTACCTCATTAATAACGGATTTAAATAAAATATAATGATAATGTAAAATATATTACCTACACATGTCCAAAACCTATTGGATGGGTGGATTTCTAACCCTTATCACATTATCCTAGAAACACATCAATGTGGGACAATTCAAATCTGAAACTCATTCTAAAATAAAGTAACATTTCCTTACCTTCCAAAAGTGCCCCTCCTATCCTTTTATAAAAGGCCCCCACCTCTACCACCTTACCCACACTTAAAAAGCCTTTGTCTCAGCCAAACCCTACCCATTTTGTCTCTCCACATCCCTCTCTTACTCCTTGAAGCCTCACTTTGGGCATAAGTCTTCCCAAGGAAGCCTTTGAGCTCAAACCAAAGGGAGTTACCCGATTTTAAGGTAATGTCTTCACTTGAGTCCTTTTGTTTTATTTTTCTTCTCCACCCCCATAAACTCTTTTTATTCATTTCATTTGTAACAACACCAGTATCTTCCATATACTAGGATGTTGTTATAATAAGCATTCGAGCTACAATTACACACACATCTACATCTAATGGTTAAAGAACATACTGTTTCTGTGGATGACGAATTTCTGCCTCACGAAACGATGATTGTTCAACACTCATATAACACCTTTAAAGGTGGCCATTAATATGTAACTATATTTATATATGATATATAATATTTTTATGTTTTCCTTAAGCTTCTGTATTTTTTTTATTTATGGAATACCTTTATGGCTTCCAATATGGGTAAACACGATAATTTCATTTTAGGAAGTGCGGACTACCGCCCCCTCAAAGTAATTTGATTCGTTAATGACATATGTGGGACGTATAAAGGATGTATTTAAAGTTATTATATATGATTTATTACTGAAATTATAATATACCTCTATATAATTATTTTTTTCTTTCCATTAAAGTATGAGATAGAAATGAAAGTAGCGTTAATGCGTACGTACAGCTTACCGTCTCCATGAACGGTGCATTTCATTTCTTATCCCCAGATGTAATGTACTATTATATGCACATATATATAATGGATATATATGATGTATGTTACATCTAAATGATTAATATAATTCTGGAATTAAAATATACATACCTCTCATTTAGTTTTAATTCAATTAATATGACATAGAAATGAAATTAGCGTTCATGCGTACGTACGGCTTACCGTCTCCATCAACAGTGCATTTCATTTCTTACCTCTAAATAATTATGTGATATTATAAATACATGTATATTCTAGATATATATGATATATATGATATCCAAATCAGGAATGTCATTCTGGATATAAAGAACCTTTGACCACACGAACAACATGTAATTGTAAGAAGTCCACTTTCGACTTAAGAACCAAATATTGACAAAACAAACATTATTAACTACATAATGTTTATAACATAGAAATAAGTGATATAAAAGGAATAATGAACTTGAATAAGGTTCTTTAGCATGTATAAATTAATTCATGTTTATTATTCATGACATTAATGAACGATGGAGTCAAGTCGGACCTGAGGAATGGGACTTCGTCTCAATCTCATTTCATTAAGGCATATTTTGTTTTATACACAACTCCCATTTATATGCTGTGTAAACCCCTTTAACTTTTACTTTTATACAAAAGGAATCTTTTTCGACGAAGCGTTTTACTAAACGACAAGAAGTAACGTTTCTTTTAACGTATGTGGTGACAACGACCTTTTCCGCCGCCGTGAGTATTATATGGACTTTGGCTTCCTCAACAAGCCATGATGTTTCTGAAATGAAATAAATACCATATACTCTTTTATGTATTTTGGTATTTAAAATGGTTTTTATAATGGATTTGTTATGTCAATATATTTGAGTGATATATTGTGATCAAAGTGTGGAAATGTTTTCTTTCCATTATGTTAGTTTTATGTCTTATGATTTTATAATGGTACTTGGACATTTGACGGGTGGTTACGGGATAAACCATATAATGGGTGGTGCCTTGAATTCCAGGACGGGTGGTTACGTTATAACCTCCAATGCATTGGGTATGGAAGTCGGCCGTATGGCTATTCCATTAAGTATGTATGGATGTTGTCCGTATGGATATTCCATATAGTGATATGTGTGGAAGTCGACTGTATGGTTATTCCACTTAAGTATGTTTATGTTCTCAAGTCACCTTTATATGTTATGTGTTCTTTATATGGGTTTTATGGTAATCTTTTGGTTACAAAAGGGTAAGTAATTATCTTTTATTCAGTGAAGAGTTTCTACTACTTCATAAAGGTGAAAAGTATTATTTTGATAAAGTATACATGGTTTACTTTTTTTTGATAAACTAATAGTTTTTATTCTTTTTGTATCCCTTACTGAGCTTTATATGCTCACCCCAAGATTTTTTTTTAAATTTTTTTCACAGGACTTAATGTGGAATACGGTCAAGGATGGGATCAAGGGAAAGTCATGCTATATAAAATATGGAACTAGACATGTTTTTTTAAGAGTTTTTTTTATTTTATGGAAACTTGGTAGAAGTTTCTACATTGTAAATCTTTTGAGATGTAATAGTTATGTTCTAATTCTCTAAAACTATAAACCTGAAAAGATCCTCAATGTGAATTATTCATTTAATTCAATATTAAGTAAAGTTTAAGGCCGGGGCCTTATATTTGGAATTAGAGGTCAGTTTAGACAACTTTAGGAGTTAGAAATCTATTAAATGATTATCCAAAAATATTTTTTTTGAAATGATATAGCATTTGAATATTACCATGTTGCTTTATCTGAGACATGTTTGTTAAGAATGGTTTTTCATATAGGAAACAGAACAGCTTTTCAGGGAAGGCATACAGAGGGAAATGACCTTTCAAATCAGTATCCTGTGATGGTCAGAATCAGAACTAAACAGTTTGCTGCAGTGATGGCTCAGTTGAACCAGGTGAAAAATGTTTGTTGTTTTATTGATGATATTTTGGTGTTTTCTAAAAGTAAAGAGGAGTATTAAAGTCATTTAAGGGTTATCTTGAAAACCTTAAAATAAAATAAACTGTATGGAAAAATCAGCAAGTGTGAGTTTTGGTTGCAAAAAATTTCTTTCCTTGGTCACATTGTTTCAAAAAATGGCAGAACTGTTGATCCTACTAAAACAAAAGTTGTTGAAGAATGTCCAAGACCCAAAAATGTAACCGAGAATCGTAGTTTTCATGGTTTGGCAGGTTACTAACGAAGGTTTGTTGAATATTTTTCAAGGTTATCTAGTCCGATGACTAAGCTAACTCGGAAGGGTGTTAAGTTTATCTGGACAAAAGAATGTGATGATTGTTTTCAGGAGTTGAAAAGAAGATTGGTGAATGCTCCAGTTTTGGCACTTCCTTCCAGGAATGGTGAGTTTTTTATCTACAATGACGCTTCATTGAAGGGACTTGGTTGTTTCCTTATGCAGAATGATCAGGTAATTGCATATGCTTCACGTCAGTTGAAAAATCATGAGGTAAATTACCCTACACATGACTTGGATTTAGCTGCTATTGTTTTTGCTCTAAAAATTTGGAGGCATCATTTGTATGGAGTAAAATGTGAAATATATACTGATCACAAAAGTTTAAAGTATATATTCACTCAGAAAGAGTTGAACATGAGACGGAGGATATGGCTAGAATTAATAAAGTATTACGATTGTACAATTCATTAACATCATGGAAAATCAAATAAGGTGGCCTATGCTTTGAGTCGAAAAAGTAATGCTTCATTAACCATGCTATGTTTGGAACGAGATCCTTTGGTTTTTTATTTGATTAACTTTGGCATGGAAGTTGTTTGTGTAGGACGTCCTTCTATTTTGTTTCAGGTATCAGTGACATCTTCCCTATCAGACAGAATCAAGCAAGCACAGAAGCCAGACAGTGAGTTCCAGAAAAATGTAGAGCTGGTTCAGAAGGGTAAGTTCCCTGAATTAAACATTGATAATGATTGTGTTTTGAGGTTTGGGAAGACATTATGTGTGCCTAGTGATTCACAATTGAATAATGAGTTGTTATGTGAGGCTCATAGTTCCCCATTTTCAGTTCATCCTGGCAGTAATAAGATGTATAGAGATCAGCGAGAGTATTTACTAGTGGGATGGAATGAAAAGAGATATTATTGCTTTTACCCTGAAGTGTTTGACTTGTCAACTTGTTAAAGAAGAGTGGCAGTCACCGAAATGGATGATCCAGCCTTTACCAGTACCAGAATGGAAATGGGAGAATTTATCCATGGACTTTGTTGTGGGATTACCGAGGACATCTCGAGGTAATAATGCAATCTGGGTTATTGTTGATCTATTGACTAAATCTTCTCATTTCCTTTCTATATGAGATACTGTTTCCCAATATCAACTTTCCCATTTGTATCTTAAAAAGATATCCAGGTTACATGGAGTTACTCTCTCCATTGTGTCTGATCGTGATCCCAGGTTTACTTCTAACTTTTGGAAAGGCCTTCAGAAGTCGTTGGGTACTGAATTAAATTTTTGTATAGCTTTTCATCCGCAATCAGATGGGCAGTCAGAACAAACAATTCAGACCATGGAGGATATTCTACGATCTTGTTCTATGGATTATCAGGGAAATTGGGACCAACATCTTTCTTTGGTTGAGTTTTCTTATAATAACAGTTTTCATTCCAGTATACAGATGGCACCATTTGAGGCATTATACGGGAAGCGGTGTCGAACTCCAGCTTTCTGGGATGAAGTGGGTGAAAGGAAGTTGATGGGACCATAATTGGTAGAAGAGATGGCTGAAAAAGTTCAGTTGATTCAAAAACACATGAGAACAGCTCAAAGCAGGCAGAAGAGTTATGCAGATAACTGGAAGAAGGATCTATCTTTCGAGGTAGGTGATCATGTTTTTCTCAAGGTTTCTCCATGGAAAAGTTTGATGAGATTTGGTAAGAAAGGAAAGCTGAGTCCAAGGTTCATTGGACCATATGAAATTCTGGAGAGAGTTGGATCAGTTTCTTACAAAGTGGATTTACCTCCGAGTTTATCTCAGGTACACAATGTTTTTCATGTTTCGATGTTGAGAAATTATATGCCAGATCCATGTCATGTTTTGATCCCAGAGGTAGTTCAGTTGGAAGAGAATCACTCTTATGAAGGACAACCAGTCCAGATTCTTGACCGTAGAGAGCAGGTGTTGTGGAATAAGGTAATTCACCACGTAAAGGTTTTTTGGAAAAACCATATGTTTGAAGATGAAACGTGGGAATCTGAAAATACTATGAGGGATAAATACCCCCACTTATTTTGATAAGTGAATAAAATTGCGAGGACACAATTCCCAAAAGGGGGAAGGTTGTAACATCCCAGGTAAATAAAGAATAGTACATTTTCATATTTAATAATATTTATGAATTAAATATTATTTTTACTTTAAAGGAGTTTCTATGTTCGATAGCGTACCCTATGTGCAACAAAGAGTTTCTTTGAAATCTTACGTTGCACACTAGTAATAAAATAATATTATTTTAAATGGTAGTTAACACATTGCTATTATATTGGTGGGAATGGATAGAAATAACTAAAAAAATATTATATAAGTTTTTTAAATGTTTTTACTTTTATATAATAAAAGATGTAGGCTTAAAATACGGAAAGAATTCAATTTTAGGCGTATATGCCCCAATTATCACTAAAGGTTCACTTATCGCCTTTTGATGGTGAACCATCATTAAATATAGTTTTTTTCACTCTTATACATTCTATTGGACCAAATAAAACTCTTCTTTAGAATCGGGACATCAAAATTTACTTTGTGTAAATTTTTGGTATTTTTCCGATAAAGTTCATTTTTTAATGAATAGTGTAAAATGTTGTATTTTAATTCAAAAACACTTTTTAATCTAATTTATTTATATGATTAGATTATATTTTTAATTGGTTTTAAAGTGAAATTATAATATATTTTTACCATTAAATCCAATAGTGATCGTTGGAATTAATTTCACTTTGAAATCGGACTGAATCTAGTGTCAATCTTTTGATACTTATTGTTTCCTGAAAACACCCTATTTTCTCTAACAGTGAGAATTAATTATTAAATTAATTAATGAAACTTATATGTTTTATATTTTTTAAAATGGAATTCATTTTTGAATTCGGAATATCAAATATAGCTTAGGGTGAAGTTTTGGTATTTTTCTGAAAAACTTCAATTTTTGATGAATAGTGAAACCACTAAGTGGTACTTAAAAAACTGATTTTTCGTTTAAATGAAATTTTACCACCTCTGTGTTTTGAATTTCAAAAATCCGACATACATGGTTTTCATTAATATGTAAAATTTGGTTCAATGGGATTAAAATAATTTTTTGGTGAATAGTAACTTATTAAGTTTTAATCGCGATTAGAGGTAATTTGTGTAGTTTAAGGTAAAAATAATGTTTTAATAATATGAAATGAATTTTACATATGTCTTAACCTCATTGGATGTGTCATGTACGACAAAGAAAATCCATTGGTCAACTTGGGGACCCCATGGAGCCACTTTAGTTGGAAAATGACATTAATACCTTTTTATTTAATGTTAAAATAAAAATGTCACAAACATGAGTTGTTTTAATAAATAAATTTGTACATGGGGTTATACAAATAATATTTTTGACAATAAATATTCATAAGAAATATAAAAAGATTTCCAACATCATGATAATTTTTTTTATAATTTTTAGTCATTAAATAAATTATATTATTTATGACATCATGATGATGCAACGATTACCTCATTTATATAGGATTTAAATAAAATGAAATGATAATGTAAAATATATAACCTACACATGTCCAAAAACTATTATATGGGTGGATTTCTAACCCTTATCACCTTACCCTGGGAACACATCAATGTGGGACCATTAAAATCTGAAACTCATTCTAAAATAAAGTAACATTTCCTTACTTTCCAAGAGTGCCCCTCCTCTCCTCTTATAAAAGGCCCCCACCTCTACCACCTTACCCACACATCCAAAGCCTTTGTCTCGGCCAAAACCTGCCCATTTTGTCTCTCCAAATCCCTCTCATACTCCTTGAATCATCACTTTGGGCAGTAGTCTTCCCAAGGATGCCTTTGAGCTCAAACCAAATGGAGTTACCCGATTTTAAGGTAATGTCTTCACTTGAGCCCTTTTGTTTTATTTTTCTTCTCCACCCCCCTAAACACTTTTTATTCATTTATTTTGTAAAAACACCAGTATCTTCCACATACTAGGATGTTGTTATAATAATCGTTTGAGCTACACTTACACACACATCTACATCTAATTGTTAAAGAACATACTGTTTCTGTGGATGGTGAATTTCTGCCTCACGAAACGATGATTGTTCAACACTCATATAACACCTTTAAAGGTGGCCATTAAGATGTCAATATATTTATATATGATATATAAAATGTTTATTTTTTCCTTATTCTTCTGAATTTTTTATATTTATGGTATACCTTTATGGCTTTCATTATGGGTAAACACGATAATTTCATTTTAGGAAGTGCGGACTACCGCCCTCTCAAAGTTATTTGATTCGTTAATGCCATATGTGGGACGTATAAAGGATAGATTTAAAGTTATTATATATGATATTATACTGAAATTATTATATACCTCTATATAATTATTATTCTTTCTTTCCATTAAAGTATGAGATATAAATGAAAGTAGCGTTCATGCGTACATACGGCTTACCGTCTCCATGAACGGTGCATTTCATTTCTTATCCCCAAATGTAATGTATTATTTTAAGTACATATATATAATGGATATATATGATGTATGTTACATCTAAATGATTAATATAATTATTTAATTAAAATATACATACCTCTCATTTAGTTTTAATTCAATTAATATGACATAGAAATGAAAGTAGCTTTCATGCATACGTACAGCTTACCGACTCCATGAACAGTGCATTTCATTTCTTACCTCTAAATGATTATGTGATATTATAAATACATGTATATGCTAGATATATATGATATATATGATATCCAAATCAGGAATTTCATTCTGGATATAAATAACCTTTGACCACACGAACAACATGTAATTGTAAGAAGTCCACTTTCGACTTAAGAACCAAATATCGAAAAAACAAACATTATTAACTACGTAATGTTTATAACATGGAAATAAGTGATATAAAAGGAATAATGAACATGAATAAGGTTCTTAAGCAATTAGATATTAACTCAAGTTTATTATTTCAGGACATTAATGAACGATCGAGTCAAGTCGGACCCGAGGTATGGGACTTCGTCTCAATCTCCTTTCATTGAGGAATATTTTGTTTTATACACAACTCTCATTTATACGGTGTATAAACCCCTTTGAATTTTACTTTTATACAAAAGGAATCTTTTTCTACGAAGAATTTTACTAAATGACAAAAATGAATGTTTCTTTTAACGTACGCGGTGACAACGACCTTTTCCGCCGCCACGAGTATTATATGGCCTTTGGCTTCCTCAACAATCCATGATGTTTCTAAAATGAAACAAATACCATATACTCTTTTATGTATTTTGGTATTTAAAATGCTTTTTATAATGGATTTGTTATGTCAATATATTTGACTGATATATTTTGATCAAAGTGTGGAAATGTTTTCTTTCCATTATGTTTGTTTTATGTCTTATGATTTTATAATGGTACTTGGACATTTGACGGGTGGTTACGTGATAAACCATATGACGGGTGGTGCCGTTAATACCAGGACGGGTGGTTACGTTATAACCTCTAATGCATTGGGTATGGAAGTCGGTCATATGGCTATTCCATTAAGTATGTATGGAAGTTGGCAGTATGGCTATTCCATTAAGTGATATGTGTGGAAGTCGACTGTATGGTTATTTCACTTAAGTATGTTTATGTTCTCAAGTTACCTTTATATGGTATGTGTTATTTATATGGGTTTTATGGTAATATTTTTGTTACAAAAGGGTAAGTAATGATCTTTTATTCAGTGAAGAGTTTTTACTACTTCATAAAGGTTAAAGTATAACTTTGATAAAGTATACATGGTTTAATTTTTGTTTTGATAAACTAACAGTTTTTATTCTTTGTGTATCCCTTACTGAGATTTTTATGCTCACCCCATGTTTTTTTTTGAAATTTTTTTCACAAGACTTAATGTGGAATATGGTCAAGGATGGGATCAATGGAAAGTCATGCTATATAAAATATGGAACTAGACATGTTTCTTTTTAAGAGTTTTTTTATTTTATGGAAACTTGGTAGAAGTGTCTACTTTGTAAATCTTTTGATATGTAATAGTTATGTTCTAATTCTCTAAAACTCTAAACCTGAAATGATCCTCAATGTGAATTATTCATTTAATTCAATGTTACGTAAGTTTTAAGGCTGGGGCCTTGTATTATAAAATAAAATATCCCTTGAAATTAATAAATATGAGTGGGAACATAAAATAAAATGAGAATGATGTGATTCATGAAATTATATTTTTAATATTTGGTATATAAAAAACATAAATGATTCATGGTGGATAATTACAAAAATATCTCAATGAGGGAAATTTGAGACGAGAAACAAGAGCCTCACCCAGACATGATTGAGGAAACATTTTAACCTCTCGAATAACCATGATAAATTTATTTTATACATTATATACAACCAAAATAATATATATTTCACATTTAAGGTTTTTTCGTTTTAAATGTCATTTAGCTATCTCCTACTTCTTATTCTCCTCAACAACTTTTGGTTGTTCTATATTCCTCCAATCCAAAATTTTTTGCTAAAAATTGTTAAAGTGGATATAAAATATTTTTATAATATCAAAATATATTATTAATATGTTCATTATCATTGTAGTATTAAAAAATTTAAACCACTAAATAGGCTATTAAAAATGGAATCAAATTATGAAAAGTGTCTTGTTATAGTCATTTTAGGTTGTTAAATTTTATTATGACCATTTATTGTTAGTATTATTAATAAATTTTACATATTATCTTTACAATAATATTTATAATGTATGAAATATTATATTTATACATTTCCAAAATTAGTAGAACTGACCATATCTATTTGGGATTGAAAATAAACTTTGTTGTTTGTGGATCTGTAAGGTCGCATGTGCATAAGTCTATAGTTTTAATATAATAATGACTATGATTTTAATAGATAATTAATTTTAATTTCATGAAATATAATTACTTCATAGATATCATATTTATTCACTAAATAAATCATTAATATCGGTTTTTTCTAGGTGGAGAGAAAGAATTAAATATGTTCATATATTAGGTTGTTAACACATACGAATGAGGATTGTTTTAATTTTATAGTGGATGAAAAAGAGGGAAATGATCATTATTACTTATAAAAAGTAAAACCATTTATATAAAAATTATAAAAAATTTATAAAATTTTGTTTGTTATTTTGGATTTGCAGTGGGTGAAAGAAGTATCAAACTTGAATGAAAACAATTAATATTATTAACTCTTAATTGGGTGTCCTCATTTGGATCAATCCATAAGATTTATATCATTGGTATTTTATTAGATTAACATGTTAATATTACGGGATTTTATGTAATTTGTTTGATCAGAATCATGATAATGTTCCAAAACTCTGTGAAGAAGTCATGTTTAGTACGAATACTTTTATAACAGATACAATTGACAATCTTGTAAATATTAATAAGTCTTCACATAAATTAATTTCATTTTAAGGGGATGTGATACAAAATAAGTCCACTTATGATGATATGGTGAGTGTGGATATAAATTATCTATCTCATTAGGATTATATATTATATTGTGAGATATTTGAGTCCTGATCCCTTAATGTTAATCATTTTATCCATTTTAACATTTATAGTGGTGACACACTTTTATCACGATAACATAGTTTTATGAACAAAAATTAATTAAAAATATTACAATTTTTAATATATTAATTTGAAAAATAAATACCATATTATTAGAATAAATTTCTAAATGATGTAAAATTAAATTTTTTATTTAACATAACTTGGAAAAACCATATTTTTAAAAACCTTACCACTATCCATGACAATGCATTTATTATCCTTACAAAACTACTAAACATATTTATATGACTATTAATATATTTTATTGAATGATTTTCTAGTATATTTTTTTAAATAGTTCATCAATGATAGAATATTTATTAGGATAAAAATATTTTTCACATAAAAATATTGGTTTAGAAAAAATATATATTTTTCCTTCAAATTATATTATTATACATTTTGACCAATTGATAATAAAATCATTTTTTAGCATATCTTTTTTAAAATGTATAAAAAATAGATGAATAAATTTAATTGTGATTATATGAAAATTTTACATATTATATAAATAAATATATCATTCAAAGAATACAAGGCTTAAATTTTTTTTATCAATCCATGAATTGTTAAATTAATATTCCCTATATTTTCATAATTTATTTCGTGGATGTTATAATATATTTAATTCAACAGAAATAATTTTTTGATATTATTCAACATTGTTTTTAACATTAATAGAAATTTTTATTTTATAATATATCCAAAATTATAAATCTAAATATATTACGAAAACACTTAATGTAAATTATGTTAAAAATTATAGGTTTACAACTTATTCATTGGTACATAAATATCCCTTAATACATAAACATAAGATCTATATTAATGATAGTATTTAATGATAGTCATATTTCATACTTTAGCAAGAAAGGATCTCATAGTGATTTCCACGCGGTTCATCTTCTCATATATGAGATTTTCTCCAAGCCATACGTTTTGATGTTAAACTTCAAATTTCTCTATAGAAATCCTAAAAGACTATAACTCTTTTTCATAATGAAATAATTGAACGCAATATAAAAGTGTACTTCAACTTGATTCAATGGTTATTGGTTTTCTAATTTTTATAATACAATTAATACCATCATATTAAAGATATTCAAAATAATGATAAAATTTAATATTTATAAACAATATGTGGTTTTATATTATTTCTATGTTAAATTTGGAAAAATATATTAGATAATATTAAGTTGAAGCTAATTATATATCTACTAAATAATAGGTTTTTAATTATATAATAATTAACCCACTATTTGAGGATGACTTTGTTTTGATTGGTTAGGTAGGTTCCTAGAGGACTATGAATCTCCCATTGTATGACCATATGATTTTGTTCCTAAAAACCCATAAATATTATGTTATATACCCTATAACTAAGACATTAATGTTTCATTCTAGATACAACTACGTAACATTATTAGAAAACCTATTAAAATACTTGTATTCCCATATTGATTTCACTTTTTTATAGTTCAACATAATTCCAAAAAATGTGATGGAAGACTTTTTTGATCATTAATAAATGGGATTACCCATTTGCGAATAAATTTACACCATGGTGAATCTTTTTATATTAATGATTTACATGGTGTACTCAATCATGATCCCACATTATAATATGATTTTATAAAGGAGACTATGATATGACTTTCTATATATTATCCCATCATGATTTTAAGGTATATATATATATATTCATACATTTCATTTCATAATATAATCCACACACTATTTAATTTCTCTTATACAATGTAATTTTTAACATTTACCTTATTTGGTATCATAATTAGTTGAGTAACAAATATTTTTAACCTTATTAGTTATTTTTATTTCCTTATTATTGGATATCGGTATGGTTCAATAACGACACCATTGCTGTATTCATCTATTGATGCACAAATATTGGTTCATTCATCATTATTTCCACACTCATTAATTTTTATGTAATGTTTTTTCAATAGGAAAATTTTTTATTTAATTAGGAAAAAATATAGTGGCCTATACCACATAACCATAAACTACATATAGTGGTCAGAGTTTCATGATAATAAATCGATAAAAATTATCCCCGTTAAAAAAAATTAATGATAGGAACAAACCATGATCATAAAATATAAACTAATATATTCTACATTATTTATTGGAATAAAATTATAAGAATGTTTTTTCATGTATTGGTTTCATGAATTATCATTTTGATTTTGACAATTACACCGAACAATATAAGCTATGATCCTTTGTAGGGGATACAGAAGTAGTCCTCTATGGGTTGAAACTAATCATATAGAGACTTTTAAATCCTTCAAAATTCATTTCATCATCTATGATATAGTAGATATCATGTATAAACATATAGTCCTTCCTACATTTAATAAAATAATCATTAATCAGAATACCTCCATTTGAGCATTAAATCCTTGAGTTACCATCTTCATCTTCCTGCATGGAAAAAATCATAATTATAAACCATTATTAATTATTGGATGATAAAAATAGTTAACTTACATACTAGTGTACTTTGTGTAACTTATCTCCATGTATATCCCAATCCATCTTCAATGATACTGTGAAAATATATCATAGTCTCTAGTCTTTATGGGAGATAAAATATTGTAGAATAATCTAATTCAACATTTCGAATCATATAAAACCATAGAATTTACCATTATCCATTCTTATATTTGTAAAAACTCTAATGTACAATCACAACATATAAATGGATTCTAAAATATATCATAAACAAATTTACTTCTTTTTCAGACACACGATTCAACAATAAACATTTACGACATTCTAGATGGCCCTAAAATAATTCATACTCTCGGGATTCCATGGGGAATTATAAATTTCAGTAAAAAACCACAAGCCCTTATAGATGGTAAAAAATCTTTATTGAACTATAATGTCTCCCATAAGTGCCCTTAATTCTAGTGTAATACAATTACATTTCATGGAATTAATAAAACTCCAGTGTGAATCATTATGCCCCCATATAAGATAAAAAATTTGAATATTAATTTAAGTGTTTTAAATGGATCCTTAGTAACCACATAATCACTTTTACCTTCATATACATCATATAACACTAGTATGATTTTTTAATCCCTCTTGAAATATTCTTTACTCAATCATACTCCCACGTAGATATTTTGGGTCTTAATTTTTAAAATTAACCGTCAATACTTCATGAATGACATTTAACTTCAAAATATGGTTTCTTACCCTAAGTGACTTCATATCCTTATGTAATGTAATTTATCTTCATAAATGTTTCAAAAATATAGTAAGAATAATTATTAATTTTAATATTAAATAAGTAAAAATATAATTTGAATTATTCTTAGGGGACCTAAATCAATTTATAAAAACATTTTTAATGAAAGAAAACACAATACTCATGAAAACTATTTTAATACAACATATAGTTAAATAAAAAATAGTATAAAATTATTGGTTCCTTATGTGATTAATTCCCATTTGTAAACATACTCACCATCCTGGATGAAAAAAATCATGTGTAATCCAAATATTCATTATATAGTAATATAATCTATTTCATATTATTAACTATTTCTATATTTCTTAATAAACATCTTTATTAGGATATTTACAGAAACGAAAATATTTTTACTCTTTGAAAATAAAAACACATTAAATTAAATAGCAAGGACTAGGGAACCACTATCATGTAAGTACCAAGAACCATTATAAAATATGATCCACCCAATATCCATTAAAAATAATACATAGAATGATACTCCAAAACACATTCTAAATATACCCCTACATATCCTCACCCCCATGTATGAATTGAACAATGAGTCCATTAGAGGTCATATAATTTAACATTGTTCTACATCAAGACCAACTACACATCCAATCTTCCCAGTTTCAGAATTTAAAAGGTACTATGATCCTGACCCTACTACATCCCCTGATGTAAGTATAATATCAAATAGAATGGTAGGTAAGAGTGTAAATATTTAAAATATGAAATATCTACTTTATTGTGAAATCCTTTACAGATCAAATACATTAAATAGCTACTCGCAATAATTTGTGATATTTCACATATGGGTTTTTATTTTAGATTAACCAAATAATCAATATTTTATTTCATTGACATTTTTATAGTGTTTTTAATTTCATCATAATGGGGAGAACATGATTGATATTATTGTTTCTATAACATGTAGATAACCTATAGATTTCCATGCATCTATATTTCAATGCATGGAAATTGTAATTAAACACCTCAATTTCTATCCATGAGACTCTATAATGATCTTGTAAATGAAAAAGTTTAAAAATATTTATGGTTCAAAATTATCAAATTTTTCCTAAAAAATATCCAGAAACAGAAAGGGATGATGTCAGGTAGATCATTAAACTACCAGAGGAATGGTTGGGGCTACAGACCACTATTATATTATACAATCAGATTGCTTTTTCATTCCTTAACATGATAATTACTTCAATTCATTACTAAATTATTAATATCAATACATTATGTATGTCCACATAGATATATAAAATATTCTAGGAGGGATTCCATTTAGTGTTTAATCACAAGTTTATTATGTCGCCATTATCATTGGAATTCATTGATTGTGTCTCCACTCGATATATATATGACATTGGACCAATGATTGGGTCATTATTTATGTAATCCAACTAATTACAATGGATGTGGATTAATATTTGGATGTCATGAAAAATAGTGTCATTTCTGTAAATATCAATAGTGACTTGTGGAGTGTTCAAAGGATAATTGAACCCATGGTTCTAACTACTCATCATATTTTTATTAGTGTCCCCACATATATATTCCATTCCATATAGGTACATTACTTTACATTGTGATTTAATTAATGGAAGAATTATTAGTCCCTATCAATACTAGTTTTGAAGATCCATAACTAGTGGAAATCATATTATAGAATGAATTATAATATTAGATAAATCATCTATACTTTCACATTTCTTCCATGACACCACAGTCAAATAAAGGGAAAGTTAGAGTTGATAAAAAAATATGTATCATATTATTTAAATATTTAAAAATATTTCTAAGACTATTCTTTCTAGAGGATGAAATTTTGGATATAATTTATTTTTCTGAAAATAAATTTTCATAGGTTATGTGCTATAGACATCCAAATACTTTTCACCTCATAATAACCAATTTGGGGCCATATTTCAATGTATTTGTAATTTTTATTTTTAAGATATTATAAGAATAGAAAAAACATTCCCTATAATGAAATAATCATTAATGCGGTGTTACCCTTTACCAATGTATGACCATTGTCAAGTGGAAGTATAATGTAGTTATAAAACACTATATAATGGAATTCATGTTAGGGGAGGTAGAGGAGATTTTTTTTTGCATAAATGAATTTTAATGTTTCATGATATAATATTTGGTTAGAATTTTATGATTATAAGACATACATTATGTATTGGCCTCTTCATGCTAATAGAATTATCCTACCCTTGTTCATTGAGGAGTTTTACGTACATGTGGGAGACATAAAATCATGTTGATGTGTGGTGTTATCCATATTATAGATACAATGAAAAACTAAAAATGCTTTAGGAGAAATTCAAGACTGTTTGCCTCAGTACATTCCCTATAGATCAGAACCCAATGTATTATGTGGAGAAATATATCCCAAAATATTTTTATATAGATAGCCTCATTTAAATTTTTTTATTTAATAGAGAGGATTGTAATTATACATTCATTAAAATGTGGAGAGGATAAAATACATGATACATATTACATTTTGATATATACAATGTTGATTCCAATAATTTTAATCAGGAATCCTTCCCCCAAATGATCAGAAGAGGAGGAATGTAAAACTTTGACCTTTTTGGGAACATTAAATGTGAGTGGAAAACAATATAGGATTATCAAAAATACCTTCATATATCTATATTGAGAAATAATTATGTTTTACTGTATCAATAAATTGACTGGTTTTCATGAAGACATTCATATACAGAATTGAAAACCAAAACCATGAAATTGGAAGACTATCAAGATGAGTAAAACCCCTTTATAATATAATTATCATCTATAATTTGAAACAGTAGGGTAACCCATGGCATTAAACACATTATATTGATCACTGGTCATTGTATGAGCTCGTCGGGTGAAAATCATTGAATCTATTAATGAAATATTGTAGAGATAACCTTATGCCATTATTATGGAATTTTTTTATACAAAACCACAATTTCCAAAAAGTGGGTTTAGTTTTTATTCTATATAAAATATTTTAAAAAATATTCTTGGAAGGCATCATGATTGACTGATATTTTTAATATTTCCATTTTTCAATGTTCTATTGAAATACATGATATTTATTTTTGGATAACCTATCGTAAACACTATTTAATGTTTCATCGATAAACATATGTTCATAAAAAGGTAACCCGTCAAATGGGTTGGAAATCCATATGACCCAATAGTGAAAATCCATTAGCACTAATAATGTTTAACTTATAACTATATATTTTGAACCACCTAATATAATTACATAAAAAATTTGGTAATGAATTGGGCTATATAGTTTATAACTCCATTAATATGACTAAAAATTAGACTATAGATTCAACAAAATATGGTTCCCAAAATGAAGCAAATTAGGATAGACAATCATAAAATATTACAACTCAACATGAACCAATTTATGAATAGCTACATAGTCCAAAACTAGGGAAAACCAAGATACGGAAGAATATTATCTTCATATATTACCTTTTAGATGACGAGGTTATACTAAGGATAAATTAAATTTAACAACCATATCATCATCAAACACACTACCTGAATCCATTATGTTCCTCTATGGTGATGATGACAGTTCCCAATTATAATTGAAAAAATAAATCCTTTGGTGACTCAATAATGAGATTTTACAATGGAGTAATCATATTTATGGAATAATCCTTTTATATTTTCAAACAAAACCACTTGAACAACATGATCATGTTTGATGAATAAAATCAATGTGGAAATAACATAAAAAATATGATGATACCATACTTTATCCTCTTTATTGATTAACTACCATTCCAACAGAGTTATTATAATTCAAATATGTGAAAAAACATAAATATATGATTTGGTAATTTTACATAGGTACATTTCCAACAAATGTTGTGTAAATTTGGATAAAATAATCTATAAAATTATAACTCATCTTGTATAAATAGAAGAAAGGTGTACCTTGATATAAATAAAATTTACATATAATTGAAATGATGAATATTTAATGCCCTGATCCCTGTAACCTAATGCCGGTGATATTCTTTATTACATTGGAATTATTACTAGAAATAAAATCTTCATTTTAGACGTCTTTTAAAAGAAAATTATATACATTGTACCTATAATACATTGAAAAAAAAATAAAACAAGATACAATATAAAATGAAATTAATTTCAACCTCTGAATCTTATAGAATTATTTTTCCTTCAAAAAAAATGGAATTGAATCATAAAAAATAGGTGATATTAGATTCTTAGGAAGGGTATATAATACTGTTGATGTAACCATAAACATAGAAACTATCCTTGATGATCATCTAAACACACATGCCATTAAAATATAAAAGTGCATGATAAGTATGAAATGAAAGGTGAAAAAAACTTTAACATAACAAGAAATATCCATGGATATTATACTAGTCAAATAATATCATTTTCAAACTGTTGTTTTGTAATGTGGGAATGCATAATGAGAGAAATAATAACCATTAATTCAAGGAATTGTTCTAAGACCATTCATAAATGGTAAAAACCCAATCTATTTTTCCGCATCAAACCTTCTAATACACTGGGGGATATAGGGGGCCCCACCCAAGACATAAATATTCTAATTAATTTATTATATGAAAGGATGGAAACATTTAAAAATATATTTTTATTAAAACTAACATGTGAAATGTAATTTATAGTCTCCAATCATTAAAAATAAACATGAACCATTTAGAAAAATATGGTGAATGGTATCAAGATAGAACATCCACAGTCAAACTAAACAGAAGCCATTCAAAAACATAATTTAGATGATATCAGAAGATATAAACTTAAATGAGTGAAAATATTTAATAATGGATGTTTACATAGATGGAGATACTTTTAAATGATACTATTGATAAATTATTGATTAAATAATCCTTAAACATTTAAATGTGTCACATACCACCTTGAAACATTCAAATCATAATCCCATAGAAAATCATATGAATAAAGAGACTCTTGAAATGATATTCCGAAGGGTAGTACATACACCTTGTTTAACAAATAAGTGGTTAAAAATGCATATATAATATATATGATTAAATAAGATAAGAAAAATATTTTTAACTTTGGAAAGAAGTGTCCTCTAGGGTAATCACTTCTATTTTTCATGAAAATATATTTTAAAATCGAATATCGCATAAAAGAAAAACAAAGGTCAATTTAATTATAATTGTGTTAGAAATGTTTTCCCAGAGAATTGAAATCATGTTAAAATATTTTTTATATAATCAATAGAAAATAACATTTTAGTTCCATTTAAGGAAAATATTAAAGATATTTAAAAGAGATAGAGAAGGATTGTTAGCATAAAAATAGAAAGGAACCATGATGGGTTCTCAAGATAAAATGTGTTCTTTTTAAAAATATTGATGGATTAAAATATAATATATATTGCACTGGAAAACTGGTAGGAATCTGAGAAGTTATATTGAATCAGGTTTATTTATTGGGAACAATTAAGAATGTAACTATTTTAAAATATATAATCACCATTAAGAGAATGATGAAGTATTCTGAATACATGATTTTAGGTCATAAAAACAGAAAATAGAATATTTAAAAATAATAAAAACTATATCCAGGTATGAATAATAAAGGAATAACCGGAAGGAAAAACAATGGTTCATGTGGAATCCCTTATCACTTTGTAATCAATCAAATCATATGAAAAATAAATAAATAATAAAAGAATGATACATTTAATACATTGAAAATTTATTTATTCATGATATGATACATCTATATAAATTATACACAAACTATAGAAAATAAATAATGGTGAATTAGGAATATCTCAAAAAATAGTAGCGAGATGGGGATACCCTTACCTTATATACAAAAATATTCTGCACCAGAACATCACATCCTAAAAAATGAAATAAAAATATTTAATTAATTCATATCATTGTCTAAATTTATTTTATTTATAATAAATTTATTATGTTCAGTCAATTAATTTTTGATGAGTTATAGAGTTTAATTTCATAGTTCTGTAGCATTTATATTTTTAGTTTTCATGATCGATTCACTTGTTTACAAGTAATTGAGTTCATGTGGAAGGGAAATAATACTCCAAAATTGACTTTATATATTATTAATTCAATTTAAAAAGTTCCCATGGTTTTAAATTTCATTTGGTTACATAGTAGCTGTACGAATCATTAGATAAGTCATTTAGTGATAATCATTTAGAATTTTATCGCAGTTTTTCAATCTCAACTAATTAGTTTTGATCTAATTTTATGAATTATATAAAAATTGAAGATGAGTATACAATACATATTTTTGTATCTGGTTGAAATATAAAAATGGTTTCACAACCATCCGTGGAAAAGGAACTGAATAATGATATATTGTCATCCACGATGGATGTAAATCAGCAACTCCCAAACGATGATTTCATTTTTAAAATAAAAGAGATATTTGTAAGTATATTGATGATGGTTATTACATTAAAATTTTAATATTATATTATTTATATTATATTTGAATTATCATGATCATTTAGATAAAGAATTATAAGATAGGATAATAAAATAACGGAACAAAAAATGAAATTAAATGAAAAAGGAAGTAGATTTTCCCCTTGAATACAACTCTATGATATTCTCCTTATGGTAAGGGGTTTTGGTCATACAGAATGGCCAAGACCTCATTACATGGGTAGGTACTAGGTAAGTGTATTTAAGTATAAATTTGAGAATGTTCAATTATTATAGGTGTGAGGTGAAGAGGGAGTGATGGGTGGTTTTTATAGTGTAAGAGATGGGTAATTTATGAATATATTATTCATTATTTTATTATTTTTCTTAAGACAAAAAATATAGTTGATTCATGTGGAAAACAATTATTAATAAGTGTATGTGAGTTATAAAACATGGTCATTAAAATCATCTATGACTGAATCATGATGTATGAATTCATTTATTTTGCATATTTCAAAAATTATCGAATTTTACTATTCACCAAACTTATAGTATTTCGGAAAATTCCCAAAAATTCACTCTAAATTATTTTTGATGGTTAGAATCCAAAAATGATTAAATTTTTTAGGAAATGATATTCTAATTAGGTGATATTTATTTGTTAATTAAATTCACAATTTACTATAAAAATATTGTTTTTAAAATTATAACTATTTTTACAATACCATAAAAAATTAACTATGGTCACATTAAATTATCCAAAAATCATAAGAAAAAAAACATTATTTATTAATAAATTTTGTGAAAATTATTTATCTTCTAAAATAATAAGGTAATTATACAATTTTAATTAAATATTTTTTCCTCAAAAAATACCCACGGTCAATTATTAATTTCTTAATGAGTCACTCTCATTTATAAGTTCCCTAAATTTTATTTATACTTATATGGGTGATGTTAATATTACTAATGTTCATGTTAATATTAATATAGGTATCATGACTATTCCTAAGGGTTCATGACTATTCCTAAGGGTTCAAGTTAATATTCACCAAAAATTATGTTGATCCTATCAGACTTAAAAAAAATATTGATCGAAATATTATATGTCCGTTTTTTAAGATTCAAATCAGAAAAGATGAATATATAAGTTTAATGTCCTAGTTATAACTATAAAATTTGTTTTTTAATATACTTAGTGTTTTGTGCATATAATCTAACAAATGAATTATAATTATTTATGAATAAATATACCATAAACTCTTGAGGTGCCATATTAATAGTGAATATTTTCATAACATAATTAAGTATTTATCAAAATAATTATAATAGTATATATATATTATTCATAAAATATTATTTAAATAATTTATTGATAAAAATTAATCTAATAAATATATTCATTTTAAAATATTCTTTTACAAATAATAAAAATGTAAAATAGTATTTGTTTTTTATTTCATTAATTAGTTAATATCGAACGTTAAAAATATAATTTTTTTATAATTTTTTGTTTTTAATTAAAAAACATAATTTAAAACTAGGGTTTTTCATAAATTAATATATTCAAATTTATAAAAATAATTATTATGGAGGTACATTATTTCCCCCTCAACATAATTATCTCCTCGCAATTCAAAATTTTACTTCAATAGTTAATTTTTGATACCTGAAAATTCTTTTTTGGGAAACCCACAAATAAAATATATATAATAAACTATCCTCTTAAAAAATGATAAGTGAAATGTGGTGGTCACCCAAAATACTATGCTTTAAAAGGGGGTAAAATTAGTTGGATGTAAAAACCTAGACATGGAATTAAATTATCTATGATGTTATGACAAAAAGTCATAGAGGCCATATTTAGATGAAAGTTGATTAATACAAAACTATAAAATACCCTAACAAAATAATCCTTGATATTCTCAATTCTTATGATAATAAAATGACCTTTTATTTATGTTTATTTTCCATGATTTGAGGAATTATTCCACTATTAATGATTATAAATATATATTAAAATTTCATGAACACAACCATATCCACTGATTGCACCTTCAACTCTCTTTACATCATCTATAATCATAGGCTGAATTATGTGGTGATGAATTATCTTAAAATCCAAATCCTCATTAAATTCTCAACATTAACCATTCATAAATGTTCAAACCAACCAAATTATAATTATTCAACACTTTTGAAAGAAGGTATATGAATTTTCAATTGAAGTTATCATTATCCCTTGATCGACATGAAGCAGCTCCAAATAATCACATTCTAAACATGTGAATAAATTCATCATGATATCTCTTGAAAAATATTAATAAACTGAATTACTATTAATCCTAATTTAAAACATGAAACCCTTTGTATTCCATATGTAAGATTCATGTTAATGGATATATTCCTTTAATTAAAAAGTGTTTAAAACTCTATCATTGATAATATTGACCTCTTGTCGACTGGTCAGCAATTGGTTCCATGGTACTCAGTACTTATCCAAATCATTCATTTCTTTGTCATTATCACATAATTAGAAATATTATAAGGGTTATCTTTCCATTAATCACATGTTTTCAAAATGTCTTAACATTCTACTGAATTTCATTTCCTGTTACCATTCAATATATGGTCTCAAATTCTTAATGAAGAAGTATTGTAGTAAAATCATCATATATTCCATAATTTTTATAACTAGTACATTTCTAACAATATATCCATAATTCCTGGATAGAAATATTAATTTCTCCACTTAATCCATGGAAGTAGAATAAAATTATCATAAATTAATAGAATAATTTGTGTTATATTTATTTTTTTTAGGGATATTTATTCCCATAGTGTCCCATCTCCTCGCAGATGAAGAATTGTACATTGAAAATGATTTTTACCCATGCATTCATGAACATGGTGTCCTTTTTTTGATAATTATAACAAACTCCAATTCTCTTCATGCCGTTTCTAGGGTGATTTTTCATTGTAATCACATGTGGTAAAACCTTCATTTCTTATTCACTTTATCCAACCTTTACACGTCCATCCTTTTTTTCTCTTGTTTCCCTTCAATTCTGTATGACTCAAACAATTCTTTACATATCTTGTTAACATATCATACTATTTCCTTGTATTATGAGGATACCTTAGAGATGATAATTGTTTGAAGTTTTGGATTATGACCTTGATAGATATGATCGTTCTTACTCATTTCATCACAGGTACTGGTAGAGTTGTCATTCCTAATTATAGAAACCATTTATAAACTATTCCCTTTAATTGAGAATCTCAAATAATTATGAAATTTATATAACTCTAAACGTGATATATGACATACCATAAATTTATGAATCATATATACTTGATCCATATAAATTTGTAACTTTGGATGCAAAAATCCTTGATAATTGTTTGTAATAAAAATGTGAATTATCATTTGAATATCCCCTAGGTGTGTAAAACTAAGACTGTAGTAATACTCGTTGTCATGTACCAGGTTACCCCTAGTTAAGATCAGAATTCCATCTCAGAGTTGTTACCCCTAGTTACATCTATGATAGAACCACATCCACTTCAAGTATCTAGATATGGAATTATTTACTAGGAAGATCAACATAATATATACGTTTAAAAAATTTATACGATGTTCTTATATACATGTCCTCAAGGCCCATCTTATGGTTTTTTTTAATATATATTTTCTAAACATAGTTTCCATGGTTTATACTAAAAATCCTCTAAAAGAAAATATAACTCATTTACACCAAAATCCCAAAGAAATTATATTATTTTATTATATTGGAATGACTACAAGGAATCAAATCCCAAAGGACCGATCAATTTAGCAGTATTGGAAAACTGGACTACCTATATGATACCTATAATACATTAGGAAATCAAAATAAAATATAATTCAATATGAAATGACATAAATTGTATCCTTGAATGACTATAGAATGTTTTATTCTATATAACCTTGGGATAATACATAGTAAAGGGATGAGATCAGATTCTTAGTAAGGGTAAATAAGACAAGGGATGTAATCATAATCATTCATACTATTATTGATGAGAATCTAAAAACACATGCCATTAAAATATACTTGAGCATGATATAGCATAAATGAAAGATAAATGAATAATGACATAATAAAACAAAATCATGAATATTCTACATGTATAATAATCAAATGTACTAAAATTAATTGCTTCATAATGAGGTAACAAATAATGAAGGATATCATGACAATTATTTCATGGCCTCATGCCAATATAATACATAAATGTGTAAAAACACAAAATAGTGGTGTTTATTAGATCTACTAATGCACTGTGGGGCTAAAACGAGCCCCTTTTAAAACATAATAACAATAATTAATTATTAAAATGAATGGGGTGAAACATAAACAACATATACATTCATTTTGAATCTAACCAATGAAATGGAAAAAAATTTCACCAAACATTCAACACAAAAACTAACCATTTGGAGTAATATGGTGAATGGTGTCAAGATAACACATCCATTTTCAAAATAACCTGAAACACTTAGAAAAAATATTATAGATTATATAATAATAAATAATCCTCAATGATGTACATGATTACATAAATGAAGTTGAGATAGATGGTTATTCTTTTGAATAAGGCCAATTAAAAATTCTTGATTAAATAATCTTTAATCATTCCAAAGTGTCCCATACCACCTTGAAATAGTCTAATAATAATTCCATAGAATATCATATGAAAAAGTAGACTCATGATATTAAATACCAAGGGTCATCACATACACCAAATTAATTGAATAATTGGTGTTCAAGGTATATATAACATAACATTTTATGTTGGATGAACAAAAATTACTTTAGAAAGAATAGTTCTTTTGGAAATTAATTTGACTTTTTCATGAGATCCGATTGAAAAATTATATATCCCAGAAAAGAAAACGGAAGGAAATTAAAACTGAAATTGAGGCCTAAATTTTTTCCCACTGAAGTGAAATCATGTAATTTTTTTTAATGAAGCGTTAGAAAAAATTATTTTAGTGCGTTTTATGGAAAATAATAAAGTGATTTTAAAACCGAAGTGAATTTTTTTCCATAAAAACAGAAATGAAAATATTTATATTTCATGAAAAAATTTGTACTTTTGACATAATAATTATGGATTAGAATAGAATATATAGTGTCCATGAAAATGGGTAAGAATTAGAGTAGTTCCCCTATTTCGGGTTTGTTTATTGAGATTAATTAAGATGTGAACTATTTAAAATCATATAATCACCATAAATGAAAAATGAAATGATCTTAATATAACATTTTTTAAAACAAAAATATAAAAAAATAAGTTGTAAAAAAGTTAAATAATCAATACATTTTGGTAAGGATTATGAAGGAAAAACCCGTGGAAAAAATGAACATACTGGTAGAATCCCTTACCACATTGTAATCAATCGAATCAAAAGGCCCAAAATTAATAATAATCAAATGATTCATTGATAACATTAAAATAATGATATAATTATATTTTACATTAACAGGAATTATAAATCCACCATACATAAGAATTTTTAGTGAATAAATAATATCTAAAAAAGGTAGTGAGATTAGGAAACACTTTCATTATGTTTGAACGTGTTATGCTCTATCCCATAACATATTAGTTAATAAAATTAAATAATTTAATTAATTTACTAAGAACATAATGAAATTTTATTTATTTATTATAAATTTATTAAGTTCATTGGTTTCCTTTAGGATCAGTTGTAGAGTTTTATTTATTTTCATTATAGATTTAATTATCTTGGTTTTCATAATCAGTTCTCTTGTTTATAGTTAATGCAGTTCATTTGGAAGGGATATAAATCCCTAGAATTGATTTAACATATTATTAATGAACGTATATAAGTGTAAATAGAAATATACACCTTTTTTATATGGTATTAGGATGAATCATTAGATATGTAATTTATTGATAATCATTTAGATTTTTATGATTGGTTTTCGATCTAAACGAACTAGTTTTTTCCTATTCAGTATCATATACAAATGATGGTTTAAAAATAATTAAAGAATATATAATACCAATTTTAGAATCTTCTCATCCATAAAAATGGTTTCATGATCGAGATTGAATATTGAATTTAAGAACAATATATAGTCATCTATGATGGTTGTAAATTATAAATAATGAAATCTCAATATTCACCAAAAAGACATGTATTTCAGACAACACTCAAAACAATCCCCAACTATTTTTAGATATTTATAATCTAAAAATGAACACCATTTTATGAGAATATTTTTTTAAATATGTTAAAATTAATTTTTAATTTAAATCACCTTTAACTTTTAAAATACAATCATTTAAATTATAACATATTATAGAATACCCAGATTAAATAACTATAGTCTCGTCAAATTATCTGAAAGTGATAGGAAAACAAAATATTTATTTAATAATAAATTTTATGAAAATTATTCATCTATTATATTAATTTATTAATTATCTAATTTTTACTAAACACCTATTTCTTGCAAAAATAATAACTTTTAATTATTAATATTTAATCCATTAAATCACATTTATGAGTTTACTAAATATTATTTATACTTTCATTAGTGAGATTAATATTCATAAGGGTCATGTTAATATTATTAAGGGAATTATTACCATTCATAAGGATACATTTCTATTCATAAGTGTCGTGGTACTATTAACCAAAAAAATATGTTGATCCTATCAAAATAAAAGAAACATACTGATCATAATGGTGTATATCCATTTTACTAAATTCAAAAGAAAAAAAATGAAAAAAATATGTTTAATGGCTAGGTTTTAGGTACAAAAAAGAGTTTTTTCACATAGACTTTATGTAGTGTGCATATAAGTTATCAAATGAATTCAAATTATTTATGAACAAATGTTTTATAAAATCATGGGTTGTCATAGTAATAGGAAATATATTCGTTACATACTGATTTATTTAGAAAAATAATTATACTAGAAAATATATATATATTATTCTTATAATATTTAATTAAATAAAAAATTAATAAAAATGAATCAAATACATATATTCGTATAAAAAATTTCTTTTGAACAAAATAATGTTGTGAAGAAGGATTTAATTTATTTACTAAATTAATTAGTTATGTTGAAAGTTATATATTATAATTATTTAGATGTATTATTATTACATAAAAACATAATTTTAAATTATTACCTTTCATAACCTAATGTATTTATTCTACTATCTCTACTAATCATGGATTTCATCCATGCCACGTGTCCTCATTACATTTCTCTACGTAAGTTTTTCTTAAATTTTCATTCCTCCATAAAGCCACACTACTGTACCCCCTATACTATCTGTTTCTCTCCCCTTCATACCCCATCTCGCTCTGGTTTCATCTCCCATCCTACGCACCACTCTATTTTCTGTTCTCTTCCCCACAAACCCCCTCCCGCTCGATTATTATCTCCTCCCAACCTACGCAGCCTGAAAATCCTCCCCGCCATCGTGTCGAGTCGCCATCTCTCACTGAATTCATTCCCCCATCTTATCGACCAGGGGCCCTCTCGCTTATTCTACAGTTGATTTCGGTAATCCATGGTACCCAACAAATATGGCATCCTTCTTTGTAGCAGTCTAGGGTTACCTGAAATCCTCTGCTGAGGTATGCATCCTACACATACTATGAATTTCTCACGTTCAATGTAATGAATGGAATCCCCACAGAATTCCACATCCGAGTCTTCATCTTTATAAGGGTATTACCGGTTCACAATTTTGGTGTCACCGGCTAAATTGCTGGGTTGAGGAGTCCATCAAATTTCTATCCACTGATTCAATTCCCCTAATGCATGTGACTACATCAAACTCATCCATAATATTTTATATTCCAAATAGCAGTTTCCAGTAGATTCTTCTAGAATCTATCCCTCCTCCTGGGTGTCACCCGCTTATTCGTTGGGTTCCGGCCTCATCCTACATGCAAATTGGGTCACACCCACTCATGTACGTTTTAGGTATCCTTCTAAAATCCTCATTCATACTGTTTATTGAGAACCATTTCCCTTCATTGCCACTTCATTCCAGTGTCTATCTAATCTACCAACCCCCTACAGCTTGTGATTACAGTGGACTGTTCCTATGTTTTTTTGGTTTCAAAATCCGGTTTCTAATAGGCTATGCCCTCCGGAATCATCTTCGCACCTCAGGTATGATGGAATTTACCTTTTCATGAACCTATATTCCTGAATCTATAATAGTCAAATGATTTTACCTCTATATTATTCATGGTCCATATTATAGAGTATGTTCTATCATGATATGTTTCAATCAATTTTCAAAATTTGTTGTTAGAATTTACTAGTATGAGATTAAATTCATATTCTAAGTTTGTTGTAGTGAATTTCTTGGAAATTAACGTCTTGGATTTCGAATTACAGTTGCCAGTCAGTTATTGGATTCTGCATCATCTTTGAAGGACAGGTATGACAATAATTACCTGTTAATAAGCCTGACTCATTGCTTCTGCAGTAGTGATATCATTTACCTTATCTACAACTACAGGTTCAAATAACAGTGTGAGTTCAATCATTTTTTGTTTGAAATAATTTTCAAATTCTTTTGTCAGAATTGACGGGTATAGGAATAATTAAACATTCTATGTTTGTTGTAGCGAATTTTAGGGAAATTAACCACTTGACATATAAATTCCAGTTTCGAGTGGGTTTTTTCCTTCCACGCCATCTTCGAAGGAATGGTCTGACATTAATTACCTATGCATAAATGTAAATCCTTTCTTCTATAGTAGTGATATCAATTCACTTATCTTTAGCTTGAGGTTTAGATTACGGTATCTGATTACTAATGTTATTTTTAAAAATAACATACATATAATGTGGTTATTTTTATGTGATGTGTTGCAAGTTAATGTAGTTTATTTTTATTATGCACGTTGGTATCCAACTGTTCCTTGCGCTAACCCATGGTTACATACTCTCGGAGTCTCCCACAAATTTACCAGTTACAAATTTCCTTACATACCAAGGAAACGAGTTCATTTTTTCTGAAACAAAAATTCCCTTAGACGCCTTGGTCAACTGACGTCACTGGTCCTTATACCGCCCGTGAATGATCAACTAACTCTACCAAACACAAGCTTCGACTTACACCATCACTATTTTATCAGGCTTTCTTTAACTACTTAACGTATTGTATGACCGTGGTACACATACATTACTTGACTCAATGAATATATTACATAGTATCCATTTTAAAGCTATTGTGTTTTTTTCAATAGAAATAGCATCAACCTATGCACTTCCAACTAAGAGATCTTTGAAATTCCTTTCACAGATAACTACACAATCACTTGACTGTGTAAATTTGAATTCTAGAAATCCACTCATATATTACAACTACTTTGAAGCAGCCAACAACAAATACCTACTATTAAACATCTTATACAATTGTTTCCAATACTCAGACTAACACTTTTCATTTACAATATATCATATTATACGTAAGGATATGGTTACCTTATTGTACTCAACATTTATATTTCGGCGTTTTAATTATCAGGATAACATGCATTAGTCATAATAAGTGTTGTGAACCTATCATTTTCATATTCTGTAATCTAATATAAGTACATACTTGTGCTACTAAATCATGAACCACTTTGCGGTTTTCCCTCACCATGTATATTACATTCACTTTACTATGAACTGTGCTTTTTTTATGGTTTCATTGCACACCTTCATAAACAAATATAAAGAAACAAAATCCAAATATGAATTTCCCAATATACTCTAGATATGCAAGGTTATAGAGAAGGAGACTTATAAAGGAACGACAAACATTCTGCGAGTTCTTTATTATTTACACTTGGAAATGTTCTACTTATTATCTGTCTTTTAGTATTTATCTTCATCATTCCTGTCCCAATAATAGTGGCGGATATTACTGAAAAATCTGCAATGACATCTACCGACCAATCCGGTACTCTGACAACTTATTCACTTCCAACGGCTGACATCACACATGGCTTCACACGTGTGCCATTATCAACTCTATGTAACAACGGTTAGTTATGTGAGTTATTTATTATTTACATTTAGAAATGTTCAACGTATTATCCATATTTCAATATTTATATTCATCTTACCTGCCCCAATAATAGTGGCGTCTACTTCTGGAAACACTATAATGACATCTACCAACCATTCTGGTACTTCGAAAACTAATTCACATCAAACAGCTAACATCATACATGAGTTCACACCTGTGCCATTATCACCTCTATGTAAAAATGGTTAGTTCAGTTTTTATTTAGCTGTACAATATTTATGATATTTCATAATTCAATTCATACTAACCCAAATTGAACGTATTTAACTATGACTTCTAAGATAGTTCCTGAATAGTTCACAGCTCAGTAAAATACAAACATGTATTGCCCATCAAACACTAGAGATGTAAGGGTACAACGCGAGCTACTGATGAAGGAACGATAGAAAGATTGTGAGTTTTTAATTGAACTTACTCCAAACTGATCCTGCATTTATTGTTCTATTGGTATCCGTATTAATTACAATTGCCATAATATCAGTGGAGACAACCATTGGAACATCTTTAGTGACATCTAGAAGTATGGTTGGTACTTGATTTACTAGAACTCTAACATCAAATATAGGCACAAATGGAGTCACGCGAGTGCCATTATCACCGTTGAGTTTCAATGGTTAGTTATGTTAAAATTTACCTATATAAACCATTGGGTTTGAAATTATATTTCAAATTGGCACATATTAAAATTATTTAACTGCTTCATTGAAAACAGTGCCAGAACCATCTGCTCCTCAGTCAACATTGTCTTCTGGGACAAACAAACAAAAACAGCGACCATGTGACATGACACATTCTCCTATTCCATTCTGTAAGTAACATAACTATGTTGTTTCATTAACATAATGTCAGTCACATATCCTTTCTACTCACCATATAATAACATGGTCATTATTTTTCATAGCTCTAATGACTGCTGAAAATTGTCTATCAGAGTCAACAACTCCCGCCTTGATGTAGTAAGCCCAACTCGTATTACAAAAAAATTCCATGCATGTTTTTACTGTTTTATTTATTTTGACTTCCTATACCAATATACATGGTTTAACTCCTACTGTTGCTATGGACATCTATACATTATCATATAAAGGTCTGTTGTAAACTAAAACCAAAATAGAAAACTTGATCCACACAAATATATAAGTATAAATTTTTCTATATTCTGTGAAATTGTGATTTGTTTTCTACAACTACTAATAGGTTATAGAGAGATATCGTTTCTTCATCAATCAATGCCAACGTAGACTTCTGAAACATAGGGAAACAATGCTTCTGACATAAATCCAATAGAAAACTATAGAGGTATTTTGAAGATCACATTTCTGTCGAAAGACCATTAATTTTATTCTTATTCATGCGACTCAAACATTACATAACGATTCATGCAATAGGAGAGTCACTAGAACAACATACTTTTGAGCGCACGGGTTAATGATCTTACCAATAATGCATTAATGATTCTTTAATACCATGGAATCTTCCCCGCTATTATTGATTGTCTGTTATTAATATAATCTATTAACATTTTATATTAATTCAGGTTATTCTGATATTGGAGAGCCCTCTATTGTCTTTCAGTATTGTCTGTCTTTTTTCTGGTTCGATGAGAAAAATAAGAAATTCAGTAATAGACATAACCATCATTTCTGTTTACGCTGCTCTTTGGGAAAGGTAGCTTTGGACTTACAACCGTCATTTCTAGAATACCTACAGATGATGGTCTTCAATAAAACTTATGTTGAGGCACAGTTATTCAGAAACCACATCCATATTTATAATGCAATGTTCGCATTCACATCAATGGGTGGGAAGGTAGATTGTTCCTTCAATAATGGTCGAGTTTTGTGTATATACAGATTACATGGACAAAACTACCATGGCATAAGTAGTTTTTGTCCACCTGATTGAAAACCACCAAGGTTCGCACAACATTAGGTGTATGATACTGCACATGAATGTGATAACAGAGTTCCCATGGTTAGGTATTGTTTATATTCAGCTATTTGTACTAAGTGGACTAACCATTCATCAGTTTATATTCACATAAGTAATTTTTACATCTTTGATCTGAGAAATCTAAACTCTGAATTTTACTACAATATTGTTGCAAACCTACAATAACTCCTTCATGAGAAAAACGATTTTGCATGACAATTTATAAGTGCAAGGGATGTTCTTAACTGTGAAGAGGGTCCTACATTAAAGTTGTTCCTTCTTAAAAGAAGAAAAACATATTCCGCGGCATATAACCTTCCGAAGAATTTAGAAATTACATTTCTGATTATTAGTGATATTAAAGATCTAAACCAAGAATAAGATATAATAATTCAAACCAAAACTAGTGATCTACAATGAATTGATGAGCTTCACCCATTGTATACTCCATTTCAATATCCAATATATTTTCACCGGTGGTCAGGATGAATACTTCGACAATGTATCTCATCGTGCTACTCCTTTCACAAAACTGGTGATCTAAATGTTCTAATATGTACATGTTGTTCACCCCTTTTGATACATGTTATAAGTTTCTACACTCATTCATAGTAATAAAATCTTTATGTTCTTCAACATTAAGTCTACTGTGGCCTGTTCTAAAGACCGATGTATTTGAGATTTCTCATGCTGGACATTTCAGTATGAGTTTTCTACAGGTTGATTAATAGTTTTTCATTCTGGTCATTTTTCATGCAGGATTTTTTTTTCACGCTGGATCGTTTTGTTGTCATGGTTGATGGATTTGTACATAATCTAATATATACTTGTTTTTCATCATTTTTTACACATGTTATAAGTTTTTGTATTCATTCTTAGTACTAAAATCTGAATGTTGTTCAGAATTATTTATACATGTTCTAATCATTACATGTACCTATCCAACTGCACTATTCTTTGTTTGATATTACATTAACTATTTAAAACATATAACTCCATTACAATCTAATTTTTTCTACATGTTCTAATCTGTACATGTTGTTCAGCATTTTTTATACATGTTATATGTTTTTGTATTCATTCTAAGTACTAAAATCTCAATGTTCTTCAGCATTATTTCTATTGTGGTTTGTTCTAAATACTGATGTTTTTGAAATTTCTCATGCTGGACATTTTAGAATGAGTTTTCTACAGGTTGATTATCAGTTTTTCATACTGGATGTTTTTCATGCAGGATGTTTTCTCATGCTAGACAGTTTTCTTGTCGTGCTAGATGGTTTTCATAGTGGATGACTTTGTATCAGTTTTTCATGCTGAAAGTTTATCACTATGCTAGAAGTTAATCATCCTGGAGTAGGATAATGATGGATGCTTTTTTTGTTATGATGTAGGTTCTTGATGGTGGATGTTTATGTGGGAAGTCTAATCAACATGGGTTTTTCATGTTGGACACTGTTTCAAGCCGGATGGCCTGTTGTATTTGATGTTCTCCACGTACCTCGATGGATTTCATCAGTTTTTTATTAGTTGTTTTTCTCATGTTGCCATATTTAATTCAATAATTTTCACTTTTCTTAGTTTTATTATTACAATCCTTCTTATGTTGGACTTATCTTTCACTTTTTATTTAACATTATTGTTTGGTCTAACTTTTATAAATAATAATCTCTTATTAAATGAAATATCAGTAATCAAATATGTCGTGCAATAGCACGGGTGAGTACTAGTTTTATTTAAAAAACACTGTGGTGTAACAGAACTGAAATCTTCAGTCAATAAATTTTGAAAACCTTACTTCTCATGTAACAACCAAAAATGTAACTGATAAATTTTTTTAAAAAAAATTAGAATAATATATTCAACACAAAATATTGAGCTAAATGAAAATCGTGACATATTAAGAAAATATAAATAAAATATGACTATTTAATCATATTGTCTAAATGTTTGTAACCTTATTATGAAATGTATGAAGGACTGAAATAAAATTAAGAAATATGACACCCCATTATCAATAACATTTACAAAATATCGAGATTGAGTTTTTTCACTAGTATTTTCAATAAACCATTTTCAATCCAAAATCAATCAATTATGGTATGTTTGAATTCATATGGGAGATAAATTCAAGCCCGTGTAAATTTCCACCATATAAATGCTAGTGGAACCACCAAATCAAATGGAATAGGGTCATGCATTATGAAATAGATATTATATAATGATATTTAGGGAATATGTTATTTGAAATATGTATTGAATTAACAAGTGGTGATTTTTTTAATTACTTATTCATCACATGCATGATTAAAATTTCTTATTTTCTCTTGTATTGAAAATATTGTTTTCTTTTCTATAAATAAAAATTTTCATTATATTTTATATAAGGAGATCGATTTATTAATTTTTAATTTTTAGTTATTTGGAATTGAAAATTTATAAAATTAATGATTTCAATATGTCTATAGAGTATGTTTTTTGACTATCTTAATATTTTAATTTTAATGTGAAATATAAAAAAAAATACTTTTTCTAAAATGATAATTTTGTTGACATTAAAATAAATTACTAGAAGTTTATAAATGCTTTAAATTGACCAAATTAATATATATGTCGAAAAATTATACATTGTATAAAAGATATGTTAAATATATAAAACCGATGATTAAATGTTTTTGAACATAACTAATATATTCAATTAAAAACAAATTTCTTTTCAAGTATTTTAATTAAATATTATTATGGTAATTGTTCTTCTAGGATATCATTCACATAAAATTTAATTTCATTAGAAATATATACCATTTTATATATTAAATTTCTATTAAAATATCTAATTACACCCAACGTATAAATTCTATGCATAAAAATTCAACTTCACTGAAAATACGGTTTTTAGCCTTACAAGAAGTAATTTAAAAATTATTATTCATCAACATATAAATATTATATTATAAAATTTATTGTATATTTTGAATAAAATAATCAATATTATGTAATATGGTTATCTAATGAAAATTAATTAGGTAAAAACTATTTACCATGTTAAAATATAATATTGTAAAAAAGTAGATTCTTAGAGTCAGGGCCTTAAAACATTCTTAATACTTTTGTGAAAATGAATAATTTAAGGGAAATAAAAATATATGATCCCCGAACCCATTAATTTTTTTTTTTTTAACTTAATGAAATTTTTAACGTGTTCTCCCTTCATAATATATTTTAATAATTAAAAAATTCAATTCTCACAACTTATAAATGGATCATATAACAAAATTATTTCAAACCCTCAAAGAACTATGTTTTCACATAAAACATTGTGGTTCATTATTAGAAAAGAATCCTATTAAATTTAATCAATCCAATGCAAATAAGATATTCTCTTAAGGCCTCCATTTTCAATGAATATTCCATATAGATCGCCAAAATATCAATTAATGTACTCAATTTTCCTTACTAATTTTCCTTTCTATTTTATAAATTAAAATAAAATATTATGCTTAATATTAAATTATATTTTTATTATTTTAATATTTATTTAATTATACTATGTGGATATGTAATAACCAAATTTCTATGTTTCTATAAATAATAATAAAATCATCGTTCATGTTTATGTTAAATACTGCCTCCATGAAGTGACCACATCCTTTTTTCACTACTGTGACAATTTGAAATTTATAAGGTAAATGCTGGGGAATCAATATAATGTATATAATTGGAAAATAATTGTAAATATAGAAATTATGATAAATATTTTTGTTCTAATCATTCATGGAGAAATGAAAATTTAAATCATTTGTTGTGTGGTTTACCACTTCCAAAAAGTAATGTATCCCATTTTCCAACCTATTTATTTAATATTTATTAATTTTAATTTAGATATTATGAAGAAAATACAATTATTCTGAAAAAATAAATTATTTTTAAATATTAATTATATTATTCATAAATAATACAAATTAATAATTATAATAACATATAAATTAAATTAAGATCATGTTTGGGTATGTTTAATTAGCTATTAGAACTATTCGATAAAATAATATCACAAACGACTACGAGAAAATAATTATTGATAATATGTCACGTATATTTTCATCCTTAATATTGAGGATCCTAACTCAATCATGTTTCTTGAGTTAAAAATTTTCATCCTTAAATTTTATCTTTTATTTCATTATATGTAAAAAATTTATACTATGTGAGATAAATTATGAATCAAAACATCCATATTAATGAATTATCATACTTCATTATAGATTAACAAGGTTTTAAAAAATTTCCATTAAAATAAATGATTTTTTTACCACCAAAGTCTATTGTTCACCCATTCATCCAATGTTCTTCTATCATATTTTGAATAACTAAATTGATTAAAGTCATTTGAATATCATATTTGACATTAAATAATTTCAAAATGATTTTTTTCTCCTTTTATGATATTATTGAATCTAATAAATCTATTTATTTAAATCATACAGGTTTCACCTCTATGATCAAATATTTTATCTTCTAATCCACATTTACTTTGGTTTACTATTTATCATTATTTATCATCCATTTTTTGATAATCTTTTCAAATTGATAATTTTAATATTTCCAATTCAACATTTTGTATAGTGATTTTGATATTTAGTCATAATATTTTATTTTCTGGAAATGTAAAAAAATATTAAAAGCATTAAAATATCACGTCCATTTTCCTTTTATTTTCCAAATGAATTACCTTATTCAAATTCATAATTCATTAAATATCCAATATTCAAGATTATAATTGCGGTGGGGTAGAACTCATGGAATCAAACCATACATTTTTTATCCCTTCTTATGTGTAATTTTTTTTCATTATATTTATATTATGTTTTTACATATATTTAATCATATATCAATTTTCATTTTGTTAACCTATGATATGTTCTTGTACAACAACTGACTGAAGTTGTGTTGTTGGGTTTAAGGTATGTTTTGTAGAAATAATCATGAAATAAATATAATTCTCCATTATATAATACACTAATGAAATTATGTATATTTATTATATCTAGAACAGATATACATGTATATAATATAATGTTATGGGTGGTACCAAATTATATCAACCTCTAAAAAATTGGTTATGTATTTATATCACATGATATGTTACGCATGCTGTTAGGGAGTGAACCAAATACACTATGGTAGTATTTAAAAAATGTGAAGATAGTCTTGGGAGTAAACCATTACATATGTTAATGAAAATATTTCTTCTATTTTGGTAAAAATATTATGATGAAATAAAAATTTGATATCAATCTATTTGTGTAAAATCCTCTTTATATGATTATTTTCATATTATCAATCTATCATTAGGTATGGGGTTTCAGTTTATGTTTGTGTTACTATTTAATATTTTGATACCCATATGCTCATCTCCTACTAACATATGATCTTTTATTATTATCTCTGATTGAGTCCCATACTTGGATTTTTATATATCGACTTCTAATTGTTCCATTTCCCATTGAATTTAAGCATTGTAATACCTTTTGAATTTTTAGTAGTGTGTTATGAGTAGAAAATTTGTTGGAGTTGATGAAGACTGAATATATTTTCTCCACATCATAGTTAATAAAAAATTAAATTAATTATGTTAGAATCTATTTAAACAAGATTAAAATTATAGTTTTACTTAATTCATCTAATACATTATATCTTTTTATTATTAAATATATTTCCCATTGAATTTTTTTTAATAAATTATAATATCATGTTTTTTAGTCATGGATGTCTATATATCATCATTCAATATAACTAGAGATATGTAAAATCATGTTAATCATAAATCATCCCATTATAGATGAGGAATGATATTGGGAACCCCTATAAAATAAGAGGACTCCAATATAAAATACATAGTCTATAATTATAAAGGATAAGAATATATAATGTAAAATAATCTATCTATCTAGTCAATTACATGATTTTAATATATCATTCGTCAATTAAAATAAATCTTTAGATTAGTAAGGAGGAATACAAAATTTTGACCTCTTTAATCACAAATAATTATAAATGAATAGAGCGTATGGTTAAATACTTGATTAAAGGGATTAAAATATTCCATGGGTATATAACAACCCTATAATAAACTTATGAAATGTTTATTTATATCTTTCTATATTATTTATAATGTATGATGATAAAAAAAATATTGATGTGGATTAATTTACTTCTCAAAATTTATATATAAAATGGGGGAATCCATTCATCAATTCCACATGAGATCCTAATAACCAACAGTAACCTAATATAAGAGACTCTGGATGGTGGAAGGAACATTAATTAGTCATAAGATTGAAATTAAATTCACCCTATAGCAAAGACTAATTTGGTTACAGGAACCACCTCTATAGAAAAATCAAATGTAACAATAACACATGATCTATAATAAAAAATTAGAAATCATAGAAAATATATTTGGGCAATTGAATTGACATCCAAATCTAATATAATGGAATATTTTTTCCATATTTGAACCCAATATTTAATATTTGTCCCCAAAAGAACAACCTAATTTTGAATCTATATATTACAAATCCTAGTTAGAGATTACTTAATAACATCCCAATTAGTACCTCTACCATCATATATAAGGATTCCCAATTTAATAATATAAATCATGAATTATTTACTCTTGAAAAGAGTAATCTTGTACTATGCTGTATTTGATTGTCCTAAGGAACATGTGATTCACATGTTTGTAACCCTTCTTGAATATGTTGGGCTATCATATAATGTGATTAAAAAATTGTGCAGAAGGAATGTAGAAACAGTTTCAAAATCAATCCTACCAGGTTATTTACAAAATTAGATCATGAGTAAGTCCACCATGAATTAACAAAATTACATTTTTTGTCTCATTGATGAAATATTTTTCTATAAATATATCCCAAATCTCTTAAAACATAAACAAATATTTCTAATATTATGAAGATGAACCCCCACCGGTATTTGAAAATTTTTAATCCCATGTAGAAATCATGATTAATGTTTTAGGAGGTCGAGAACCAACCACAAAACATAACTATCCTTTTATAAATAATTTTACTTTCTACTATTGTTTTTCGTTTAATGGATAGGCTTGTACAATGAAGAAGAGTAATTATATATATCAAAAATCACATGTACTACCATGAATGTGACAACTATAAAGGGGTAATAAACTATTAATGCTCGATAAAAAGTGAAGATGTTATTTCAATCCAAATAATCCACGATGCTATGAGTAAGATGATGTTCATTAGATAATATAAATAGGAGAAATAATATAATATGAGACCCTAAAATTATTATCCAACCCCAGTTCTACTAGAAGATGAATTATTTAAGTAGTTATCAAATAGTCAATCTAAGATTTCAACAAAATATATTTACTCAATTTAATATTTTTTAAATGTACCAATATCTCATATTATAGGTGCATCGTACTCATAGTCTGAGTGACAATAAGTTCATTAATCACAAAGGTAGAAATGTTATTTAGGGTTGATGCATTGGATCTAAAAATATTATTTTTTGAATGCCCAATCTGTTATCCAAGTCAATCTCTTGATTTTATATTTTATTAACATATCCTATGAATATAGATAATACCACCAAGAATCTATGAAAATCCCATAGTGTAACATCCCAAGTATGTAATGAATAATAGATATTTTTATCTATGTCTATTAATGATTAAGATAGTGTTTTAGAGGATTAATATGAAAATAAATACAATCTTATGCATGGAATACACTAATATTCTAAAAAGATTATTTTACTGCCTTTGGATGGCAAACCCTTTTTAAATCAAACTTTTGACAATTTTATAATCTATATTTGTCAAAATAAACATATTCATTATTATTGGGACATTGAAATTTACATTGGATAAATTTTTGGTATTTTTCTGACAATGTTCATTTTTTAATGAATACTGAAAAATACTGCATTTTACATCAAAATTGCTTTTTCATTTAATTTAATTATATGGTTAGATTATATTTTTAATTGGTCTTAAAGTTTAATCTGAATATATTTTTACCATTTAATCCAATGGCAGTAATTAGGATTAATTTCACTTTGGAATTGGTAATAAACTAATTCCAAACTTTTCATAGATATTGTTTCAAAAAAACCCGCTATTTGTTTTGACAACGGGAATTATTTTTAAATCAATTATTGCAATATATTTGTTTGTAATTTGGTAAAATGGATTAAATATTTGGAATCATAAGGTCCAAATTATGTAATTAAGACTCTTTTATTTTTGGACATTATGAATAGTAACGATGGTAATTATCTTTAATTATCTTGAGTAATGAGTAATCAGGTAGTTAAAGATAATAAAATGATATCATAATAATACAAAAAGACCTCAACATGTCTTCTAAGGCTACGGGTTGTCTCATGGCTGATCATGGGATGGATTTTTCCAAACATGGGGGCCCCATGAAATCACTTTTGTGAGAAAGTCACTTTTTATCTTTTTATTTTTAAAGAATGTTAAATGTGACAAAGAATGTATCACCTAAGTAAAATATTTTTAATTTTGTCTACATAAATGATATTTTGTTCTATAAATATTCATTAGAAATCTAAAACGATTCCCTACATCATTATATTTTTTTATAATTTTTAGACATTAGAGTTATTAAATTATTTATGACATCATGATGATGCAGCAATTACCTCATTAATAAAGGATTTAAATAAAATGGAAAGATAATGTAAAATCTAAGACCTACACAAGTCCAAAACCTATTTGATGGGTGGATTTCGAACCCTAGTCACCTTATCATTGAAAAACATCAATGTGGGACCATTAAAATTCGAAACTCATTTGAAAATAAAGTTACATTTTATACCTTTCCAAGAGTGCCCCTCCTATCCTCTTATAAAAGTCCCCCACCTCTACCTCTTTACCCACACTTCCAAAGCCTTTGGCTCAGCCAACCCCTGCCCATTTTTTCTCTCCACTTCCCTCTATTACTCCTTAAAGCCTCACTTTGGGAAGAAGTCTTCCCAAGGAAGCCTTTGAACTCAAACCAAAGGGAGTTACCCAATTTTAAGGTAATGTCTTCACTTGAGTCCTTTTGTTTTACTTTGCTTCTCCAACCCCGTAAACTCTTTTTATTCATTTATTTTGTAAAAACTCTAGTATCATCAATATAATATGATGTTGTTATAAGAATGATTTGAGCTAAACTTACACACACCTACATCTAATGGTTAAAGAACATACTATTTCCGTGGATGGAAAATTTCGGCCTCCCGAAAGGATGATTGCTCAACATTCTTGTAAAACCTTAAAAAGTTCACATTAAGATGACACTATATTTATATATGATATATAATATGTTTATGTTTTCCTTAAGACTCTGTATTTTTCATTTTTGGAATACCTTTATGGTTTCCATTATGGGTAAACACGATATCTTCATTTAAGGAAGTGCGGACTACCGCCCCCACAAAGTGATTTGATTCGTTAATGCCATATGTGGGACGTATAAAGGATGGATTTAAAGTTATTATATATGATGTTGTAGTGGAATTATAATATACCTCTATATCATTATTATTTCATTCCATTAGATTATGAGATAGAAATGAAAGTAGCGTTCATTCGTACGTACGGCTTACCGTCTCCATAAACGGTGCATTTCATTTCTTATCCCCAAATGTAATGTACTATTAAAAGTACATGTATATAATGGATATATATGTTGAATTATACATCGAAATGATGAATATAATTCTGGAATTGAAATATACATACCTCTTATTTAGTTTAAATTCAATTAATATAACAAAGAAATGAATGTAGCGTTCATGCGTACGTACGACTTACCGTCTCCATGAACGGTGCATTTCATTTATTTCCCCTAAATGAATATGTAATATTATAAATACATGTATATTATGGATATATATGATATATATGATATCCAAATCAGGAATGTCATTCTAGATATAAAGAACCCTTGACCTCATGAACAACATGTAATTATAGAAAGTCCACTTTCGACTTAAGAACCAAATATCGACAAAACAAACATTATTAACATAAATGATTACATAATGTTTATAACAGGGAAATAAGTGATATAAAATTAATAATGAACTTGAAAAAGATTCTTAAGCAAGTAGAAATTAACTCAAGTTTATCATTCAGGATGTTCAAGAACGATCGAGTCAAGTCGGACCCGAGGTAAGGGACTTCATCTCAATCTCCTTTCATTGAGGCATATTTAGTTTTATACACAACTTTCTTTGATATGGTGTATAAAACCCTTTGAATTTTACTTTTATACAAAATGAATCTTTTTCTACGAAGTGTTTTACAAATTGAAAAAAAGGAATGTTTCTTTTAACGTACGCGGTGACAACGACCTTTTCCGCCGCCGCGAGTATTATTTGGTCTTTGCCTTCCTGAACAAGCCGTAATGTTTTTTAAAATGGAATAAATGCCATATAATCTTTTATGAATTTTGGTATTGAAAATGGTTTTATAATGGATTTGTTATGTCAATATATTTAAGTGATATATTGTGATCAAAGTGTGGAAATGTTTTCTTTCCATTATATTTGTTTTTTGTCTTATGATATTTTTATAATGGTACTTGGACATTTGACAGGTGGTTACATTATAAACCATATGTCGGGTGGTGCCGTGAATACCAGGATGGGTGGTTACGTTATAACCTCCAATGCATTGGGTATGGAAGTCGGCCATATGGCTATTCCATTAAGTATGTATGGAAGTTGGATGTATGGCTATTCCATTTAGTGATATGTGTGGAAGTCGACCGTATGGTTATTCCACTTAAGTATGTTTATGTCCCAAGTTACCTTTATATGTTATGTGATCTTTTTATGGGTTTTATGATAATCTTTTTGTTACAACAAGGTATGTAATGATCTTTTATTCAGAGAAGTGTTTTTACTACTTCATAAAGGTGAAATGTATTACTTTGATAAAGTATACATGGTTTACTTGTTGTTTTGATAAACTATCAGTTTTCAATCTTTGCATATCCCTTACGGAGATCTTTATGCTCACCCCATGTATTTTTTGAAATGTTTTTCACAGGAACTAATGTGGAATAGGGTCAAGGATGGGATCAAGGGAAAGTCATGCTATATAAAACTTGAAACTAGACATGTTTCTTTTTATGATTTTTTTTTTATTTTGTTGGAAACTTAGTATAAGTGTCTACTTTTTAATCTTTTGAGATGTAGTAGTTATGTTCTAATTCTCTAAAACTCTAAACCTGAAAATATACTCAATGTGAATTATTCATTTAATTAAATATTAAGAGATGTGTAAGTTAGGGGCCTTCTAGTTGGTATCAGAGGTCGGTTTAGACAACTTTAGGAGTTTGAAAATTGTTAAATTATAAGTTAATTTATGGTATGACTGAAATGCTATAGCAATTAAAGATTACCATGTTGATTCACCTAAGATATTTCTGTGTTCAGAATGGTTTTCCACAGAGGAAACAAAGCAGCTATGTTGGGACGACATCAGGAGGAAGACAACCTTCCAAATCAACAACCTGAGATGGTCAGAATCAGAACTGAACAGCCTGTTGCAGTGACGGAACAATTGACTCAGGCTATAAATGGTGGTGGTATCCATGCACGAGATCAGCTAGATCAACTGCAGAAGAACATGTTAGTGGTGGAACATTTCATGAGGCAACATCCCCCATCATTCAGAGGATTATTTGATCATGTGCTAGCTGAAGTGTGTATTAAAGCACTGGAGAAGATTTTTGATGTCATGGGGTGTTCAGAACATAAAAAGGTTAGTCTTGCTGTTTACCGTTTTGAAGGTAAAGCTGATCAGTGGTGGTCGATGGTGAAAAATATCAGGGATATTGATTAGATTTAGGATCTTCACTGGGACTAATTCAAAGGTATGTTTCTTGAGAAATATTTTCCTAAGGTGGTTCGTCTTAGGATGGAAAAACAGTTCCTAGAATTGAGGCAGGAGGATGATTCAGTGGCTGGTTATGAAGCAAAGTTCACTCGATTGGCAAGGTATGCTCCAAACTTCATACGAGATCATGATAGTAAAATAAACCGGTTTTACTCAGGGTTAAAGCCAAAGTATCGAAGTGTTTTAGCTTCTCGTGAGATAAAAAGTTATGAAAAACTTGTTCAATGTGCAGAGAAGGTGCAAATGGAGTTTGCCGATGATCAGGTGTTCTATGACAAACAACAAAATAAGAGGTCTAGTTGGCAGGAAAAGGGGAAGAATTCATCAAATAAGCAAGGAGGTAAGAAAACCAAATATCCATCCTGTGAAAAGTGTGGTAAAATGCATCCTGGAGAATGTTTATCCAAGTCTGGTAAGTGATTTCGGTGTGGTAAGTCTGGTCATATTGCTCGTAACTGTAAGGAATATGATCAAGCCGGCAATGAAAAGCCAACAGTAAGGTGTTTTAAGTGTAATTAAATGGGTCATTATGCAAACGAGTTTCGAATGAAGAACTCAACTGGGGGAAAGCAGCCAGACTACAAGCAGAAAGGGGTGGTGAAATCCTTTGCAACAACTTCAGCAGATGTTGGTCCATCGAATGAAGTAGTATCAGGTAGACTGTTTGTTTGTTCATATTATTCCAATGTGTTGTTTCATTCAGGGTCTACACATTCTTTCATTTCTGAGACATTTTCTAGTAAATTGGAAATTCAATCTCAAGATATGAACCCTAAACATATGGTAAAAACACCCGGAAGGAACGTTGAGACAAAAAGGAATTATAAGAACCTTCATATCCTTGTGTGTGGAAAGAATCTACCCGCAAACCTTGTTGTTTTGACTCTAGGAGAGTTTGATGCTATTTTGGTCATGGATTGGATTTCTGTTTATCATGCTAAGATTGACTGCAGAGCTAAAATGGTTTCTTTTTAGATGGATTTTCAGTTTGTGTACAAGAATGAACCCTTGATTTTGATAACATGTCAGGAAGTTGAGAAACTAGTTAATGATGGAAATGAATGTTACCTTGTAAATATTGTTGAAAATAAAGGAATTGTTTAGATTAATGATGTGCCAGTGGTAAATGAGTATCTTGATGTTTTTCATGATGAGTTTCCTGGTATTATTCATGATCGGGAAGTTAAATTTACTGTTGACTTAGTTCCTTATTCTTAGCCCATTTTAAAATCCCATTTTCGAATGGCTCAAGTTGAACTTTTAGATTTAAAGAAACAATTGCAGGAGTTATTAAATAAAGGGTTCATTCGACCTAGCACATCACCATGGGTTTCTCCTGTCTTGTTTGTTAAAAAGAAAGATGGCTCAATGAGACATTGAATTGATTATAGGGCCTTGAATAATATTAATGTTAAGAACAAGTATCCTTTGGCTCATATCGATGATTTATTTGATAAGCTCAAGGGAGCTCAGTATTTTTCGAAGATTGACTTGAGGTCGGGGTACCATCAGTTGAAAGTAAAAGAAGCAGACATTTCGAAGACTGTGTTCTATACTAGATATGGACCTTATGAATTTGTAGTTATGCCTTTTGGGTAAACCAATGCACCTGCTGTATTTATGGACCTTATGAGTAGAATTTTCCATGAGATCTTGGATATGTTTGTGGTTGTTTTCATTGATGATATTTTGGTGTTTTCTAAAAGTAAAGAGGAGCATGAAAGTCATTTAAGGGTTATCTTGCAAACCTTAAAAGAAAAGAAACTATATGGAAAATTCAGCAAGTGTGAGTTTTGGTTACAACAAATTTCTTTCCTGGGTCACATTGTTTCAAAATATGGCATAACTGTTGATCCTGCTAAAACAAAAGTTGTTGAAGAATGGCCAAGACCCACAAATGTAACTGAGATCCGTAGTTTTCTTGGTTTGGCAGGTTACTACTGAAGGTTTGTTGAACATTTTCACGGTTATCTATTCCAATTACTACGCTAACTCGTATGGGTGTTAAGTTCATCTGGACAAAAGAATGTGATGATTGTTTTCAGGTGTTGAAAAGAATATTGGTGAATGCTCCAGTTTTGGAACTTCCTTCCAGGAATGGTGAGTTTGTTATATACAGTGATGCTTCGTTGAAGGGACTTGGTTGTGTCCTTATGCAGAATGATCAGGTGATTTCTTATGGTTCACGTCAGTTGAAAACTCATGAGGTAAATTACCCTACACACGATTTGGAATTAGCTACTGTTGTTTTTGATTTAAAAATTTGGAGGCATCATTTGTATGGAGTAAAGCGTGAAATATATATTGATCACAAAATTTTAATGTATATATTCACTCAGAAAGTTTTGAACATGAGATAGAGGAGATGGCTGGAATTAATCATGGATTATGATTGTATAATTCATTACCATCTGGGAAAAGAAAATAAAGTGGCTGATGCTTTGAGTCGAAAAAGTAATGCTTCATTAAGCATGCTACGTTTGGAACGAGATCCTTTGGTTTTTTATTTGATGAAATTTGGAATAGAAGTTGTTGGTGTAGGAAGTTCTTCTGTTTTGTTTCAGGTATCAGTGAGATCATCCCTATCAGACAGAATTAAGCAAGCACAGAGGAAAGATTGTGAGTTGCAGAAAAAGGTAGAGCTGGTTCAGAAGGGTAAGTTGCCTGAATTCAACAGTGATAATGATTGTGTTTTGAGGATTGGGAAGAGATTATGTGTCCCTGGTGATTCACAGTTAAAAAATGAGTTGTTATGTGAGGCTCATAGTTCTCCATTTTTAGTTAATCCTGGCACTACTAAGATGTACAGGGATCTGCGGGAGTATTACGGGTGGGATGGAATGAAAAGAGATATTGCTGATTTTATTATGTGGTGTTTGACTTGTCAGCAGGTTAAAGCAGAGCGGAAGTTACCGAAAGGTATGCTTCAGCCTTTACAAGTTCCAGAGTGGAAATGGGAAAATATATCCATGGATTTTGTCGTGGGATTACCGAAGACATCTAGAGGTAATAATGCAATCTGGGTTATTGTTGATCGCTTGACTAAATCAGCTCATTTCCTTCCTAAATGAGATACTTTTTCCCTAGATCAAATTTTCCATTTGTATCTTAAAGAGATAGTTAGGTTACAAGGATTTTCTCTCTCCATTGTGTCCAATCATGATCCCAGGTTTACTTCTATCTTTTGGAAAGGCCTTCAGAAGTCGTTGGTTACTGAATTAAATTTTAGTACATCTTTTCATCCGCAATCAGATGGGAAGTTAGAATGAACAATTCAGACCTTGGAGGATATGCTACGAGCTTGTTTGACGGATTATCAGGAAATTTGGGACCAATATCTTTCTTTGGTTGAGTTTTCTTATAACAACAGTTTTCATTCCAATATGCAGATGGTACCATTTGAGGCATTATATGGGAAGCGGTGTCGAACTCCAGCATTTCTGGATGAAGAGGGTGAAAGGAAGTTGATGGGACCAGAATTGGTAGAAGAGATGGCAGAAAAAGTTCAATTGATTCAGAAGCACATAAGAATAGCTCAGAGCAGGCAAAAGAGTTATGCAGATAACTGGAGGAAGGATCTATCTTTCGAGGTAGGTGATCATGTTTTTCTCAAGGTTTCTCCTTGGAAAAGTTGGATGAGATTTGGTAGGAAAGAAAAGTTGAGTCCAAGGTTTATTGGACCATATGAAATTCTGGAGAAAGTTGGATCATTTGATTACCGAGTGTCTTTACCTCCAAGTTTATCTCAGGTACACAATGTTTTTCATGTTTCGATGTTGAGGAAGTATATGCCAGATCCATCTCATGTTTTGTGTCCAGAGGTAGTTTAGTTGGAAGAGAACCTATCTTATGAGGAACAACCAGTCCAGATTCTTGACCACATGGAGAAAGTGTTACCTAATAAGGTGATTAATCAGGTAAAGGTTTTGTGGAAAAACCACATGATGGAAGAGGCAACATGGGAATCTGAAAATGCAATGAGGGATAAGTACCCCCATTTATTCGATAAGTAAATAAATTGAGGGGACACAATTTTCTATAGAGGGGAAGGATGTAACATCACAACTAAATAATGAATAATAGATATTTTTATCTATGTCTATTAATGATTAAGATAGTGTTTTAGAAGCGTAAAATGAAAATAAATACAATCTTATGCATGGAATACACTAATATTCTTAAAAGATTGTTTTACTACCTTTTGATTGAAAACCCTTTTTAAATAAAACTTTTGACCATTTTATAATCTATATTTGTCAAAATAAACATATTCATTTTTATTAGGACATAGAAATTTACATTGGATAAAGTTTTGGTATTTTTCTGACATTGTTCATTTTTTAATGAATGGTGAAAAATACTGCATTTTTAAACAAAACTTCTTTTTTATTTAATTTAATTATATGGTTAGATTATATTTTTAATTGGTATTAAAGTTTAATCTGAATATATGTTTACCATTTAATCCAATGGTGGTCATTAGGATTAATTTCACTTTGGAATTGGTAATAAACTAATGCCAAACTTTGCATAGATATTGTTTCAAAAAACCCCGCTATTTGTTTTGACAACGAGAATTATTTTTAAATCAATTATTGCAATTTATGTTTTTGGAATTTGGTAAAATGGATTACATATTTGGAATCATAAGGTCCAAATTATGTAATTAAGACTTTTTTTTTGGACATTATGAATAGTAACGATGGTAATTATCTTTAATTATCTTGATTAATAAGTAATCAGGTAGTTAAAGATAATAAAATGATATCATAATAATACAAAAATACCACAACATGTGTTCTAAGGATACTGGTTTTCTCATGGACGACTATGGGATGCCTTGTGCGAAACATGGGGGCCCCATGGAATCACTTTTGTGAGAAAATGTCTTTTTATCTTTTTATTTTTAAAGAATGTTAAATGTGACAAAGAATGTATCACCTAAGTAAAATATTTTTAATTTTGTCCAAATAAATTATCTATTGGACTATAAATATTAATTAGAAATCTAAATTATTTCCTACATCATGATATTTTTTTATAATTTTTAGACATTAAATTTATTAAATTATTGATGACATCATGATGATGCAGCGATTACCTCATTAATAAATGATTTAAATAAAATGGAAAGATAATGTAAAATCTAAGACCTAAACATGTCCAAAACCTATTGGATGGGTGGATTTCGAACCCTTATCACCTTATCCTCGAAAAACATCAATGTGGGACCATTAAAATCCAAAAATCAATTGATAATAAAGTTACATTTTATACCTTTCCAAGAGTGCCCCTCCACTGCTCTTATAAAAGGCCCCCACCTCTACCTCTTTACCCACACTTCTAAAGCCTTTGGCTCGGCCAACCGCTGCCCATTTCGTCTCTCCACTTCCCTCTCTTACTCCTTAAAGCCTCACTTTGGGCAGAAGTCTTCCAAAGGAAGACTTTGAGCTCAAACCAAAAAGAGTTACCCGATTTTAAGGTAATATCTTCACTTGAGTCCTTTTGTTTTATTTGGCTTCTCCAACCCCCTAAACTCTTTTTATTAATTTATTTTGTAACAACTAAATTATCATAAATATACTAGGATTTTTTTATAAGAAGGATTCGAGCTACACTTACACACACCTATATCTAATGGTTAATGAACATACGGTTTCCGTGGATGGCGAATTTCGGCCTCCCGAAACGATGATTGTTCAACATTCTATTAACACCTTCAAAGGTGGCCATTAAGATGACAATATATTAATATATGATATATAATATGTTTATGTTTTCCTTAAGCTTATGTATTTTTCATTTTCTTCATACCTTTATGGTTTCCATTATGGGTAAACAAGATATCTTCATTTAAGGAAGTGTGGACTACCGCCCCCTCAAAGTGATGTGATTCGTTAATGCCATATGTAGGACATATAAAGGATGGATTTAAAGTTATTATATATGATGTTATACTGGAATTATAATATACCTCTATATAATTATTATTTCATTCCATTAAAGCATGAGATAGAAATGAAAGTAGTGTTCATGCGTACGTACGGCTTACCGTCTCCATGAACGGTGATTTCATTTCTTATCCCCAAATGTAATGTACTATTAAAAGTACATGTATATAATGGATATATCTTATGAATGATACATCTAAATGATGAATATAATTCTGGAATTAAAATATACATACCTCTCATTTAGTTTTAATTCCATTAATATAACAAAGAAATGAAAGTAGTGTTCATGCGTACGTACGGCTTACCCTCTACATGAACGGTGCATTTCATTTCTTACCCCTAAATGATTATTTAATATTATAAATACATGTATATGCTGGATATATATGATATATATGATATCCAAATCAGGAATGTCATTCTGGATATAAAGAATCTTTGACCTCATGAACAACCTGTAATTGTAAGAAGTCCACTTTCGACTTAATAACCAAATATCATCAAAACAAACATTATTAACATAAATGATTACATAATGTTTATAACATGGAAATAAGTGATATAAAAGTGATAATGAACATGAAAAAGGTTCTTAAGCAAGTATAAATTAACTCAAATTTGTTATTCAGGACGTTAAAGAATGATCGAGTCAAGTCGGACCCGAGGTAAAGGACTTCGTCTCAATCTCCTTTCATTGAGGCATATTTCGTTTGATACACAACTTTCATTTATACGGTGTATAAACCCCTTTGACTTTTACTTTTATACAAAAGGAATCTTTTTCTACGAAGTTTTTTACAAAATGACAAAAAGGAATGTTTCTTTTTAACGTACTCGGTGACAACGACCTCTTCCGCCGCCAGGAGTATTATTTGGTGTTTGGCTTCCTGAACAATCCATAATGTTTTTTAAAATGGAATAAATTCCATATAATCTTTTATGTATTTTGGTATTGAAAATGGTTTTATAATGGATTTTTTATGTCAATTTATTTAAGTGATATATTGTGATGAATGTGTGGAAATGTTTTCTTTCCATTATATTTGTTTTATGTATTATGATTTTTTTATAATGGTACTTGGACATTTGACGGGTGGTTACATGATAAACCATATGACGGGTGGTGCCGTGAATACCAAGACGGGTGGTTACGTTATTACCTCAAATGCATTGGGTATGGAAGTTGGCTGTATGGCTATTCCATTAAGTATGTATGGAAGTTGGCCGTATGGATATTCCATTATGTGATATGTGTTGAAGTTGACCTTATGGTTATTCCAATTAAGTATGTTTATGTCCCAAGTTACCTATATATGTTATGTGATCTTTTTATGGGTTTTATGGTAATATTTTGGTTACAACAGGGTAAGTAATGTTCTTTTATTCAGTGAAGAGTTTTTACAACTTCATAAAGGTGAAAAGTATTACTTTGATAAAGTATACATGTTTAACTTGTTGTTTTCATAAACTAATAGTTTTAATTTTTTGTGTATCCCTTACTGAGCTATTTTTGCTCACCCCAAGTTTTTTATGAAATGTTTTTCACAGGACCTAATGTGGAATACAGTCAAGGATGGGATCAAGGGAAAGTGATGCTATATAAATCATGGAACTAGACATGTTTCTTTTTAAGAGTTTTTTTATTATTCTATGGAAACTTAGTAAAAGTGTCTACTTTGTAATCTTTTGAGATGTACTAGTTATGTTCTAATTATCTAAAACTCTAAACCTGAAAAGATCTTCAATGTGAATTATTAATTTAATTCAATATTAAGAGATGTTTATGGTCGGGGCCTTATACATAGGATCTTAATAATGAAGTGTTTTCCATGTAAACATACTGTGCATAAAATGATGTAACACTAGAACAAATGGTCACTGTAGGATGTTGAAATCACCTCCAAATAGTTTACTAGCATTTAATAAAACCCCTATGTATTTCACCGTCATTTTTCATTTAGTTTTATTATTTATAATTCAGTATTTTTTTTGGTATGTGTCATTTTTTGAGCATTTTTTGGAGGTTAATTTTTTATTTAGATGATAATTGTTTATAAAAAGTACCCTGATAAAATAGAAATAAAAGAAAATAAAACCACATGATAACAAATTATAAGTGATTTCGTTTAGTAGAGTATAAGTATAACCACCACTGAATATATTATTTAAAATGTATATAGTGTTTGTTACCTAAAATTGACACTAAATTGTATTTCTTTTAAAAAAATAAATAACTATTAATATAGATAAATGACATATAATAAACTAAAACATAAATATATGATAAACACATCAGATAAAGATCATACATCTGTATTAAAAAAACATCCAATCATCAAAACCCCAATCTATGTCAACCCATACATTCTTCAATATAAATAAACAATATGCCTGACAGCGAACAATTCCCAGTATACATCCATGTAATGTCCTCCATTTCATCTGTCTGCCTCCACATAATATCATCAACTGAAACTGACCACATCATCTCATCAATTGAAAAAAATATACTACACATACTAAATCATAATTATAATAGAATAAATGATTATATTTTGATAAACCACAAAAATACAAGCCAAAACGTTTTTTATAGAGAATGTCATGGATCAGAATGGTCATCTTCCATACAACTTTTAGAATCAATCACCTAGATTAAAATAAATATTTAATAAATGAAATTAAAATGAGAAACAATACATAATATATTTGTAATTTCACACATCAAATTGGTTATTTTTTAATCAAAATGATTAAATTTTAACATAAAAATAAAAATATATAATTCAAAACACTTTGAGAAATTAAACATTATAATTTATGATAAAATAAAACAAATAAAAATGATAATTTCACTGTAAATATTAAAATCTTGTTTTAAAGAGATATTGGGTGAGCTTGAAAATTAATTTACTATTTTTTTTTAAAAAAATCATATCACATAATGTTCAATATTTCAAAATCAACTCATTTGTGTAAATACCATGATTTAATAAAATTATGAGGTTGTTTTAGTTGATTTTTTTGTTCCATGATTGTCTTACTATTTTAAATCATAACAAATGAATTGGTAGACATAAACAAAAAACCGTAATGCAGATCGATGATCCATCTGCTCTTAATTTTAAAATTTCAATATACCGTTGATGTCCAATGATTTATTGGAAATTTGATTATTTTTGAATGGTATTTACCTCTTGACATTTTTAACGGAAATTTTATATTTTAGAAGTTTATACTAAGTAAATTTTATGACATTGCACACTGTATTGATGTGTTTTTTGTTTATACATGTGAAATATAATGCAATGGTGGGTTTCTCCTGATGAAACATCAATATGAGGTTGTTTTTTACGTTTTTGACCTTCTACAGATGTTTTAGTGTTTCAATCCACAAATAAAATGTTTATAGACATAATAGAAAAAAAATGATTCAGAATGATGTGTAATTGGTTTCTACATTTAGAAATTATATCTGCGGTCATTTCCTTGTGATTTTAGGGAATATGATGTGTTTTTATCAGTTTCAACCCCAAAAATTTATTTTTAGATGATTTTGTACCCTTTTTATGTATACAGCAAGTAATTACAACCACACCACAAGTCAAATGGATGATTTTTCTAAGAGTACATATAAAAAACACCTCAAAGATTTTTTACCATGCTTTCACACCAATCATAGGTCATTTATATATTTTTTTAATGTTCCAAAGACCTTCTAGTTATTAAAAATAAATTCATTTACGACCCTAGTTGAAAAAAATGATAATTCCAAATGAAATTCTATTTGTTTCAAAATTTCAAAATTAAATAAAATTTCATTATCCCATTATTTAATGAAAATATAACGACATTACCTAGTTTTGACCCCCCAACACATGTTTTAATTGATTTTATATATTTCAAAATTGTATACCATATAATTTTGTCAACACCACCTATCAAATTGGCACGGTGTCAGCATGTACATTTTAATAACATCACTTTAGTGAGTCCATGGATTTCACATCAGGTTGACGTTGTTTTATATGGTTTTGACCATTCCAGACATGTTTTAGTTTTCCCAAAAACTAAAAAATCATTTAAAAATAAGTGCGAAAACTATAATTTAGAATGTTTTTTCACCAATTCATACATTTCACAATTAAATATATGGGGTTTTCTCATTATTTATTAGTTATCCAACAATGTTTTTCTAATTTTGTCCCAACGACACTTGTTTTTAAAGGATTTTCTACCTTCAGATGTGTATACCTAGAAATTACAACCACACCACATGTTAGATTGATATTTTTTCTAGGTGTACATGTTAAAAAAATAATAAATGTTTTTTCTAGGATTTCAAATAAATTAGAGTTCATTTTCACTATTTTTACTGTACCATACACATTTTAGGGTTTGGAATCTGTAGAAATGAATTTATGACCATAATGGTAATACTGTAATTCAAAACGATGTACATTCTATTCAAGAATTTCAAAATTAAATATATGGGATTTTTCCCATGATTCCGAGAAATGTAACATCATTTTCATGATTTTGAACCCTAACACTTTTTAAAGGCTCTAGTTCCCTTCAAATGTGTAAATTGTGAAATTCAGACAACACCACAAGTCTGATTGGGGATTTTTCTATGCGTACTTATATGAAAATAAATTAGGGTATCCCAAGATTTAACATCAATATATTGTATTTTTATATGGGTTTGACCATTCCATGAACATTTTTGGGTCTTAAAACACTAAAATACATATAAATATTTAACAGACAATCCTTACTTTATAATGATGTGTTGTTGGTTCCTTGATTTCAAAATTTAATCAATGGTCACTATCCTTGGATTTAATGTATATCCAAAATCATTTTACTAGTTTGGAACCCAAAATCATGGTTTTGATGGATATATTACATTTTAAAAGTGTATACCAAGTAATTTCAACCAAAAAGCACAGGAAATTGACATGATGTATGTGAATTCATATCAGAAGCAACTCATAAGTTGGTTTATGATTATTTTATATCAATAGGAGGTTGTTTTCTTTTTTTTTCAATTGTTCCACACATGTTTTAGTGTTTTAGAACCATGAAATTGTGTTTATCTACGTAATAAAAAAATCCAAGACAACAAGCTTGGGTTATTCTCAAATGTATAGTTAATGATCCATAATTCAGTTTTTATATATAGGAATCAACCACACATCCATCAAACATAGGATGTGGTTGTAATTAATTGAAATTATTTTTTTCTATAAAAAATACTTTACTATTTATTTATTTATGGTGTATGTGTTCATTGAATTTTTTTGAATAATCTATGTAATTTAAAATTTATCTTTATAGGATAAACTATAAAGAAGATAATTTCCACAAGGATCATATATGAAATCTATAGAAACATAGAACTGTAATAATTTACCATTTGAGACCAACTCTAATCTTTTTCTGGCTATAACAATGTTTTCCATGAACATTTTCAGTCGGTAATGAAATTTCAATTTGTGGACTCCATTAACAACACCACTCAAAAAAACGTCAGGTGTAATAGTAACAGATGACACTACCATACCAAAGAAAATTGATAGTACAGGTGAAGAACCCATCCAAATTTCTCATTCATGATGTTCCATCCCTAAAATAATTCAAAATTCATTATTTTTGGAATCTAATGTTATTAGAGATGGGTTCACATCCTCATATTATTGAGTTCTGAACTGTAAATACAATAATATTAACAATACATACCATAACTTTATCTATTGATTATGAAATAGAGTATCTAAAACGCATCAGGGGGGAGTGTTGAAGGCCAATCGAGTCCCCTATAATAAAAACCATACAATCCCCAAGAAAAGAACCTGGGAAAAAGTAGAAAAAATGGTGTTTATTTTTACTCACCATTCATTAAAAATTGTATACTTAAAAATTTATATCCCTCCATTTGTGTTTCACCACAATACCATGATTGATGTATTATTTACATTATTATTAGATAATCCAGATCCCAATATGGTTTGGATCTCCCTTCAATGACACTCCCCAATACATTGGAGTTAGAATCCACCATAATTATTTTGATTTTGAAAAACCAGAATATCATAAGACCACATTTCATTTCCCTCAATTCTGATCCCAAAGAGGTATGTAAACCATAAATGAAACTAAATTCATACATGACAGCTCCTCTTCCATCTCTAATAAGAACATTTCCTCTCATATCCCCTGAATTAAATGATCTATCCACGTTAAATTTGAGACCTTCTCTTGGTGTATTCCATCTGACCCGTCCCCCTTGGATTAGTCCACCTATTCTCTAATTCTCTAGCAAATTAATTGGAATGAGGTAACTAAAAGAAGACAAATTATATTTTTTATAGGAATACCTATTAGTTCGTCCAAAATAAGTCTAAAATCGATGTTAATGGATCGTTGAGAATTATATCTCCCTTCCTTGTATTTTTATATGGCCTCTTATAGAACCAATCATGTTACAATAAAAATCATGTTGTGAGCCCTCTCCTCCATTGAATATTTTTCTATTACCAGAATCCAAATAGAAGAACATTTTGATATTGGCTATACCTTCATATATAGTCCATTATTTTGATCAATAAATTTCTAAATAACCCTATCCCACTTTCCTTTAATGAATAATTTCATGGTTGACTCAGTGCATGGGCATTGTAACACCAACATCTGGACGCTACACTGACTCCCCTCTTCTGAATATTGACATATTTGGGGATGTATTTATTTCATATCCTCTACACTATAAAAATCATCTTTTATAGAATATATTTTATCCACATATTAATAGCCCATTAATCAAAGCTATCACTTCATAAACCATGTATTGAATGACCATATTGTTGAATTTTCTTGTGATGTCTCTGGTGAAAAAACAACTATCTGCTACCTCATTCATATTATATCCCTAAATACAGTATTCTGAGAAAAATTTAAAACAACATTGATCTTGTTCAGAAAATCACTAGCCTAACTTAATGAAATTTCAGGAACAAGGAATCCTAGAAATACTATGATATCCCCATTATAGTTGATTATTTCAAAAACATTTCTCCCAACAATGCACAACCCATATATTTTTCTCTTTGAGATTCTTCAGCTGATCAACCTCAATTTTTTATAAAATAAATAAATTTCTATTTCTAGACCCCACATAGACCAGTCATTATAGTGGATGTTGCTGATAAACAAATCCCAAAGAGACTAACCTTCAATGATCTACAAAGGACTTTTAGTTTTCAGGACCTGTTGGGTTTTCCATGACATCATGAAGGGCCCAAATATTAACAATGATTTTTACGAATATCTATACATCATAATGATATCTAATGAATTAAATTTTCATTAGTTTTTATATCTATTTAAAAACATTAAAAAATATAATATTGAAAATTATATTATAACCACAAATAAGACTTAAGTTAAATTTATTGGGTCTGTTAAGATGCATTAAATGATGGGAAATTGTCATAGGTTGATCCATATTGTTGGCTCCATTTAAATTTTATTATGGATTCTTAGTTTTTATAATATATTTCTCATAATTAGATTATTATATTAATACCAAAGTATGAAATTCAAATGAAAATTACATGAACCCACAAATTTGGTAGGGTCATTTACAAAACATCCTTTGGGTATCCTATGCACTTTAAACAACATCTTTATTTGGCCAAAACAGTGAACTAATTCATTATCCTTTATAAAAAATATGAAAATTTTAGAAATGAGCAAGATATATGATAAAATTATATAAATAAAAATGAATAGAATACAAATGAAAATAGTTATTTTTCTCCAAAAAAAATGTGACTGTGCAACATGAAGAATAAATTTATTGTCCTGAGTCACATAGTTTTTTGATAATTCATACAAAAATAGTAAAATTAAAATATATTATAATTTTATTGTTTTTCATTTTTTTTTCACAATAAAAATTTGACATTTCTTTATTATATAAATCTATATTATTATCAACAAAGAGCTTGTATTATTAATGATAAATGCCTTCAGTAACTTTCCCATATATTTTTCTATGGTCATCAGTGATTCATTAAAATCATGACATAATATCCATTTAAAAGCTAACATTTTTAGTCAATTTTTTTAATCCCATGAGAATGAAATGAATTACGGAACATAAAAATGAAAAAAACATCTAGAAATAAAAAACATAAAACCTTTTCAGTATACCACAAAATTTTACTCATGTATTTTAAATTGTATTCTAGGGAAATTTAAATTAATATTAAATTTATTTTAGTATCAATAATATTTTTTTCAATGCTATAATAATATCCATAAAATACTTATAATTAATGTGAATGTTCATTATTTCTTAATGAATATACCAAAGAATCTTCCCATAGATTCTAGCAGCGTCACTGGTTGGAACACTGATCTTATAAAATGGAATAATAATCATGAATTAATTTAGGTCCCATACATATAAAATGTTTAAATTCATATCTATTCTATGGTTGTATTTATGTTTTTTCTAAATTCATTAAAAAAATTTACAAAATATAATTTTTTTAATTGGAATATATAACATCAATGATAACTCCCCGAAATCCACTTAATGGAGGGTTGATTAACTAATACATCACTAGAGGTGAATCAAGAGGTCACATACCAATGAAATCTAGATAAATGGATAGTTTTCTATAAGTCTCAGATAAAAAATTACAAGGTTCCATAAAAGATGATGGTAGTAGTGTTGTGTTCCGAGATGCTGACTTGATTGGATATTGAAATTTTCTTCTTCATGGAATGCCTATATTTTGAAATCTTATCTTATATTAAATGACATATTGAATAATATGTGTTATTTATGAAATTTCAACACTTCTCTTATGTAGACACATTCTTTAATGACACCAATATTCGAGGCCCATTTTCACTTTTTATAAATTTTTTAACCACATTTTTTATGTCTTTAATCAGTAATGAATTTTATTAAACATACAATTTAATTCTTTCAATTATTTTTCTGAGTTTATTTATAACTGTTAAATGACACATTGAAAAAATATCTATTACTAATATGCTGAAAATAAATATTAGAAATGTGATTTTATGTATAAAACATTATTAATATCTATTTCACTCCCTATCATCTATAAATACTCTGTATAATAAAATATTTCCTTCATAAAGAATTTACCCATTTGTTATATAAGAAAAATATGAAAAATGTTGTAAATTAATAATGATATTGAAATTGTGTGTATCCTAAAAAATATAATTCTTATTTACATGAATGTTGTGTGGTGGTATATTCAATTATTTATATATATCATGGCGACACATAGTAAAAACTAAGGGATTTCCCTCTAAAGTTTATTTTTCAAACAAAAAATAACTACTCCAATTTATTTTTTAAAATAATATGTTTTATATTAAAGAATACATATAAATGATATGGAGTTATAAATAGAATACATCAAAAATGTAATAAATATTTTAGGCTTAATTTTAATTATATAATAATTGTAATAACATGAAATTATGATATTTGGAACTATAAAAAGGATGTCAAATAGATGTTTTAAAATATAAATTTATGAAAATTAAAATATTCAATAAAAACTAAATAATTCTATTATCCAACTGATACTATTAGTTTGAGGATGACACAACCTTTAGGGGGGGGTATGTATTTCTATTGAATAGGGGATCTGATCTACAGAAATCGAGTGGGGGGGATTGGGGTCCATGGTTGGTTCATGGGGGTATGGGTAAATGAAAAGAACATATGTGGTTGGTCCGAGGTGTGGGGTGAACATGTGAAACTGTGTCAGGGTCATCGTCGAAAATGGGAGGCGTGGAGGATTGAGGTGGAAAGTGATGAAAAGGGGATGGGGTCATGATGGAGCATGAAAGTGGGAGGAATTACGGTATTTATTAGACCAATGTAAGATCATTAATGAAAACTACTTCTAAAATTAAAAAATAAAAATATACAAATGAATTTTTAAAATCCCACTATATTAAAATTTTTAACCAGATTTAACTCTCATAAGATACTTGAATCGCAGCGATTAAAATTCCTCTACGCTTCTCTTTTTTAAAGTTTCATGGATTGTCACACTATTAAATAAATTATATTTAATGACTACGTGGAAATGGTTCCATGTAAAATAATACCTCTTTACGACTATACACATCTTAATTGTGGTATTACACACTTAATTTTTTGTGGAATGTGACTCTAAGATTGATTTTATTATCCTCATAAACTCTATTGACTAATATTAAAGGAGGATTACATAAAATTTTATACAATTGTAATTTAGTATCATCCCTTGTGAAGGATCAAGATAATGATGAATTTTGGATATCCTGTATTATCAAATTTACTATCATTAGCTCGGACGTATAATTCAATTAAATTATATAAGGATATTGGTTTCTAATACATGTGGAAACAATATATATATACAACAGATTCATGGAATTATTCAGATGGGGGGTTGTAGGAGTTCTCAAAAAATGGCTTCTGCCCTTTTATATTATTTGAAAATGATTATATATCAAATATTTATGGTAAGAGAATACGAAATATCTAAAAAGAATGATCGACATGAATTTTCCCCAAATATGTCAGATGAATAACTTGAATACCATTAGAATTATGTTAATGAAATGTTTCTAATAAAAATTCATTCTCTTTATGAAATGATTGAAATGCTGGTATGTTTTTTGGTTCTTTGGGAAAAATGATAGAATCCATCGTATTAAATCTTCTCCAACAATAGATATCCATTAATAGACATTGAACCAACACCACTCATTGGAGAAGTAATTAACACTCTATGAAATAAAAGTATAATCCTTAAATAGAATATCTATTGAGCTATATAGGTCTAAATGACCCTCATTCATCATATAAATTTAATTTTAAATCTTTAATAAAAATTTTCAAACAAAATAGATAAGTATTGAAATATCCATAGTCTTTCAAATAATCTATGTAGAACATGAACCATCACAATTTCATGGTAACTATATCTCCCATAATAGATAATATAATTATTTTACATGGTTATTTAATTTTAATTTGGAATATCTCTTTTCCACCCACAGTCGTCGGTCATTTAATGTTGGTTTTTTGAAATGAGCCATGGTTATGTTATGTGTTGTTTTTTGGATCATTTAATGGTTGATAATTGTTTTTTTACAAGATAATTTTTATAGAAAAAACCAAAAATAAATATAAATAAAATAAAATAATAAAACTTCATAACATTTTATAATTGATTTATTTTAGTGGAGTTCATGTGTAATAACCTCTAAACATATTATATAAAAGGTATTTTGCAGAGGTCACTTAAAAATGCCACCAGATCACATTTCTTTTAAAAAATAATAAAAACTTTTAATTAATTAAATAGAAACATAATAATCTATAAAATAAATATATGATAAACCCATCATACATATATAATATATCAACAATAAAATTGAAACATACAGTCATCAAAACCTCAATCTATGTCAACCCATACATCCATGAATATAAATATCAAATATATCAAACAAAACCCCATACCCAATATATGTACATGTAACATCCTCAATTGCATATATTTTCCTCCAAATCGTATCATCAACTTAAACTGACTACATCAACTCATTAATTTTAACAAAAAGTAAATCCAAAAATAAAACTACACATAATAAATCACAATTATAATAGAATAATTGAATAATGTTTTACAAAAAACTAAAACTAAAAACGATCACTATTTTGTAAAAAATAATGTGATGGATCAAAAAAGTCAACCACCAACCTACTATCAAAATATGTTACCTACATTGAAAACAAGAATAATCAATAAATGAAATCAAAATTGGAAATTACATAGAATAAATTAAAAATGTTTCATATAAAATTGATTATTTTTAAATTAAGCAGAAGAAATTTTAAAACCAAAAAAATAATATATAACTAAAAACTAATAAAAAACTTATAAATAATTATTTAAGATAAAATAAAATAATTAAAAATGAAAATTTATGAGGAAATATTCTTATTTACTTTTAAAGTGGCATGTAGGGTGCTTGAAATTTATATAATAATTTTTTTAAATGAATTTCATATCACAACATGTCCTATATTTCAAAATCAACTCCTTGGTGGCTACACCATGTTTTCATATCAATATGAGGTCATTTTCAATGACTTTAATTTCTCCACTATAGTTTTAGTGTTTTGAAACACAAAAAAATCATTTGTATCCATAACCGGAAAACCATAACTTAGAACGATATTCCATAATTTCCTACTTTCAATATTCGAAACATAGTTTTTGTCTAATGATTTTCGTGCAATTTGATAACGTTAGAATGGTTTTGACATCTCAACACTTTTTTTAAATGGAATTTTCACCTTTTAGAAGTGTATAATGAGTAATTTTGATCACACTGCATATCATATTGATGTTTTGTCTCTGTATACATTTAAAAAAGTACTCAATGGTGGTTTTCACATGATGGAACATCAATATGAGGTTGTTTTAAATTTTTTTTGACCATCCACACATGTTTTAGTGTTTCAAACTACTAAAAACATGTTTATTGGAATAAAGACCATACCATGATTCAAATTTATGTCTTATTGGTTCCTACATTAAGAAATTAACTCTGCTGTCATTTCATAGTAATTTATGGGATTCTAATCTCAGTTTCATAGTTTTTACCCCCAAATATTTGTTTTTAAAGGATTTTGTACCTTTCAAATGTAAAAACTAAGTAATTATATTCACACCACACATTATATAAATTTTTTTATATGACTGCATGTAAAAAAACACAAAAATGGTTTCCCATGACTTCACACAAATCAGAGGATGTATTCTTTTTTTACTATTTCACGCAGCTTTTAGTTTTTAATGAAAATAAAAATACATTTACGACCCCAACCGACAAAATGGAAATTCCAAATGAAGGTCTATTAGTTTAATAATATAACAATTAAATTTAATGTCAATTTACTATTATTTTAGGGAAATTATATGTAATTACCTAGTTTTAACCCCCCCCCACAATAATTTATAAGGCTTTTATACATTTCAAAAATGTATACAATATAATTTAAACTACACCCCACATATTATTGACATGGTCTCAACATATACGTTTCAATAAAATCACTTTAGTGTTTTCCCAAAATGTAACATCAATTTAAGGTCATTATATATATTTTTGACCATTCCAGGCATGTTTTAGCTTTTCAAAACGCTAAAAATATTTTACATCATCAATTGAAAAACTGTAATTTATAATGTTGTGTCTTAGGTTCAAAAATTTCACAATTAAATATATGGTTGTTTTCACATGATGTATTGCCTATCATACAATGTTTTCCCTATTTTGGAAAAATTAAACTCATTATTAAATTCTTTTTTACCATTTAGAATTGTATACCAATTATTTCAAACCACAACACATGTTGGATTGATTGGTCTTCTAGGTTTAAATGTAAAAAAACATATAAATGGTTTTCCAATGATTTCACATCAATAAGAATTGTTTTGAAATCTTTTTCTTATTCCACACATTTTTTAGTGGTTTGAATAACTAATAATTCATTTATGACCTAACAAGAAAACTATAGTTTATAATGCTTTACCATAGGATCCAACATTTCACAATCAAATATTTATGATTTCCCCATGATTTCAGGAAATCTATCATTTTCATTATTTTGACCCCATAACACTTTTTAACAGCTTTGGTACCCTTAATAGGTCTATACTAAAATGTTCCAACCACACCACATGTCAGATTAGTGAGTGGGATATGCATACATGTACAAAACAACATAGTAGTGGGTTTCCCTTGATTTAACATCAATCTATGGACTTTTTTATGTGTTGGACTATTCCATGAACGTTTTAGTGTTTTAAAATAGTAAAATCATATATAAATACATAACATACAAACCGTAATTAATAATGATGTTTGATTGGTTCCTACATTTCAAAAGTAAATCTATGGTCATTGTCCTGTGATATTATGAATATTCGATATCATTTTTCAGGTTTTGACAGCCCGAAACGTTGTTTTGAAGCCTTTTTGAAATTTTAAAAGTGTACATAAAGTGATTTCGACCACCCAACACACCATATTGGATTATTGTCTATGAATACATGTCAAAAACAACTTAAAAGTGGATTTCCATTTATTTAATATCAATATGAAGTCATTTTATTTTGTTTTGAAGGTTCTACACATGTTTAAGTGTCTTAAAACACTAAAAATTAATTTATCTACATAATGGGAAAATCCTTGAAAAAAACCTGGGTTTTTCTGAAATGGATAAATAATGATATATAATTAATAATCAAAATATAGGAATCAACCCCACATCAATCCAACCCATGATGTGGTCGTCATTACATTAATTTCTAGTTTTCTATAAAAAGTTTCATTTTATTTGTACTTATGGATGGTGTTTATATTCATTGAATATTTGTGAATGATCTCTGGAATTTAGAATTTACCATTGTGGGATGAGCTCTAATGTAGGAAATTTCAACAAGGATCACGTAAGAAATCCAAAAAATCATAGAATCTAAAGCATTTTCCATTTGAGACCATAATTGAGCTTTTGATTGTATATAACTGTCTCTTCCATTAACTTTTATATTAAATCCTAGAATTTCCATTTGTGATCCATGATTAAAAACACCAATTAGACTATTATCAGGTGTAAAAGTAACAAATGATAGTTCCCTACCAATTAAATCCGATAGAGTAGGTGAAGAACCCATCCCCATTGCACATCCATGATGTTCAATCACTAAAACTTTTCCAACTGCATCATTCTGTGAATCTGAAGCAATTAGTAAAGGGTTTGCATCCAAGTTTTATTGAATTTTGAACTATTAATACCAAATTATTCAAAATACCTTCCTAAAAATTATCGATTAATTTTGTAATAGAGAATAAAAAACAAACCATAAGTGGAAGAAGTGACGAAGGCCAATGAAGTACCCCATAACACAAAACATACAATCCTTAGGAAACGAACCAGTGAAATGTAGATAATATTCGGTTTATTTGTTCTTTCCCATCATTAGAATATGTCTACAGAAAAATTAAATTCTCTACATGTGTGTTCCACCTCAATTTCTTAATTTATGATTTCTTTCCATTTTTATCAGATAAACCAGATACCAAGATTTATTGGATCTCCCTTAAATGACATCGTCCAACACTATAGAGTCCAACTCCAACATAGTGATATTGATGTTGAAAAACCCTTATATCATATGACCACTAGCCATTTCACTCACTTCTATTTCAAATATTATCTTAAACTATAGAAAAAAATAAAGCTGAAGATGGAAGATACTCTTCCATTTTTAATAATAACTATGCCGCTCATATCCCTAGTATAGGATACATCAACATTAAATTTGAGTCCTTTGGTGGATTCCATCTAACCCATGCCCTTAGGATCAGTCCACCTATCCATTAATTATCTTACACATTCAATGTAATGAGGAACCTAAAAGACAAAAAATAGATTTTATTATAGGAACACAATTTTTTTCATCCAAAATATGTCTAGCATGGATTTGAATAGACCATTGAAAAATGTATCACCATTCTCTGGATTTATATATGGCCTCCCATAAAACCCATCAATCAACAGTGAGAATCATTTTGTGAGTGCTCTACTCCACAGAATAGTCCTCTATTCATGGAATCCATATCGTAGAAGCTTCTATGATTGAATCTCCCTATATAGATTGTCCTGTATCATTCTCATGAAATGTTCAAAAAACCATATCCAGCTTGCCTTTAATGAATATTTTCTAGGATGATTCATTTCTTGGGGAAATCTAGCACTAAAAACCGGAAGCCAGACTGACTCTCCTTTTTTTAATACTAACATAATTGGAATGTCTTTATTTTATAGCCTCCACAATATAACATTCATCTTAGGTGAAATTACGTTTCACCACAGTTGAGAAGCCCCTTATTCCATGTTATTACATCATGGATCACGTCCTGAGTGACCACGATGATGAAATTTCATGATCTGTCTCCATTGAAAACACACCTATCTTTTTCCACATTTATGAGATATCCTTAAAGACACTCTTCTAGGGATCATTTGGAACTACATTAATGAAATTTGGGAAAGAAATCAACTATATAAACGAAATTTGAAGAACTAGGCATTATAGAAAGCATATGATATTCCCAGTCAAGTTTTTTTTTCCAAAAAAACATCTCTCCCCACAACCCACAACCAATCTAGTTGTCTATTTCAGATTCTCCAGGTGCTCAACAACAATTTTTTACAACCCTAATGAATTTCAATTGAATGAACCCCACCCATACTAGTACTTGTAGTGATTGTTACTTATAGAAAATGCCCAAAGAGAATTAGATTCGATGATATGCCATGTATGCTTAGTTTTCATGACGTGCATGGTTTCCAAATCATTGTGATGAAAAAAAATATTAATAATTATTTTTTGAAACATATAATCATCATAATGATATATAATGAATAAATTAGTCATTATTTTTATTGTCATTTAAATAATATAACATCATAAAATAGAAAATTATATTATAACAATAAATAAGACTAAAACCAATTTAATTAGGTATGCTAAGATGAATTAAATGATATGAAATTTTCATAGTTTGATAAATATTGCACGCACCATTAAATGTGTTTATAGATTGTGAGTGTTTAAAATATAATTTCAATAATTACATTATTATTTTAATAGGACAGTATTAAATTAAACATAAAAGTACATGCTCCAACATCTTTGGTAGGGTCATTTACAAAACATCATCTAGATTCATATGCACATTACACCATATATATATTTAGGCAACAAAGTTACAGAAATCATGATCTTTTATTATAAATGTGAACATGTATGAAATAAACATGAGATATGATAAAATTATATAAATAAAAATGAATAGAATAGAAATGAGAATTGTTATTTTTCACAAAATAATCTAAGACACATCAACACGATGAATGAATTTCATGTCATGAGTCATATATTTTTCTAGATTATTCCTAAGAAATAGTAAAATTAATAGAAAGTATAATTTTATTGTGTTTATTTTATTAAAAAAATTCAAAATATGGAATTACCTGATGATATGCATCTCTATCAAAAAAGAGAATCCATTGTTCATGATAAATGTCTTCAGTCAATTTCAACGACACTTTTCTAAGAACATATATGATTAATTAAAATTATGATATAATATCTATATAAAATCTACCCTTTTAATTCCCAAAATTGTTTATGCTCATGTGTATGAAATAGATTAGGGGACATAAAAATGATAAAAACATCTAGAAATAAAAAGAATAAAACATTTTTATTATATTACCAAATTATACTCATGTCGTTTAAATTGTTTTCTAAGGAAATTTAATTTATTATTACATTTATTTTATTATTAGATATCATCATTTTCCATTCTATATGAATATTCTTCAAATGTTTTAATTAATGTTTATGTTCATTGTCTCTCCATAAAGATACGAAATAATCATACAATATATTCTTGCAGCATCACTAGTAGGCACACTGATCTTATAAAATGGAATGAAAATCATGAATTCCTTCAGGTCCAATACATTAATCAAGTTCATATTTTTATCCATTTAATGGTTATTTTTATTTTTTTTACAAATTCATTAAAGAATTTACAAAATATAATATTTTCATAGATGACATATATAACATAATTGTAAACTACCCAATATCCCTTAGATGGAGGGTGATGAACTACTCCATCACTAGTGGTAAATCATGAGCTTAGCTACCAAGGAAATCTGGGGAAATGGATGGCTTGCTAAAAATTTCAAATAATAAATCACTAGGATCCACAAGAGATTCTGGTTGTAGTTATGTTCTTTGAGATGCTAATTAGATTGGATACTGAAATATTATTTTTATTGGAATACCTACATTTCAAATTGTTATGTTATATTAATTGAATTATTTAATAAGATGTCTCATCAAGTTATTTTCGACACTTTTTTAAATTGAAACATTCTTTAAAGGCACCATATATTTAATGATCTTTTTTCACTATGGACTAATTTTTGAACCACATTTTCATTTTATTTTTTCATTATATATGTTAATTAAACATAAAATTGGATTCTTTCAATGATTTTAGTATGTGAATTTATAACTTTTAAGTGACTCATTGAAAAAAATCACTATTTAATACTATGTTTCTGGTAAATTTTATAAATGTGATTTAATATATAGAAAAATATTACTTTCAATTTCACTCACTATCTTCCATAAATATTATGTGGCAAAAAAATTACCCTTATCAAAATTTTATCAAAGTTTTATCTATCACACAACCAAAAAATTAGTAAGTTAAATATGATACTGAAATTGTGTGGGTCCTAAAAAATATTATTCATTTTTACTTTCTCATTTTGTAGTGGTACAATCAATCATTATTTTCATATTGTCACATAGTAAAAAATTAGGGATTTCCCTCATAAGGATATTTTTCTATTAAAAAATAAATAGTCCAAATAATCATTTAATAAAGTACTTATTTTATTTATGAATACATATGAATTTGAAGGAGTAAAAAATAGAATACGTGAATAAAAATATAAGTAATATATGTGACAAAATTTTAAACATATTGTTCTTATAATAACGTCAAATTATGATATTTTATACTATCAAATGAGAGTCCATGATTTTTTCTACCATATAAATTTATAAAACAATTGCATAAAAAACCTAAATAATTCTATTATTAAACATATAATATTTTTCTGGGGATGAAACAACATTTAGTGGGGGTATGAATTTCTTTTGAAGAGGTTTTATGATCTAAAAAGATGGAGGTTGAAGGGGGGGGGGGGTATGCATTGCTATCAATGAGAGGAACTGAGGGAGGGAGCAGGTGGTAAGGGGGGTTGGTCGGGGACAGAGGGGGTTAAGGGGGTTCTCATTCTCTGATAAGAAGGATGTCAGATGGATTGAGGTGTGCGGTGAACATGGGTCATGAAGTTGGGGTTTCCACTGGGAAAGGGATAGAAGGTGGATGGGTGGTCATGGAGGAAATGGGTTGGGGTTGTGATAGTGTTAGGAAGTGGGAGGAATTATAGTATTAGTTAAAACTACTAGATGAGGTTTAATTAAAATTAAAACAAAAATATAAAATAATTAAAATATAAAAATGATTTCATAAAACCTTAGTATATTAATTTTATTACTAGATTTAACATGCATATGTTAATTGAATCATCATTAATAAATCTCTTCTACGCATATCTTTTTCTTAAGGTGTCATGGAAAGTCTCATTATTATTTAAATAATAGTTAATGAATATGTGGAAATGGTCAATTGAATATATTACCTGTTTACGTCTTTACAAAGCTAAATTGTGGGATTTTCCTCTTATTTTTGGTGGAAATGAATCTAATATGAACTTTATTATTCTCAAAAACTATACTAGAATATATTTAAGTACTCTTACATTAAATTTTAGGTCTATGAAATTTATATTCATCCCTTCTGAAGGAAAAAAGATAATGATGAATTTTGGACATATTGTTTCATCGAAATTATTATCATTAACTAGGATTTAGAAATGAATTCCATTATAGTTAGGCCCTGGTTTCAAATACATGTGGACATAACATATTTGGAATAATGATTCATGTAATTATTCATAATGGGCCTTGTAAGAGTTCTCAATAATTTCATCTAACATTTTATATTATATTAAATTGATTATATTTCAAATATTTATTATAGAATCATAAAAAATATCTAAATAAAATGATAGACATGGATTTTTTCCACAAATATTTCAGATGAATCCCTTGATAACCTTCTAAATTATGTTAAATAAATATTAATAATAAATGATTATTATTATTATGAAATGATTCAAATGTTGGGGTATTCTCTGGTTCTATAAGAAAAAGGAAAAAATTCTACGAATTACATAATCGCCTACAATAGATTTCCATGAATAGACATTGAAAAATCAATAGTCATTAGAGAAATAATTTTTATCAATGAAATAAAAGTGTAACTATTGATATAGAATATGTATTGAGAGATATTGGTCTACTTGAAACTCATTCAAAATCATAATGGAATTTTATTTTTATAATAAAATATTTTAAACAATAGATATATGTATTGAAATATTCCACAGTTATTCACAAAACCAATACAAAAAATGAGCCATTATAATTTCATGTAAACGATATCTACACTAATAGATAATATAATTATTTTACATGGTTATTTAATTTTAATATGGAATTTCACTTTTCCACTCCCATTAACATTGATAATGTAGAGCCTAATGATGGTACACCAACCATCATGAAATGTTTAGTGGACAAGATCTATGTCATTACAGAATACAAAGAAGATCCATGGATCATGTTAGAAACTATAGATAATCCCTTGGATGAATATGGGATATATATAACCATGCTCATGAAAAATATAGTTTATTTTTCTTAAAACTACATAAAAATTTCAGGTTAGGCCCGTATATATCTCCTCATGAACATATTGTTTTAGATAATCATTATTCATGAAAATTGATTAAATGGAAGACTTATATATATCATGGTACAATGGTTCATGGTAATTTTTATAAATAGATCAATTATTTAATCCATCAGTAAGATAAATTACTAAAATAGATAACCAATATTTTTCATTATATGAATAATGATAGATGAGTAAAAGCCTATATCAACTACAGAGATATAAATTTCCACTATCTAAATCATGGATATTATATACTAATCATCAAATTGTTATTATAAATAATAATTGATATAAATATCTTCTCTATAATTTATTGGATATCTAAATATAAATAATTCATGATGGGCCCTAGGTATTTCGAACCAAAACCTTCAAGGCACCCTAATATATTCATTTTTATCTTCTAGTTCTTTATACGATAAAAATATTGGTTCCACCAATCAATAAGTGGTATAAAACATCTTCAAATCCCTTCTACTAAAAATAAATGTTATCCCATATATGTTAAAATGTATTCAAATAATAGAATTTTCTAAAAACATTACAACCCTTTTTCTGGGCTATAATTGCATAATTTTGAGATATTGAAAAAGGAATATTCATTTGGATTCACATTAAATAAAATACACAATGTTAAATTGTGTTACATTGTAATAAAGGTTAACCCCAGAAAGTATATGGAATAAATTTTACATGACCAATATTATAACATTTGATTGTTAAGAGGGTTTCATGGGTGGCTCACATATATATGAAATATTATTATGAATCAAGATGGAATGTGTATTCCTTTCAAAAAAATGATAATGAAGGTGATAAATATTAGGTGATAATGAATTATGGGGAATATTTTATGTTGTCATCTAGTAACTATCACATCCATAATTTTTTATTTTTCTGCTGAAAGATAACCTCATATCATCATTTTGGGAGCTATAAATAGGTATCTTCATACAATTACATCATATAAAAAGGACAAGGAACTGAATAACAATTTTCATTATATTACATAGAATATGATGGAACCTATTAATAGATACGCCCTAATAGATAAAATTTTTCTATCAATGACCATTGTAGAGAAAAGGTGACATCATTTATGATATCATCAGAAGATAAATGTGGTCTCCTACGTGGATCCATTGAAATACATCACAAAAACCCTATAATTAAATGTTATTTTTAAATAAAAGATATAACATTGGAATTATATATATAGGTAAATTTACATAGGGAAACCAGGGGAAGGATAACCACAATCTTCTAATGTACTCATATATATCTCTAGGAATATCTAATAGAACCCTAAGATAAATATGCAAATGTATTCATTTTCAATCAAGCCTTCCAATCATGGAGAATTTATTTAATCTAGGAATCATATTTAAAAATTTAAAAAAAATAAAGGAGATATTAAATAAAAAATTCATAGCATGTGGGTCACTTTAATATCCACTAATATGATACTCCATACATGATCATTCCAACTCTTTATGTTGTATAATAATAAATATAAATAGTACTAAGCATTAATAAATTGCACTTGATTATCCATTCACATTCCGATTTTTCATTTTAATACTAAAGGATTCCGAAAATAATAATCAATAATATATACAGAGACTATTAAATTATGAATGAATTGTTTTCTCAATTTTCTAGATTTCACCTGAATGTTAATTACATGCCTCTTTTCGAAGCCATTTTTCTCATATATCTCACTGATGGAAAATTCCATGAGTATGTTTTGAATTATTTTTTCAACAAAATTAGATGATTAAATGAATATTAAATGATCATTTGTATTGTTAATGAAAGAGAGGCATCCAACTTTTCTAGTAAGAGTATAAGGGAAATGGGTGTGTAAGACACTTATATTATAACTAATAACACATTAAATATGAGATAATTTCACTATTGACATCAGGTAAAAAGTGATTTGAATGAAACAGATGATCAATGTGAATTATTATCAATAAATATGAAAAACTAACATCAAAAAAATGATTTCAAATTTATTTATTATAAAATGAGGTGTCTAAATCATGAGTAAATACAGATATAGAGTGAATTTCTGCTTCATATTGTAAATTAAAAATCTTTGAAAAATAATTTCATCATCGGTTATTATGAAATCCATTTTATGAATCATATTTTAATATTTTGATTATAACATTATTATAAAAAAGCACATTCCTTTTAACAAATTTTTTTTATTAATCCCTAAATAGTTGTGAACAAGAAGTAAAATCCGAATGAAACATTTCAATATTATCATTTACAATGACAATACACATAAATGAAACATTTATATTTATATAAATATTACTTAAGCTGATAAAATGGTTTGAAAATAGTCTATGAAGTTGGTTGAATAAATATTTTAAGTATGATAAAACATCCTAAAAAATATAAAAACAAATTACAATATAAACAATACACCATATAGGGTAAAAATATATTAGTTGTATTGTAAATAATAATTTCATTGTTTTTCCTTATCCGATTCATGATATTATCAATAAAAGAGTCATAAAATATAATAGAAACATTAAAAAAAATTACTGGACGATGAAACATCAGTTATTAATAAATACCTTAAAATTTTTAGTCATATTATCTAAAGCTAGAAAATTGGTATTTACTAATACTGAAGCTATCAAGTAGCATATATACATAATTAATTTAATTTGGATTCATTAATGATTATTTTAACATGATATCACATTACCTGAATGGTTTTATTTTTTATATAAATTAAAAAACTGTAATTAACAAGAATTTTTTTTTTGATTATTGAACTAATATAATATAATAAAACAAAAAAAATTGATCATATCATGATAATATTTAGGAGCATCACCTAGTAATCTTAATATCTACCTTTATATTCATTCATTTGGAAATAATATGTTTAACATCCAATGTGATCCAAAATACCAAAATTTTATCATGATTTAAAATATAGTGAATAAAAGATAGTAATTATATATTTCTTCTTACCAATCATGGAATGGAAAAATCAAAACATAATTTATGTGTTAAAAAGTATAATATATATACATATTTATAGATGGTTTACTTAGAAATATAATATCCCTGGAATGTATTCAAAATCCACAAACATATTACTAGAAATTTAATAGTTTTATATAAATGGAGTCTATGGATACCTAATTGCTAAAATAATAAATCAAATGACAATATGTTATGATTAATTAATTAAATATAAATTGAGATTGATATTTACATATAAGTAAAATAATTATAATCTGGTACCCATGATATCCTCACCATTGATAACATCCCAGAAATTTTTTTTAATTTTTTTAATATACTCTCTCCCATATATATAAACAATCATCATAATGAATTAAAATTACCTAATAAAAACATGAAGAGACCTTTTATTAACATAGAAAAAAATAAATATCTGAATGTAATCTTTTATGAAATAATTATTTATTCTGAAAAAATCTTAATATTTTAGATAAAACTATGTATATCAAATGTATAAACACATTAAATTTATAATAAAATAAAATCCAATTAGAAATTGAAAAACAGCGCATACCTTATTAATGAATAGATTGTAAAAGATATATTTCCAAATTAAAAGAAGACCCACACATTATCCAAATGTATAAAACTCTTTAATTTACATTGACACAAAATTAGTTGATCAATAATATCAAGTATCATTACTGTTATTTGATCTTCATACATAATTTAATGATGTACATATTTACCTATATTTTTTAGGAATATATAATCTATAATATGTAAATTTGTATGCTTATTTTTTATCTCATAGACAAATTTTGGGACTGAATATGGATGTGGAATATCTATAATTATAATATATATAGGTAGTGTATGCCACAACATATAGAGAAATTTAAAAATTAAAAATTCCATAATTTAATATAATACAAATTTATACATCTCCAAAAAAACAAACATGAAGAAAGATATATTAAATGTGTATTTTAACTCCCTCTTTTTAATAGTAGTGAATCCAAAAACATTTATGATATTTACCCAAACCTCACATCCTCATTAATTAATTTTATTTCATGATTACATAATATTGTTTCCTGGATTTTTTATAATGCTCTCTTATATATAGTTACTATATATTACATTCTAATGATGTGTGTACTAAAATTTCATAACTCAATGTAGAATTAGCGTGATTAACATTAAAATCACAAGTTTGAGAGAAAAATAGTAATTAATTTCAAAAAAATTATTGATACATGATTTGATGTATTTGTAATAATATTACAACTTTTAATTATCACCCTTAAAAAACATTTATGGCTAGTGGGTGGAAGTGATTAAATGAATTAAGTCTCTTTGGCAGAAATACATGATTTAGTTCATAATTATTAAAATATTTCATCTATATATTGATCCTCTAATAAATGTAACCATCATAGTGAAAATTTATTAGTGTCTATATTCAATGATAGAATATAATTTTACAGACACTTCGAATCATATTATATAATAAATATTGAATAATATATAAAGTAATTAATAAATAATCATACAGAATGATTTTATAAAACAATTATTATACCAAAACAGGATTTCTCCTACCGGTTTCTTACAAACACCTTCATTATCTCTCCATCACGAAACCGTTACTTGAGTAATGGATTTTCATTGTACTGTTTCTTGAAAATATATTCATAAAAATTGTAAAATTTAGTATTTATATTTATATAAAAAAAATTCCACCTCTTCTTAACTACAGTTATATAAGGAATATTGAATATAATTTTTATTTGAATAAATCAAATGTGGTTAATTTAATATATATAATATTTGAACAATTGGAATATGTAAATAAATATACTATGGAATTTTCTATTATGGCCTCCAATATTTTACCATTCATCACTCGGTTAACACTACTACAATGAATATATAATAAGGTAAAATTGACTCAAAACTATATTGACATGAAACATTAAAGATATTCTTTATTTGGTCCTACTAGGTTATTATTATAATCAAACTCACTTCAATATTTAACCTTTAACATGATAAATTCATTGTTTTAGAAAATATGTATTACCACATATACTAAAACTAACTATTTTTTTCACTATAGAAGATAAAAACTCCATAATTTCAGTCTCGTTTTGGGTAATATTAATAATTTCCATTGTCATAGATTAAATTATAAAATAATTTAATTATTTAATTTTAATTTATATAATGGAATGTATACATACAAAATTAGGTGTTCATATTCTTATGTGTGTGTCATTAAAATATATAAATGATAATTTAATTAAATTATACTCACCTGTATTAATTTAGAATTAAATGATTTTTATAATATTAAATTTAATTCATCATAATTTAAATAAAATATTATTTATAATAATAAATAATATAGGGAAAGATAAGTGCTAACATGAAAAAAATTAATAGAAATAAATAGTTATCAGAATATAATGATGTCCATATGCATGAAAAAATAATTTCTAAGAATGATGAATATAAAATTAATATAAAAATGGTTGAAATTAATATTTAATAATGAAATTAAATAATAAATTAAAGAAAATATATTTCTTTTACATGTTTATGTTTAAAAAATAAATTGATATTTAATTAAAATTCTTAGATTTCAATATCGTTCCATCCCACATCCCTAATATATGATAAATTTTTCATATCTTTTTCCATTTATACGTCATATAAATTATTACTCAATGATAATCATGTAATAGATAATGAAATCTCACATAATTACACAATATTATTATTATCCAAATTATCCAAATTATTTTCAGTTGGAATATTTTTCCCACTAATCATTTGTTTAGTTAATATCATTAACTATATATTTTTTTAATCTATTTTCTAAAGAAATTTTTATACTTGTCAAATAATTGATTTCAAATTAGAATGTTTAAATCCAAAATAATCTAAAAAACTATCTATTAACCTAGTTATACAAAACAATTGGATCTAAAAATATTATATAATGGATTTCCCTTTTCCATAAAAAACTCCAATATTTGATGTTGATATTTAATTTGGATGATTATCTTTTCCTTGAGAAAAAATAATTTCTTTGATAATAACCATTATTCCACTATTTATACTACTACCCTTATTGTACAATTGTTTTTATCCAATATATATTCATTAATTTCAAAACTATAACATGTGATAAAATTTATATTTATCACACAATTACAATTTTATTGTTTCATTATGTAAAGGAGTCAGCATTGAATTTATACTTAATAAATTTAAAAATGTATTATTATATTCATTCACCAACCACTTTTAATTTCATCTTTCGTATCCTATGTTCTATCATGTATTGTGTGATGATATATAAGGATAGACCTCACATTTTTTGTTCAAAATGTATAAACGGGCCAATATAACTACATCACATTAAATTTACATTATATAATAATACAAATCACTTTACCATACATTATGATCAGTAGATGTTAAGATATTAAAATAGAAACACTCTCTATTTCAAATAAATAATCAATTAAAAACTTATCCACCTCATCTGATATATATTACTTAACAGTAGAGGCCTTTGGTAGATATTATTTCTCATGATATACCTTTAATGTGTTCATATGTCATTCAAACACATATAAATAATATTAATATACATAATTACACAATCTTATCCAATATAGTAAATAAATTACAATATTAACCATTATTTAAAAAAATGAAAATGGTAAATAAATATATAGATTAAAATGTATATTGAAAACATAATTATCTAATGAACTTGTAATGTTTGGATCCATGAATTTAATATACAATAAATTTAGAATATAGCCAATGTGGATGAAAAAATATTTTACAAACATTGCTAATATTCCCTGTAAAGAAATCATAAATAGTTATCGTAACAATAGATGATAGACATGAAATTAAACTCTTAATAAAATTAAATCATCCAATGAAATATTATTCAATTGAAATACATTGTGGGGGAATAAAAAATTCTCATAAACTATTAAATTCCTTTTATAAAAATAAGTAAGAGTGGTATATATGAAAAAATATTTTTTGAACAGTGTACATTATGTTTCTCCCAATCCAAAATTGATGATATTAAGTATCATATTTATTAATATTACATGATTTATTTCCCTTATCAATGTACGAAAATATATATTTCAATATGTTATAAAGTCAATTTTTCTGATGATTATCATATCAAATAAATAATTCCCTTTATTATAAACGAAAAAACATCAACACCTTCCTCCCTTAAAAATTTCAAATAATTAATCTATAGGGACAGATAAAAATCAATAGTATTTTCATGATGTGTATATATTGAAATAATTTAGTCATCCATGGTATAGTTTTCATTATAATTTTTTTGGATAGGATTTAAACTATAAATATTAAATGAAAAGAAGTATGGTGAAAATTCTGTCTCCATTATGGATTTATTTCATTTTCACCGTCAAATTCAAATATTTCAAACACAATTTAAAAATAAATAAATAATTGACCTAATATCTTGAATTATAGAGAATAAATAATGTTTTTGATTTATTTTTTATGAATTTTTTAAAATAATTGATTAATTTCAATTTTTTTATTGTTTATAACCGTATTAAAATTTATTTTATTCATTGGAGGGTATTTTTAATTTTTTTTTTGAAATTTTAGTAAATGAATAAATAAGTGAAATGCATTTTTTCAAATGTGAATTATTCCTTTTATATATAGAAAATTTGATATTAGGGATAACCCTCAACCCCTGGGGATGAAATCCATATTGACGACCACATGATAGGTCATTGGCCCATACCTTCATATAGATACCCAACCACATGTAGTGAATGATGTTTATTGGTATATAAATAAACCTAGGGCTTTCCCATTACATATGGGTCCAATCCACACAATGATGATATGATAAACTCCTCTATGTGAGGTGGGGCATGGAAATGTCGGGATTCCTCGTCACCCCATCCAACCTAATGAAATCATTTTCCTCTTAAGTATATATATATATATACACACACACACACAGAGAGTGGAACCATAAATTTAAATATTTTTATGTGGGATGAATGTTAATATAGTAACTATAAAATTTCAAAACTTATATTGTGTTACTCCACCCCATGCATATTTATTATTAAAGAGAAGTTAGGCCGCAAGACATCACCCGTTACACTATGCGGTAATACAAAATATATTTATAATAATTAATTTTTCAAATATTTTATTTATAATATACATTAAAATATGGTTTTAACATCGATAAAAGAATAACCATAATTTAATAGAGATGAAATATTTTTTTAATTTGTGTTATCTTATAATTGTTGTTGAAAAATGGTTTATAACATCGGATATTAGATGACAGGAATGAAAATTTTCCCATTCAAATCAATCTGTGATGGTCCATTGGGATAAACCTTTTAAATTTTTATGAAAAGTGGGGTGGGACTCATTTTGGGGCTATAATTTGACACGATTGTGTTCTCTTTTCTCTCAAAAAATAAACCCAAAAACCATCTTTGTTCAATCCATGGACTCAAATCTCATTCATTTTCCATTTCTGCCATCATCCACCCTAATTGAATATTCACCACTACCTTCACTATATGAGTGCAATATTTAAATTTTGATCAATTAATCATTCAAACTCTATTTGATATATATATTTTGTACATTTTTTAATATATGTTCTCCATCCATCAAGATATGTATTAATTAATGAATATTTTGTGGGAATGTTTTTTTGAAAGATATCTAACACAACTAAATTTTTATCATCTTTTAGTATTTCTATTTTTATTCGATTATTCATGTATGTGAGGAATTTTTTAATTGGTTTATGACCTATTATTACAATTAAAAATAGATATATTATTATATTGGAAAGAAATTATCTATTCATGTTTCTTATAATCCCATAAAATAATATTTTTAAAAAAATTATTCCAATTTCAAAAATCCTATTGTATTCTCTTAAAATAAATTTATGAAATCCTTTGGTAAAATATCTCAAATTAAATTACTTTTTATCATCAAACTAATGATCCTATATATTTATCTATTTTTTTAATTTTAACCTCAATAAGAAAGAACAATATAATAATCAATAACAATTATAGATTGGGTTATTTTTTATATTTTGAATTTTTTGTAGTTTATTAAATATTATTTATATTCTAATAATCCTTTGAATGTTCAAATTATTATAAATAATTTGTTTCTCATTTTGAATAACATAAATAGCGAGTTCAAGGATTGCACAATTTTTTACATTTTTTGAATTTTACATTGATTGGGTATACTTGTAATAGTGGTATATTGTTTTTCCTTTTCATTAGTAAGTTATGTGTCTAGAGTTCATTTCTTATCCCATGTCATTTTGGTTATATTGATCTTATGTGAATAATTTTTTGCAAATTTCTATTTTAATTTTAATTATTTTTAATTTTGGAGAATATGTTCCACATTTGTCTATTTATGGTGGTAGAAACCTTGTTATTATTACCTAAATATTTTAATTGATAATTGTTTTGTTTTTTATTTCTCTAATTTAGTCCTTTTAAAACCACCGTCTAAATTTAACTTTTTATTTTATATATTTTTATAATATGGTTGAGAAGTATTCCGTAAAATAGAAAAAATAATATTGAGTGAAATTGTTTTAAAAAAATATAATGAAATAGTATTTTCATTGGAAACATTGCTTCAAGAATACCATGATATTGTTTTTCATTATATTCCCTAATATCTAATATTTTAAATTTCTAAAACTTTTTGTAATAGGGATGGTTTATATTCATTATATTTGTGTAATGTAAATTTAATAAAAAAATATATCAAAACGAATTAAATGTATAATTTTTAAATATGAGAATCCTACTATAATGAAACTGGATTTTTTGATGTCTAAGATGTATTATTCATTTTATTTGTGAAATATTTAATGATATTTGTAATTATTATATATACAAGATAAAATTAAATTTATATTCAAAATATGATTATTTCTTTTCTAATTAAGATATTTTTATATGTATTAAATTTTTTGTTAGATTACTACACTCTAAACATGTAATGAATATGAGGTATATGTCATTGATATATTTGAATTTGTTTAATGGAAAGTTCTAACAAGACATATTCTCTTCACTCATGAAATTAATAAATAATACGATGTTGAAATTTGTTGAAATAAATTATGAATTAAATTCATAGGGTTTTAATCCATGTTATACCCAATTGATTAGGAATGTCAAACCACTGATGTCACATTCAGTAAGACATAGAAAATTGGAAATGACCTAAATATCTATACGAAGTGTTCAATGTTTGTTTACCGTCATTATTAGAGATATCATATGGTTAGAGATAACATAGAAATAAAACATGTGATAATGAATATCAGGGACACATAGATTATAACATTTTTAGATATTAATGGAAATACAAAAGGTGGGATGAATGTAATATTATAGTAACTCTAAATGGGAATACACATAGAGTTAGCTCCCAATCCTAATGGAATGTGTATAATAATATGAATTTTCATAAATTATCCAAGATATGAAAAACGATTTTTTTCACTTCCTTCATGATATCGATCGTTTTTTAGGGTTGGTACTTACATTTATTGAATTTCGTGTCACTAAAATATTATAATTTGATAAAAATTATATCTCATAATTTTCATACCATAAAGTTGAAAATACAACATTTTGGATTGCGTGGAATGTTTACCATCTATTTTAGAATAAATCTCATGAACATGGGTTATTTTTTTTAAAAAAATGTTTACAATGTGATTGATTGAAATCAATGAAAAATTTTAATAATGATGAAGTTTCATTGCATTTCTAACAATAAATGTGTTTACCTTCATTAGTTATGATATAATGGTATATTTAATAGTTAATTTTGTGTGGGAAATAATTCTTTAGGGACTTGTATATCACTGATGGATGTATTATTTTGAATGGTATATTATGATATTAATGGGATATGTTATGATTCCATATCAACTCGAAGCAATAATTATTGGTAACAATATATCTAAAGAATGTTTCAGATTACTTACAACCTACTTTACTAAAGTTGATCCAATCAGTTTGCCTATATCTTGCCACAAATTTTTCAATTATTAGAGAAATGATTTTCATGGATTGAATGTAATATAATTTACTTGTGAATAGGTAAGCCAGATACAATAATACATCTGGAATTATATATATTATTCTAATACATATTTGAAATTTCATATTACTATCATAAAAAATGATATCCAAATAATAAAATATGGGGATTCTGAATTAGTAAAATGAAAAAAATTACATTATTTAAAGATATCATTAATTGTAGATAAAATTCATGAGAAACAATAATAGGTTTATTGGGAGATTCAATTATAAATATTATAACATTGTCTTTGTAAGACACTAATGGATATTAATTTCTTATGATAGTTCATGATATAAAAAAATTTCATTAGAATGACTGTGTGTTGGTTTTCTCAAATGTATTAATTTTTTTGAGTTCTCTAAAAAACAACCCAATCATTTATATGTGAATATTTTCAAATCATGGAAAAAATATGAGTGGTTGATTACATTAAATTTCAAGTTATAACATTTAACTGATAATCATTTATCATGAGAAATAGTTTCTGACATGATGAATTTTGTATGAAACTAGTTTATTATAATTGATTAGAATACATAGGTGATATGTTTACTAGGGAAACACAAGGATAACTTATTCCTTATATAAGGCCCCAGACTTAAACTTTAATTATTATTGAATTAAATGAATAATTCACATTGAGGACCTTTTTAGGTTTAGAGTTTTAGATAATTAGATCATAAATCATGAATTACATTCCACATTTAAACAATGTGGTTACATAAATTATAGATTTCATTTTTTCCCATCAACAGAATCATATTTAAAATAAAACATGGATTCATTCTTGACACTTACTTGACACTATCATCCTATCATGCACATTTCCCTTGACCTGTGAAAAACATTTCAAACACTTGGGATGAGCATAAAAAGATCAGTAAGGGATATAAAATCATTAAAAGAAAACATTATTCCATGTATGAAATCATACTTCACTCATAAAACATAATAATTTTAACATACCTCATCAAATAATCAATAAATCATATAAATCATAAGGCATAAAGGTAACTTTTGGCATTCATAACATTATTACGAAGGGAGTAACCCTCTTGGTTACATTTGGAATACCCATCAAAGTATATTCCCAAAATCTCTTCGGAGAAACCTTAACGTTTAACCACTTCGTGTTACCAATGTATTGGAGAGCTATATCGGGCTCACCCGCCCTTAGTTTATCATGAAACCACCCGTCTTCATATCAATTCCCAAGAACCATAACATAATCATATCACATAACCTAAGCATAAATTAAAGATAACATTCCCACATTGCAATAACAATATAACATTTTAAGATATTTAAATAATGAATCCATTCTAAAAACCATTTTCAAAACCATTTAAAACATTTAATTAAGAGAATTTTGAATCAAAGTGTCCCATACCACCTTGAAGCTTTTATAATTTTAAACCATTAATATCCATATAAATAAATCCTTAAAACCATTTTGAAAACATGGATATTAATAAGAACAAATCATTAAAACATTTAAAGAGATATTTTGGTTAAAGTGTTTTTACCAAAACTAGAGACTCTTGAATACAATAATTAAGGAATAACATTTAATCAGAACTTTATTATATAATGAGAATAAATGGATTCATGATATAATATTCCTAATGAGAGTATATAGACCATATAAGAGTGAATTGGTGCATAACAACAATGAAGTCTCAATAGAAATATAAAATGTGATGAAATCCCTTATAAAGAAGGTATCCTTGAATTAAGGATAAATCATTCTCAGAATTATGTGTGAAAAATATAAATACACCCAATATAAGTGTATATTAAGTGTAAAACAAAAATAGGACGTTCACACATATTCAAAGGATGAAATATTCAATAACTACATGTTGAACCCAAAGAAATCGAAATTGAGTTAAAAAGTTCCCTTGGTAAAATTTTACAGCCTAAAGGTGTCACTTCAAAATTCAGAAAATGAGTTGATGTTAGATAAAAAGGGTATTTCATCACTTGGAAATAAAATTTGCATCAGTAAGGATATATAAGAACATATCCCAACATAATAGTATGTGAATTAAAAGACATAACAAAAGAAGTCTTTTAAAAGGAGTAGGGTGAAAGGTTCCCTTACCAACTTGGGTAACTTTTGAAACGTACACCCCATTGAATAAGGGTCATACAATGAATAAGTAAATACCCATAAATGAAATTATATTAGAAAAGAATATAATAATGGTCAGTACATACACCTATCAAATTAAATGGTGGAAAATGTAGCACAAATCTCACTGGACTAAAAGTGAGATGAAAAATCCCTTACGAAAACTCGGCAGCATAACGACGCCACATAAAACTTCCAAAAATGGATTTATGAGATCAAATAGGGTCTCCAATAATAGGAACATAAAAACTAAAGTATGAGGAATATAAAAGAACATCCCCAAACATAAGAAATATGAGCTTAAAATAATTGACATAAAAGAGAGTACATAAAAAGAAAGAGGGAGGTTGGATCTCTTACGAAAATTCGGCAGCCTAACGGCACCACTCAAAACATCCAAAATGGATTTATGAGAGAAAATAGGGTCTCTCATCATATGAACATAAAAAGTACAGTAGTAGTAATATAAAATAACATCCCAATAATTATAAAGATGATCTTAAAAGGAATGTCATAAAAGAGTGTACTTAAAAAGAAAGAGAGGAGTAGGATCCCTTACCTCGTGTTCGACATGACTCGATCGTTCTTTAATCTCCGGAATAATAAAATTTGGTTAATTTTTAATTTCATAAGGACCTAATTTAAATATTATTATTCGGTAAATATCACATATTATAAGGTTATAATAATTGGTTAATAAAGTGAGTTTATATCAGACGTTTTTGTCGATGTTCGGTACATGAGTAAAAATCGAACTTCTTGGAAAAGAATTTTTCATGTAGTTATAGGTACATCATATCCAGAATAGTATTGATTTTTAAAAAATCATATATATCCAGTATATATTCATTTTATACTATTCCATAGCATTTGGAGATAAAAAATTAAAAGCACCATTCTTGGAGACGGTAGGTCGTACGTACACATGAACACTACTTTCATTTTTTGTCATATTAATGGAATTAAAACAAAATGAGAGAGATATATATTATAATTCCAGAATTCTATCCATAATTTAGATTTAATATATTACATATATATCCATTATATATATGTACTTATAATAGTACATAACATTTAGAGATAAGAAATGAAATTTACCATTCATGGAGACGGTAAGCCGTACGTACACATGAACGCTACTTTCATTTTTTTTGTATTCAATGGAATTAAATAATAATGATATAAAGGTATATTATAATTCCAGTAGGATATCATATGTAATACCATTAATTCCATACTTTATACGTCCCACATATGGCATTAACGAATCAAATCACTTTGAGGGGGCGGTAGTCCGCACTTCCTAAAATGAAGATATCGTGTTTACCCATAATGAAATCTATAAAAGTATGCCATAAATGAAAAATACAGAAGCTTAAGGAAAACATAAACATATTATATATCATATATAAATATAGTGACATCTTAATGGCCACCTTTGAAGGTGTTAAAATAATATTGAACAATCATCGTTTCGTGAGGGAGTAATTCGCCATCCACAGAAATAGTATGTTCTTTAACCATTAGACGGAGGTGTGTAAAAGTGTAGCTTGAATCCTTATTATAACAACATCCTAGTATATTTAAGATACTGGTGGTGTTACAAAAGAAAGTAATAAAAAGAGGTTAGTGGTTTGGAGAAGAAAAATAAAATAAAGGAACACAAGAAAATACATTACCTTTAAATCGGGTAACTCTCTTTGATTTGAGCACAAAGGCATCCTTGGAAAAGATTATGCCCAAAGTGAGGATTCAATGATGAAGATAGGGATTTTTAGAGATGAAATGGTCTGGGTTTGGCCGAGCCAAAGGCTTTATATGTGTGTGTAAGGTGGTAGAGGTGGGGGCCTTTTATAAGAGGAGAGGAGCAACACTCTTGGAAAGTTATAAAATATTACTTTATTATAAAATGATTTCCAGATTTAAAATGTCCCAAATGGATATATTTCTAGGATATGGAAATAAGGGTTCTAAATAAACCGATCAAATAAGATTTTGAAAAGTGTATGACTTAGATTTCACCCTATCTTCTCATTTTATTTAAATAGTACATTTTTGAGGTAATCACTGCATCATCACCGTGTCATAAATAAATAAATTTATTTAATGTCTAAAAATTATAAGAAAAATATCATGATGTAGGAAATCTTTTTATATTTCTAATGAATATTTATAGTCAAAGATATGACTTATATAACCCCATGTAAATATTTTTTTAGTAAAACAACACATGTTTGTGACATTTTAATTTTAACTTTAAATGAAAAGGTATTTATGTCATTTTCCAACCAATGTGGCTCCATGAGGTCCCCAAGTTGACCAATGGATTTTATTGGTCGTAAATGACTCATCCAATGAGGGTAGGTCATGTTTCTAGGTCATTTCATATTATTAAAACATTATTTTTACTTTAAACTACACTAATTACCTCTAATCGCGATTAAAACATAAAACTTACTATTCACCAAAAAATTATTTTAATCCCATTAAACCACATTTTACTTCTTAATGACAACCATGTATGTTGGAGTTTTGAAATTCAAAACACATAGGTGGTAAAATTTCATTTAAATGAAAAATCAGTTTTTTTTAAGTACCGCGTAGTGGTTTCACTATTCATCAAAAATTGAAGTTTTCCAGAAAAATACCAAAAATTCACCCAAAGCTATATTTGATATTCTGAATTCAAAAATGATTTCTATTTTAAAAAATTAAAAACATATAAGTTACATTAATTAAATTAATTATTAATTCCCGTTGTCCGGGCAAATAGCGTGTTTTTATGAAACAATAAGTATCAATAGATTGACACTAGTTTAAGTGAAATTTCAAGATGAAATTAATTCCAACGACCACTATTGGATTAAATGGTAAAAATATATTCTAATTTAACTTTAAAACCAATTCAAAATATAATCTAATCATATAAATAAATTAGATTAAAAATTGGTTTTGAATTAGAATACAACATTTTTCACTATTCATTAAAAAATGAACTTTATCGGAAAAATACCAAATATTTAAAAAAAAGTAAATTTTTATGACCCTATTCTAAAGAAGAATTTTATTTTGTCAAATATGACACATAATATTGTCAAAAAGTTGATTTAAAAGAGGTTCTACATCAAAAGGCGGTTAATCGACATTTGAAAAAATATTATATTGTTTACGCTTAAAATTGGATTCATTCGCATTTTTAATCCTCTAACATTTATTGTAAAAAGTAAAAATATTTGAAAAACATATATAATCATTTTGTAGTTAGCTATATTCATTCCCTCCATTACAAAAGCTTGGCATTAACTACCTTTTAAAATAATATTATTTTATTATTGGAGTGCAACGTAAGATTCCTAAGAAACTCGTTGTTGCGTATTGGGTACACCATTGAGCATAGATTCCCCTTTTAAAGTACTATTAATATTTTATTCAAAAATATTGTTAAATGTGAAAATGTCATATTCATTATTTACCTGGGGTGTAACATCCTTCCCCTCTTTTGGAAATTGTGTCCTCGCAATTTTAAAATTTGGATTGGAAACTACATTTAAAATCCCACATCGAAACAAGTGTTAGTAAAACTATCACTTTAAAATAAAGAAAGAAAAGTGCAAAGGTCACCTGAGTTAACCCATACTAGGATTCCAAGTATGAAAATATGGATATGGAACAGAAAACAAATGGTCATGTTCTGATGGAGAGAGATAGTAAACATGTCTAGGAGAAATTTAACCATAAGAAAATCACAAACTTTTGATGGGTTAAACGGTATTCGATTCCCCAGTAGGAAAAGATAATAGAAAACATTTTTCTTTTAAGTTACTCTTCATTGAAGAATTTATTTCTAATCTTAACTAAATCATAATGAAACATAATTACTTGTCATGTAGACTTTCAAATTTTACTAGATTCCTTAATCAAACACATATTTTCTCCAAAAGACGAGTATTTATGAAGACATGTTCGCATTAAGAGTACTATAATAAACATCTTGAGAATCACCTAATCCACAAAAGAGAATTATATATTTCCTATTTCTATAGACAAAATCCAAAACCAAAATTATTTGTATGAGATCATATAATCCACAAGAGTATAATCCTTTATAAAATTAAAATCTATTAATAATCTCCAAAAAAATTTCCAAAAAAACCCAAAGTTCTACGAAGACCATTCGATAAACAGTTGTCCATAAAATTCATCAAAGTAAACCAAACTAAGATTGAAACCCAAATATTTGAAGGATTTAATCACATAGTCTTCCAAGGTATAAATTAACTTTTATCTCCAAATAACATCAGTTGCTCTTAAATTCTCATATTGAAAAGTAATTAACCTAATCACATATCCTCCATTATAGGTAAATCATTTCCATAGATAACCCAAAATAATATTACTCTTGATTCCTAAAATCATCTAACTAAGAATAATTAGTCAAATTAATCAGGGACTTCATGTAGTCCAGTAGTAGGCGATAAATACCAGTCGCACATTGGTTGTGGGTTCGATTCCCACAGCTTTGTCCAACACGACGGGTTGTCACACGGTCGGCGTGTTGTCCTTTTTTCTAAAACTATATAATTTTTAAAACATTACCCAAAACGAGATAAAATCTTCAAAAATAATCATAACATATTTTAACCTCAATTTTATCTCATGCCTTTCATTTTCCATCATAATATACAATAACCCATAATTACCTCAAAAGTAAGGATCATATAAACCCTAATGGTTACCTTTATAATTATTACCTGAACTTCCACATCGATTGGTAATCTCGTACATGATGCATTAAAAAACATACCAAGGTACAAGTGGTTGATCATGACTCCTTGATAGTTGGTTTAGAACAACCACGAGTTTCCTCATTGAATCCCCCATTTCATCTAGTCTCTTAATCAGAGAACCACCACAGTTTCCTTCAAACCTATTGTCACTTTGGTGCCTGCTAGATCCATCCATTCACTAAAAACAGAAATGTCAGTGTGAGTATATCAACAAAACCATAATGTACTAATTAGGAAGATAAAGACTAAGAAATACTTACTCATTCACTTTATCTAATACTAGGAATCTTTTTGAAATCCTAACCATTATGGTAATGTCACTTAAGCCTAGAGAATACCCTATCCTCTAAATTTATCTAAACCGACCTTTGATACCAACTATAAAGCCTTGACCTTAAACCTTACTTAATATTGAATTAAATTAATAATTCACATTGAGGATCTTTTCTGGTTTAGTGTTTTAGAGAATTAGATCATAAATCATGAATTACATTCCACATTTAAACAAAGTGGTTACATACAGGATATAACTTGTTTTTTTCCCATCAACGGAAACATATTTAACATAAAACATGCATTCTTTCTTGACACTTCCTTGACACTATCATCATATCATGCACCTTTCCCTTGACCTGTGTAAAACATTTCAAAAACATGGGATGAGCATAAAAAGCTTAGTAAGGGATATAAAAGTATGAAAAGAAAACAATAGTCCATGAATGAAATCATACTTTACTCATAAAACAAAATAATTTTGACATACCTCATCAAATCATGAATAAATCATAGAAATCATAAGGCATAAAGGTAACTTGAGGCATTCATAACATTCATACGTAGGGAGTAATCCTCTTGGTTGCGTTTGGAATACCCATCACAGTATATTCCCTAAATCTCTTCGGAGAAACCTTAACGTTTTACCCCTACGCATTACCCAATGCATTGGAGAGCTATATCGGGCTCACCCGCCCTTAGTTTATCATGGAACCACCTATCTTCATAACAATTCCCATGAACCATAACATAATCATAGCACATAACTCAAGCATGAAGGAAAGATAAAATTCCCACATTCCAATAACAATATAACATTTTAAGATATTGAAATAATGAATCCATTCTAAAAACCAATTTCAAAACCATTTAAAACATTTAATAAATTGATTTTTGAATCAAAGTGTCCCATACCACATTGAAGATTTTGAAATTTTAAACCATTAATATCCATATAAATAAATCCCTAAAACCATTTTTAAAACATGGATATTAATAATATCAAATCATTAAAACATTTAAAGTGATATTTTGGTTAAAGGAATTTTACCAAAACTAGAGAAACTTGAATACAATAATTGAGGAATAAACATTAATCAGAACTTTATTATATCATGCGAATAAATGGATTCATGATATAATATTCCAAAGGAAAGTATATACACCATATAATATTGAATTGGTGCATATCAACAGTGAAGTCTCAATAGAAATGTAAAATGTGATGAAATCCCTTATAAAGAATGTATCCTTAAATTAAGGATAAATCAATCTCAGAATTATGTGTGTCAAATATGAATACACCCAATATAAGTGTATATTAAGTGTAAAACAATAAATGGTCATTAAAACATATTTAATGGATGACATATTCAATAACTACATGTTGAACCCAAATAAATCGAAATTGGGTTAAAAACTTCCCTTGGTAAAATTCGACAGCCTAACGACATCACTTCAAAATTCAGAAAATGGGTTGATGATAGATAAAAATGGTATGGCATCACTTCGACATAAAATATAAATCAATAAGGATTTATAAGAACATATCCCAACATAATATTATGTGAATAAAAAGTCATAACAAAAGAAGTCTTTTAAAAAGAGGACGGTGAAAGGTTCCCTTACCGACTTGGGTAACTTTTGAAACGTACACCCCATTGAAGAAGGGTCATACAATGAAAATGTAAATGCACATTAATGAAATAATATTACAAAATATTATAATAATGGGCAGTACATACACCACTCAAAGGAAATGGTGGAAAATGTAGCACAAATCTCACGGGACTAAAAGTGAGATGGAAAATCCCTTAGGAAAACTCGGCAGCCTAACGGCGCCACATAAAACTTCTAAAAATGGATTTATGAGATAAAATACGGTCTCCCATAATATTAACATAAAAATTAAAGTATTAGGAATATAAAATAAAATCACCAAACATATGAAATATGGGCTTAAAAGAAATGACATAAAAGACAGTATATAAAAAGAAAGAGAGAGGTTGGATCTCTTACGAAAATTCGGCAGCCTAACGGCGCCACTCAAAACTTCCAAAATGGATTTATGAGAGAAAATATGGTCTCTCATCATATGAACATAAAATATATAGTAGGAGTAATATAAAAGAACATCCGAATCATAAAAAAGATGAACTTAAAAGGAATGACATAAAAGAGTGTACTTAAAAAGAAAGAGAGGAGTAGGATCCCTTACCTCGTGTCCGACATGACTCGATCGTTCTTCAATCTCCTGAATAATAAAATTTGGTCAATTTATAATTTCTTAAGGACATAATTTAAATATTATTATTCAGTTAATATCACATATTATAAGGTTATAATAATTGATTAATAAAGTGAGTTCATATTAGACGTTCTTGTCGATGTTCGATACATGAGTAAAAATCGAACTTGATGGATAAGAATTTTCCATGTTGTTATAGGAACATCATATCCAGAATAGTATTTATGTTTTAAATATCATATATATCCAGTATATATTTATTTTATAATATTCCATAGCACTTGGAGATAAAAAATTAAAATCACCGTTCATGGAGACGGTAGCCCGTACATACGCATGAACGCTACATTCATTTTTTGTCATATTAATGGAATTAAAACAAAATGAGAGATATATATATTATAATTACATAATGATATCCATAATTTAGATGTAATATATTACATATATATCCATTATATATATGTAATTATAATAGTACATAACATTTAGAGATATGAAATGAAATGTACCGTTCATGGAGACGGTAAGCCGAACGTACGCATGAACGCTACTTTCAATTTTTTTTGTATTCAATGTTATTAAATAATAATGATATAAAGTTATATTATAATTCCAGTAGGATATCATATGTAATACCATTAAATACATCATTTATACATCCCACATATGGCATTAACGAATCAAATCACATTGTGGGGGCGGTAGTCTGCACTTCCTAAAATAATGATATCAGGTTTAACCATAATGGAAACCATAAAGGTATGCCATAAATTAAAAATACAGAAGCTTAAGGAAAACATAAACATATTATATATCATATATAAATATAGTGACATCTTAATGGCCACCTTTGAAGGTGTTAATGTAATATTGAACAATCATCGTTTCGTTAGGCAGTAATTCGCCATCCACAGAAACAGTATGTTCTTTAACCATTAGACAGAGGTGTGTGAATGTGTAGTTAGAATCCTTATTATAACAACATCATAGTATATTTAAGATAATTGTGGTGTTACAAAATAAAGTAATAAAAAAAGTTTAGTTTTTTGGAGAAGAAAAATAAAACAAAAGAGCACAAGGGAAGACATTACCTTTAAATCGGGTAACTCTCTTTGATTTGAGCTCAAAGGCTTCCTTGGAAAGGATTGTGCCCAAAGTGAGGCTTAAATGATGAATAGAGGGATGTGGAGATATGAAATGGTCAGGGTTTGTCTAAGACAAAGGCTTGAGAGGTGTGTGTAAGGTGGTAGAGGTGGGGGCCTTTTATAAGAGGAGTGGAGGAGCACTCTTGGAATGTTATAAAATATTACTTTATTATAAAATGACATTCGGATTTAAAAGGTCCGAAAAGGATATATTTTGAGGATAAAGTGACAAGGTTTCGAAATACACCCATCTAACAGGTTTGTGAAAAGTTTAAGACTTATATTTCACCCTATCTTCTAATTTTATTTAAATCGTTCATTTATGAGCTAATCACTGCATCATCATGGTGTCATAAATAAATTAATTTATTTAATGTCTAAAAATTATAAAAAATATTATGATGTAGGAAATATTTTTAGATTTAAAATTAATATTTATAGTTAAATATATGATATATATAACCCCATGTAAAAATTGCTTTAGTAAAACAACACATGTTTGTGACATTTTAATTTTAACTTTAAATAAAATGTTATTTATGTCATTTTCCAACCAAAGTGGCTCCATGGGGTCCCCAAATTGACCCACGAATTGTATTTGTCAGCCAGGACTCATACAATGAGGGTAGATCATGTTTCTAGGTCATTTCATATTATTAAAACATTATTTTTACCTTAAACTACACTAATTACCTCTAATAGCAATTAAAACATAAAAGTTACTATTAACCAAAAAAAATCTTTTAATCTCATTAAACCACATTTTACTTCATAATGAAAACCATGTATGTCAGATTTTTGAAATTAAAAACACATAGGTTGTAAAATTTCATTTTAACGAAAAATCAGTTTTTTTAAGTACCACTTAGTGGTTTCACTATTCATCAAAAATTGATGTTTTCTAGAAAAATACCAAAAATTCACCCTAAGATATATTTGATATTCCGAATTAAAAAATGATGTCTATTTTACAAAATTCAAAACATATACGTTACATTAATAAATTTAATAATTATTTCCCACTGCCGGGAAAATAGCTTCTTTTTGTGAAACAATAAGTATCAAAAGATTGACACTAGTTTAAGTCCAATTTCGAGATGAAATTGAAACCAACGACCACTATTGGATTAAATGGAAAAAATATATTATAGTTTCAATTTAAAACAAATTCGAAAGATAATATAATCATATAAATAAATTAGATTAAAAAGTGGTTTTGAATTAAAATTCAACATTTTTCACTATTCATTAAAAAATGAACTTTATCAGAAAAATACCAAAAATTTACACAAGGTAAATTTTTATGTCCCTACTCTAAAGAAGAATTTTATTTTGTCAAATATGACACATAAAATTTTAAAAATAGGATTTAAATGTGGTTCTCCATCAAAAGGCGGTTAATCGACCTTTTAAAGAATATTAGAATGTTTACACTTAAAATTGGATTCATTCACATTTTTAATCCTCTAAAATTTATTGTAAGAAGTAAAAATATTTGACAATAATATATAATCATTTTGTAGTTAGCTCTTTTCATTCTCTCCATTACAACAACTATGTGTTAACTACCATTTAAAATAATATTATCTTATTATTAGAGTGCAACGTATGATTCCTATGAAACTCATTGTTGCGTATTAGGTACGCCATCGAGCATAGCGTCCCCTTTTAAAGTAATATTAATATTTAATTCAAAAATATTGTTAAATGTAAAAAGTTAATATTCTTTTTTTACCTGGGGTGTTACATCCTTCCCCCCTTTTGGGAATTGCGTCCTCGCAATTTTAAAATTGGGCTTGGAAACTTCATTGAAAATCCCACATCGGAACAAGAGTCAGTAAAACAATCACATTAAAATAAATAAAGAGAACTACAAAGGTCACCTGAGTTAACCCATACTATGATTCCAAGTATGAAAATATAGATATGGAGGAGAAAACAAAGGGTCATGTTCTGATGGAGAGTGATAGTAAACATGTCTAGGAGAAATTTAACCATTATAAAATTACAAACTTGTGACGGGTTAAACAGTATTCGATTCCCCAGTAGGAAAAGTTAACAGACAACATTATTGTTTTAAGTTACTCTTCCTTGAGGAATTTATTTTTGAGCCTAACTAAATCATAATGAAACATACTTACTTGTCATGTAGACTTTCAACTTTTACTAGATTCCTCAATCAAACACATATTTTCTCCAAGAGATGAGTATTTAGGAAGACTTGTTCGCATTAAGAGTACTATAATAAACATATTGAGAATCACCTAATCCAAAAAAGAGAATTATATATTTCCCATTTCTTTAGACAAAATCCAAAACCAAATTTTTTTTTATGAGATCATATAATCCACAAAAGTATAATCCTTTATAAAAAGAAAATCTGTTATTAATCTCCAAAATTTGTCCAAAAAACCCAAAGTTCAACGAAGAACATTCGATAAACAATTGTCCATAAAATTCTTCAAAGAAAACCAAACTAAGATTGAAACCCAAATATTTGAAGGATTTATTCACATAGTCTTCCAAGGTATAAATTAACTTTTATCTCCAAATTACATCAGTTGCTCTTAAATTCTCATATTGAAAAGTAATTAACCTAATCACATATCCTCCATTATAGGTTAATCATTTCCATAGATAACCCATAATAAACATACTCTTGATTCCTAAAATCATCTAACAGAAAATATTTAGTCAAAATAACCAGGGAATTCACGTAGTCCAGTAGTAGGCGATAAATACTAGTCGCACTTTGGTTGTGGGTTCAGTTCCCACAGATTTGTCCAAACGACGGGTTGTCACACGGTCGGCATGTTGTCATTTTTTCTAAAACTATATAATTCTACAAACATTCCCCAAAACGAGATAAAATCATCAAAAATAATCATAACATATTTTAACCTCAATTTTATCTCATGCCTTTAATTTTCTATCATAATATATAATAACCCATTAATACCTCAAAAGTAATGATCATATAAACCCTAATGGTTACCATTATAATTCTTACCTGAACTTCCACATCGATTGGTCATCTCTTACATGATGCATTAAAAAACATACCAAGGTACAAGTGGTTGATCATGACTCCCTGATAGTTGGTTTAGAACAACCATGCGTTTCCTCATTGAATCCCACATTTCATCCAGTCTCTTAATCAGAGAACCACCACCGTTTCCTTCAAACCTATTGTCACTTTGGTGCCTGCTAGATCCATCCATTCTCTAAAAAAAGAAATGTCAGCGTGAGTATATCAAAAAAACCATCATGTACTAATGAGGAAGATAAAGAATAAGATATACTTACTCATTCACTTTATCTAAAACTAGGACTCTTTCTGAAATCCTAACCATTACGGTAATGTCACTTATGCCTAGAGAATACCCTAACCTCTAACGTTATCTAAACGGACCTTTGATACCAACTATAAAGCCCCGGCCTTAAACCTTACATAATATTGAATTAAATGAATAATTCACATTGAGGATCTTTTCAGGTTTATAGTTTTAGAGAATTAGATCATAAATCATGAATTACATTCCACATTTAAACAAAGTGGTTACATAAAAGATATAATTCGTTTTTTCCCATCAACAGAAACATATTTAAAATAAAATATGGATTCTTTCTTGACACTTTCTTGACACTATCATCATATCATGAACCATTCCCTTGACCTATGAAAACATTTAAAATGCTTGGGATGAGCATAAAAAGCTCAATAAGGGATATAAAAGTATGAAATGAAAACATTAGTCCATGTATGAAATCATACTTTACTCATAAAACATATGAATTTTAACAAAACTCATCAAATAAGGAATATATCATATAAATCATAAGGAATAAACGTAACTTGAGTCTTTCATAACATTATTACGTAGGGAGTAACCCTATTGGTTACGTTTGGAATACCCATCACAGTATATTCCCTAAATCTCTTTGGAGAAACCTTAACGTGTAACCCCTTCGCGTTACCCAATGCATTGGAGAGCTATATCGGGCTCACCCGCCCTTAGTTTATCATAGAACCACCCGTCTTTATAACAATTCCCAAGAACCATAACATAATCATAGCACATAACTTAAGCATAAGGTAAATATAACATTCCAACATTTCAATAACAATATAACATTTTAAGATATTGAAATAATGAATCCATTCTAAAAAAACAATTTTAAAAACCATTTAAAACATTTAATAAAGTGATTTTTGAATCCAAGTGACCCATACTACCTTGAAGCTTTTAACATTTTAAACCATTATCATCCACATAAATAAATCCTTAAAACTATTTTTAAAACATGGATATTAATAAGAACAAATCATTAAAATATTTAAATCGATATTTTGGTTAAAGGGTTTTTACCAAAACTAGAGACCCTTGAATACAATAATTGAAGAATAACATTTAATCAGAACATTATTATATCATGAGAATAAATTTATTCATGATATAATATTCCAAAATAAATTATATACACCATATAAGAGTGAATTGGTGCATAACAACAATTAAGTCTCAATAGAAATGTAAAATGTGATGAAATCCCTTATAAAGAAGGTATCCATAAATTAAGGATAAATCAATCTCAGAATTATGTAGGAAAAATATAAATACACCCAGTATAAGTGGATATTAAGTGTAAAACAATAAAAGGTCATTCACACATATTAAAAGGATGACATATTCAATAACTACATGTTAAACCCAAAGAAATTGAAATTGGGTTAAAAAGTTCCCTTGGTAAAATTCGACTGCCTAACGGCGTCACTTCAAAATTTAGAAAATGAGTAGATGAGAGATAAAAAGGGTATCTAATAACTTGGACATACAATTTACATCAATAATGATATATAAGAACATATCCCAACATAATAGTATGTGAATTAAAAGACATAACAAAAGAAGTCTTTTAAAAAGAGGAGGGAGAAAGGTTCCCTTACCGACATGTGTAACTTTCGTAACATACACCCCATTGAAGAAGGGTCATACAATGAATATGTAAATACCCACAAATGAAATTATATTAATAAAGAGTATAATAATGGTCATTACATACAAATCTCAAAGGAAATGGTGGAAAATTTAGCAGAAATCTCACGGGACTAAAAGTGAGATGAAAAATCCCTTACGAAAACTCGGCAGCCTAACGACACCACTTAAAACATCCAAAAATGGATTTATGAGATCAAATAGGGTCTCCCATAATATGAACATAAAAATTAAAGAATTAGGAATATAAAAGAACATCCCCAATCATAATAAATATGGGCTTAAAAGAAATGACATAAAAGAGAGTACATAAAAAGAAAGAGAGAGGTTGCATCTCTTACGAAAATTCGGCAGCCTAACGACACCACTCAAAACATCCAAAATGGATTTATGAGAGAAAATATGGTCTCTCATAATATGAAAATATAAATTTACAGTAGGAGTAATATAAAATAACATCCCAATCATACGAAAGATGCAATTAAAAGGAATGACATAAAAGAGTGTACTTAAAAAGAACGAGAGGAGTAGGATCCCCTACCTCGTGTCCGACATGACTCGATAATTCTTTAATCACCTGAATAATAAAATTTGTTCAATTTATAATTTCATAAGGACCTACTTTAAAGATTATTATTTAGTAAATGTCACATATTATAAGGTTATAATAATTGGTTAATAAAGTGAGTTCATATCAGACGTTTTTGTCAATGATCGGTACATGAGTAAAAATCGAACTTGTTGGAAAATAATTTTCCATGTAGTTATCTGTACATCATATCCAGAGTAGTATTGATGTTTTAAATATCATATATATCCATTATATATTAATTTTATACTATTCCATAGAATTTGGAGATAAATAATTAAAAGCACAGTTCATGGTGATAGTAGGCCGTACGTACGCATGAACACTACTTTCATTTTTTTCATATTAATGGAATTAAAACAAAATGTGAGATATATATATTATAATTCCAGAATTATATCCATCATTTATATGTAATATATTACATATATATCCATTATATATATGTACTTATAGTAGTACATAACATTTGGAGATAAAAATGAAATGTACCGTTCAGGGAGACGGTAAGTTGTACGTATGCATGAACGCTACATTCATTCTTTTTTTGTATTCAATAGAATTAAATAATAATTATATAAAGGTATAATATAATTCCAGTAGTATATAATATGCAATAACATTAATCACACCCCTTATACATCCCACATATGGTATTAACGAATCAAATCACTTTGAGGGGGCGGTAGCCCGCACTTCCTAAAATGAAGATATCGCGTTTACCCATAATGAAAACTATAACGTTATGCCATAAATGAAAAATACAGAATCTTAAGGAAAACATAAACATATTATATATCATATATAAATATAATTACATATTAATGGCCACCTTTGAAAGTGTTATAATAATATTGAACAATCATCGTTTTGTGAGGCAGTAATTCGCTATCCACAGAAACAATATGTTATTTAACCATTAGACGGAGGTGTGTGAATGTGTAGCTCTAATCCTTCTTATAAAAACATCCTAGTATATTTCAGATACTGGTGGTGTTGTAAATTAAATTAATAAAAAGAGTTTAGGTGTTTGGAGAAGAAAAATAAAACAAAAGAATACAAGGGAAGACATTACCATTAAATCGGGTAACTCTCTTTGATTTGAGCTCAAAGGCTTCCTTGGAAAGGATTCGTCCCAAAGTTATCAATTATTATGAGAGGGATGTGGAGAGATGAAATGTTCAGGGGTTGGCTGAGCCAATGGCTTGATAGGTGTGTGTATGGTGGTAGAGGTGGGTGCCTTTTATAAGAGGAGAGTAGGGGCACTCTTGGAATGTTATAAAATATTACTTTATTATAAAATGATTTTCTGATTTAAAAGGTCCCAAAAGGATATATTTCTAGGATAAGGTGATAATGTTTTTAAATCCACCCATACAATAGGTTTCTGACAAGTTTAAGAGTTATATTTCACCCTATCTTCTCATTTTATTTAAATCGTTCATTTATGAGGTAATCACTGCATCATCATGGTGTCATAAATAAATTAATTTATTTAATATCTAAAAATTATAAAAAAACTATCATGATGTAGGAAATACTTTTAGCTTTATAATTAATATTTATAGTCAAACATATAACTTATATAACCCCATGTAAAAATAGTTTTAGTAAAACAACACATGTTTGTGACATTTTAATTTTAACTTTAAATAAAAAGGTATTTATGTCATTTTCCATACAAAGTGGCTCCATGGGGTCCCCAAGATGACCCATTGATTTTATTGGTCTGCCATGACTCATCCAATGAGGGTAGGACATGTATCTAGGTCATTTAATATTATTAAAACATTATTTTTACCTTAAACTACACTAATTACCTCTAATCGCGATTAAAACTTAAAAGTTACTGTTCCCCCAAAAAAATTATTTTAATCCCATTGAACAACATTTTACTTCTTAATGTCAACCATGTATGTCGGATTTTTGAAATTCAAAACACAGAGGTTGTTAAATTTCATTTAAACGAAAAATCAGTTTTTTTTATGTACCACTTAGTGGTTTCACTATTCATCAAAAATTGAAGTTTTCCAGAAAAATACCAAAAATTCACCCTATGATATATTTGATATTCTGAATTCAAAAATGATGTCTACTTTAACAAATTCAAAACATATAAGTTACATTAATTAATTTAATAATTAATTCCCACTGTCAGGGAAAATAGCGTGTTTTTATGAAATAATAACTATCAAAAGATTGACACTAGTTTAAGTCCAATTTCAAGATGAAATTAATTCCAATGATCACTTTTGGATTAAATGGAAAAAATATATTATAATTTCACTTTAAAAACAATTCAAACGATAATCTAATCATATAAATAAATTAGATTAAAAAGAGTTTTTGAATTAAAATAAAACATTTATCACTATTCATTAAAAAATGAACTTTATCCAAAAAATACCAAAAATTTAGACAAAGTAAATTTTCATGTAACTATTCTGAAGAATAATTTTATTTTGTCAAATATGACACATAAAATTGTCTAAAAGTGGATTTAAAAGAGGTTCGCCATCAAAAGGTGGTTAATCGACCTTTTAAAGAATATTAGAATGTTTACGCTTAAAATTGGATTCATTCGCATTTTCAATCCTCTATCATTTATTGTAAAGAGTAAAAATATTTGAAAAACATATATAATCATTTTGTAGTTAGCTCTGTTCATTCCCGCCATTACAACAGCTAGGCGTTAACTACCCATTAAAATAATATTATTTTATTATTAGAGTGCAACGTATGATTCCTAATAAACTCGTTGTCGCGTATTGGGTACGCCATCGAGCATAGCGTCCCCTTTTAAAGTAATATTAATATTGTATTCACAAGTATGGTTAAATATGAAAATGTCATATTCTTTATTTACCTGGGGTGTTACACCTTAGGTTATTAATCTATCCGATATGAATTGCAAAATCATATTACAATGAAATAAATACAATGTTGTTGATGAAAAAAGGTCAATGTTGATGAGTTTTGTTACACACATACATCCATTGAAAGAATAATAGTGATTATTGATCACCACCAAGTAGACATGGATTGTTCTATAAAAAGATATCATAATGAAGTAATTTGGTGGGAAACCAGCGTAACGTCCCAATGTTTTTCAATGAAAAATCCCTTCTTAAAATTATGTCATAAAATCACATGAATGCACAACATAGTGAACTACTATGTGATAAGTGACCTATAAACACTAGTTATTCACTTCTGTGATTATAATTTTGAAAATCTGACATACAGGGTTGTGTTCAAGATGATTTTTGGAGTCTGATAGAACAAAATTGTTTTTTTGGTGAATAGTAACAAACCCTTATGAATTGTAAAATGAATAGTAATATGACCCTTATGAATAGTAAATAATATTATTATTTTATTTTCATAAGGCAATAAGATAAAGAGATCTTAATTAATTTTTCAATAAGAAATAAAACTAAGCGCACCTTTAAGATTGTTATTTTTCAAATTATCAATGACATTATTTAAGAATTAAATTAATAATATTTTCAATATTAATTTTGAAAAATGGAAATAATTTTGGAATTCTACACATTGAAAATTGGTTAGGTTAAATGTTTGGTATTTTTCTGAAGAACTCAAAATTTTGATGAATAGTGAAATATGGTAAAATACCGTATATACAATTTAACAGTTAAATACAGTATTCATGACATAACATGTGATGAAAGGCCACTTGGTTCGAACTCACATGAACATATTACTATTAGAGGTCACATGAAAGAATACTATTTTTTTCATGAGGGAAATAATAACATAATGAATTAAATATTCAAAATTTACCCCCCCTATAAAAACCACCCTTCACACCCTCATTTCTTCTAACCTATCAATCTCCAAGCCTTCTTTAAACTCTGCCCAAACACCTTCCCTATACCCTCTCCCACTTCCAAGAGCTTTTGTTCTCATCAAAAGACAAATCCTAGCTTTATTAAGTAGGATCTCAAGAGAATGATTCAAGAGTTAATTTCCCACCCTCTTCTCCTTTAATTTCCTTTCATGTTCAAGTTCATTTCTTGATCTCTCCCCACATATCATCATCCAAATAGTATTGTAACTCCAGTATTGTACATATACTGTAATTTTATGATTATAATGGTATATTATATCATCCAAACCCCTTTCCCTCTTCCTTTTATTTTATTAAAGAGAATGTTGTTTGTGACGTGTTAATTTATCACCTTCAAGAACGACATCCATTATTTTTCTATTTCTACCTTTAGATCTGGTAATGAAACCATTTTTATTGTTGAACCAGAATTTTTTATATTTATTATCTCCTATATCAAATTCTGGAACTAAGATATGACCATATTTCTAGTGATGTAATAAAACAAGTCCATTATGATCGAAATATCACACAAATAAACCCAAATAATCATCATTTAATTCTCATCTAATGATTGATCTACAGGGATATAATATAATTAATTATAATATATTTAATACTCCTGTAATATCATTTATAACAAGTAATATCAGTTCTGGATGTTTACCCATGTTATACCTGAACTTCAATTTATGAATACAAGTGAACCAACCAAGAAAACCCATAAAAACGAACATCCTCGAACAATGTTTTTAAAATCTAAAATTCATCCAAAGGAACATAATATGACATAATGAAACCAGAATGAACCCAATTAATGTAAAAATGGTTCGGTATTTCTAATTAATCAATATAATGTCATTATACAAGACATTAAAGAGAAGGAAGCTTTCGGATACAGGGTAAGGGGAAATTCTTGAACCCAACTTCCATCCTTTAGGTTCTCCCTCTTTCAATTAATTTTTAATATGGTTAATCCTTAAAGATCATTTCATCATATTTATCTTACATTTTTTGGGATATTCATGTTTTCTAATGAGGTTTATGTCAAACCAAATTTTTTCCAATTGAACTATTCTTTTAAGAACACAACTTCTACCTCTCATTCATGGTTGATGGTTCTTGTATCAAGTGTGTTGTACCCTCTTTCTTTTGGGAACCCAAAGGTTATGAATGTATTATTATTAGATGAAACCAATTCCTTTACATGGTTTAGTTGTGATAAATTTGTATATGTGTTCTATGTGGAAATCATGATAATGATAATGTTAGGATGTGATGGGTGTGCCCGAAATTATATATCGTATTATGAATGTTTCAAAGTGACGGGTGCGCTTGGAATTATACAGCACTAAAATTCATTGGACAAAGAGATGAATCAAATTAGTAAATGTGAAATTATGTGTGAAAAATATGATAGCTTGGTTTACAAGTATGTGTGGTAGTAAACCACTAAAACATGATGTTTCATTTTTATGCATTTCCACATTTCAAGGATTTTGTTAATGTTCCTCTCATGTTGATAATTTATTTACCTATGTCATGATTTTGCTCACCCCATTCTACATTCTTCTTATCTATCCTCTTAATGGACTTTTAGATCACCCATTTTAATTTATATCCTCAGGTGGCTACATATACAAAGGACAGGACACGTGACAATAAGAATTTAGAGAAGAAGAAATTAAATAAATGTTTATGCTTGATGTTGAAATATCTATGTATGGTCCTAGTTTTCCAAAGACACTAAACCATTGGTTCCTTTATGTTTAATAATATTTTGTTGTTTGCCTTTAAAATGATGAAATTTTAATTTACGAAATGGCCGGGATGTTATAGTTGGTATCAGATGAATGGTTTAGTTAATTTGGGAATTAGGATTAGTGAACCCTAGAGAAAACCTCTAGCATGAGACTAATTACAAATATGAACACAAGAATATTTACATAGGGATCCCATATGTTATGTTTTTAGAATAAATTTTTTAAATGAATTAGTTATCCATGAATTGATTACTTATGTTTTGTTCTAACCATTTTTATTTTAGAAAATGGTGGGAACCAGGAGAAATCAGGCCAACTACTTGTGCGAGGGATAATGTAATGATTGCCCGAACGACATCCCCAATGATTTAGGAGGTGTAGTTATGAACTTTTGGGTGATGATTACCCAATTATCTCATGTTATGAACAATAACCATAATAATGGGTAATTTCCTCCTTCAACAAAGAGTGAGAAACTGGCTATCGAATGTTTTATGCGGCAACGACCACTGACGTTTTGTGGATCTTCTGATCCACTAGTTGCGTAACAGTGGGTCAACTCCCTAGAGAAGATATTTTATGTGCTTTACTATTTTAATACGGAAAAGGTGACTCTATCCGTTTATCATCTAGATGTAGAAGCCGTTCAATGGTGGGCTTTGATTAAGAACACCAAGCAAAGAGAGAAAATTGAAGAGATGGAATTGGAAGACTTTAAGATAATGATTCTTAAAATGTATTTCCACCAAACTCTTCACACGAACATGGAGAGAGAATTCATAGATCCCAAGCAAAAATAAGGATAATTTGTCACAACCTATGATGAGAATTTCAAAAGGCATGCAAGGTACGCTACGAGTTTTGTTATAAAAAATGATAGCAAAATTGACAGATTCTTTAGTGGATTAAAATCACACCTTCGAAAGTCTCTTGCAATTCGAGACTTTGGGAGTTATGAAGAAGTTGTTAAATTGTCTCTCAAAGTGGAGATGGAGTTTAGATAATGGTCCCATGGCTATAGGGATAAGAAAATAAATATGGAGTTTCAAGCTGGTGGACCTAATGACAAAAGTGGGAAGAAAAATCAACGACCCACATGCCAAAAATGTTGGAAGATTCACCTTGGGAACTACCTCAAAGCGACAGGGAAATGCTTAAAGTGTGGGAAAGAAAGACACCATGCCCAAGAGTGTTGAAAAGACATGAAATGGAAGGAGAATGTAGTCGATTAAAGGGGAGAACCACCCATGGTTTAATGCTACAACTATAGGGAGCTAGGGCAATATGAAAACCAGTGCACTAAAACTTGAGCTCTCGAGGGTAATTAGAGTCAGAAGCCAATGAAGCCAAATGAACAAGTTAAGTCTTATAACATCACTACTATGGAGGTGGGGCATGATAATGAAGTCATACAAGGTACACATCCTATTAACTCAATAATGGAAAAAGTCATATTCGATTCTGCTTCTACACATTATTTTATATCATGCATGTTTTCTATAACTATAGAATCGTAGCCTCGAAACCGTGAATTTGAGATATCTATAAAACCCCATGTGGTGAAATCATTGCAACCCAAGTGTTAGACTCTTCTCCTGTTGGCGTATGTGGGAAGATTCATCCAGAAAATCTCATAATCCTTCCCTTGGTTGAATTCAATACTATAATGGGAATAGATTGGCTATCATTATATAGAGCACATATCAACTATCAGGAAAAGGAAATATATTTTCATATTCAGAACAATCCCATGCTCTACTAAAAATGTGAGGAAGATCATGAATCTCCATTGAAAAATCCGTCAATGGTGTGGGTGTTGATTCCCTATGACAAAGCATACCTTGCCCAAATGGTTGAGTTAGAGGAAGGTTCCAACCTTGAAGAAATTCCCATCTTCAGGGAAAATAACGATGTATTTCTCGAAGAGTTACACGGAATTCCCCCAGATCGTGAGTTAGAGTTCTCAATTGAACTCATACCTGGAGCTAATCCTATCTCTAAGTGTCCCTATAGGATGAATCCTATCGAACTAGTGGTGCTAAAGAAGTAACTGCAAGTGAATCTGGACAAAGGATTCCTACGCCCTAGTGCATCACCTTGGGGTGCACTAGTGCTATTTGTGAAGAAGAAGGATGGAACAATGAGGTTGTGTATCGATTATTGGTAACTCAACAAAATCACCATAAAGAACAAGTATCTTCTCCCAAGGATTGATGACTTGTTAGACCAATTAAGAGGTTCTCAATACTTCTCAAAGGCATATCTTCATTCTAGATATCATCAGGTTAAGGTGAAGAAGGAATATATTTAGAAGACTGCCTACCGTACAAGGTATGGGCACTATGAGTTTTTGGTGATGCCCTTCGGACATACTAATGCCTCAGGAATCTTCATGGATTTGATGAATAGATTCTTTATTAATTACCTCGACAAATTTTTGGTAGAGTTTATCCATGATATTCTCATCTACTCCAAGGGAATGGAGGAACATGAAGAACATCTAAGACTTGTTTTGGTGACATTTAGAAAGGAGAAGTTGTATGCCAAGATCAACATGTGTGAATTTTGGATGAAGCAAGAAATGTTCTAGGGACTTTTGGTCACAAGTGAGGGAATTTTTATGGATCTTTCAAAGAAAAAGGTGATTGAGGAATGGCCCAGGTGCTCTTGTGTCACTGAAATCCGTAGTTTTCTTAGATTAGCTAGGTACTACCGGCATTTTTTGAGAAACTTCTCATGATTTTCGTGCCCACTAACTAAGTTGACAATGAATGGGGTAAAGTAGGTCTAGATGGAAGAATGTGAGGGAAGCTTCAAGGAGCTAAAGAGAAGGTGGATCATAGCACATGTACTCAAACTACTGAAATGTGGGGAATGTTTTGTGATATACAGTGATGCTTAAATGAAAGTCTTGGGTTGTGTATTCATTCAAAATGATAAGGTGATAGCCTATGCCCCATGACAGTTGAAGAACCATGGGAAGAACTACTCGACACTTGATCTATAGCTGGCAGCCATGATTTTTTCCATGAAAATCTAGCGGCACTACCTTTATGGCAAGAAGTTTGACATATAAACTGACCACAAGAGCCTAATGTATATATTCACACAAAATTAGAATAACATGCATCAAAGGAGATGTTTAGATCTATTCAAGGATTACAATTGCTCTATTCACTATCATCTTGGAAATTCGAACAAGTTAGCTGATTCTCTAAGAAGAAAATAACCTGCTACTCTATCCATGCTGCTGATTGAGAAAGACCCTATCTTCATGGATATGCAAAGAATGGATTTGGAAATCATAAGTACAGGGGATACATCCTACCTTCCCCAAATGATTACAGAACCATACATCTAGGAGAATATTAAGGAAGCACAAAGGGATGATGTGGAGATACAAAAGAGGGTGAATGTAGTAAATTAAGGGAAGCTGCAAGAGTATCATATCAACGATAACAGTGTGATTCGGTTTGGATTGCGGAATTCTGTGCCTTCATCACACGATAAAAAGAACGAGCTATTGGAAAATGAACATAGCTCAACATTATCTTTCCATCTTGGGAGTACCAAGATGTACCGTGATATCCAAGAACACTTCTTGCAGGGATAACAGGAATATGGAGATTGCAGAATATATATCAAGGTGCTCGGTATGTCAACAAGTTAATGATGAGTGACAAAAGTCCAAAGGTATGATGCAGACATTGCCTATACACATATGGAAATGGAAAAATGTTACCAAGGACTTTGTCACTGGTCTCCCAAAGACGTAAAAGGGAAATAATGTGATATAGGTTGTGGTTGTCCGACTCACCATGACAGCCCATTTTATCATTATTTGGGACGATCTTTTTCTTGAACAAATTTCAAAGATAAATGTGATGGATGTTGTGGGACTGCACAGTGTTCCACTCTCAATTGAATAGGATAATGATCCGAGGTTCACATCTAAATTATGGAGGATCCTTGAACATTCTTTGAGTATTGAATAAAATTTCATCCTGGCCTATCACCCCCAAACTGATGTCCAATCTGAAAGGATTATTTGGATGATTAAAGATATTCTTAAAGCCTGCTCTTTAGAATTCAAAGCTTGATGGGATCAGCATATCTCATTGGTTGAGTTCTCATACAAAAATAGCTTCCACTCGAGTATTCAGATGGATCCATACGAAGCTCTGTATGGAAAGCAATGTAGAACTCCAACCTGTTGGGATGAAGTTGGAGAAAGAAAGCTACATGGACCGACTCTTGTTCAAGAGATGACATTGATGGTTCATGTCATCTAGACACACATCAAAGCTGCTCAAAGTCGGAAAAAGAGCTATGTTGAAAACCTTCAAAGGAACTTGGAGTTCGACATTGGAGGTAATTTTTTCTTTCGAATATCTCCATGAAAGAGAGCCATGCGATTAGAGATGAAAGGGAAGCTAAGCCCAAGGTACATTTTCCCCTTTGAGATCCTTGACCACATAGGAGCTGTGGCCTATCGGCTTGAACTTCCACCGAATATGGCTCAATTTCATGATGTTTTTCATGTATCACTCATGAGGAAGTACATACCTGATCCCTCACATGTACTAAAATCAGAGGTGGTGCAGCATGAAGATGATCTCGCCAATGAGGAGCAGCCAGTAAAAATTATGGACTGAAGTGATAAGGATCTATGCAACAAGACAACCCACCTTGTCAAGGTGTTCTAGAGGAACCACAAGTTTGAGGAAGCAACATGGCAACTGGAAGAGGTGATGAAGGAGAAATACCATCACCAGTTTATGTAAAATGAAATTTCGAGGGACAAATTTCTTAATGGGGGAAGAATGTAATGACCCAATGTTTTTCAATTAAAATTCCCTTCTTAAAATAATGTCATAAAATCTAATGAATTCACAACATAATGAACTACTAAGTGAAAAGTTACCTTTAAACATATGTTTGTCACTTCTGTGATTGGAATTTTGAAAATCCGACATACACAGTTGTGTTCAAGATGATTTTTGGAGTCTGATAGAACAAACTTGTTTTGTGGTGAATAGTAACATACCCTTATGAATAGTAAAATGAATAGTAATAAGAACCTTATGAATAGTAATTAATAATAATATTTTATTTTCTTATGGAAATAAGATAATGAGATAATAATTAATTTTTCAACGAGAAATAAAACTATGTGCACATTTAAGATTGTTATTTTTCTAATTAACTATGACCTTCAATAAAAATTACATTAAAAATATTTAGAAAATTAATTTTGAAAAATGGACATCATTTTTAAATTCTACATGTCGAAAAATTATTAGGGTAAATTTTTTTGTATTCTTCTGATAAACTCGAATTTTTGATGAATAGTGAAATACGGTAAAATACTGTATATACAATTTTACAGTTAAATACACTATTCATGACATCACAAGTGATGCAATGTCACTTGGTTCGAACTCACATGAACTTATTACAATTAAAGTTCACATGAAAGAATACTATTGGTTGTCTTGAGGGAAATAATAAAATAATGAATTAAATATTCCTAATTTACCCCTCCCATCCACTATAAAAACCACCATTCACACCCACATTTATTCACACCTCTCATGCTCAAAGAATTCTCTAGAATCTACCCAAAAAACTTCCTTAGCCCCTCTCCGACGTCCAAGAGCTGCTGGTCTCATCAAAAGACCATGCCTAGCTTCCATAAAGAGGATCTCATGAGGAAGATTCAAGAGGTAATTTCTCACCCTCTTCTCCTTTAATTTCCTTTCATGTTCAAGTTCATTTCTTGATCTCTCCACACCTATTTCATCAAACTATTATTGTAACTCCAGTGTTATACATATAATATAATTTTATGATTCAAATGGGATATTATATCATCCAAACCCATTTCCCTCTTTCTTTTATTTTATTAATGAGAACGGTGTTCGTGAGGTGTTAATTTATCACCTTCAAGAAGGATATCCTTTCTTCTTCAATTACTACATTCAGATCTAGTCATGAATCCATTTTTTGGTTGTACCAGAATTTTGTGTGTGTATTATCTCCTATTTCAAGTTCAGGAACTAACTTATGATCATATTTTTAGTGATAAAATAAAACAAGTCCTTTATGATCGCAAAATCACGCAAATTAACCAAAATAATCATCATTTAATTCTCATCTAATGATTCACCCTCATGGATCTAATATAATTCATTATAATATCATTAATACCCCTGTAATATCATTAATTACTTGTTATATCATTTCTGTATGTTTACCCATGTTCTACCTATACATCGATTTATGAATACAAGTGAACCACCCATGAAAAACCATAAAAACGAACATCCCCGAACAATGTTTTTAAACTCTATAAGTCATCCAAAGTAACATAATATGACATAATGAAACCAGAATGAACACTATTAATTTAAAAATGGTTCTATATTCCTAAATAATGAATATAATTTCATTATACAGGACATTGAAGAGAAGGAAGCTTTCAGATACAAGGTAAGGGGAAATTCTCGAACCCAACTTTCATCCTTCGGGTTCTCCCTCTTTCACTTAATTTTTTATATGGTTACTCCTTAAAGATTATTTCTTCTTATATATCATAAATTTTCTGGGATATCAATGTTTTCTAATGAGGTTTATGTCAAACCATATGTTTTTCCAAAATAACTCTTCTTTTTAGAACTCAACTTTTACCTCTCATTCATGGTTAATGGTTCTTGTATCAAGTATGTTATTCCCTCTTTCTTTTGGGAACCCAAAGATTATGAATCTATTCTTAAGAAATGAAACCCATTACTTTACATGGGTGAGTTATGGTCACTTTTTATATGTGTTCTATGTGGAAATAATGATAATGATAATGTTATGATATGACGGGTGTGCCCGGAATTATATAGCGCAATATTAATGTTTCAAACTGACAGGTGCACCTAGAATTATAAAGCACTCTAATGCATTGGGTAAACTGATTGATATCATGAGTAAATGTTAAATGATGATTGAACAAGATTATAGCTTGGTTAACAAGTATGTGTGGTAGTTAACCACTAAAACATGATGTTTCATTTTTATTCATTGCCACATTTCAAGTCTTTTATTTTTGTTCCTCTCATGTTCATGATTTCATTACCTATTTCATTATTTTGCTCACCCCATGCTATATTCTTCTTATCTATCCTCTTACTGGGATTTTAGCTCACCCATTTTAATATATATCATCAGGTGTCTACATATAGTAAGGGGAGTACAAGTGACAATAAGAAGCTAGAGAAGAATAAATTAAATAAATGATTATGCTTGATGTTTTAATTGCAATGAATGGTCCCAGTTTTCCCAAGACACTAAACTATTGTATGCTCTATGTGTAACACCATTATGTTTTTAACCTTTAAAATGATGTAATAATAATGTAAGAAAATTCCAGAATGTTAGAACCATTTATAAATTACATAATAATTATGGTGACACATGTTTGTTTCTTGGTTACCTTTTGAAATGTGATAAAATCATTGAAATATTTTTTTTTATTTTTAAAATACATATTATTAATAATATTTCAATTTGTTTATTTAAATTAATTCTTCTTTGTACTTTATCTTCACATAAAATATTTTTATAATTACAGAATGTTTTTATTGGGAAAATTTATAAAATTATATTTACTTTTAATTTAATATATTTACAAAAATTTGTAAAAAATAAATTTTAAATGGTTAATATTTTTTGTAAAAAAAAATTATAATAAGTTGGATATTTTTTACTATTCATGCTCAATTGGTGGAGTAACTATACTCTATAAAAATATATTACATTAGAAACAATAAAATGAATATAAAAAATATTTCATTTTTTTTATTTTTTGTTATAATCATTATAGAAATGTTAGGTAATTTATAATATAACAGTTGGATTTGTTTTCATTATTGTATATAATTCCATCCATAATTAATGTTTTTAGCCTTTGAGTTAAAAGAATTACATTTTTTAAATGTATTTTTTAAAATAGATTTAATTTTATTGGATCATGTTTTATTTTTATATATTAATGTTTGATTAGTATAACTTTTTACTTATTGTTTTTTACATTAAATTGTTGGATAACAGTAGATGAAACATCTGATTCACCACAATCTTCATAGGAGGTCTATATATATACATCGTTGGAGGACAATACACAAAGAATTATTTAGTAACCCCACAATCATTTAATAAAATCCATCACCTTCTAAAGGGGGTGAGAAGACATTGATTGTTTAAAAATGTGAAAGCATTGTTTACAAAAAATTTAATTTGGATTAATTTCTGACTAGAGTATAATTGTTCTCTAATATGATTATAATATTAATAGGGTTTCAAATTTTATAAAATTTATGCCTTTTATTATAGATCCAGGTAAAGAAAAGTTATTTATTTTAACAAATAATTTAATAACTATTTACAAAGTGAATTTATCAAATTTTTGGTAGACTATTTTTAATTATGGACATTTATAATTATAGTTATCATTAAATGTAATTAATAATATTTTTTCACCTTATTATGAAATGAATATGATATATCTTATTTGGGAGGAGTAATGTTGAAATTTGTATGATTGGATATTATGATAAATAGTTATTTTAAATTAATCTCTATATCATATTTCAATTTTTTGATAGATGACAACATATTCCATGTGATATATATCAATTTCTATATAGAGATTCATAGAAGAGTTTTTTTGAAAGGGGATGGATGAATACTCTTAAGTATGTTAAATGATATATTTTATATGTGTTTTTATATTATGATCATATTAATGATCTATTTAAGATGAATTTATAGAAAATTATTGGATATCATCATGATTTGAAATTATAAAAAATTATACACCTAAAATTGATATCATTTATTGGTATATGTTCTTGTGAGAGTGAATAACAGGTGATGGATTAGAAAAAATGAGAGATGAAACTTCTCTTACTGCAAAGGTTAACCCACCCCTTGTAATACATGAATAATTGGAGATGTTCCAATTGGGAATAAATTATAAATATCTTCTTATAGAGTCGACGGTTATAGCTGAGAGGATTATAATATGCCATTAATTTTACTAATAATATTGAATTAAATTATCTAATTTATATTTTTTGATTAAAAATAATTTTTTTTCAATTAATAAATAATATAATCCTTTGAAGAGATTAGAACATGTGGGACCGTCAGAGATGATGGTAGGAAGTATATTTTATTTATTTTATTAGGAAAGTGGAAAACATGGTTCATCTTTGCGGATAAATGACCGGTTTATCGGTAAAAAAAGTGTTTTGATGTTCTCAATTTTGTTAGTGGAGTATGTTTATAAATGTAAATTATTAGCATTAAAAGATAATTTTCCACATTTTTCTAAGATTATTGAGGATAGAATCTGAGAATCAGTATAGCCAGAGATTGTAGAAATGAAAAAAAATTAGGTTGCTGATCCAAATGTTTTTATATCATTCTACAGATCCCATAACACCACCACCTCTTATATGTTAAGTTCTTACACTTCCTCCTCCATTTATTCCCTTTTATTATGTTTTATATGTTGAGTAACCTGAGTTTATTGTTAATTCAAAATTCATTATTGTTATATTTTGTATATTCTTCATCATCAACAGATAAAACTACATAATCATAGGGAAACAATAAATGATATCATATATTGATCATAAAAATACTATTTCCTACAGATGGGGTCACTATGGTTTGACAATTTATTGAATTATTTAATGATTATCTATATAGTCATGTTGTAAAATATAACATTTAGGAATTCATAAGTTATAACCTTTTTTTATAATGGTGTTATTTTCATTATTTTTGAATTTACTTATTTATATATTTTTATATGAATAAATTAAAGGTAATGTTATACTAAATAATAACCATAAATAATGGGAATTTCTGATTTTTGAATCAATATCGTTTGGACATGATAGATTATAAATGTATTCATATTTGTTGTTAGATGTTTATAAAATTGCAATAGATTCAAATTTTTTTTGCATGAAATTAATTAGACACATTTTATGAAATATATCATGGAACATGTAAGTGGATATGTGTTTGGAATCAAACCGATGCATGTTTTTTCTATGTAATTGAATTATCAAATTTCATTCAAAAGTGAGTTTCATTATACTAAAGTCAATGAATAATTAAAAAGTGAGTTTCTTTATTTTCATGATTATATATCTGTATTTTCATTTATTAATAAAAATATATTTCACCTATAAAATAACACAAAGTTATATAAAAAGAATTCTTTATGTTGAATATAGATTTAGAAATAATGAAACTCACTTTTTAATGCTACATTGACTTCAATGTATTGGAAAATATATTCCATAATATGTAATAGCTCTAAACAGAAAAAAAGAAAATATTGTATTTTTATATATTTTATTGACCAATGGATATTGGGTGTCTTTTCTACAAGGAATAAGACACTTTACTATCTACATTATATCAATGGTTTTGTGAGAGATACTTTTATGAAATTATGGAACATTTAAGTCTAAATATTTGAATACTTTTATATATTTTAGTAAAATTTAAATTTATTTCATACATATTATTTTCAAATAGTCCATGGTGTTAATTTAAATGGGAATAATAAATAATAGCACAAAAATAAAATATTTGAAACAAATAGTGAATATAAATTTATAATTACAATATTTTCCATACAATAATATATAATTTTATTTTTAATTAAAAATATTTTAAATATAATTTTCAAATTCAAGGAATAATGGAATACATGATCTATTTTCCAAGATTTGTGTTTGAAATAAATAAAAATAGGACACATAGTGTTTTTCATAATTATAGATTTTGTTATAAACCTTCCATTTAATTAGTCATTCATTATATTAAGAATATATTTTGAATTTTAGGTTTTTAATTTTTCCTTTTTGACGACCCTAATCATTATACTATATAAGATTTGATATAATTTCAAACAGAATGTACAGATTATTTCAATGTTATTATTGTGATTGATTTTACTTTAAATATAAATTGAAAAAAGTAAAATTCATTGATTTCGTGATTTTGTTTTATTGTTCTTCTATTACTATGTTTTATATTTTAGGTAATCATTGGTACTAATTTGTTAGAGGGTAATATAATATTTAATTTTAATTATTTTTTTCTCTGGTTGGTATATTTTTAACTGAAATAAATAATTTATGAAAATATTTATCACTCCATTTTTCTCAAAATAGAAAATAACATATATTTATATAGTTTTTTTATTCGAAACAATTATAAATGAGATTTTGAATCAGGTTAACGAATAGTGATTTTTAAACCCCACAAAATATTCTCTTTTTTAGAATTTTTGATTTATAATTTTAGAGGATTTATCAATATGGATTTATGAAATAGGATGTTATAATTATCTTTATATAATTTTTTATTTCTCTAGAAATAACAATCATGATAATTGAATAAAAATTGTTTTACCAAATTCTGTGAAAAATATTTTTTACAATAATTTCTATTGAGAAAAGAATAACCTCATCGAAAAAATTATTATTCCAAATCAAATAATGAGGTTCAACCCCATTAATTTTCAATAACATCAACTAGCTCATTTTCTTAATGATTAGTATGAGTGTAGATAAAATTCATGTTCATGAGACATTTCATTAATTTCATCAATTTTTCATTCAACATCCATGAAAAATTAATAGTTCGATTTTTAATTGCATTCACCATAGTTGTATATACACATTCAAGCCACAAGGTGATCATTCATAATCACATTTTCTTTTTGGATACATTGATAATAGAAATAATTTTTCCATATTGATTTGTAATAATTCCATATGGGCCATAGATGAATATCATAGGATCACTATTGTTGTTTCTAAAAATTGAACCTTACCAAAAAGGTCATATATTCCCTCTCTATGATCCATATGTATTATATTTGATCTAACCCTATAATGGCGGATCAAAATGACATAAAATATACCCAGATTATGGAGATAGTTAATTTAATTACAATAAGATTGTCTATGGTAATACTATGAATATATTTATCACAATAATCATTTTTAAGGATGATAACATTTTTCACAGTAATGATAATTTCATAGAGAGCCTATTGTAAATAAAAAGCAATATTACCCTGACGTTTCCTTTTATGGATGGTCCAGATAATTTAATTAATTTTATATAAATCCACCAAGAAGATATTATATTGTTTATTTGAATTTGGCGGCACGATACATGCCAAAAGGTGCTCTAGTATATTGGCTTCATTTTGGATAACCTACTCAAATAAAGAAGCATGATATTTCTATAGTGATGTAGTAATGGAACATTTGATGAATAAATAAACAAATATAATACATATGTTTAATGAATATTTATAACCTAATGTATATGCTAATGAAAATAGATTTCACAAATAATCAGTGGGTAATTATGAAAATAACACTCTCAAAATAAAACAATATCTGGATGGAAGGATCTATCTTTAATCCAAATTTACATCCCAACTCCACTTTTTCCCCTATAAAACCTAACTATTGAAATAATTAGATGATAATTTTCCCTTATATTATTGTTAATGATTCAAAAATACTTCACCATTTATGATGATTTAATTTATAAAAAAATAATGGTTTTTAGAAGGTAGAGTGTCAGAGGGGTTCTCCATTTTCCCTATCATTGACATATTTTTGTAAAATGGTGCATCTGAGGAGTTTATAATAATAAAAAGAGTTTTAACTACCTATTTTTATGAAAAATTTTCAAATTATTTTATATTATCTAGAATGTGCGCATTCACTAAAATTTTAACATAGGAATCCTTAATGGCAGGCCAAATGGAAGAATCCATATAATTTAATTTTCCAGCATTGATCATGGTCAGGAATCAGCATCTATTATAGATAACTTCATTATATTTTCCACTAATAATACTGCACATGAATTTTTTATATATATAATGATTATATTTCTAGATATTTTTTATACCATGTCCTCCATAATCAACCATTTGACATCATTTTCCCATGTAATGGTACAAAAATCTCACTGCATGATGCTTCCACTTTATAAAAAGATTATAAAAAATGTATTAAAATTCATAATGAGTGGATTATTTCCTTTATAAAATATGAACATGTTTTGTTTTTTCTAAAAAAACAGATTTTATAAAACTGATCATTCCTATCATCCAAAGGGCCTTTCCCTTATATGAATCCAAAAAAAAATTATCTGACTCACAAGGATAAACAAATTATCCGACCATGGTCTTCCCTAAAACATATGGAAACCAAGATAAAAAATGATATTAATTCACCCACTTATCCCAATATCATTTTTGATATCCACACTAATAGTGGAAGGAATATTTATTCGAAATAAAACATATGATTTATTCAAATAGATCTCCCCCCCGAGTCATTTCCATATTGAAGTAAATAATTTTTGGAATTCATGAAATTTATTTTATCCTGTTTAGTAAAGATAATTATTTCATCTTCACACAAAAGATATTATGGAGAGGCAATGAATTTGGATATTATAATGGGTTTCAGTTTTTGGTTATTAACCACCTTGAGAAAATTCTACTCTAATAAAATTTAGCAATAGGTAAATTAATTACTTAGAGAGGATCCCCTTGTTTAACACCTATGTTATATATGATGTATCCCTAAGAATATTCATTGATGGGTATATAAATAAGTATTGGTCTCAAATTTATTTTTAACCATTTTTGTAAAACATCAGCAAATATAAAAGTATTAGAACCTTAAAAATAAAATCTAAGTCTAATGTATCAATAGAGTTATTGACATCAATCGTGAGAGTAATAATAAATCATCTATTAGATTTTATGAGGATATTAACAAACTCATAATTTTTGAGAAGATAATGATAAAATGTTATTCCATTATATAAACAAAAATGGTTTGAAGACACAATCTTATTGGTAACATGATCCAACCTATTAGTATGAATTTCTATATGACCTTATATATTATATATATAAGAGAGAGATATCTAAAAAGATTAATCTAATTATAATTATCTAATATTGGAATGAGATCCAGAAATTTATCATCAATTCCATGTGTCATATGAACACCGCTGAAAAAATGGATTGTTATTCTATAGACATTATAATGTATATTATCTCAAATAGAATGGAAGAAAATGTTTTTGAACCCATCTATTATAGGATATATTCTTCATTTAAGCCCAAAAATATATTCTTTAATCAATATATCAAATATGATTATTAATTATAATGATGTTAGTCTCATTATTAAAAATACAAGTAATATTAATTCTAATATATCAATACATGTTTTCATCCACTTAAAAAGTTAAATTTAAAAAGATATAACAAGAGTATCTAGATCTATCATATTCTATAAAAATCATCATTATTTTTTTGAATTTATGATGACCTATTAATTTTTTGGACCATTAACCTTTTATTGTATATATTGGAATTTATATAAACATATTTAATCCATTTATATTTCCATACATTCCAATGAATATTTTCCTTAATATTTTCAAAGGGTATAAAGATCACGTGTTATTGTATTTTCCTGCTCCAGAGTTGTAGAAAATCACATCTATGTTTTGTATCTTTTTATTTCCAATGAAAGGACTCCATATGTGAAATATTATCTTCCATGTTAATTAATAATTCTAAACTCCAATCATTATTCTTTGAATCCATCACATTTAACAGGAGAAAACAAGAAATGTTGTCACCTTCATAATTCAAAGAGGCATATGTCTCTCCCTCCATATCCTTCAATATGGATGTTGAACCATATCATTAGTAAATCTTAAGGAAATAGATATATAATATATCTAGTGCTATATTTTCCAAAATATGATGAAGGATATTTTAAACATTCACATCGGTTGTTAATGGGAAGGATTCTTAATAATCAAAGGTTGAATCATTAGAAAAAAATATCCAATTTGTTGGTAACCATTCTATTTAGACATTTCATATTCCAAGAGTATTTGGAAGAAACATATTTTACATCATGAGGATTAATTTGATTAATAAAATCCCTTAATTAAAAGATTATATTGGGCGAATTGACTATCTAGTCAATTCATATGGATTAATAATATCAATGAAGTCCATAATAAGTGTCCATGAATTATTCATTGACCTATAATATATATATATATATATATTATGTTACAAATTTTTTAACATTCCATAATCATTATATAAATAGATATAGGGATGTAATATTTCATGTCCTTACAATTGTAATAGAGATTGACCATATACTCAATATAAACGATATATGATATACCCTCTAATATCAAGGGAGAATGGGCCCAAAAACTTTTAATGTGATTATTGGATTGATTAGTGTTGATTAATTCATAACACATATTATATAGTGAATCAATCCTTTTATAAAAAATTATTTATGATTTCGGATGCCTACATAGACTAGTTTTTTATTACTTAAAAATTATCAATGGAACTAATTGTTTCTCGATTTCATATGAACTAAAATTACAAAAATGGATCTTTATTTAATCTAATGTTATGATAAAGATATTCCTTTTTTATTTCAACAATAATTTTTTTATACATGATCTCTAGCTAATGATAGACTTTTTCTCATTATGACCGGGGCTATCAGCTTATTCTTTACATTGAGTATTATGAATATAAAATACCACTACATTATTATGATAAGAAGATGTGTTCACATAGGATCAATGAAATTAAACTATATTGGCCTTCGAAACTACATAAGAATTCAACTATTCCATGACGAATTTCATTTTCTAGTGAAGATTAATTCTTGTTAGATCTACGTAAGGTTATATTTACATTCCGAATGATGATTTTTTACTTCCAATATCATTGTATCACTGGAATTTTTAAGAACCATGAAAATAGGACTGATGTCTCACAAAGGATTATAAAAATTCATTGGATTATTATTTACAAGTAGGTGAACAAACCTGCTGACTTCTAGATTGTAAATGATGAGGGAGAACTGAGAATTTGATAATATACTCTTTGTAATTCTTCTTCTTCAATCGTAACTAAAATCACACATGCATTGTATATCAAATCATTAATGTTGATAATAGGTAGAGAAGAACATACTATTATGTTTTCTTTAGGTATAGATGATTTAGCTACTCCATTCATTTTTTAGCCTCTATCATGGTGTCTATCTGATTAAAAAGTTACATGTTTCACGATATCCTGGAAAATATCAAGGGAAATTCCATCATCCCCATCAATTATAACTCTATTATGTTTTATAATGCAACCAGAAGGAAAATAGGGAATTAAATGGGTGGAAAACATAGATATATTACTCCCACTTTATTATTCATCAACAATGAGGTCCCAAGATTTTCATGTTTCATTTTTTACATAGTAGGTTCTTCATTACATATTCACCAACTTCCCATGTGCATCCCTTTTTGATAAATCATATTTTTCTGGGACTGAAACCATTATTTTAGTCTTTATATTATTATAATTCAAATCATTAGTGTTAGAATAGGGATTAAATTCCATTTGTATGAATGTGAATTTTAGAATTCTGTTCAATAAATTTTTTAAAATTCACAAAAAAGATAGATATACTCATTCTCAATTTTTAAAACAATCATTTGATAGTTTATAAAAAATTAATATAAGTTAGATTGTTTGCATCAATGTGACCATAATATATGATTCTAGAATATAAACACATTTATCCAGTAAGGGTTCAATGATTTATCAGTAAAGAAATTTGAATGCTACAATAAAGAAAATTAATAATTTTTCTATTCCAAAACACCACATTCAATCCCTATAATCTTACCCAAATTTGAGTTTTTTGATTTTTTTTTCTTCAAAGGACCAAATTTGATATTCCATTTTGGGATCCTCATTATTTCATGATTCAAATGAACATTTCCAATTATATGTATTTATTCATGAGCATATTTTCACCGCATAAGAAAAAGAAATAATTATCTTTTGATTGAATCTTCTTCCAACCACAGCCTCACAAATGATATAGAATATAGATTGGATATTATCATTATATCCTGACATATCTCCCTTGGGATACATAAGTGACTAATGATGAGTATGTTTATTTTATCATTCCTTTACTGAAGTCAAATCAGATATGTGACAACAAAATATCCACCTTACTTTAGTCTTTTTATGTTTAGAGGCCTGAAAAAATCCTCTACGATGGTATCAAATCCATGAATCACCAATAAATAATAGATAACTTTTGGTTTGATATACATGAAAAACAATTTATATTTAGGTTATCTGACCGTTTCTTATCATTTTGAGTGGATTTAGGAACCATATCCTTGAATAAAAAAACATATTACATGAAAAATGATTCCATATTCACAAAAAAGATCAGAAAGATAAGGATTCATTTATGAAATTCACCAATAATCATGAATGATTATGAAAGAGATCCAACTTCCCAATTTGATCCATATTCGTATGTGATAATACATTTATAATGATGTTTCTCAAACTTCATTATAAATCAATTTCTACATTGCTTTTAAATAACCAACACGGAAACCCACCATAATGTGTGTATCATTTATAAATGGGTTATTATTAAATGTTGTGAAAAAATTATTTATATGATCTCCTACAATATTATTTTGAGGTATCCTAATTTAAAAAACAAAAAAATAACATGTGAAAAACAATTTTTTTAAATGGTGTAAGACTGTTATTACCAATTGATGGATAGCATAGTTTATCCGAAAAATACTACATCACAATGCCACACCCATTTATATGATGTGTATTATATAGAATATTTTATATAATGATGAAAATATTTCATCATCACCTTATCATGGTTTCATAGCCACTATAGTGCTGAAGATGAATAATGATGGATGTGTAAGGATAAAGATCATTATACATACACATCTACCCTTATGTAACCATACCATTAAATGAGTATCCTTTTGGAACCAAAAAACTTCATTTCAAAAATGATGTTTATAAAAATATCACTAATCATATACATGTAATTTTACTATTACACAACAGTGAAATATTGTTATGAAAATGGTTAAAGTCCCCAATACGATAGATGTATCACTCTTCCGCATCAATGATATAACCTATCACACTGTAAATTTTTCTCTTATGATGCATCATGGATCCCTATGGACCAGGGAGTTATGAAAAAGAACCATCCACACATGATGAATCCCTATTCCATGGATGGAGTTAAATGAGATTTGGGTGTAGTCAAGAGTTCCAACTACACTACTTAGTGGAAGTGTTTTTTTTAATAACCTGCAATACAAATGGATTTAGAATGCAAACAGGATATGAACATAGAGGTAGAAACATGGAAATGACAATAGAGAAGAATATTTTCGTGGAACACACAGTACACAATAGTAATACATAGAGGATTTCACACAGAGCTATTATATTCTACCTGGGTTTTCCAAAGCATAGTTTTTGTTTTATTCATATATAAGATTCAAAATTTTTTCTACATATCCTTGGGATAAAATCTAATATATATGCAATTATTGAAGAAAAAACATTTGGGGTTATCATCTACTATTCATGGATAAATATTATCTATAAAACATGGGAATTAGTTGAGGATTTAATAGTTTTATAATTGAGGAATTCTTGGATAGGAAAACCTCTCTCAGTGATAAATCCATATTCCAATGAATGATTTTTGAGGAACTGATTAAAAATATGCTTGACAAAGGAGGAATATATTTGGAATAAAAATTCAAATTGAAATTTACCTTGAAAAATATATGAGGAAAAAAATTATAATATATTGAAAAAGTTAAAGAACTCAAGATTTGTATTGCCTATAAATATAGAATAATAATGTTGTGTAGAAACAATATCCTAGTACATTAAGAGGGAAAACATTCTCAAACGTATAGTGGAATTAGTTAATAAAGATTATTATTCACACCTATGTGGAAAACATGTGAATTTATTGTAAATATTAAAAATTATGTTTGAGGAATAGAGTAATTATAATAAATGATTAAATATAATTAATACATTGTTTTTTTAAATAATCCCCTGGTAATTATTATTTTATATGGTGGTTTCTAATGTAATACCCATAAGTCCTTATTTTTTTCAATAAAAGCTTTATCAACAATTTTAATATTAATTTTCTCAAATTCAATGTTTATTCATGTTGGTTTTGAGATCAAACATTAATAACTATATATTCATGGGAAGGGTGAGATCACGGTACAAGGATTGTATGTAATTTTTGATTCATTATAGTTTTTATACTTTTATATTAATTTAAAATTTTTATTTGAGTGATTCTTATTTAATTGCAATGATTCTCAAGAGAGTGAAGATATCAATGATATGATACAAATTTTAAATATGGTTAGTGGGAGTGTGATATAACATTAACATTCTATTACATTATGAGATTAATGTAAATACACCTATTTTTTTGTTTACCTCATCAAGAAATCATTGTGCTATTAGTCCGGATTAATTGATACTGAGAGGATAAATAATATTTTATTATAGAGTCTCATGGAAAACATATTTACTAAATTGAAACTTTTACATCTATCAACCACCTCGATACCATTATCAGTTTTCTTCACCCAACACATTGAGTTAGAAATGATTATTTACTTCATCTATATTAGTTTTAGTATTAATCATGGAATGGAACTATACTATTAATATCCTAAAACCCTTTTCATCATTGGATCATACCTTAATTTTACCACAACTCTAATTTTTTTAATTTTGTATACATGTTCCTAACAAATATTTTTTAATTTTATATTACAAGAGGATTTCACAAAATCATTTGGGAGGCATAGTAACATTGGTTTCTTTTAGAGAATCATACATCTATATTCCAAATATACATCCATATTTTTCTATAAAAATATTCAATTCAAACGAGGTAATATATGAAGATTCCATATTTCCAAAATATATGGCTTGGTTCATGATTAGGTAAATGTATAACATTTGATCTCCCATCCCATATTATATCATGATGTTGCAAATTGAGGTAATTTTTGTAAACATACATATCTCATCCTATAAAACACATAATCTTATGGGGAATGAATATTTTATCTTATATACCAGACTTTTTATATATTATATTTTATAATATCATAATTTGATTCTATGATATCATTACTTTATATATGTATTTATTTTAGAATTTAAAATATCCTATGAAAAATTTATGAATCCAACAATTTATATATTTCATGTTAAATAATCATATAATTGATTAAAATACTATAAACTGTGTACTTCATCTTAAGAATTTTTTTCCATGATCTAAATATAATAAGTGAAAAACAATTTTTTTTTGGTTTTACTCCCCAAACCACGGATTAATTCATAATATCATTACTCTATCTCATATTACATATATTCATCTATAATATAACTTATATTGATTTTCATTCCACATGGAAGATCTAGTGTGAATATATATGATTAAAAACATATAATATCAAATGTTATTTGAAATATATGATCCTTAACTTTCTCATCGATAAACACTTTATTTGTATTAATGAAAAATCATTGTTTTAATGAATTCGTTCATTGAATTCCCAGAATTGATCGGCTAGTTTCCATTTTTATCACTTATTATTAATGCGTTAAACAAATTATGATCAAATATTTTGTTACAGAAATAATTAAAATTAAAAAAAAAATTATTAAAAAAATTATATATATAATTTTAAATCTTAAATAAATACTTATATATAAACATATATAACAACTAAAACACACACACAAATTAAAAAAACATAAACACATATAAACAAAAACATATATTGTATAATCATATAAAATATTAAATATATTATTAAATATATTAAAAAATAAAAAAATTGTATTAAAAACATGTAAATATAAAAATATAAAAATTTATTATTATTTGATTTGAATTTAGAAAAAATAAATTAAAAAAAATACATATATATTAAAATAAATTATCATTTACACCATTAAATTAAAAACATAAAAACATATTAATATAAAATATTATAACATGTAAATTTAAAATATATTAATATATAAATATTAAAAATATAAATTTAAAATATATATAAACAATTAATTTAACATTATATATCATATAGTTATATAAAAATTTAATGTATATAGAAATATATATTTAAAGCATGAAAAAATGTTATAAATTATATCAAAAAATTATTTTGTCATTAAACATATATATATTCAATCCAATGGAATATTACTTTTAAAATCCAATTAAATTAATATTAAAAACATCACAAAACTATTTAAAATTGAACATCATTCTGAAAAAAAAAGATAAACTAAAAAATAAATTTTAATAAAAAATTAAACGTTCTTTAAATCTTATGTTTCAATAATATATCCTAAAGACTAAAACATTAATGAAATATATGGAACATAGATTCCAATCATATAAAATATGTATTATCATTGTGATTTATTAACATAACAGTGATAGAGTGAAAAAATAATCGAATGAGTGAAGTGAAATGGGCTTTAGGGAACCTGATGGGGGTTGATGGAGGTTGAATTAGGTGGAAGAAGGATTGTACGTTGTTTTTTTCATAGAATAACGATATTTTGAGTTCAAGATTTCAAGAGTACCAAAATAATGATAGAGGCCATGTCCACTTGTTTTTTAATTTCATGATAATGGGTTATAAAATTGGTTTTCACAGAATAGGTGTTGAAATAAATATTTTAATACTTCTTAAAAAATGATAAAGTATATCTTGTGTCATAATTTTTCATGAAAACCAATGTTAAAATCAATTGTCAAACATATTTAATAATTAATTATCTAAATACTGAAACTAATTACACTTTTTTATTTACTACCTGTTATACTAATATACCATCTAGTATAAAATACTATCACCTAAAAAACATTCTTAAATAATCCATTGGATAAATAATATTATAACGACCCATACTTTACATACATTGTTAAAACTTCAAAATCGAAGAACACTTATTACAACATATGACAAAACCACAAAGGACTGTATAGGTATAGTGTCTTTAGAAACTGGGAAACATAAACAACTAGTTCATAAATCCTCTACAGTGTCTCCCATTTATTTCATCATATCTAGGGTCTTTTTTATCATATTCTACTTAATATCCATCTCCCTGACCTGGGGAAAAGAAAACATAAAAGGGTGAGCTCAAATGCTCAGCAAGGGAAAATAAAGGAAATAAAAATCATATCATATCTTTTTGAAAATCATAACCTGCAAAAGAGATCATAATATTTTAACATGGAACAAATCATAGAAGTGAAAATGAGATCCCCATAATCATAACATGAAACTTGAAACTTTGTGGCATGCACACATAATCATAGAAAATCATTTCTTGTTAGTCATGACTCATTTCCAAGACTATCTTAGTGGACAGAGTCCCTTTCTGAACCGAGTCACCCTCGTTCCAGTCCTGTTTTACTGAACCGGTATAACCTACCGTTCCAGCCATGTCTATCTAATGAGATATAAAATCTTTACCCAATGCATTGGAGGGAGATATAGGTCCCACCCATCATATAATGAATCATTTCTTATGTGTTCCACATAATCATAAATCATACATCATAGCATAACACATATAACAAAAATGGGATTCTTGAAACATCATGACATCATAAACAATTCATATAAGATAAAGGAATTCATAAAAATATTTCCATCACAACATAATCAAATCCATGTAATAATAGGGATAAAAACAGAACCCTTTTATTATCTTAGATGGAAAATAATTTTGATAAAATACTTGAACTCCATTCTTGAGGAAAATATCCTTTCTACTTCAAAAACATTTTTCCTTTCATAACATGTCATACGACTTTAAAATAAAAGAATATGATTAAAAATATACTTGAAAACTTGTAAAGGAAGCTTCTTGGAAATAATGTTTTAAAAATCCATTCATGCCGTATAAGTTAAAAAAAACATTCTTCTTGTACTTTTGTCGAAAAAGTCAAAAAAGTACCTCGTACAAAAAACGACAAAAGATTCCTTTCATATCCTTTACTAAAAATTCACCGAAGGTTAAAATTGAATATAAACTATTGCATAAGGATATAAATATTACATATTGAGGAAACATGGATGTGGATGATAAAATACACCCCAGTAAATTCCAAAGTATAAACAATCTCGGATAAAAATGAGATTGTGATATTTCCCTTACCATAGGTCCGATTTTCTTTGTACGTGTCCAAATCTCCTTTATAATGGTTTAAATAATGTTATTGACTTATTCCAGAATCATACTTATTGATATGATATCATATATGGTCATATTCTTAGCTTCTTGTTAGTAATATTTCATTGTTACTTGTTACTCGGGTCTTTATTGCCTTTTGTTCTTATGCGTGTTTTGCCGAATAAATTCTTATTATTCTTTTAAGGTTATAGATACCTTATATCCAGAATGGTATTACTGTAACATATATCATATTTATTCATTCAATTCATTTATATAATTACTATGTAATGATGATCATGTAGAACGAGTCGCATCACATCATGGAGACGGTATTCCGTACGTACGCACGAGTGATGATATCGTTCCTATGATCATGGAATTGTATTGGAGTATATATATATTATTTCAGTATCAATATTACTTTATAATAATCATAAATAGTTACTCATTACACCATTATACCCATCCTTGTAAAGTGATGATGGAAAATAGATTACACCACGGCGTGGAGACGGTATTCCGTACGTACGCACGCGCGGTGATTTCATTTTTCCGTAGGATGGATAGAAGGTGAGTTAGGGTTGTTTCGTATTTATAATAACATATCAGTATGTAAGTAATACTGATGTTATTACTTTATCATGAAACAACTAAAAAGAAGAAGTTGAAGAAGAAAGAAATTGAAAAGATCGGTAATGGATATTACCTCTTCTTTGGAACGCTTCTTTGAATCCTCCACATAGGGAACTAATATTGGTCTTTGAAGAAGACCAGGACCTCTAGGATTATTCTAGGGAAGTGGAGAGGAGAAAATGGAAGGGGTTGTCCGAACTTGAGTGCTCAATTTGGTGTGAGGAGGAGGGGGAGGAGGTTCCCTTTTATAAGGGAGGAGAGGGGCACCTTAGGAATATCTCAAAATATTATTTTATATTAAAGTCAATATCGGTTTATAATTGTTTCAAATGGTCTTATTTCGAAGCTAAAGTGGGGAAGGGTCTAAATCCTATCAACCAATAGGATTTAGACAAGTTTAGGGTATTATTTTAACCTTATCAATTAGATTTAACTCTAAGTTAAATAATTTAACTTTTACCATGTCTTTTGGTTTTCATTCACTATATGGTTAATACACTTACTATAACATGCCAAACGAACCCCAAATTGTTTATTATTAATATATATATCCTTATCTAAGTCATTTGGCCGAACCTTATATTTTTTGGAATAAAATAACAATTAATAATATAATATTTGATTTAAAAACTATTTTGTGTCAATTTTGACACTATTTGATATATAATTTTTGTGAAAGTCATAACAGAATTATATGTTCGAACCAAGTTGATTAAATCAACACTAATATATCATAGTAAGCTAGAAAATTTGTGTAATTCATAAAAAGTCTCAAATAAAATTTATTTTTGTGTTTATAACATCAATTATGTCAATATTTCATAAATAACATAATTACTGCATCATAATTGTGTCATAAATAAATTATATTATTTAATGTCTAAAAATTATAAATAAAATACCATTATGTAGGAAATATATTTAGCTTTCTAGTGAATATTTATAGTCTAATTTATCTTATGTATAACTCCATATTAAAAATTATTTACTTATTAAACTTTGATTTTAACTATTTTAACCCTTCTTTAAATAAATTAATAATAAATGTCCTAATCTAACCCAGGTGGGCCTAAACGGTCATATTTTATTCATAAGGTCGTTTTTGGTCGAATTACATTTATCCAATAGAATTAGTACATGTGTTAGGGTAATAGTAATATCATATTTACCCTTAGTTACCCTATTTACTATTAACCGCGGTAAAAAAAAGTAAAAAGTTACTATTCACCAAAAAAAATTATTTTTATCTCATTGAACCAGATTTTACTTACTGATATCAACCTTGTCTGTCGGATTTTCGAAATTCCATTCACTGAAGCGGTAAAATTAAGTTTTATGCAAAATTCAGTTTTTAACCTAACACTTAGTGGTTTCACTATTCATCAAAAATTGAATGTTTTCAGAAAAATACCAAAATTTCACCCTAGGCTAATTTCGGTATTCCGAATCCAAAAATGAAGTCCATTTTAAAAAATAAAATTTATAAAATTTCAAAAAGGGGTTATTATTATTCATAACGGCTAGTTTTAATAATATTTTAATAGCATATCGTTGTTTAGTGAAACTCTGTATTGCGTACGACGCAAGCTATCGGGGAAGGTCGCGATTGCGTGTAAAGTAAGCCAAGCTAGTATGTAGTGAAAGATTCCTTTGATAAAAAACAAAATATTACTCATAAAAATCTTGGGTGCTACATTCTACCCCCCTTAAAAAGAATTTCGCCCTTGAAATGCGTCACTTTGTAACAAACATATGAGGATACTTCTCCCTCATCATATCCTCAAGCTCCCATGTAGCTTCTTCAAGTTGGTGGTTCCTCCATAAAACTTTCACCAAGCGAGTGGTCTTGTTTTGTAGGACTTTTTTGCTACGATCCAGAATCTCTATCGGCTGTTCTTCATAAGAAAGATCTTGCTCCAACGGTACAACTTCTGAGCTGAGTACATGTGAAGGATCAGGTATGTACTTTCTCAGGAGAGATACATGGAACACATCGTGAACTTGAGAGAGATTCGGTGGAAGCTCCAATCGGTATGCTACCTTCCCAACACGATCTAGTATTTCGAAAGGACCGATATATCTAGGGCTCAACTTCCCCTTCTTTCCAAATCTCATAACCCTCTTCCAGGGAGATATTCGTAAGAACACTTTATCATCCACTTCAAACTCTAGGTCTTTTCTTCGGTTGTCGGCATAACTTTTTTGTCGACTCTGAGCTGATCTTATGTGTTGTTGAATAGATCTAACCTTTTCTTCCATTTCATCAGCGAGATCAGGTCCTAATAGCTTTCTTTCCCCAACTTCATCCCAGCAAGTGGGAGTCCTGCATTTCTTTCCATAGTGAGATTCATAAGGAGCCATCTGAATACTGGAGTGAAAGCTATTATTATAAGAATATTCCACCAAATTTATGTGTTGATCCCAACCTCCTTTGAAATCCATAGAGCAAGCTCTCAACATATCTTCTAGGGTTTGAATTGTTCTCTCAGACTGACCGTCTGTCTGGGGATGATAAGCAGTGCTGAAACTCAACTCTGTATCCAGTGTATGCTAAAGACTTCGCCAGAACTTCGAGGTAAATCTTGGATCCTGATCAGATATAATAGAAAGTGGTACTCCATGAAATCTTACCACTTCCTTTACATATATCCTGGCAAGCTGATCTAGAGAGAAATCTTCTCTAATAGCAATGAAGTGTGCAGACTTTGTAAGACGATCAACTATGACCCAAATAGCATTATTGCCTTTGGATGTTTTAGTAAGTCCTTTGACAAAGTCCATAGTGATGTTTTCCCATTTCCATTCGGGTATGGGTAATGGTTGTAACATCCCCTTAGACTTCTGTCTCTCAACTTTAACTTGTTGACAAACCAAGCATCGAGATACATATTCAGCAACATCTCTTTTCATGCCATCCCACCAGAAGTACTCTTTCAGGTCCCTATACGTCTTCGTGCTTCCATGATGAATAGAGAATGAAGAACTATGAGCCTCATCCAGCAGCTCCTTCTTTAATTTGGAGATGGGAGGAACACAAACCCGATTCCTGAACTTTATTATCCCATCACAATCAAGGTTGAATTCAGGAACATTTCTCACCTTCTTTTTTAACTCGACATCTTCTTTCTGTGCCTCCTTAATCTTCTCATGTATAGATGGTTGAACATTCATTTGAGAAAGATAAGATTTTTCCCCTTCCATTATAATTCCAAGAACCATCCTTTGTAAATCCATAAATATTGGATCCTTTGTGATCCTCATCATGGATAAAATAGCATGGTCTTGTCGACTTAATACATCTTCCACCTTGTTTGCTTTCCCAGGGTGGTAATGGATTGAGCAGTCATAATCCTTAATCAGCTCCAACCATCTTCTTTGACGCATATTCAACTCCTTTTGTGTGAAAATATACGTTAAACTTTTATGATCAGTATAAATATCACACCATTCACCATAAAGGTAATGCCTCCAAATCTTTAGTGCAAAGATTACCGCAGCCAACTCCAAATCATGAGTTGGGTAATTTTGCTCATGGATTTTCAACTGTCGTGAGGTATAAGCTATCACCATATCATTTTGCATAAGAACACACCCCAATCCCTTCTTGGATGCATCACTGTGGATCACAAACCTTTCTCCACTATAAGGCAGTGCGAGCACAGGTGCACTGGATAACCTTCTTTTCAACTCCTTGAAATTCTCTTCACATTCCTCTGTCTAAACAATCTTAACTCCTTTCAGAGTCAACTTGGTGAGTGGATTAGATAATCGTGAAAAATCTTTTACAAAACGTCGATAATATCCAGCAAAACCAAGAAAACTTCGGATCTCAGTTACTGTTGTTGGTCTTGACCATCTTTCGATAACCTCTGTTTTTTCTGGAACCACATATATCCCCTCTTTTGAGATTATGTGACCCAAAAATGCAACTTTTTGAAGCCAAAATTCACACTTGGTAAATTTGGCATAAATCTTCTCCTTTCTCAGGGTCTTCAATATAATTCTCAAGTGATCTTCATGCTCTTCCTTGCTCTTTGAATAGACAAGAATATCATCTATAAAGACTACCACAAATTGATCAAGATAGTCTCTAAAGACTCTATTCATTAGATCCATGAAGATAGCATGGGCATTAGTAAGACCAAATGGCATCACTATAAATTCATAGTGTCTATACCTTGTACGGAAAGCCGTCTTTGGTATATCCTCCCTTTTGACCCTTAATTGATGATACCCTGAATGAAGATCAATCTTGGAAAAGTATTGAGCTCCGCGTAGTTGGTCAAATAAGTCATCAATGCGTGGGAGAGGATATTTGTTCTTGATAGTGATCTTGTTAAGTTCTCGATAATCAATGCAGAGTCTCATTGATCCATCTTTCTTCTTAACAAATAGAACAAGTGCTCCCCAAGGTGACGCACTTGGGCATATGAATCCCTTATCAAGATTATCTTGGAGTTGCTTCTTCAATTCCTGCAACTCAATTGGGGCCATTCTATAAGGTGTCTTTGAAATTGGCAAAGCGCCCGGTACGAGTTCTATTGAAAACTCAACTTCACGATTTGGTGGAAGACCCGGTAATTCCTCCGGAAATACATCATCAAACTCCCGTACAATGGGCATATTCTTAATCGTGAGTTTCTCACCAACCATTTGAGATAAATAACCTTCATTTAGTGGAATCAATACCCATAATATAGAAGAAATTTCCACTGGAAGGTTATGTTCATCCTTGCATTGATAGACGATCGTAGATTTATCTGGAATATGAAATGTGACTTCCCTTCTTTGGCAATTGATATGAGCTCCATGTAGAGAAAGCCAATCCATGCCAAGAATCACATCAAATTCCACTAAAGGAAGTATCACAAGATTTGCGGGAAGCACTTTCCCACAAACTTCAATCGGAGAAGAATTATAAACTTTTGATGCGACTGTTGTGCCATTAGGTGTTGTCACAGCTAACTCAACATCTAATTGTTGAGGTAGTACGGTGATACCCTTAGAAAAGTTTTCAGAAATAAAAGAGTGGGTGGATCCAGAATAAAATAAAACATTTGCTACTTTAGAGTGGATGGTAAGTGTACCTTTCACCACATCGTTATCATACTCCACATCGCTGATAGAAATTGCATGTGACTTTCCTTTGTCTTTAGCCTTAAGATTTTGTTGACGTCGACCATCATCATCAACCCTTGGATTTGGGCATTGATTGGCATAATTCCCCATCTCCTTGCACTTGAAACATTGAAGTGTAGTTGGTTCATTCTGTGTATCCCTTCATTTGTTTGCATCATTAGACATCTTCTTCCCATTATCGTGGCATTCAAATGCCCGATGACCTTCCTTTCCACATTTAAAACATTTACTTGTCCCTTTAAGACGACTCCCTCCATGTTTCTTTCCACACTTTGAGCATAAGGTAAAGTTCATCTTCTTTTCAGTGTGCTCTTTAGATTTTTCTTTGAATTCCATATTCCTCTTCTTATCAAACCCATGAGACTGATGGGTTACTCCAATCTCCATCTCGACTTTGAGAGCACATCGAACGATTTCCTCGTATCTATTGAAGTCCCTTATGGATAACGCCCTTCGAAGACTTGGTTTTAAGCCACTAAAGAATCGATCGATCTTACTCTGAGGTTGGATAATAATACCAGAAGCGTACCTTGCAAGTCTTGTAAAATTTTCTTCATAGGTACCAACAGATTCATCATCCCTTTGCTTCTGTTCAAGAAACTCTTTCTCCATCTTTGTTTGTAGAATACGAGGGAAATACTTATTGAAAAATAAGTTCTTGAACTCGTCCCATTCCATAGACTCAATTTCATCCCTTTGCCTCATATTCTTAATAAGATTCCACCATTGATCAGCATCTCCTTCCAAACGATACACTGCTAGGATGACTTTATCACGTTCAGAACATTGAAGAACTGAAAATATCTTTTCAATAGTACTAATCCATTGTTCAGCAACTAATGGATCAGTAGACCCACTGAAAGAAGGTGGACGCTGCCTCATGAAGGATTCAACAGAATGTTGCTCCTTCCTTTTCTCGTTTGGAAGTCCTGCATGATTTATAGCTTGAGAAAGTTGTGTGAGCATGGCTACAAGATTTTGCATTCCATCTCCCTTATCGTTTGGTTTCTCAGGGGGACAATCATTGCATTGCCCATCGCATTCCGCATTAACACAGTTCCTTCGAGTTCCATGCATTGACTAAAACCAAGAAGAATAGTGTTAGCAACACTAATTATAATAGGAAAACCACATAATCAAGGATAAAATTTCACACTTAAGGTCTTATCATAGGGTATTCATGGCAATTTCAAAAACACTAAGATTGTGTTCAATGCTTAGACTTATCCTTAGGGTTCTTACTAAGGCTTTCACATCGTAGTTTCCAAAGGTTGACTATACCTTTCCTCTGATACCAACTATAACGACCCATACTTTGCATACATTGTTAATACTTCAAAATCGAAGCACACTTATTACAACATATGACAAAACCACAAAAAACCGTATAGGTATAGTGTCTTTAGAAACTGGGAAACATAAACAACTGGTTCATAAATCTTCTACAGTGTCTCCCATTTATTTCATCATATCTAGGGTCCCTTTTATAATATTCTACTTAATATCCATCTTCCTGACCTGGGGAAAAGAAAACATAAAAGGTTGAGCTCAAATTCTCAGCAAGGGAAAATGAAGGAAATAAAAATCATATCATATCTTTTTGAAAATCATAACCTGCCAAAGAGATCATAATATCTTAACATGGAACAAATCATAGAAGTGAAAATGGCATCCCCATAATCATAACATGAAACATGAAACTTTGTGGCATGCACACATAATCATGGAAAATCATTTCTTGTTAGTCATGACTCATTTCCAAGACTATCTTAGTGGACAGAGTCCCTTTCTGAACCGAGTCACCCTCGTTCTAGTCCTGTTTCACTGAACCGGTATAACCTACCATTCCAGCCATGTCTATCTCATGAGATATAAAATCTTTACCCAATGCATTGGAGGGAGATATAGGTCCCACCCATCTTATAATGAATCCTTTCTTATGTGTGCCACATAATCATAAATCATACATCATCGCATAACATATATAACAAAAATGGGATTCTTGAAACATCATGACATCATAAACAATTCATATAAGATAAAGGAATTCATAAAAATATTTCCATCACAACATAATCAAATCCATGTAATAATAGGGATAAAAATAGAACCCTTTTATTATCTTAGATGGAAAATAATTTTGATAAAATACTTGAACTCCATTCTTGAGGAAAATATCCTTTCTACTTCAAAAACATTTTTCCTTTCATAACATGTCATACGACTTTTAAATAAAAGAAGATGATAAAAAATAAACTTGAAAACTTGTAAAGGAAGCTTCTTGGAAATAATTTTTTAAAAATCCATTCATGCTGTATAAGTTAAAAAAACATTCTTCTTGTACTTTTGTCGGAAAAGTCAAAAAAGTACCTCGTACGAAAGACGACAAAAGATTCCTTTCATCTCCTTTACTAAAAATTCACCGAAGGGTAAAATTGAATATAAACTATTTTATAAGGATATAAATATTACATATTGAGGAAACATGGATGTGGATGATAAAATACACCCCAGTAAATGCCAAAGTATAAACAATCTCGGAAAAAAATGAGATTGTGATATTTCCCTTACCTTAGGTCCGATTTGCTTTGTACGTGTCTGAAACTCCTGTATAATGGTTTAAATAATGTTATTGACTTATTCCAGAATCATACATATTGATATTATATCATATATGGTCATATTCTTAGCTTCTTGTTAGTAATATTTCATTGTTACTTGTTACTCGGGTCTTTATTGCCTTGTGTTCTTATGCGTGTTTTGCCAAATAAATTCTTATTCTTCTTTTAAGGTTATAGATACCTTATATCCAGAATGGTATTAGTGTAACATATATCATATTTATTCATTCAATTCAATTATATAATTACTCTGTAATGATGATCATGTAGAACGAGTCGCATCACATCATGGAGACGGTATTCCGTACGTACGCACGAGTGATGATATCGTTCCTATGATTGTGGAATTGTATTCGAGTATATATATATTATTTTAGTATCAATATTACTTTATAATAATAATAAATAGTTACTCATTACACCATTATACCCATCCTTGTAATGTGATGGTGGAAAATAGATTACACCACGGCGTGGAGACGGTATTCCGTACGTACGCACGCGCGGTGATTTCATTTTTCCGTATGATGGATAGAAGGTGAGTTAGGGTTGTTTCATATTTATAATAACATATCAGTATGTAATTAATACTGATGTTATTACTTTATCATGAAACAACTAAAGAATAAGAAGTTGAAGAAGAAAGAAATTGAAAAGATCGGTAATGGATATTACCTCTTCTTTGGAACGCTTCTTTAAATCCTCCACTTAGGGAACTAATATTGGTCTTTGAAAAAGACCAGGACCTCTAGGATTATTCTAGGGAAGTGGAGAGGAGAAAATGGCAGGGGTTGGCCGAGCTTGAGTGCTCAATTTGGTGTGAGGAGGAGGGGGAGGAGGTGCCCTTTCATAAGGGAGGAGAGGGGCACCTTAGGAATATCTCAAAATATTATTTTATATTAAAGTCAAAATCAGTTTATAATGGTTACAAAGGGTCTTATTTCGAAGCTAAAGTGGGGAAGGGTCGAAATCATATCAACCAATAGGATTTAGACATGTTTAGGGTATTATTTTAACCTTATCAATTAGATTTAACTCTAAGTTAAATAATTTAACTTTTACCATGTCTCTTTGTTTTCTTTCACTATATGGTTAATACACTTACTATAACATGCCAAAATAACCCCAAATTGTTTATTATTAATATATATATCCTTATCTAAGTCTTTTGGCCGAACCTTAGATTTTTAGGAATAAAATAACAATTAATAATATAATATTTGATTTAAAAACTATTTTGTGTCAATTTTGACACTATTTGATATATGATTTTTGTGAAAGTCATAACAGAATTATATGTTCGAACCAAGTTGATTAAATCAACAGTAATATATCATAGTAACCTAGAAAATTTTTGTAATTCGTAAAAAGTCTCAAATTACATTTATTTTGGTGTTTATAACATCAATTATGTCAATATTTCATAAATAAGATAATTACTGCATCATAATTGTGTCATAAATAAATTAAATCATTTAATGTCTAAAAATTATAAATAAAATACCATTATGTAGGAAATCTCATTATATTTCTAATGAATATTTATAGTCGAATTTATCTTATGTATAACCCCATATTAAAAATGATTTACTTATTAAACATTGATTTTAACTATTTTAACCCTTCTTTAAATAAATTAATAATAAATGTCCTAATCTAACCCAAGTGGGCCTAAATGGTCATATTTTATTAATAAGGTTGTTTTTGGTCGAATTACACTTATCCAATAGAATTAGGACATGTGTTAGGGTAATAGTAATATCATATTTACCCTTAGTTACCCTATTTACTATTAATCGCGGTAAAAAAAAGTAAAAAGTTACTATTCACCAAAAAATTATTTTTATCTCATTGAACCACATTTTACGTACTGATTTCAACCGTGTCTGTCGGATTTTTGAAATTCCATTCACAGAAGCGGTAAAACTAAGTTTTATGCAAAATTCAGTTTTTAACCTACCACTTAGTGGTTTCACTATTCATCAAAAATTGAAAGTTTTCAGAAAAATACCAAAATTTCACCCTAGGCTAATTTCGGTATTCCGAATCCAAAAATGAAGACCATTTTAAAAAATAAAATTTATAAAATTTCAAAAAGTGGTTATTACTATTCATAACGGCTAGTTTTAATAATATTTTAATAGCATATCGTTGTTTAGTGAAACTCGGTATTGCGTACGACGCAAGCTATCGAGGAAGGTCGCGATTGCGTGTAAAGTAAGCCAAGCTAGTATGTAGTGAAAGATTCCTTTGATAAAAAACAAAATATTACTCATAAAAATCTTGGGTGTTACAAATATGGTCTATCTCTATCGTAAAAATATTCCATAAGAGTGAGACAAAAATGTAAGAGACTATAATAATCCCTTCTGAATAATCATTCAATTTTATTGATAATTATGTAAAAACAAGTCCTCTATGGGGTATTTCTTATATATATTAATGAGTTAATAGACATTAGAGTTATTAATATAGTCAATTAAATCACTAGTGGTTTCCATAACGTAGGAAAGAATCTATTTGATAATATTTAAAGGATTTGGTATATTTTCCCCTCTATTGTCCTTTAATGTATGGAGTTCATAAATATAATAACATTTGTTTCATGTCCATTTCTATTTCATTCAAGAATCCTATAAGTTATTTCAGTTTATAATGATCCCTATGCCATTTTATGTTTGAAATGTAAATTTTTAATGTTTATACCCTCATAAAATATATTAGTCATTCTTGTTCATTTATATTTCCACAAAATTCATCTACAAATAGACCAATAAAGAATATATGAATTATTTCACTTATAAAATCATGATCACATATATGAAATATATAGTTATTATAATATTTGTAGACCTACATATAATAATCATTTATAATTGATCTATGTTATATACATATAAGTAAAGTCATAGTTCATAAAAACATGAAATATAATCAAACCACTCTTATAACTATTATTTATATGAAAGGGGATTGATAAAAGAAATTAAAATAGGAAATTAAATAAAATGTAGAATGTGGATGATTTTGATAATTAGGAATGTTCTGACAATAATTTGATTATGTGATGGGAATATAATAAAAACCACATAAAGATCTATATTTCAGAAAAAATATTCATTCGTATATGTAGTATATGTATTTTTTTTTCCAATATAGGCTCTATATCCTTCCTTCTAAATAATATTTTATAAATTTTTTAATTAATTGGAGTACTGCATTCTCAATTTAGTCAACATAAAATTCTTCATTGAATAAAGATGATACATTATAAAACCTATAGTACTGAAAATATGGTTTCACCGAACATAGAGACATCAAGAATTATCTATAATTATTTTTCTATGTATAATTTGTAATATAAGTACTTATTCTGATGATTCTAAATAATAACTCTTTTAAATTATATCATTAATTGATGGGGTCTAAAATCAAACACATGGTGATGCCTAATGTCCTATTTTCAATGCTTTCAATTGATGTGTAGAGCATCAGAACATCCACCATTGTGAAATTTCCATTGAAATACATCACATCCAAATTTATAGTTAGTCCAAATAGGGTCATTATAACACCACCATTAATTTTATCATAAATTTTCAAGTTTATAAAACAATAAACAACACAACACCAAAACCAATTTCACATTATTATATACTAATAAATAATTATTTATATTTCATAGACTATTAAATGATACATTATATCATACTTCCCATGGGATATTATACCACATGGAGTGGAATCTATTGTAGGTCCATAAAACCCATAACTCATCAACTTACTCATAAGACTATAAATATTTAAACTCAATATTTATTAAAATATAATATTTATCTATAAAAAAATAATTTTTTTAAATAAGTGAACCGGTGAATTAACATTTTAAACAAAGACAACTTTTTTAATTCCCTAATATACACAACCCCCATCCTCATCACATGAAATTAAAACACTAAATATAACCTATATTATTATTTATATTCGATAATTTTTTAATGATATAACATTTTCCTCATCATTGTGTCCTTCGTTTCATGTCACGTGTCATTTTCTATCCTAGAGTCATGTTGAATTGTTTTATAATAACTAAATATGACATGAATATTTTTCTTGCAAGAAATATATTTATTTAAAAATATATATTTATTTGACCATTCCAAATTACCAATTTCAATAAACCATTTATTCTATATCAGTTATTGATGTTGTTAATAAATAAAATCATTCAGGATATAGAACACCACTTTCAATCATTTAAAAAATATTGATATATGGATATAATTATTTTTCAAGGGTTTCTCCACCTGTTCTATAACTATTTGTGATTTATTGAATTTTTTTGTAGTTTATTTAACATTCATATAGGATATGTGTTCATGCTTTGAGCTTATATCCAAACCTAATAAAAATTAAACTCTAAAAATTTTCCCCATTACACTTTTTATGATTATTCATTTCCACATAGAATGATAATAAATTGAATGAAATTACAATATATGATTTATAAAAATAAACTACGAACACATAAATTTGGTTATATATGTATTAATATAAATTATATATATAATTCATCATGTTTCATAATTATACATAATAAATACCATTTGATTCATTAGTTATATGAGATTATATTTTCCTCTATTGGGAATAAAATTAAATTTTCGTCTAAAATAAAATATACTAAAATATGAGTGATTGTGTCTTTGAAAAATTATTATGATCCAAAACTAATACCTATATAATTTCAATTAATGTTATATTAATATTATAATACATTTCTTATGATTAAAATTTATGGAATAAAATTCCAGGGAATTTTTTTATCCGAATAACAATACCACATAAATCATATATATATATATATATTAAATTATTGATTATTTTAATATATAACATTAGGCATACGAATAAGTATTTTTTTATTAATAGAGTGAAGTTATCAATGGATTAGGTAAAATTTAGAGGTGGATGGTGATGGGAATCATATCTCAATGAATCAACATATAGAATAAGAATTGTCATCCATTAAAGAATAATCAATGAATGTATGATTTGTGTTGGGTTTATTTGAATCAGGGAGTTTATTCTAAGGTAATTTTTTGAATCATGTGATTTATTAATAAATCCATTAATGATTTATTCATAAAAATAATTCTTATCACCAGATAATAAATAGAAATAAATATAATATTATTTAACACACTATATTAAGATTCATCAATGAGTCAATTATTAAGAACATAATGTATATTCATGTTTCCCATTATATCAACATCATATTCAATTGAAATAGAATTTAATTTATTGTTTACATCTAGTTATATTTATCTGTGTAATATGGGTATCATATTTTTCTTTCATAATATATAAAAATAATAAAATAGGTATCTATCAATCCATGATGTTTGATCTTGTGACATTTGTACATAACCCATATTTTCTGAACCATTCATGTTGCATTGATATGCTTCATTGTTTATATTGGTTAATATATTCTGGAACAAGACTAATTTCCTTATTTCCATCAAATCGTAATTCCCTTAAACTATGAGCAATAATTAAAAATCTATATGATATTAACTAAAAACTATAAGGTCCTATCTTAACACACCCTAGGAATAGTAACAACAATAGTTTGGCAAGTGACCTCATGGCCACCTTCTTGAATGCTAGATGGAACCAACATGCAATTACGATCTAAGGAAGTTTTTCAGGGAGACTATATCCCATGTAACATAGTGAAAATTCATAATTAAATTACAAATCATATACCATATATTGAAATAATCATATTGGAGTGAAAATAAGTAACATAAATTAACAACATTAAAATTTCAATAGAGTCCAAAACTGGCATGCCAAACATAAAAAGACCACACATTGTGCCTGTTACATATAAAAACTACAAATAAAATAAAATAAAAAATACTTTTACAACAAAAAATATCAATTAAAAACCCATATATCTAACCCCATAAAATACATACTAGTAAGATATGATAACTTTGGAATCATTCAAACTTGGTCCTACAAAAATGATGTGATCACTAACCTTTTAACCATGTGTAGTGGAAGCTCAAGAAGTTTTTCAGTGGAGAACTAAATATGGAAACATCAATTTGGTCTTGTACAAATTGGAAAATTACATGATATGTGAAGGTGGAATGATGAGATAAAATAATAATTAAATGATATATAGAAAATATTTAAATAATTATACGTCCACAATAATTTCATTGGATTTATTCTAGAGTTATCCTAACAATTATACAATGATTGTTCTTCTATAGTATCATAGTTAATCCACATGAAAACTCAAAAATCGTCATTCAATACTAATAAACAACCACAATCAGTAGGTTTACATCCATACACTACCATACCTACATCATTAAATTCAAAAATACCTCAAAGAATAATCATCCACATAGAGAAAAATACATCGTTTCAATAGTGATGCTATGTTCACTCCTCCAATTATTACAAGAGGGTCCAAAGGCATCATTAGAATACATCATCCTTATGCCCTTAGGATGGACACCACAATAATCACCGGGTGATCTAAATTTCATCCCAATAAATAATTCTCCTTAGGGGAAGGTCCAATGAATCATTATACATCCAGAAATGAATTATTCATAGGAGACAAATGAAATCAAACATAATAACCTCTCTGTGTCACACAATTTTTTTTGGGGAATCCAATACCATATATATTTACAACCAAACCATATCTAGTTCATTCAACTAATCATTGATGTATCCAAGGTAATGGTTGTTGGGATATAGTAGTCATACTCGACAACTAAAACATTATTTATAATGGTTAAACACCATCATAAATTCTTACACCATCATATTCACCTGGTAGATTATAGGCATTCAAAACTATTTAGAATAATCTTTATTTGAATACCAGTACCAATTCATTCAAAATGGAATCAATTTATCAAATTAATTTCGAAGACCATAGTAGTTCTTGTTTGTATGTGAGAACATGCTCTGATATAGAATTCTTGGTACTAGCTATAAGAACCCACTCTGAAATCAACCACATATCTGGATGTTATATTAGATAGGAATCCTCTCCTAATGAACTATGAGATTAGATACCCACATATCATGAAACCCTTTGGTTTAATTTATATCAAGATGTTTTTATCTGGGATCCTTGGAAACTCCAAATATTTGAGGACTAATAAACTATTCAAAGGCATTTTGATAATTAATTCATCAATATGTATTAATATTAGTAAATTAATTTATTCTAAGGGTTAGATGATTTTCCTTGTCTGTCTCGATCATCATAACCGCATTTTACATATACTCTAGTTTGAGTTTTAGAGAGAAACCTACTACCATTACTATAAAACCCACACATAACCAGTCAGGGAATATATTGTAATGAAATTGATATTCCATGGACAATTTAAGGATATTATATGAATTATTAAAAACACTAGTCATTGAGACTCTGTTTGATTCAAAGGACCGATGTTGTTAGAATTATGTTTTAATATATACTAAATAAATTATTTATAAAACATGTAATAGTTTACTAAATTGGTGTAATAACTCTTGATCTGACACACAGATTATAAAACAAATGGTATTTTTGAGTTCATCATATTGGTTTCACCTAAGGTGTGACATATCCATTTTTGGCGCATGGATTATGCCACATGTGCGAAATTAATAAAACAAATAAATTAAATGATTCATTTTATTTTATTCAACACAACTAACAAATTAATATTAAAATTTATTTTCGTATATTGTTTCATAGGGTTTTCATCTAAGCCTTGATAACCTTAAGACCATTGGAGGAGAGTTTCTTGTTGAATGGCGATGGATTGGGAACCTATCAAGGATCATTGCAACAATAGAGTTTGTGAATCTCATCAACAAAGACAATACATGATCATTATTCATCATTTATTAATCCAAAATCTATGTAGGATTTTCATTATCGGGTTACATCCTGTTTCTATGTCCCATATTAAGGCTCATCATTTCCATGATTTGAATTGAAACAGATATCATCGAAAGATTTAAATTGATGTAATTATATATATTTACTGTTAATTATTAATATTTTTTAACATTTTACTATGAAAATGAATCAATTATTAATAAACAAAGGCTAGGGTTCATTACTAATGTTTTATGGATTTTGAATTTTATTTCTTGTTCTTCACAAGTTTGTCACTAGTGTTTTTGTTGGATTTTTGCTTGTGATAAAAAAAAGAAATTAAACAAGTGAATGATAAATATTGATTGAAACATATTAATACTAAGGTTATATTAGATGATCGATATTGGGGTTGAGCTTAACTAATGGCCATTGATGATTAGATGTGGAACAATTGGATCTACGATTCTTGTTCATCCAATTTTTGATGATCAGTGATAGTTTTTTATTAAATTGCCATTTAATGAGCATATTTGAAACTGAATTATTTATGGATATGATTTTAAATCATGAAAAACATCATATCTATGGGATTTTTCAAGGGTTGTATCTTTAGAAACAATCATGATGATGTGGAAAAGATCTGGGTGGATATGTAATATCCCAGTTCACACAGCATGTAATCTAGTGTTACATGCTTCGTGGGACACCCTAAAAATGGAACTATGTTTTTTATTTGAGAGATTTACCACAAGGTATGATATAGGGTCACATGAAATGGGACCCTAACTAATAAGCTCAATGTGTAACTCATGGGATATGTCAAAATAGAGAGAAGTACCGGTCCATCTCCTAGCCATGTACTTGTAAATGGACACAACCAGGTGTACACATACATGTACAAAAACACATCAAAATGGAATGGGCAGTTGTCGAGTTACCAATACACATCATTTACTTAATGAAAGAACCATTTATGTTGAGTTTAATATACTTTTCAATGTTTTTCCACACAAGACTATGTGGGGATAGCTTGAAAATATCTGCACCCATTTTACACACACTGTACCACCTTGAAGTGTATATTTAGATGTTGGTTTATTTATTATTGAATAGTAATGAATTAGTATGTTACAACAGTCCATTGCTGCAATTTTATTACGCGACATTACATCCACATCATAGGATTTTGATCTCCACTGAGGGATGATTATCGGATAGAGTTCATAGAATCCTCCATGAGATAGGAGTGAGAACCTCTATCATCCTTTTACACAATATCGGGATTTTGGAATTAGTCTAACATAATTGTGTATGAATTTGATCCCACATAAAGCGACATATATTGGTATGGTTCATTGTATCAAAGTAATATGATCCCATATGTAGCTAACTTATACCCATTAGGTTCTTGCGGTCCCCCCATGGTTTTCTAAATAACACCCCATTTGAGATTATGGTTTTCGGAGTCCAACAAGCTTTCTTTATTGGGGTCCATTGAAATAAACCACTTCACTCAGAGTCGTAGGCTATAGCATGGATCATGTAGTATATTTTGCTTTAACATGTGATTCATTGATTTGAATGTAGTGGTTGGATGTTGGTTTTGACTGCCTAGTGGTGTGGTGTCCTTCCTGGTTATATCTAGGTGTATTCAATTATAAATATTTTGTAATATATTTTATTAATTATACAATTAATTATTATTTTTAGTGTTTTTGGGGCGTCCTACTGGGTATTGTTATACTCACCCATACATGGGATATACCCACACATATTGTGTCTTTTGTAGATAATAACCCTTTAGAAAATGTAGTCAGTGTTTTTGTAGTAGGTGGAACATAGCATGGGATTGTTAGACAAAGGTAATTGCTGGGAGATTTCATTTTATCTTAACCCTCTCCCTTGTAGTTGGATGTAGTCTTAAGATGATTTTTCTGAGTCTATTTTTTGGTCCCTTATTTCATTTAGTAATTTACTATTACACTCTAGTTATGGAAATATAGATGAAAACAATCATAGGTTTTATTTTGTTTTAAAATTCTTCATTGTGTGGGATTAGATAATTGTGTGTGTTCAGTAACATTACAGTAATTCCTAACAACTGTAGGACCTACCATTCTGCCAATGTTCGGTAGCCCATGGGCTATTAGACGCGGTATTGGGGAGCCATGGGTCGATTCCCAATGGTCCAGTTCATGAAAGAGTCATATCAAAGAAGACACACATAGATTTAAACTGAGTTATATGAGATTGGTTTAGGTAAATTGTGTTTCGTCTTTCATGTTAGGACTTTTAGGTCCAGGACTCTAGGGTTTTTATGGAATAGGACATATCTAAAAACTATGACATTATTCACCATCCTTTTGAATCGGTAAATATAAACATTGATTGTATGGAAAACCATTATTACATGAATCATATACTAATATGTTTTGTTTAAAATGTCCTTTTTGAGTTAGCTCCCCATGATATAATATTTCTACCTTAGTAAATCATGTTTTATTTTTGGATGCATCCACACATTAATCCATAGAGGATTACCTATATGATCATGATGTTAATAGACCTAGTGCGGATTATTTAGTATAAGGTACATTACATAATATAGAAAATATGGGTGGTTTACCAACTATACCCCTACCCACTAACATGCAGATAGATTTGGATATTCTATCGAAGGTTGCATGTAGGATTTGAAAACTGCACGAGTTCAAAACAATGTGACCTCTTAGGTTAAATGGTGATGTATTTACCCAGGTGATTGATAACAATCTAGAGGAAGTCACTCACATTTTCTACCTGGTGAGGACTCCATCAGATCACATATAAGTCCTCATAACAAATATACATCATGGATCATGTAAGAGACAGTAGAGCATAGTCCCTGGTCACACAATGATATTACAATCTCTTTATAAAAAATTAATTTCTCATTGGGGAGTAATTATATGTCATCCTATTGTGATCAACGTGGATACAGAATCAACTTTATCTATATTAGGGTAGTTTTAACGTGTCAGATTATTCGTAAATTATTACTAATCTCTAATTTTAGTCCATGGATATGGTTCATGGTACCTTTATCCAATCATATATATTTTAAATTCTCTTACATTGGTAAATCATGTATTCAGTAGTATCTGTTTGCATGCCATAATATGATAGAGTGGTTGTGTGCTCCTTGGTATTAGGGAGCTTCTAGGAAGAGGAGGAACTGATTGTGGGTGATCATAGTGGGAACCAACGTTGTTAGATCATGACTGTATGTATTTTTTGGTAGTCACATTGATCCAAAAATTTCATTTTCATCATGTGTAAAACCTAGGAAATAGCTTCAATAGTTCATGGATCTCAAGATGACTCAAATATTCTGAGAAAGAGAGGTATTATTTCTCTTGTGATGGTTGGAGACAAATAGATTGGGATTTTTAAACCTGTTTTACCAAAAATCAAGATATTGCTAAGGAACCATGGATAAAGAGGCCATGGAAGTGGTATTGTGGCTTAAATGGTGGAGGACCTGTCAGTGGGTCTGGAAGTGAAGTATGAGTTGGTATGTGGTTTGATTTATCACTACCACCACCCATAGGAGGATAAATACAGGATTAGGGTGATGATGTTCAATGAATTGTTTAGAAGAAGGATATTAATTCCAAAGAACGCAAGTCTCTACAGATGATAAAACCCATGATATGGGTATTCTCAAACTTTACTTCCATACTGATAAACAATGATTTGATCCATTCCATACTTTCCAAATCTCTGGATTGGGACATAAAGATTCCTCATGATCCTTTTCCACCTATGGTTGGAGAATCATATATGTGGTGACTTAGTGATTATGAACATGTTTTGAGAGTGTAATTTTATTATTAATGGTGATTGTATTGTATATAATATCATTATAGAAGAAATTTGGCCTTTCAATGTCATATTAGCTATAGAATATCTATCCAAAGTTCATTCCCAGATTGACTATTTTCATTGGAAGATGCATTGTGTTCACAGTGATGTAATGTGGGATTAGATTTTGGGAGAAAATGAAAAATGTTCAATGAATTCCATGATCATTAATAAGATATTTCCGCAAAATACTCAACATTTGGCTGGAAATACTCTTAGTAGACCGGATTCTATGATATTTCGATTTCATATATTAGAGGAATAATATGAGGGAATATTTAAAGAGTACATGTTATGCTTAGCACCCCACTAAGGGATCGACCTATGCATTTACTGGATTCATGGAATGCCCCCTATATCAATATCACAATATCAAATAGACCCCAAAGTGCTTCATGAGATGAGGTTCTATATGTAGGAATCGTTGGAAAAGTCTTATGTGAAATACTGATTCACCCGAGAAGCCCCTGTATTGTTTTCCAATATGAAGGATGGGGGAATATGGCTATCATTGGACTATAAAAATTTGAATTAGGTGATTATAAAGAATAATTATCCACTAATAGGGATCAATAATGAATATGATAATTTTACAGGGACATAATGATCTGCAATGATTGTCCTCAAATATCGCAATACCTAGCTACGAGTATGAGATGATGATATACCAAATATGGCATTGAGATGTAACTTTGATGACTCTGAGCAATTTGAGATCTCTTTCGGAACAAATTTTTCATTGAATTGTTAAACGGACTCATGAATGTTATCATTCATCATTTCATAATACAATTCATGGTCATCTTATTTGATGACAAACAAGTGCATTAGATATCCAAGGAGGGGAATGAGGCACAATTACAGATAATCATAGACATGAATCAGGAGAAACATATTTTTTTAGAGATCACAATGTGTCAGTTTTTTATTCTAGTGGTCCACATCCAGGGACATGGAATCTCAATAGAATGAGTATAAGTGGAACAAATGAAATTTAAGGAGATTTATTCTTTAGATGAACCAAATAGAGTTACTGATATGAAAATTTCATTTGGTTGTCCAGGTACTATCTGAGGTTTCTATACAAATTTCTATAAACTGGGAGCACCCTTGATATATTTAAATTGTATGGGGAATCCATTAATGAATACATAATGGTTCCAGCAGTGATTTCATGATCTAAGTATGATATTCATGTGAGATCTCGTTTATATATTTCAATAGGACGGTGTCGTCTACATAGTATTATGTGATTAACAATGGGACATTAATTTATTGTTTTCTCATGTAGAGATATAAATTTATATCCTATGGTTTGTCTTGGCTGAGATCACATGATAAGAACAATGTGAACCCTTAATATTGAGTAAATAGTTGTACACTTTTCATAATTTTATGGTGAGACCAACAGATGGGAAAGTGGTTTAACATTTACTCTAACCACAATAATCCCATCTATATCATATCAAGGAAGGATCATTGTTTGTGTTATAGGTGATAGCTATTTTTACTCTAACACTATGATTTTAAAATTTTCTATACTCAAGGGAAGGGGAATGTGGTGGATGAGGCTCTCATCCTGAGATCTTGTTCTCACTTTTTAGTCATTGTGGCTGTGATATTTTCCTCATTGTAGTTAACATTTCTGTACAAGGATGGTTTTTCATGTATTTAATTTACTGTTTTTACACCACCAATTTAATAGTATTTCATAGATTCATAGCATGGAGTTACCTTTTGAGATACCATACATACTTAGATATCCACTGGAAATGCTCCCATTGGATATCCTAATATTGAGGAGAATGATATCATTTTCAATGTAAGGACATTGTTACCTTTTACATTTCATGAAGAAGTGATGTTGATGTTTTAAAATTACCCTATGGAAGCACATCTTAGTGTCGTAAAGATATTCTAGAAACTCTGATCTCATATTTAGATTCCATACATGATGAAGGGATATATAGAGATTATCTCTTGATGCCTTACTAGATAGAATGTGATTAATAAGAATATAGTCCCAGAAGGTTAAACTCAACCCCCTTAATATATATATTATAAGTGGTATGAGATATCCATGGACTTCAAGATGGTTTTACCACAAAGTTCTAGGAAAAATTATGCAATCTGGATGATCATAGACCAGCTAATCATGTCGGCCCACATACTAGCTTTTCAACAGCAGTTTCCAGTATAGAACTTGGGAAGCCTCTACATGTAAGAGATAGTCTAAATCCATGTAGTTCCCATGATGATCATTCTGGAGCATGATGCTAGCTTAATATCCTGATTGTGGATATGATTGTAGGACCCCCTTGAGAATCAATTACACATTAGCATAGTGTTTCTCCCCCAAACTGGAGGACATATGGGGGGGGGGCTCTTAAGGTTTTTAATTACATTTGTGGGATTTCATGATTGAATTTGGACGTAGTTTGGAGGACTGACATCCATTGCTAGTGTTTTCCTAAAACAAAAACTACCATTACTCTACTTTTATGGAAGTATTCGAGGCTTTTTATGAGGTACCCTGTAGGTCACCCCTCTGTTGGACTAATCCAAATGAGTCAGCACTCATGGGACTCGAGTAGTTGAGATCTACTATAGAGAAGGTCAGATCATTCATGATTGGATGAGGATTGTAATGATCTTTCGTATCTATAATGAATACTAATGAAAGAAGCCTCATGGGTTTGAAGATGGAGACCATTTTATCCTGAGGGTCTCACCTCAACATGGATTGTAAAGATTTGGTAAGAGAGGGAAATTATATCGATGATTTATTGGTCCTTTGCATATATTTTCTATATAATACAATTTGGTTTACCACATCACTCTACCCCCACAATTGGACTTGGAACATGAATTCGTCCATGTGTCATAGGTGAGGAGGTAAGTGCACAACACATTACATGTTATCAACTGGAGATAGATTTATATCGTAGATGGAGACACCATTCTATTGTACTTGGAATAGATCAGGGATAAGAAGGAGATAATCAATCATTGTAGATCTGTTCAACATTTTTTTGTATATTTTCATCACAAAAATCTTCTGGAGCAAACCATCAAGCATTACACCCATATGTGATCCCAATACTATACGGAATCGACCCCAACTTCCAAGAGATGGTCCCATATTTAATCACATTTCCATATAAACAAGGAACAATCGTCCCAAAGGACTGAGTATTTTAGTAGCACTGGAAACAAGATACATACAAATGTTTAGTATTACAACTACAAATTTTAAACAACATAGAAATTCTTTTGACAATATCCAAAACTCCTAAGTTATTATTGAATGTCATTGGAAATAAAAAACTTCATTACCATAGAAAATGAATCATAAAAATGGGGAGAGATAAAAAGTATAGTATGGGAATGAAATATAGTGGAATATATCATAATCATAAATATTAGACGTGTTGAATTACTAGAAAAATATTCCTCTAACAAAAAACAAGATCACATTATAAAACAAATAAGAGATAAATAAATAATTCCATAGAAAAACATTATCATCGATATTATACTAGTAGAGTTATCCCATGATACATCAGTAATATTTTTATAATGAGGGAATGCATAATGTGGGACATCACCACCATACTTCCAATCCTTCGTTCCTACACCATAAATTATCATTTATTCATGGCCTTTTCCAAGACTATAGTTTGTCTCATGAGACATACCATTGTACCGAGGGGATATAGTAGGATCACACTAAAACATACTAGGTCCAATGCATTCCACATATGAATAGTATTAAATAAAAATAATGTATACATTAATATTTAAATTAATATAGGAAATGTAAATACCATTCCCCATACATTAAGCCAAAACACTAAGAATTCAGAGGAAATTGGGGAATAGTTTTAAGATAGCACATCCACATCCAAACTAATAATAATACATTAAATTAAATATGGTAAATGTTACCATAAAAATTTAATCCCAATAATACTTAATAATCATCAATATTTTTCAAATATATGAAGATACTCTAATAAAACCTTCGAGTAATTTTGAGATAAATACTCTTTTACTTTGAAAATAAGAGTTCATTTGGAAAAATCACTATATAAATCCAAAGGTAATGTAAAATGGTATTTGCATAATAAAATTAAGCATGTAATAAAGATAATGGTTTCCAAAAAAATTATAGAGTTCCCTTAAATTAGGTATGAATTTGAGGAATTCTTTAGAAATGAGATTTTTTATCGGGAATGATTTTTTAATGATTTTATTAAAACATAAAAATCACCATAAATAAGGGTGTAATTATAGTTGGAAGACATATATATAACAATAAAATAGGTATTATGAGGATTGAATAAGAATGAAGAAGATTTTAATTGTGGAAAGTAGATAATAAATGTAACCCGAATGAAAATGGTGGTTCGTGTTGAAAACCCTTACCTTAAGTCAGAATGTGTTATGCTCTTGAACTTAATGTTCCAGAATATGAAATTAGACTTTTTAATAACATAAATATGAACATATTATTAAATTAATTCATTTATATTTAATTTATTATGTTCATTATTTCCTTGTTGATAAGTTATAAGATTCAATTCTATCGTTGTGGAGTGATCATTTCCGTAGATTTCAGGATCAATATATTGGTATATGAGTATAGATGTTCATGTGGAAAGGATGTAATTAGGTAGAATTAATATTTTATATTATTTATTAATTACCATAAGGTCTAGTATTTTTATATACTTTTTTAAAAGTTTTGAGGAAGAATCATAGGATGAAATATTTGTAATAATATCATAGATTATGTAGCTGTATTAGGATTATTATGAACTAGTTTTATCAAATAAATTAATACTATATATTTATAATGGTTATGAAATATTATGTATATTATATGAAATATTTTATTATATGGTTAAAAAATTATAAATTTTTCATGAACATTAATTTTGGAGAAATTTAAGAACAAAACTTTGTCGTCCACGAAGGATGAAAATTTGAACCTCACGGGCGATGATTTCATTTATAATAGAGAGAGACATTGTGTAAAAAGATTTATAATGGTTATTACATTAACATGGTATAATTCACGTATATATATTATATTGAAGTTATATGGGTCAATTGGACAAGGTATTTTAGGAGAGAATATGAAAATAAGATATAATGAAATGAAACTCACTGAAAAAGAATGATGTTTTCCCAATTCAAACAACCTCCGTCAAAACCACCATAAAGGAATGTGTTTTGGATTTGGGAAGTAACAACAGATCCTATATGTGGTTAAAGACTTGGGAATGGTATTTGGGTAGGTCATTGAGGATATTAGTGCCTTAGAGTAATGAATATATAAGGGATGGGGGGGGTTAGTGGAAGATAAGAGGGATTTCCAATTAATTTATTATTTTTCAACAAAAACCAATAGTGTTGTTTATTGTGATTGAAAATAGTAATAATTGCATTTGAGTTAGAACTAATGGTCATTTATATAACCCATGACATAGGAATTATGTTGAAATTCACATATTTGACATATTTTGTAAACTATCTAATTTAACAATTCACCAAATATTCAAGAACATTATAAAAATCGCAAAAATATCACCACAATCATTTTTCGATGAGTAGAACTGAAAAATGAAATCCAATTTTTGAAAATAATTTTATAAATATGATTAATTAAATATTTAAATAAAATAATAATTTATTTTATAAATAAAAATATTAAAACTATAATTCATTTTATATGACATTGAAAAATTAATCAGGATCACAGCCGTAAGACAATAAAATAATAATATCATTCACTATTCAAAAGGGTCATATTACTATTCATATGGGTCTTTTACTATTTACCAAAAATTGTGTTTGTTTTATCAGATTCTTAACTTCGTATTGAATGCAACCGTGTATGTTAGTTATTTGAAATATGGATCATATAGGTGGAAACATTATGTGTACTGGATAGAATATATCCAAGTGTTGGATTTTAGAGAATTTTTGTTTCTTGCATTCAATATTAAATTTATTTGAAAAATAATTGGTTGTTATATTATCTCTACCATATGAAAATTTCGACCTCAAAATTAACAGAATGATACGCCACAAACAGAATTAGGTAGTTATTCATCATAAGTTCCATAGGATCCCATGTTTCCTCTTCGATTTTACATTTTTCCAAAGTAACTTTACCAGTCGAGTCATCCAATTCCTCAAAATTTGTTCTTTTGTATCCAAACAATCGATATGCTCTTCAGTTTTAGAAAAATTATGTTCCAATTCTATACCTTTAAAAGTGAGGACTTGCATTGGGTCTGTCATGTACATTCACTGCAATGAGGGATGGAACACATTGTGTACATTATATAGGCTAGGGGGAATTTCTAGAAGATATGAAAAATCTCCAATTCTCTCCATAAATTCAAGATGTCTTACATACCAAGGGCTCAATTTTCCTTTTTTCCCAAATAATACATTACCCTTCCATAGAGGAAATTTTAATAAATCATGATCTCGTAGTTGAAATTAGAAATCCCTCTATTGATTATCATCAATGATTTTTGTCATATTTTAGATACCTTGATATGGACTTGAATAGTTATTACCTCTTTGTTGTTTCCTCCAACAGTTGTGGACCCAATAGAATCTTTCAACTATTTCATCCCATCATTTTGGTGTAAGTCTTCTCTTTCTGTTAAATTCTTCGTATAGTGACATTTGAATACTGGAATAGAGACTATTATTGTAGGAAAAATCCACAAAGGATAAATACTGATCCCACATACCATGAAAGTTGAGTGATCATGATCTCAAAATTTCATCTAATGATTGGATTGTCCTTTATGTTTTCCCAATATTATGTGGTTGACATTCAGTAATCAAATAAAGTTCAGTATCCAAGGATTTATTACGACATTTCCAAAATTTTGATATAAATTGCAGATCACAACAAAAAACAATTGATATAGGTTCTCTATGATGTCTCACAACATCATATATATATATATAGAGTCCTTCAATGCACTCTAATGGAAAATCCTCCCTTATAGTGAGGAAATGTAAGGATTTTTAAGTTGATCCACAATTACCCATATTACATCATTCTTTCTTGGTATTTAGGTAATCTAGTGACAAAATCCTTTGTGAATTCATCCCATTTCAATGTAGGAATAGGAATAGGATGCATTAATCCTCTAGGATTTTTTTATTAGGCCTTCACTTATAGAATGGCTAAACATCTTGATTGAAGATCATATATTTTCCACATCCTGTTATCCCACTAAAAATTATCATTCAAATATCAATACATTTTAGTTATACCAGAGTGTGTATAGAAATTTGAGCTATGAGAAACATCTAATAACTTCCTATTCAGCTCGGGTAGAGAGGGAACACATAGCATCTCCCCAAATTTATGATCTCCATCTTTACACATGAAGACTTCCAACATCCCATCATTCACAGGATTAATTTTTTTAGATTGTCATCATCAGACTATGAAACATTAATAAAATCCTATTGAATTACTTTTTTTCAACTGCCTCATGTTTAGTAATTTATGTGAAAAAATATATTTTATACTCTTATGATCTATATATGTCTCACATTTTTCACCATAGTGATAATGTATCCCTATCTTCAGAGAAATGATTACTGCTCCGAAATCAAATTTTTTTAGTTGGATATTTTTTTCATTAATTTTTAACTTCATTGATGAATTGTAAATAATTCAATCATTCTTTATAATGACACAACTATGTCCTTTCTTGGATTCATCAATATAGATCACAAACCAATCATTCCATGATGGTAGAGCTTGGATCATAACATTCACTAATCTCTTATTCAATTATTCGAAATATTCCTAACATTATTTTCCATACGAACATATCCCCTTTATGTGTATGATTGTTTATTGGGTTTTATAATTGGATGATGTTTTCAATGAGACGTAGATATTATCCTTCTATGACAATAAAACGGCATCCCTCTATTATGTTTGTTAAGGTAGGCCATTCTAGAATAGACCTTGTCTTCTCAGTATCAAAAAATATTCCATCCTTAGGGTTAATGGGGCTAAGAAAGGAAACTTATTGAAGGAAATATTCATATTTTCTTTACGTCCAATACAATTAATTTCTTCTATGAGTCTTCACAATATTGTGAAATGGATTTCATGATCTTATTATCTTTTGGAGTATACATGATATCATCAATAAATACCACCACAAATTCATCAAGATATTTTTTGAAAACTATATTCATTAGATCAATGAAAATAGACGTTGTGTTAGTCAATCCAAAAGGCATTACTGTAAACTCATACTACCCATACCTGGTTCAAAATGCTATTTTTAAAAAGTATTCCTTTATCACACGGAACAGATGATATCTTGATTGATTGTAAATCAATGAAGTTGATTAAATAAATCATCAATGTTAGGTAGGGGATACATTTTTTTATTGTTGTTTAATTGATCTACCATTATTAAATGAACACCCTTGTATATCCATATTTCTTATTCATGACAATAACATGAGATTCACATGGAAAAACAATATTTATAATAAATATTCTATCACTCAATTTCTATAGTTGTTTCTTTGGTTAGACTAATTCCAAAATGGTTTTTCTAAAAGGTGTTTTTAATATGGGCCTTCAATATGGAATTAATTCAATTGAAAACACAATGTCCCACTCTAGAGGATGTCTAGGTAAATCCTATGGAATGACATCAACAAATTCCTTCACAATACGTATGCCCTCTTTTTAAATAATCTTTTTCACCACCCATAGTTTTAGCATTCCCTTCCTCCCCAATAACTGAATTCATTAGAGAAATTGGGGTGGATCTATATTAGAAATAGATGGATAATATTATTCCATAAATATATGGGATTCCACGTCAACCTAAAAATCGTAACATCTTTCTTTATATTATAAATCATCGCATAATGGTGTAAAAGTAAACCTCTACCATCCAATTTAATCATTTTGATGGTAATAAAATAAACAAATATAGAATGTTTATATTCTATAATGTGGACTTCCTGGCACAAATTTGTTGCAACGATAATTCCCTTATGAGATCTGAATGACAACTCCATTATTAAATCGAATTTGAAATATCAATTTTTTTTGGAAAAACCGAGAAGAGGTGAAAGAATGTGGTGAATCAGAATCAAATAATGTATTGTCTATGTTCGATGAAATGATTAAAGTACCTTAAACCACATCATTAGGAACATGAACCTCTATAGTTTTGAATGCATACTCATGTCCTTGCACCATTGGCCTTCTTTGGCGATTGATTCACTTATGCTTAGGAAAATCATGTATATAATTTCCCTTCTACATGTAATTGCCGCATTGAACATTGGTAAATTGTTTCTTCCCCTTAAAATCCCAAAATAGGTTTCCCTTTTATCAACACACATAAAATACTCCCATTCCAGTCCGGAAAGCCACATGGTTTTTCATTCCAAAATTTCTAAAGGATGGAAGGTAATCTATTCTCTTCATAACTATTTCATTACATCTGTTTCAAGAATCTTTAGCATCCCCCTTCTTATCTTATTCTACATTGAAGTCATAAGACATAGAAAATAAATTTTCTGTCTCGATAGCACATGGGACTATATATTCATTTGATGAGAATCTTGTGTGATACTAGTGACATTTATAGGAATGGTTCCAAACGTTAAAATAATTGATCAATTCTCTACCTTAGATTACATATGTAGTCCATATAATGCATTTCAAGCATTGTATAGTTGGATTCGTACTAGGAAACATCTTCATCCACATTCTACATCAGATTCAAGAATTTCCTCTCCATATCCACTAGTTGTTCACATAGGAAATAGTTTCATAGAAATATTTCCTTAAAATACCTCCATTCCATCGCTTCTATTTCTTCCTCCCCATTTTTTTGGATCAATAACCACCACCGATATGTATCTTCTGATTGATGATTCACTACCATGACAAAATTCTCTATTTCCTTAAATCCCAAAAGGAAAAATATATAATCTTGGGAACATATCCACTAATCTAATACAAATGGTTCTCTAATCTCATTGAATGATTAAGGATGCTGTCGCATAATGAAAACACACATAACATTCCCATGTTGTAGATCCAGATGCACCGTATATTTAATGTCATTATTCATAACTTGAGCCAGCTATCCTAGTATAGTTATATGATTCCAATCACTAGTCCTATCACTAATGCCAAAATCGTTTGCTATTATCAGAGGGAAATCTCTATATGGGACACACATGTTCATGTAGTTTCATTCCTTCAACTTGTATACATTTATAAATAATGGAATAAACAAGATTAAGTTATAAATCATAATTTATAATCTCAATATAGAAAAATTCTTAGCATAAATTGAAATTCTATTCATAGTTAATCTCATATTCATAAACATGTTATGGTTGAGGAAAAATATACATTAAAATTTCTCATAATTACTTGTAATGAAAGTGTGAATTATCCCAAGAATATCCTTTGGGAGTACAAAGTAGGTTCACATTAAGGCTTTTTTTTATGGACCAGAACACCCTAGGTCAAACTCCAAACTCTTTTTAATATTTTAACTCCTAGGTACATTTGTGCTAGAATAATGTCCCCATATAGTATCCAAATAGGGATTTATTTTCCGGAAACATCCACATAATCTATTCCGTACAGAAATTCTAGGATATTCTATTATATTTATCTTCAAATAAAATCTCATGGTTTTGATCCCTAATCTATGTTCTCAAAATCTAGATTCTATGTTTTCTACTAAACATTCCCTGATACGAATAGTAAGGGCCCGACACAGGTTGCCCGTAGACAATTATTTATTTAATTACACGGGCATATAAACAATGAAAATGAGTCTCAATTGACCATTTTGTTTGGTTTCATTGGAAACAATATACATACAAAATTTTATAATTATAACTAAAAATGAAAAAAAACATAGAAATTCATTCAACAACATCCATAACTCTTAGACTATTTTACCATGTCCTTAAAAATAAAAATCATACAGATCAGATAAAATAAAACAAAAGAAAGGGGTGAGTTTAAATGCACAGTATGGGTATGAAATAAAATGAATGATATCATAAACCACAATATTAGGCATGTTGAATAACCAAAAACATTTTCCTTTAACAAAAACCCATGAACACATTATTGTTGGAATAAGATAAGAATAAATAAATCCATAGTAAAACATAATCTTATGTAATCTACTTGTAACATAACCACATGACAAAATAATTATATTTTCATAATGAGGTAACTATTAATGTGGGATATCATAACCATAACATCAAGGCCCCATTCCCAGACAATAAATAATCATTTTTTCAAGGCTTTGTTCCAAGACCGTAGTTTGTCTCATGAGACATATAGATGCACCATGGGGATATAGTGGGCCCCACCCAACACTTACTATGTTCCATGAATTCCTAATAAGAGTAGGGATAAATATAAATAACATATAAATTTATATTGAAACTAATATATGTAATTTAACTTACATTCCATTAACTATAAGAATAAATAGAAACCATTTAGAGTAAATAGGTGAATGGTTTTAAGATAGAACACCCATAGACAAAATAATCATAACAATTTAAATTAAATTTTTTTTGTTATACCATAAAATATTATTCCATATAATACATAAGAATAAACAAGAGTGTTGAAGTAGATGAATATAATACAATAAAATTTTCGAGTAGTACTTGAGACAAATACTCTTTTTCTTAGAAGAGAAGAGTTATTTTTGAAAACAATATATATAAAACCAGATGTGAAGTAAGATACAATTTCTATAGTAAAATGAGTAATTTTATAAAGAAAATAGTTTCTAAAAGAATATTATATAGTGATCTTTAAAATAGGTATGAATTTTAGGATTTCCAATGAAACATGAATGTTTATCTTGATGGATTTTTGAATGGTCATTTTAAAACTTATAACTCCCCTTAAATGAATGTATGATTATGGTTAAAACACATATATAGAAAATTCAAATAGAAATTATGAGAGGTACATATGAAGTTATATGAATTTAATTGAGTGAAGTAGAAAATAAATTTAAAGTGAATGATAATGGAGGTTTAGGTAGAAACCCCTACTTTAAGTCCAAATGTGCTCAACTCATGAACATAAGATAACAGTGTAGTACATTTGAATTAATAATATCATTATTCAGAATATAATATACATTTCTTTAGTTTATCATATTTCTATTAAAAACATTATGTCCATATTTATACTTTATAAGATTGAATTACATCATTTAAGAGTGTTGGTTTCTTTGGTTTTCATGATATATATATTTTTGATATGAGTATTGATGTTCATGTGAAAACATTGTAATTCTCCAAAAAAAATTATATATTATTCATGAACATCCATAAGTGTTAATTGTAATATATATTATTTTTATATGGTTTGGGGATGAATCATTGGATGAAATATTAATGTCAATTACATAGATCATTTGGCGGTATTTGGATTATTATTATCAAGTTTATTCATATAAATTAATATTATGTACGTATACTGGTTCATGAATATTAAGTAGGTTATAATTAATGTTTTATCATATTATTCATCCATAAAAATTATTTCATGTCAAATAATGAAGGAGAAGTTGAAGAACAAAATTTGGTCATCTATGACGGTTGTAAATTGGAACCTCAGGGAAGATGATTTCAATTATAAAAGAGAGACATTGTAAGAATATTGATTATGTTTATTACTTTAACATGGTAAAATTACCATATATCTATGATAATGGAGTTATAAGGATCAATTAGATGGAAAATGATTTGATAAAAAATTAAAATAAGATAAATTTAAATGAAACTATGAGAAAAAGAAAGATATTTCACCTCTTGAAATAAACTCTTTGTGATCCTCCTTATGGGAAGGGATTTTGGTATTTTGGAAGGAACAATAGCCCCTAGTCATGATAAATGAATTGGGAAGTGTATATTTGAAGAATAATTAGGAGCTTCATGGATTAGAGTAATGATGAGAAGAGGGAGGTCACGGGGGGAGGGGTTATAGTGGAGGAGGGGAGGGTTTTCCTTTTAATTTACTAATTATATTATTATATTTTCAAAGGAAACAAATAGTATTTATTAATAAAACAAACAATAGTAATAAGTGCCTTTGAGTTCGAACCAATGGAAAATTACATCAGCAATGACTCAATCGTGATGGAAAATTATCTTATTTAACATATTTTTTTAAATTTTTAAAATTCACTATTCTGCAAGAATTCATGTATTTTATAAAAATACAAAATATTAACGCAAACAATTTAATTTCATTTATAATTCATAAATTAACTCTATTTCTTGGAAATAAATTTCTTAATATATCTAATTTAAATTTTAAATAAATGAATAATTTATTCGAAAATTAACAATTTTAAATCAATTATTCATTTTATATCAAATTGAAAAATTAATCATAATCATAACCTTATGGAATATGATTCACTATTAATAAGGTTCATAATACTATTAATATTACTATTCATATGGATATGATTCTATTCACCAGTAATTTTTGTTATCTTTGCAGATAGTAATTATCTTATGCAATGCAACCATGTATTTTAGATTTTCAAAATTCAAATAACAGTGGTGGAAAAATTATGTTTACTGGCTAGGATATAAAAAAGTGGTGTTTTTAGAGGCATAATGTTTCATGAATTTAGTATTAAATTTATTTTTAATATCATGATGTGTGACATGTACCATCATCTATTTAAGCTGGGTTTTCACTTTTGCAAAGAAAATACATAAGATGGGGATAATATTATGAAATGTATTTAATGTAAATTTTTTATGGATATGACATGTATTATTAGGTACAATATGAATTGAAATGGAATGATATTATGAAACCAAGTATGGCCGGAATAAATAATTGAAATATATTAAATATCATGCATATGAATTTTTATTGAAAAATATTTAAATAACTCCAAAATGGGGGACCAGATATAAAATATGATGGAACTATTGAGTTGAGAGTACATGTTTTACCCTAGTATTGAGATAATATTTTTGAGAACATAGATATTATATAAAAAATAGACATGGACATCAATTACTAAACTATTTTAATTGAAAAACTTATTTTAATCCATTCAACCCAATGACAAACTTCAACTTTTAAATGTACATTTATATATTTATTCTAATGCTTGGTTGCAGAACCCTCGATACCATGAAGAAGTCAGAGGAATGATTATTGGAAAACAATGATGAGTGAAGACCTTACCGGGGATCATTGCCCCAACAATGTTTCAGGATTTCATTAATGATACTAGTGTATGATCTTTAATCATCAATGATCGATCCAAACTCTAGGTAGGATGTTTGTTTTTGTTTTCCATCCCATTTCTGAATCCTCGACCAATTACTATCAATTACATTAATAGAATTGATAAAATCATCATTATAAGATATAAATTAAGGTAATTTTATATGCTCATTTTAATTTATTCCCCTTCATTCATATTGTACAACGTTAAGTTACCGTTGAAAAATGAATAAAGGTCAAGGTTTTTTCTCAAGTTTAATGTATTTTTTTATTTATTATCTCGTTCTTCAGATGTTCCTCATGGGAATTTCATTGGGCATATTTTTCAAAAAATACCCAATATTTGACCATTCGGTGATCGTTCAATGGAATGAACGATTCATAGAATGGGTTATGTTTTTATCAATGGTTCTATCATTGTATGATGATGACAGTGGATTATCAGAAGTAGAATAGCCAGATTTTTGGTTACCATATAGCCTAGTTTGGATGTGTGGTGATAGTTTCTACTCAAAAGATCATTTTCCAAGCAAATTTGAACCCTAATTTTGACCAACAGTGATGGGAATGGTAAACATACCTCTGATCTAAAATTTTTATAAAGGGATATTTTAGTAGTGATGTGTATGATGACATGAAATATATCCTATTTGATCAATAAAATCTCATGTTATATGGTTTGTAATCCGGTATTACATATTATTTGAGACCGTTAGTTGCGATTTATTGGTTTTAGATGGAGGTAATTATTACATTTCATGTGAAAATATAAAAAAAACATGACCATCTAATAGAAGATGGACATGTACCTTTTTGGGTGAAAACACACATGGGTAGAAGAACACAGTTAGTGGCACTTCGTGTACTAGATATGGACTTGGCCAAGTGTACATAGGCTAATGAACATAAATGAATACAGTTACACAAACAAGGATAGAGAGCACATGCAGGTCTTTTTGGACCTCTACAGACTATTTTAATCAGACACATGTGATGTATATTGAGTTTTACATGTCATATGATGTTTTAAAACATGGGTAGACTTGGGGACAGTTGGACAGGTTTTGTACACCAAGTACATTTAGTGTAGACCCTTGAAGGGATTTCATACATTGTTGATTGTTTATTATCGACCATTCACGCTTGAGTCTGTTCCCGATGTCTATTCAGTCAGGGGTACAATGTTCCATTACCTCTATATCATATTATTTTGATCCCCTATAGATGATGAGTCACTAATATAGTTTGTGGCTTCCCTCTATGAGATTAGAGTGAGATCTTATATCATCATTATTACCTCAGTGGGTTTTCTGGAATCTGCATGACCTCCTTGATAAGGGATCTGGTCCTCCATCTATATGGATATATCTATACAGATTTTGGAATTGTTTTCATATGATTCCATACATCACAGGTTTATCCAGATTGAGTTTTTGGTGTCCGACATCAGTTCTGGGTGTGAACTCATATTTGAGTACCAAGGAATTCTGAGACCAATGTGATTTCTTTGGAAAAAACAATTGCCTCATACCTATTTGATGATTTTCTCTAATGATAACATGACTAGGGTAGTTTATTATTCCAGAATGGGAATTTCATTGAGTAAAATAATACATTTGGCAGTTGGTTATGACCGCCAGGAGGTGTTGTGCCCCATCCCATGTATATTTGTTTTTTCTATATACATTTATTGGTATATATTATTATTGTGTTTACTAAACATATATGTTCATGTATAGTGTCTCTTGGGTGGAATAATAGATATTTTTATACTCTACCCGACATGGGCTCTTCCAACACATGTTGTGTATTATGTAGTCAACGACCCTTTAGATGATAACCATGGGGATGTCAAGATCTTAGAGAATATCTTAATAATTTCAATCCAATTTTTTTACATATAGATTAAATTTTATCTAATTATCTACCATGGGAGTAGATTGGACTCCTCATACTTTTTTATTGGGATTGTATTTGGAACATTTTTTCATTGAGTACATAACTATCATACTCTAGTTGTGGGATTATATATGTATGCATTTATTGGTTTTAGTTTTTTTACAATACAAAATTATATGATCTTGGAGATATCTAATTTTATATTAGTAAATAATTCTAATGCATCCTATTTTTTGGAAATAATAGATAAACACTAGTCTCTATCCCTTTTTCTATTTGAGGTGGTCTTGGGGATTCATGTGTTGGGAAATGATGGGTTGGTTCATGAAAAGTATGATAATGTGGTACATACTAGAGAACCCTTAGTCATATTATATTAGAGCACAAACCATGATGGTCATTGGATTCATCATGATTCTCAGGGATGACCACAGTTCTCTATAGAAGTTATTTCTAATGTTATTATCAATAATGTTGCACAACATCACTATTTAATGTGGTTCTCAGCATAGGAAGTATTTCTGAAGATGGCCCATGACCCATCTCAGCCTTTAAGGTCACTCTATGTATGTCCTAACACTATCACGGTATCAATTTCCTATGATATATGCACCGAGTATAGGAACATATCTATTCAAATACAAAGCTTAATGTAACTGGGGAAAACTAGACAACACCATATTCTAGTAGGGCCATTTCTATTTTTTCATCATAGTTGAGCCATCAAATTAATAGAAATTTTAAATTAAACATGTTGATTCTCAATAAGGTGTGACCACTATCAATATACATTATAAATAATAAATTAGATACCATAAGTAAATTACATTGACCACATACCACATTATACAATTTCACATACATTTCCATTGGATAAAGTTTGGATCCCCATCATTCCTTGTAATTTCTTGGTCTATGTCCCCTCTATGAACCCTAAAAAATCCATATATCAAGACCACAATAACAAATAAATAATATTAATAATAATTTATAAATATTATTTTAATTAAATCTCAAATAATATAATCAGTTAATAATTTACCTTGTTTACATGTATCACGGGAGAAAAGACCCACCAGTCATGGGTGGTCCACTAATATCTCACAAAAAAATTCTTAGTAAAATAACCAACCTATGACTTCTCTAGAACAATTATATTTAAAAATATATGATAACCCATTAATAAATTCACATATCAATTATCCATTTGAATAATTAAGAATTAATATTAACAAAAAGCTCAAAGGATTTTATTTTTATTTGAAATATGTCTACCTCATTAAAATCATGTGATTTTTCAATTCTAAGGTGAAATCATCATTTCAATCCAAAACTAGAAAAGTAGAATCATTAAGAGTTATGAATGAAATTTTTCATTGGAATGATATGTATAATATAAAATAGAGGAGATCATACCTTTCACAATTATTGAAATTTTATAATAATTATACCCCAAACCATGGTAGATAAATGAGGAGGGTGTAGGCACCCTCTTACCCACATGAGAAAAACAATTGAAAAAAATGTGGATACAACTATTAAACCAGCTGTGGGATTTAATTTTCCCACCTAAAAGACAATATGGTTGGTTGGTTCCTCTAAAAAGTGGCTGCAACAACCACCAGACCCCACAGGCTAGATAGTGTTTCTTACAAGCTTTTTGGTGGTTTGTCACATCCCAAGGTCCATCAACCAACCTACAATAACTGCGGGCCATATGAAAGACTTATCATACTCCTAAAATACCCAATGATTTCTCAAAATGGAATTTTAGGCCTCCCATCTTATGTAATCTTTGTTTTTCCTAGACCAATAACTAACCCATTCACTAAAATCGAGGTTTTGATTTCCCATTAGTTTTCCTTGTTATATGAACATGGGGAAATACAAAATCCCAACAATGACACTTTTCATCCTTGGTATGTTCAAGTTGATATCAAACATAATCAATTGACCTACTATGGTTCTTGATTAAAATTTAGTATTCTATATTCACCTCTTGAATTCCAAACGACCTTTCACTACAATACTATGAGAACAAGGAACAAATCTTGACAAAATAAATCATACCTCCTTCCAATAAACAATAATAAACATGGTACTATACCAACTAATCCATCATGATACCCCCATTGTATCCTCATTTTATTAGTCATAGAGATGTTGGTTCCCTATACTATATGTTTTTACATATAATATCCAATTTTAATCCTTGGTGATTCTACACTTGAAATCACCCATGGAAACACCATAACGTCATTCAATTGACATTAGCAAAAGAGTTAATATTTTAATATTAAATTAGATAACTTTTAATTTTTTGTAAAATTTTGCAGCAATCCTCATTTCAAAATTCAATTTCATAACTACTAAAGCCCCATCATCCAAGCTCTATACCGAATGTATAATATTTCCATGAAAATCCATATAAAAATGTGAAACAATCATGTCATATCCCGAATGAAACATCCACAATGTTTTCATGTTCCACACATCCAGTTTCATGTAAACAATCTAGCCACAACCTCTTATGCTGACCCACCAAAAATCATAAATATCCAACTACCAATTAACTATGAAAAAAATAATTGATAAAGATTCTTTTAGTCGTAATGGAATACCTTGATTGTCTGACCAGACACACAAAATTTTTTTCCCATGTGTTAGTTTAACTCCATATCTATATACCTACCCTTTCAAAACCACAATTTTCCCTTCGACGTGGATTGAAACAATAATGTTCTTACATATTTCATCATCATAAGGCATTATGAGGGTGGAACTCATAGACAGTCATGATCCACCAATTCATCATATTCTATTTATTTCATTCCCTAAGGAGTCCAAACATGAAACAAATTTTTTTGGGAACTAGAATCATAATTACAATATGAAAATTTTATGATTCATCTCGTACACTAATGAACCTTCTAGGATGAGTGTAACTCACACGTGATAGACATCCCATTCCTCATCATTGGAGGGGCCTTGTCCTCACATCTCTTGACAAAAAAAATAAAAATTGTTCATTATTATGTAAATCCATTAACATTATGGAATGATATGGCTAAATCCATCATAAGGAATATCGACTAAATCATTAACTTATACTACCTCTGAACCCATAATTATTTTGGCTACCTCAAATTGATATTTTTCTATATCCCCACTATATGTTCATACTTGATTTTCTCCACTAGTGAAATAAGAAGAGGGTTTCTATTAAACATGTATAACCCCCCTTGTGAGTCGTACTGAGAAAATTTATTTGGAAAAAATAGAGAAAAAAATTCTAGCCAACACTTTCATCATTTGTGATCTATTTCTATGTTAACCTCTACCCTAAGGGGAAATTTTAAACTCCTAAATATACCAAGGTTATATTCATTCAAGTGTTCAATATTACTCACTGAATATTTTTTAATGTATTTATAAAAAAATTAAATATTTTAATTTATTTTTCATTATATCTAAAACCATGTTATGATTTGGTGTCCTGAAACATCAGGGTTCACTTGCATTACATAAAACATTTAGTTTCTATAAAACAACATTTTATTATAAAAATTATTTATACAAGACAGTAATACCCTAAGCATTAAAAATAGTTATATGAATAGAAATAAATAAATTCTATATATTTATAAAATGGTTTTAGGTAAATAAATCAAAATTATAATAAAATATATTATTTTCAGTAAATTATTTATATATTTTGTAAATACTATTTTTTCAAAAGAACAATTTTATATTAATTTTTTTCAATAGTAATAAAATTAGTTTGAAACATATTTATTTATGTAATTTGATATTATAAACATAATTTTCAAATTTCTAATTTAAAATATTTATTATGATGAATTTTTAGAATTTTTTTGAAATAATATATTTTTTGATTAACATTGAAAATATTGAATTTTAAATGAAAACAAACTTTTCATTTTAATTATTTATAAAGATAAATTAATTTTTAAACTGGTTTCAATGTATAATTAGATTTATTATACATTAATAAAATAATTCTTGTTCATTAAAGTAAATTTAATGTCAATATTTGATATAATTTTTTTTCAATATTTTATACTTTTTCACATTAAAATACATTTTCTCATCCTAGTGGTGGGATTAAAGTTTAAATTAATTTACAAAAAAATTTATTGGAATTTGGAAAATTTAATTCCATATTTTAAATAAGCATTAAATATACTTTCAAATAACTCTAAAAATTATTCTTATCATAATAATTAGGGATAATAGTTAAAATCAATCATGATGATTAAGAGAAAACAAATATAGTAATGGAATACATGACATACATGGGGGAAAATTACCTAGAAACATTAATAAACCCAATTTAAAGGACATATTTAGACTTTACACCTTCTATTATCTGTAACAGTCCACTATTTGACACACTTGGGTTGAAGTAAATGTTATTATAATTATATTCTTCAAAAATTTAACTGTTTTAGCTCACCTCTCTTATAAAATGCCCCCAATCTTCCATAATAGCCAAAAAATATAAACCAATTATTTTGGAAACTCATTCAAAAAATAACTTATACCCCTTCCAAAATTCATCCTATATGAATTAATTTGGGAATAATAACAATAATGTATGGCCATTGATTATGACTAAAAAGAGATACAGAAAGAAGAGGTTACATACATCAAAAAAATATTTGTTTTATTTCATCACAAAAAAAATTAATTGTTTTTATATTATTTTTATGTAATGAAATAAATTTATTTAATATAATTTTATATTTTTATGTTATGTTTATTACCTAAAACAACACATACATCAATAAAATTGGTTACAAAATTATTATTTGTTTATACAATAGACTAACACCTCATGAATTGATATTGTTAATTTTCTCGATCTACACCATTCAATGTTTCTTAATAAAGATGTAAATAATTTTAATATAAAATATTTTTTTATCATAAATATTTTATTGAAATTATGGATATACAAAATAACACATACAATCATGCTTCCAATTTTTCTGGAATATTATAATGTCGTTCATATGTATGATGGACAACTGCCTCACGAAGTAGTGTGATCCATTTATAATTTATATAGAATGTATTGTGGATAGATAAAAAAATATTTGTTATATATGTAACATAATTAAGATTCTGTAATTGTCATATCTAAAATATTTTTCATTCTCTCAATTTAATAAGAAAAAAGGCGCAACTTTCATGCGTACAAACGACTTAAACGACATATGAAGGGTATATTTTATTTTATTTTTCTATATTTAATATATATATATATATTATATATTATATATGAAAATTATATTGTGGTTATGTCTATAGGAATCAATGATCAATGTTTGGTGTAATATGATCCAAAATATAGAAAATCAAAACAATTATGAAAAACAAAGCTATTAATACCCAAACTATAACATTAACATAGAATTTTTAATTAAAAATTAGTAAATGATTATTTAAAAATCATATATGGTAGGATATAAATTAACAATGTTCAATAACATATTTATATTAAATTTATATTTTTTATTTTGTAGGATTGATAGTGTAAAATGGATATTGATACTTAAGGTAAGTGTATTTCTAGTGTCACATAAATTTTATAGAAACTAATTTATAATTCACATATAATTTCTTTTGTGTTGTCTATATACTTCCATATGATCTGATATATCAATAATATACCTAATTTAAATAATATTAATTTATAATATTGACGTTATTATTTCACGAGGACGTGATTTAAAAGTTACTCAAGAAGTAATGGATTTATGTCTCATATTTATTTTTTGAGACATAAGCCATGTTGACCACATGTCTCTTCTATGTGGAATTTAAAAATCCCCTTGATGAATATTATTATTAATAATATAGAATTATTTGAATTTACATATCCATTTTAGGCCCTCTAATTCATGGTGTTTACAGTTTAAAAGTAACTAAATTCATAATGGATTTTTGTCTCAATTTTTCTTCATTCTGACACACGTTTTGTGATTCACCAATTTTTTAATAGATGTATACACTGCAATTTTTCAGTTTTATATATTCGATAACAAGTTTTAATGTTATTTTCAGCTTCATGTAAAGATATTCATTCATTGGGATTAAGATTCATTGTTACCAAATTTGGTAAGATGTAATTTATACAATCTGACAATTTATTAATAAAAATTTCGATTCTTCTTCATTTAATCAAATATAATGACCCATATCCCAAAAATAAGCATGAAATTTTTTATCCTATGTTTATTCATGGAATATTCAAGTAAATGTACAAATTTAAACTCTTTTTTATGTAAAATCATTAATAGATTATTTTTATTGAAATATGAACTGATCTCTCTCATTAGTCGAAAATATATTTTCCATAAATACACTTCTTCATAAAAGGGTTTATATAAATGTTTTATTATTCTCTTATAATATTTAGAAGACACATTTATACATGTAAAATTTCATAAAAAATGTTTTTAAAATGATTTTTGTCATTTTGAATAAAAATACATCTTTGAATTTTATAGATAATGTGAAAGGAACATTTCTTTCTATACATATGATATAAATTGAATATACCAACATCATGACCAATAAAAGATTACATATTATATTTTCTATGTTATTTTTAAATAGAATAGTCATCAAAATCATGTATGAATTAAAACGTTTTTTTCAAAGATGAATGGATATTTTCCTCATGAAATGATTAATATGATAATTCTATATTATTTTCCATCTAAGATGATATTAATTGGTGTTACTCAATCATTACTAGGAATATGATCCATGGATACCAAATTATATTTTTTCTACAAAAAATTTAGGTAGTGATGGATTGTGGTTTATGAAACCCATTTCTCTAACATGGATTATATTCTAATGAAAGCCATTTTTCCACCATGACATATATTATTATGAAATATGTTTCTCTTCAAATGGTAATATCCCTATAAAACCTTATAATTTTCACTGGTTATTATATTTTTAAATAATTATGATACCTAACTCTTTCATATTGGTTATTATATGATGAAATATTTTTTATACTGATTTCTTATAATGGGATATAATATGATGAATATTTATGATCATCTATCACACATAAATATGTTTGTCATTATTTAATAGGTGGGACTAATAAAACCATACAATTTATTGGGTAAATGTTTATTTATCTAATGATATTGAAATTTTTAGAATAAGGTTTTAAAATTGTACGATAATATTGCGCTAAAATGTGGAATAAAGTCAGTAATGTACTACAAGGGAGGAATATGGAGTGAAATCAGATAATTATTGAAATTTATCCTCTATGATGGCCATGGAAGCGAGGGTTAACCATGATTGAAATTATTTTATATGCTTATGTGTATGAAAAAAATAAATGTTGTATGATAATGTTATGCTTTCATGTATCATGCAATTTGATTACATTATGATTCATTCCATAAGAATTTATAGTAATTATTCCATGACTCAAGATAATGGTCTTTTCAATGCAGTTTATTTTTTAAAAATGTTATTATCATTTTCCCATACTGTTTTCGTCATGTTACGATTATGTATATATCTTTTTTACCTGAAATAAGAATATAATCTCACCATTTATAATGGTTCTTTTCTCAAGGTTATTAATATATTTATTACATATTATCTTACGAAGTATGGTTCTAGTCATTAATATTTTATTGCGAGATGAGTTAGTTCACTTATATATATGTGTTTATATTTCCATGATACCATGGGAACTAAACTAATATATTATTTGGGTGTGTATTTATGTAATGTTGTAAATATTTTACAAATATGAGGTAATTTATAAATAATTAAAGAAAAAATCAATATAGATTGTATCAGAGAATATTTTTATTTAACCACCAGAAACTGGGTTGGGAAAACATAGTGAGATATAAATAAAAACAGTTAAAGATAAGTAATAATGTAATAGAAATTATGATTTTTTTTTGTAAAGGATAATAAATTTGGTTTCGAAAAAATAACATCAAGGTCCAAAAACAACATATGGATGAGGATGTGGAAAATATGTACATAACATTATCAACATATAAAACACTATATTGATCAATATTTGACTGGGAAATGGGGAATGATAATGAACTTTGCTATATACCATGTTTGATACTCCAAGGGGATATTTTCTGAGAAATTGCAAAATCCAGATGAACCATCATGATGTATTTAAATAAGTCTTAATTACGAAAAAATGGATAAACCAATGGTTTCATATATTAGAATAAAAGTATTCAAGATTTTTAGATCTTATATCTTTTCATTATGAATATGTGTTTCACCACTATGATTTTCTTTTCTTACATAATGCAATATGTTTGTTGTCAATGGATGGAACCTGAAAGATATATGTTAATTATGAGTGATACATAAAATGAAATTTTATTCCTCATAACAATAGAAACTTTATGTGAGCATGAATGAAAAATATTTTTTTCATTTTCATAAACACGTTTATAAATATATGAATCATATGTGGGTTATAAATAATCATTGGAGAGAAAACATTTAGTTGAGTCCTTTCTAATGAAATGGACACCTTCATTCAGTGGGTCTTCTGAAACAATAGCTTCGAAAAATGGATCAGTACCATTGAATATATATTTTTTCATTCTTCATTGATTGGTACATGAAAAAATAATAATTATACTATGTGGATGGTGATTTAGATCCTTGTTGGAATCTTGTAAATAATATGAGGAAAATTTTTGAAATAGTCTTCATGGATTTGGATGTGTTCAAAACATATTTTCAATAAGAAAATTACTCTTGTTATTTATATGAATTTATAGAAGGGGTAACATGAGATAAAATAAATATATGGTGAATCTGTTTATAAATAGAAAGATTATTTAAGAAGACATTTGACATATTATTTAAGTATTATCATCCAACCATACATAATAGTAGATCTATTATTTCATTGATTAAAACCATGTATCTAAAAAGTGTTTTCCAAAAGAAGAATTAATGTATATAAATATATTGTTAAATTATAAATCATGGTGGAAATGGATCTTTATATTACATATAAATGATATGGTTGCGAAAATAAATAGAATATAGACTTCAAAAGAAAATTAATAGCCATAATGATAAAACGACAATAATTCATTTATTATCAAAGTGTGTGAAGAATCTTAGAGGAATGTTTCCTAACATGATATGAAATGTTTTATGTTTTAAAGGAATGATCATCAAGAAATAAATTGTAAAAGTTATGGGATTAAGTTAGCTAACAATTTGAATCTAGAGAATGATCTATATAATAAACCTCCCCCACATCAATGATTCAAGTGTAAAGAGAATGATCATTATTCTAGGAAATTCGCAAACCCAAGGGTCAATGGTGATGATATGTAAGTAACCTCTAAATCCTATGGACAATGGGATATATTGTGTTTTCCCTATTTAAAATAAGCGGTGAAATAATTACATAGTGAAAGGGGAACATACAATCTATTTTAGGACTACTAATCACTTATTTTGGTTCTCAACTACCCATTCATTCAATAATAATGAATTTTCAATGGGTATCATGATTTCATGAATATTTTGAGATGTAAAAATATCAGTGAAAACCCATAATGGAATGATGATCACATGTATACCATACGATTCCTCTTTGATTGACATTGGTGAAAATTATCTTCCTATAAATCTTATTTTTATTCCATGAATGGAATTTTTTGTCTTCTTCAGGATGAATTTTATATCAACACAGTAATCCAAAATCTATTATCAGTTATATGAATTAATTTATGATAATACAATACCGACCTATGATTTTATATCAAGGTTATGATATGATTTAAAAACCAGTGAAGATTACCACCACTGTATAATTCTTAATTCACATTAATAAAGGTTGTTTCTCTCATATGGTTTGATATAAATTCAACCTCGATTATATGCATTTTTATAAATATTTTTTGATATGTATTTTGAAAATATTCCTAGTATTAATCAAAAATATGAATACAAGATCCCAATATAAATCATCCCTAGTTTTGCACCTATTTCAATGACTCCCTCTAGAGTAGCCTCGATTGATTTGGATGAAATAATAATGAAAATCCAATAAATCTTTGACAAGTGATTAATTGGGCCATGTGTTTCATCTTGGGGTGTTCCTATTATTTTGTATTGATAGAATTATCAATGGGACTATACATTTATTTTTTAGAGTTGGAAAATATCATTATCAAGAACAAGTATCCTTTTTACAATATTGATGACTTGTTGTTCAGGATCAATATGTCTTCAAGGATAAAAGTCATTGTATATATCATAAATTGGATGTTTATAAAATGGATATACCAAAGGATATATTTCCTATATGTTATGGACACTTGGAATACATATTTATGAGATTTGGTTTTAATAATTCTCTTGAAATAATCATGGATTCATTAAATAGACTATATAGAGTTTTCCTTCTCCATTTTAAGGTAGTTTTGATTTTTGGTATCCATTTCAATTCAAAGGGAATGTTAGAACATGAAAATAACATGATAAATATATTGAATATCTTATATAAGGATAAAATATATGGATATTTTAAAAAGTGAATATTTTGGATGAAAAGGGATTTAATTTTTAGATATAAAATCATAAGAGAATGTTTATTAGTAGAACCATTATAGGTGGAAGCAATTGAATATTGGACCTGACCAAACACAATGACTAAGATATATAATTCTCATTGAATAGATAGATATTATTGATGAAATATCGATAATTTCTCTTAACTATCTAATCATATAACCAACTTAACTCAAATGGTAGAAATGCACTTTTGGATAGATTTATATGATGAATATTTCAGGGAACTGGAGATAATATTATTCAGTGCTTGTACTCTTACATTACCCTATAGTGTACATGTGTTTTTAATATATATTGATGCATAAATGAATGAATTGGAATTAGTTATTTTATATAATGTTTTGGTTATATATTATACCTAATGAAAATTGATGATAAATGTGAAAAACAACCTAACTCCTGATTTGGATTCATTTATGGTAATTTCTCATTACAGATATAGGGAAAAAATCATTAAAGTGTAAATTTTAATATACACACAAATCACCGGAAGATTAATATATATATTCACACAAATGGATTTGAACATGCACTAATGAATAAGGTTAAATCTCATTAAACATTACAACTACTCAATATATTACCTCCCTAAGAAAGCTAACTAGGTGGTTGATCCTTTGAGTTGAAAACATCATTATATATTATCTATGATGGGGATAACAAAAGATACGATAATTATGGATCTAAAAATGATGGATTTGGGTACCATGATGTATGTTAGATGATATTATCTTGATCTATTACTTGATTAATCATATATCCGTGTCATGATTATAGAGGTGTAGAAGAAATATGTACATATGAAAATAATGGTTAGAAATTTTCATGAGTTTAACCATGATCATGATATAATATAAGTTCTATGAACAATATATTCATAACATCTATAATATATTGGAAGATGTAAATGTTACAAGAAGCTGATATTTCTTCATTCTCTTCTTATATGGGGAGTATATAGATCTGAAAGATTACATTTTGTGGGATGAAAGAAAGATAGATATTATAGATATAGTATCTTAGTCCATGGTATTCTAGAAAGTTAGAGCTAAATGAAAAATGCATAAGTGGTATATAGAAATCATTAATCACACCAAAACCGAAATGGGAGAAAATGAACATGGATTTTTGTAATAGTATCCCTAAAATAGCTAAAGGGAATAATAATATATGGGTCGTAGTTGGAATCCTTAATAAGAAATCAAAATTCATCACAATCATATAAGACAAGACTCTATATTATCATACTACTATATAACTTAAATAAGTGGTAATGTGTAATGGATAAGGACATTCCATTGTATGTATTAAGGATCCCATGTTTCCCTAAATGTTAAAGTGAATTATTCAACTATCTCTTGATTGGGAGTTGGGATTAGACACATCATATCATCCAAAAATATATGATTATTATAACATAAAAATTCAAACCATAGAGGATATATTAAAATCACATTCTTTGGATTTAAATGTTTGTTGGAATATATGATTTTTCATTGTTAATTTTTTATACAACAATGAATTTTACTCAAAAAGATGAACTGCTCCTTAAAGAGCCCTCTATAGAAAGAGATGTAGATATCTAATGTGATGGAATAAAGTTACTGGAAAAGCCTGTGGAACTTGAGATAGATGATTAAATGGAAAAGTGGATTAGATCTACTCATCAGAATATCTAGAAATATAGAAAATGGAAGAATAGTTATTATAATAACCAACAGAGTGATCTAGAATTTTATAATGGTTATACAGTATTCCATGAATTTATCCAAGGGATAAGGTTAAAAAATTCGTATGAAATGAATTCTAAATCCATGGTATGTCACTACAATGGGAATTCATTATTTCATCAGGTTATAGCCTATCTCGTGGGGAATCCACCGAAACACAATTAAGTCCTTGCTTTGTTGCATGTATATCTAATAATGATGTTTATGCCTGGCCCTCCACATGTAATGAAATTGATGTGAATTCCACTAGAGTGTGATATTTCATATGAAAAAAACCAGTGGACACTCTAGATTGTATGTGTAATGTTCTATGAAATATTAAAACTTTCATAGTTATTCTTTCATATCTAAAACAACATTTTAATGAAGCTACATGATATCTTGATGTTACGATTAGAGAGATGTATACTCGTTATTTTTTATTAGAATGATGAATTTCGAGGGGGGAATTCAAATTAATAGAGATCTAATGTACAAAAATGTTTGATGATTTTTTTTTGAATATAGTTATATTTTTTATTTTAATTATTTTTACTCAACATAATGATATGTTTTTTTATAAATAACACCAATATTATCAAGCATTTTATAGTACACCGACTTTCTATGAAATGTCATTATATTATTATAATTATTTTAACATGATATCTATAACATATAAGATAATATTTTTAATATAAATAGTAGTAAACCCTTTTCAAATATTATTTTAAATGGTTTTATATAATGTAAAAAAACTGAAATTTATATATTTTTTATATAGTCATTTTATGTTCTGAAAATATTATTTAATCATAGAATCTTATTTTTAGGTATTTCTATGAACAATATAAAAGTTAATGATTGTGAATTTTAGATATTTAATATGAAAAAATAAAAATAATTTTTATAATTCCAGTTATCAATATAATCTTAGGGTGAATTTTTTGGATTTTTCTAAAATATTTCATTTTTGGATGAACAGTGTGAAATACTAAATTTTTTATTGATTACATTCTATTTCATTATTTTTTATAAGGTTAAACTATATTTAATTTTTTTTTAAAATTTAATTAGGAAAATTATACCTCAAAATATACAATAAGGTCCCTTTAATTTATTTTACAATGAAATATGATATAAAAAACATTCAAACTTATGAACTTTTTCAATTTATGAACTCGTTGTCTAGTCCGGTCTGCATGATTAAATATTCAATTAATTATTTCTTATAATATAATTGTAATTTTAAAAATAGGAGTCAATATTTTGATTAAGAATAATTATAACTTACTAATAAAGTAAAAATAAATTTTTACCGTAAGTAATAGTGATAATAGTTCAAATTAATCATTGTGATTAAGAGAAAATGAGATTACCATGGAACTAAACATTAGTCATTAGTTTAAAATAACATATATTTGGAATAAAAAACCAATTATTTGAAAATATTTCAAAAACATTACACATTTTATCGATATAATTGCATTATTAGTGCCACATAACATAGAAATAATTTGGGTGGAATTCCATATTCCAAAAACATACATGTTTCCCACTCAACTCCCTTATTAAAGGCCACTATCATTACTACTGTCCAGAAAATCAAACCAAATTGGTTCTACTAATACCTACCGAACTCAATTCTACATGTACCAACCCTATTAATATAATGATTTCATTGGGATTAAATCATCCTATTAAGGCATTTGGTTTAAAACATTAATAGATTCTTGAAGAATATGTAACATTCTTCAAAGAATATTTTTATTTTATTTATTCCTAAAAACCCATTAACAACATATATTTTATTATTATAAAATTAAATAAGGATATTTAATGTAATTATTTTTTTATTTAATTCTAGTAACTTACAACCACAAACACTTCCATAAAATGGGTTTCAAAAGCATCCTTCATCTGTACAGTGGTCTAACACCTCACAAAGAGATTTCATTGATTTTTTATTTAACAACTATAAAAAGATTGGAATAATTATGTAAATTGATTTTGTATATTATATTTATCAATATTTTTGGGTTATTATGATTCTGTAATTTTTATATAACATGGAACTTCATGCTTTGGATTTTTGGGGAATACAATAACCTTATGTGTGAGTAAATCATAGTACCACCTCATGGAGCGATGTGATTCCATCACCCTTTACATGGAATGTATTTACTATTTTTATAATACAATATGTTATGTATTTGACATAAAACTTGATATGAAATTACAATATCTCATATAATTTCTATTTCTTCAATACTACATGAAAAATGAAACAACATTCAAGCATCTGTATGACCTACCATATCAATGAATGGTGTATCTCATTTCTTATTAATATTTCTTATATGTTTTTTTAAATAAATATACAAAGAATATATATTATTTTTATATGCTATTTAGAATTAATGAAAATATGAAATCATTATTAATCTTTTTGGAACATAAATATAACAAATCAAAACATATACGAAAAACAATGTTGTAATTATGTGAAATGTATCATTAACATGGAATTACAAATAAATAGGTAATAAAAGATCACAATAAAATAATATATTATATGAAATTAATATATATATTTATTTAATAGATTTATTATAATCTTATATTTCATATACAAAAGGATTGAACAAGTAAAACAAAAGTCAAGACTTAAGGTTGGGATTTCTAGACTGACATTTATTTAAGAGCATCCTAATCTAAATTCATGACTCATTTAATTTATGTTGTGTATATAATTCCAATTAAAATTATATATCATGAATATACCATATTTCATTATTATTAATGTTTCTAGTTTTTTTATTATTTTAGTTGGACTACAATTTAAATGTTACTCAAGAAGTAAGGGATTTCTTTCTCTCTATTCTTTTTTATGAGACAGAAGACATGCCCCCCCCCCAATTTCATATGCTTGATGTGTATCATTACCAGTGATATATTTTATGATTCATATAATGTGAATTATCTAGGTTAACATATCCATGTTGAAATCTATCTTTCATGGTGTTTATGGTAAAACACCAAACAACGTAGTAAGGGAATTTTGTCACAATTTTCATTCATTGGACACATGTTATTATATGCACTTAAATTATTTCACAAAGTGTATATAAGACCACAATCACATGATATATTAAGAATATAAATTTTTTCTTTGTATTTTATTAATCATGTAATGTAAGTCATTCATGATTAGAATGATTTAATGTTATTAATGTGGTAATTGGTTATTGCTACAATCTCATCATTTATCTAAATAGTTTTTGATTATTCATTCATGGATAAAATATATTGGTCCATCATTCTTAGATTTTCATGAATTTTAATATTCTATACTTATAGATGAAATATTGAAGTTATAGTACAATTTTCCAGAAAATTATACCTAAATATATAAATAATGTTTTTTTAAATCTTACATTTCTATTATATTTGGTTAGAACTAAGATTTCCTTCCATGTAACTACTTCTAAAAATATTCCAAAAAATATTTTATTTGATATTATAATTTTTAACAATTCACTTTCTACAATATTTTAATGTTTACAAATATTATGAAACTAATAGTCCTATATTTTTCCAAAAAACAAACCCAATTAATATTTTACTGAAAATGAGAATTGACCATTTGTGTCTATGTTAATGGATTGAACATAATATTATAATGTAATGAAAAACAAAACACTACATAGTATATTTTGATGATTTTTTTAGATAAAAACATTTTAAGAATATTTTATATATTTTTTTTAATATAATAAAATTCATTTTACTCAAGAATATTTTTTAATTATCTAATTTTTTTTCTATTTATGATGACATAAATTAGTGTTATGAATTACTTACTTGAAATATAATCCACATATACAATTTATATTATTTTTATCATTGTTTTATATTTTAATAACATGTTTTATTGAAACATGTTTCTCCACTATGATTTATATTTTGATGAAACTTGTTTCTCTGCCATGTGTTATATTTTTATGAGACTTGTTTTTCATTCACATTCTATGTACTTAAAAAACCCATTTCTCTCCCATGGGTCATATGATTTTGAAACAATATTACATGACGTGTATTATTTAATAATGAAATGATTATGAAATCTATCACTTTTCCAGTTCTTAATATATAATGAACTTTTTATGAAATCCATTTTATTTCTCATTTTTTGGTATAATAAATTTTTATGATCTTGTGGAACACAAAAATATGATTTTAATGATGTGACTATTGGGAACTATATCCTCCTCAAATAAATTTGGTAAATATATATATTTTTCAATATATGAACTTATTAGGACATCAGAGTGTACCAACTCAAAAAATACAATATTGTAATTTTCGGGGAAATTGGTGTAGTAATAAATGGATGGAAAGAGGAGTGAATTCAGATTGTAATTGAAATTTTCCACTATAGTAGCCTTATTTCTGAGCCTTGACTAGTATATAAATGATTTTATATTTTTATGTGTATACCATAAATTAATTTCTTATGAAAATTTAATAATCTCATAGATCGTTTTATTTGATTATCTTAATGTTCATGTCACAAGAACTGCCAATATTTATTCCATGACCCATGATTTTGATCATTGATATATTGGGTATTGTTTTTAAATTTTATCGTCAGGTTATCATACATTTGTAATAATTTTATTCTTAAATATATCTGTTTTTACCCTAACTAATAATCTTATCTCACCCTTTATATTGATTCCATTATCCATGTAATGAATATACATATTAAGTATTATGTATTTAACATGTTGACACTTATAAAATGAGAGATAATTTAGTTCACATATGGAAAAGTGTTTATGTTTCAATGATCACAAAAGATCTAGAATATTAATGTATTTGGGCGAATGTGTTTTATAATGTATTGAATATTACAAAAAATTATTTAATGTTTATTTATATTAATCCATAGAAACTATTTTCATTAATTACATCAACCTGTATCTCACACTTGTATATTCTCCAAGTTAAAATTTAATTTTTACAATGTGAAATTAATACATACCATTCCTATAATTTTAATTATTGCAGTTGTACAATCTATTACCACCCGACCCTATCTCTCGAATCATACTCCCTTGAATCAAACTCTATTAAAAATATCCTGACATGCTCCAGAAATACTAGCTTGTAATTGAAAACATGCAATTATCCATCACATTATTTGTTTCAATGATTCAATCATTTTACCATATTCAAAACCCAAGATTAAGTCAAACTATTAATACATAGAATATACATCCATAGAAATATGTATTGTAATGAAACCCTAAAATATAATGCATCATCACATGATAGAACTTATAATGCATTTGAGAAAAATTCCAAACCGAATACCAATACATTCTATAATATGACAATTTTTGTTCAAGGACAACCCCACTATGAAGTCTACCTATATCTTTAAAAAAATTTCTCACAATACTCTAAGTCATAAGTAATTGGTCACAAGTTCCTCCTCCTTGACCAGACACTATGAGTTATTAGGGCCAAAACCCACATGAAACCCATCACAGTTCTCATTAACATCCCATTCAACATCTCACATTCCAATTCCCTCACAATGGTCTCATATTGATAGCGAAATCACATGCTATGCTTGTACGAAAGAAATGAACTAATTATAAGTAAGCATCATTATACTAGGTTTTTTACTTGGGAATCAGAAAAACATGATAATACCAAAATAAATATACCTATATGATCCTTGTCAAAAAATAATTAACTATATGTTCAGATAGAAATTATCTCATTCTAATCAATATAGAAACGCCCCATTTAGAGTATTATATGAATGTTAAATAACAAAAAAATCCTATCACATTACATTATCATACTAACTCTACTAGAATCTACCTCTAATGATATTTATTACTAAACACCATCTATATGGTTTTTCAATATTTAATTTCATTAAAATAAATATAGTGAAAAAACATATTGTTTGTAACAAGGAAATTAAAAAAACCAATCAAAATAAATTATAATTTTATGAACATCATCACAATAGATAAATTTCAATAGGATTTTTTCACACTATTTGAGTGCCTTCACCCACAACCAGATCCACAGTAATATGATTAGTATCCAATGATACACTATCACATCATTTTTTAATGTGTAGTTTCAATACATTTTATAAATGAATAACAATATAGAAGACTACTAACACATTATAAATCCTATATTCTGCAAAAAACCTCTTTACAGGACGTACCTCTAAGAAGAAAGATACCCTTATTTACCCATAAAGGACTCTAATGATCCCATACAAGATGGATTATAACCTCATCATCATCATCAATCATTATAACATAGGATTCATAAGACCCTAGACTAGTATAACATATAAAAAATATAAATCAAAATGTGTAAAATTACTCCATGTATATAAATAAGAAAATTTTATATGAGTAGTTGTTAACACATGAAACAATATAGATTTTGACATTGTATTAAATAATAACACTATAATTAAAATATCAACATAATACCGTAAACCTATAATGATTCATGATATTCCACATCTTTCCACAGACCAAGATCCAAATTCTATTATACTAGAATACTGAAAATGGACAATGAGAATGAGTCGAAAAAAAAAAATAAATCATTAATCCCAAATCTCTTTTTCATTACAATATAATAAGATGGAAATATCCCGAAAAGTGAAATCCATTAACAAAAATCTCATATAAATTGAAATGCGGACTTAAAATAAGGATTGTGTTTATGATGCACATGATCAAATTCTATCAGATGCTCTTACACATTCCTACATATCCAACCTAATAAATCATAATTAAATAAGAAAAAGATAAAATTATCTTATTATACCAAATTGAAACACCCTATCACAACTCACTAATTTAATAATAGATTGTTTTATTTTCTATGTGACCTCAGGTGTTCCTTAAAAAATGGAATAGGCTGCCAGTAATAAGGGTGTCAATGATGAAATCAATGGGTACATATTTCACTTATGTCATATTGAAAAATTATGAATAAATAAGCCAATATCAACCATAGAAAGAAAAAATCAGAGTAAGTAATAATAAATAGACATCGATTAATAATACATGATGTGAAATAAAGCCAAAACTACCATAAAAAACTGACATCTACCTACCACATGGCCAGTTATATATAAAATCCACAATGAAAAGAATATAAAAATATATATTCTAGGCGAACTTTTATATATATGAAAAATCTATTTATGATCCCATTCATGCGATCCTATTAAACCATAATATCTATGGCCTCATCAAAATAATTATCTTAAAACCCCATTTAACCACTGCTTGAGTGCTCATGTGCATTGGAGGCCAAAGTAGGGTTTGATTACAATACTCATTGGAGAACCACCGATATTTATTGGTATCTAACAGAATTTAGTTCATTATTTTCATGTGTAAATTTTTTAAATAGTAAATAGACTATATAACACAAAGAAACTACAGAAATACCTTAAATAGTCTGATTTCACATAATCTTTGAAAACATCAAGATGAAATAACCAACAAAATATAACAAAAAACTCTTAAGAAAACATGTAAATACAAAACCAAAGCCAACAATAATCCCCAATAAAAATTCCCAAGAAATTGATTGACCAAAAAATTACCCAACCAGTGTCAATATGTCTTTGAGCGAGGGAATCCACCTAAGGTAACATGTGTCCTTTATCTAGTGTTTCGATGTTCACACACCCATTGATGAGTAGTGGGTCATGAAGAATTACAAGGAATCCATCAAACTTGTACCTTATGATGGAAACATGATAATAAAAAGGCATTGTAGAAATCAAGAAGATGACTAATTATGAGAATGGTAATGACATATGCAATCCTATATGGATAATCATTATTGTTTCTAGGGAAACCTAGAAAATAAAAAGAAATTCCATCTTGGGGTCCCATGATTAATTTTCTAGGAATAAATTTCCTCATGGATCATCAATTGAACTATCTAATGTTCAACCACATTATCATTTGTGGTATCAGAGGAATCATTTTATGTGATCTAACTATCACCATTATCATTTCCAACATCCAGTATTAGAGATATATTCAAACCCAACACCACATATATCGATTAGATCCTCAAGTATCAATAGGGTTTGTAATGTTCATGTAGAATCACAATTTGAATCTCAAAAACTAGAAAATCAAAATAGTATCACTATATTAATGGTATCGTTACATTAATAGGAATTGATGTATGCCAAAAATCACAAACTCTGATGTTGGATCATATGTACCAACTATATACATCATTTTCTTCGTCAGTCAGATCTTTAAATACTAGACTTTCTAGTAATCTTTCCCCAATATACTGTGAGGCTAGATCAAAAAATACATTCCATCCCAAGGTCTCATCCATATCAGTAATTTATTCTCGGTAATCTTCAGAAAAAAACAATAATTTTTTGATCAATGAAAAAATCGCATGACGCATTGTCAATCACATATCATCACATTTATATACAAACAAATAAATAGTCAATTAGGGCTATCCAAACACTGAAACGTTTCACATCCATAATATACACATTTGGCACATACGCCTTTTTGAGTTCTAGGATGACTCCCAAAATAAAACACCTCATGATTTTGTGATTTATTTTTTTCCCTTTTATTGTAATCCTTTATAATTTTTCTTTTAATGTATAAATGAATATACAGTTTCTGTATATATATTTATAAAAAACGTTTTTCTATCATTATACACAACAACGAATTAATCATGTGCTTTTTGAAATTTGTTGATTAGTTTATGGTACACACAAGACTATGTTTTACTGGTATTAAAAACAATACTGAGTTACTTTTATATCATTCATAACACATAAGAATTTTTTGTTCCTTTTTACCATATAATAATAATATAATTATTAAAATACTATTATAGTTACCACTTATCCATTGGAAATGAATTGAAAAATAAGAATAATTGATATAAAAAAATTAGACATGTCATTAAACAGAATCCTTTATTTATATTTTTTAAAATTTAATTATTGAACAATATTTAAATAAATAATGGATTATTTTCTATGAAACTATTCTTCTATATAAAAACACAATTTTATCAGAGTAAATTAATTAAATATCTTTCAACTAATGATTAAAATAAAATTTAAATATTTATATATTAAATCTATATTTTTTAAAATCATCCAATAAATTTTATTGATAGAATGGAAGAATGAATCCAATTTAATAAAAAATGATGAATTTTTCTATAAGATAATTTAAATTACTTTTAATGGAGGATATATTTTAAATTTTAATTTTGATAAATTTTAATTTTTTATTATGAAAAAAGATTCATTATTTTGGAATAATAATATCAAAGTTTATTTTAAGTGTATATATCGTATTTTAATGATAATTTGTTTTTGATTACTAATGAAAATCATAGAATTATAATCCAAAACTAATTTTCCATCAAATATATTTGTATTTTAAAATTATTTTTTGTTTTGGTTTGAATGTTTAATTATATAAATTTAACTTAAATAAAAAATAATAAGGTAAATGTAATCAATATCAAATTGAAATTGGAATAAAATCAAAGAAAACACCAGAAAATTACTATATTAACACCTTCTTTGTCGTCATATCATTGGGATTAATTATACATTAATTATTTCCTCTTATATGATAGAAATTATAAAAAATGGATTCTGTATTGTGAGTTAGAATAATTTATAATGTGTAGTAATTTCAACATTGTTTTTACCAACATGATTAGTGAATGTGATGGAAATTAATTAAAATGATTATGAAAAATAATTGATTAAAAAATTATATAACCTAAAAAATAAAGACCAAAATGACCAAGATACTTGTACAGAATCCATTATATATTAATATTTAGACCATATTATACCATGAGTTGAATGTGGAAAATTATTGGAGCAACAATTAATGCGAAAATTTGGATTTAATTTAATTTTTAAAATTTTACAAGAATTAAACTTCTATAACACTATAAAATGATAATCACCAATCACACTTATGATCACCTCTAAAATCATTTTGCACACCCAAAAGCTTCTCAAATAAGCACCCAAGATTACTCTATTCATCATAAAAGAATCTTATTGTGAATAAATCTATCCAAGGAAGGCCTTTGCGGAAAACCAAATGGAGTACCCCAAAGAGGAGGAGGGTTTAACCTGAATGAAGAAGGATTATATTTATAGAAGAGGATTTGTAGGCCAACATTTATTTCAATTAGAGTAATAACATATTCACCACTAATTTATTTTTTATGATATATATAATACCTTAGAATATATTATAGGATTATTTTAATTAATGTTATCAGCATTTACCTATATATTTTATGATCATTATTTCAGGGGACCTACACATCAAAAGCTACCAAATCATTTAGGTATGTATTGTCTCATGTTTCGTTCGTTGAGATAGATTCCATGTTATACACCAATCATTAACTATGGGGTGTATATTTTGAATTGGTATGTGAGTATGATATACTCTATAATACCAAATCTAAGATCGAATATATAAGTATGAGATGCTCAAATACAAGAGGGGGGAGCGGTGAATTTTATACTTTAAAAAATCACTGAGGAAATTTTTCATAACCAAAATTCACAATACCTCTAAGTTCAAAAAACTTTCTTGATTCTGAAATAGTGATATCAGAAATGAAACATAACAAAAGTTTACAACATCTTAGATTCTACCTTAAAGCATATAGAATCTAAATAAATCAGAGTACATGTATGATGAAGTATTATAAAGTTAAACATTACTCAACAATACAAATGCAGCAGAAAACATGAATCAAAACTAGTAACAAATATTAAATAATTTAACCCAAAGAGAAGGGTATCCAACAACATTAGATAAAGGTCCCTTGATTTATACTTTCAATATAGTCTCTCTTACCCACACTAGGGTAGGCACTCGAGACGATGATCAGAGTCTGTCTTGATATCCCCGCAATCCCTCAACTATCATGTAGTCGGCACCTCTATCTTTCTATCCCTGGAAGCCCTCAATTATACACAACAAGAATTGGAGTCACACGAAGCAAATATGCATGAAACAAAGTTTTAATGAGTTATTCAGACTTCATACATGAATCTAGAGAGTTTATAAGAGCCTCTATCTCCAAAAATCACATCAACAACATATAAGAATGATTGTCAACGATGTTGTCAAGTGTTATCAGATGTTCTATTATTTTCAAAAGAGCTCCTATTTATAGGTGCATCTTGACCAGTCGGGTCCCTCCTCCAACGGTCATACTTTTCCTTGAATTTTGGAGGGAACTGTAAACATGTCAGTAAAACAACGGTTAGTTGATAACTAAAAGAACGACATCATTTTATAATAGAATAAGTGAAAGAATAATCAAAATCAAATATTCAGAATGAAGAAAAATGAAAGTTCAGAGTCTAATCAAAAATGAATTCGGAGTCTATAATACATGGATATTCAGTTTCTGTTTATCAGATAAATACGGAGTTCAACTTCATACAATTTCATATCCATAATTCGTAATCAAAATTCACAATCAGAATTCGTAATGAGAATTTGTAATCAGAATTCATCTTTAGAATTCGTAATGAGAATTTGTAATCAGAATTAATCATCAGAATTTCATAATGAGAATTTTTAATCAGAATTCATCATCAGAATTTCATAATGAGAACTCGTAATCCGAATTCATCATGATAGAATTCGTAATGATAATTTGTAATCAGAATTCATAATCATAATTCGTAATGAGAATTCATAATCAGAATTTATCATCATGTTTCTTAATGAGAATTCGTAATTAGAATTCATCATTAGAATTCATAATGTGAATTTTTAATCAGAATTAATCATCAGAATGTGTAGATAGAGCTTTATATATGTTCATAATTAGAATTTAGAGTTGAACATCATAAAAGTTCGCAATAGGGAATTTGGAGTAGAACTTCATAAAAGTTCGTAATATGAATTCGTATCCTATAACAGAATACTTCGTATTTAAATATTATATGATTCCATGGTTTTTAATATGAATCCAATTTTTATACTTAAGAAAAATATTGATATGAAAAATGAAGTCTGGGAAAGGGTAGATTTTTTTGGGAATTAAATTTTCCTTATGGAAGTAAAACAGGGGTAAAATGAGTTTTTCCTTGAAGGTGTTTGTGATTTTCAAAATAATAAGGAATGGTAAAGTCATAAGGAAACCTTAATGAGTAGAAAATTTCCCCCTTATCATGAAGGAATGGAAAAGTCATTTGGAAAACCTTATTGACTCAACAATCTGTCCCTTTTGGGAAAGAACAAACATCCTTATGAAAAAGAATATAACGACTTGAAAAAAAATTCTTAGACATTGAAATTAATGATTATATCCCTTTGTTCATAGGTAATGGTGAATAAAAGGAACCCCCTTAGGTTTTGGAAATCTATGGATCATATTCTAGATTTCCAAAATGAGAATTTTCATTTGATTTTTGAAATATTCATAATTTGAAACTCCCCCTTAAATAAACTCCCCCTGACTTAGGGATATTTCTTCTTTTCTTAGATATATTTTACCTTCTCCTATTTAGATTTTTCCTTCTCCTTTTTTGAGTTATTTTTCCTTCTCCCCCGTTGTGATTTTTAAAAAGGGTTTGAGGGAATGGAAAAAAATATGGTACCTGAAATATTAGTATAGACGTGTAAACAAAACAAGCAACCCAATTCCATTACAATTGGATGTATTAGTACAAGGAAAATCAAATACATCAAAATATCAGAGTGACTTTTATTTTGGTTCTTTTTCCTTGGTCATTAGAATCTTCAAAATGGTATTCAGCTTTTTCATCTCTTTATGATCCTCCTAAGATTGCTTTTAAAATGCCTTGATCCTGTCTTCCTGAGAATTCATGGCCTCTTCATGAACCTTCAGCAACTCATCTTGTTTCAAATTATTTTCTTGCATCTCTCTCCAGATATTATTTTCTGTTTTTAGGATTTGAACAATATAGCTTAGCTTCCCATTCAGATCTTTTGCATCCTGAATCAGAGAACTTTGTTCTAGACTTAGATTTTCCTAAAAACTGTCTGAAAGATATTTAATTTTGACATCCCCACTACCAATGGATTCCGTAAAATCTTATTGAAATTGATCATGATCTTCCAAATATTCAATGATTTTATTTGGCCATAGAGTCATTTTGTTGCAATACTTTCTCTGGACCTCATAATTTATAAGAAAATTATTATGTTCTTCCTCAATCTTCACTCATTTATCCATCACCATGGATAAAGATTCTGACTTCTGATTCATGTTGTGCTGAAGCGTCTGGCATCTAAAATCTATTTTCGGAAATATCAGAATGGTATCAACTAAATTCTTTAGGGAATCAACAAAAAAATCATGTCCCAATGCAGATGACTCTGAATTAGATAATTTATTAGGAGATGGTTCTTTTTATGACTCTGCCAACTTCCTCTTAGAGGATCTACCTTCTTTTTTATTCTAGATAATATGTTTTGTTGGTGTGTCAACAACCACTTGTTTACCATTATTAATTTTCGGATTAGCCTCTTCATCAAGAGATTCATTCCCACTTTTGGATATCTTGACAATCTTGTCTTCCTCAACTTTAGATTTGTCTGCTCTAGCTTCAATATCTTCGAGAAGAATAAAGAAATTATTGTGACTCTCTTCTTCAGATGGATTTTTGACTTCCTCTTCACCCTTCTCATTGTCTCTAGGTGTCACAAGTTTTGAATATTTATATTGATAAGTCTGGAGTGATAATTTCTATGAAAAACATTCCATTTCATGATACTCTTCAACTTCCTTAATTAAATCATCAAAGCCACCACTGCTCTCAGCTTATTGCACATCTTCTACAGCATCCTTCTCAAATTCCTTCTCTTTGACTTTTTCTAGAGACATAAACATCTTACCTGAAGTCTCAGCTAATTGTTCCACCAGAAAAGGCTTCGGAAGAGGAATATTTTTGGATGTAATTTCATAATCCCTTCGAAGGGATTGAAAAATATCATCCGCTAACATGTTCTTCTTGAGATTCTTTTCCTTTGCTTGCTTCTCTAGCTCATCAGCAGCTTTTTCTTTCAAGGCCTTAACCTCAGCAGTATCTAAACCAAACTGTGGCTCCCCTTCTTTCCGAGTATTTTTATCTTCCCACCATTTTTAAACTACATTATATAGATACACTTTATTCTTCTTCTTTAGCTTTGGAAGAACGGATTGGGCTTCCTTAGACTTAGGGGTTTTATCTTCAACTTCTACTTCTTAAGACTTCCACTTCTTTCCAGCCTTATATGATGGTTCAGATTTTTCAATGTTTCCCATATTGGATTGTGCATCTTCCTTAGTTAGATCATAGAACTCACATGACTACGTTGAGAAACCTTCCATCATCCTCTTAAGAGTATCATCATTGATCAGCATAACATTGCAATTCCTTGCCTTGGAAGTGCATGGAATCTTGAATGATTCTAGGCACCGAACTATTAACTTTGAGAGCAAGGTAGGATACATTATAATCTGAGCTCTGAGGTTCCCATTCTAGATGTTCTGAATCATATTGAGGTTATGCCTCATGAGATTGACCTTCTATAGGTTTCCTAAAAAATCTAGGATATAAATGTCACTTTTATTAATGGTGTCTTTATCACCCTTTCTCTGTAAGATGAGACCTTGAACCCATAACTATAGAATCTGATTGTTTTTAGATAGATGTGAAATCATTATTGTCTTTACCTTAGTAAGACCAAGTCATTCAATAGCCTTCACCTTGATGAAAATTCCTTCCAAATCCTACAACTTTTGGGAGAAAAATTCGGCCTCCCCTTTATATGATAACCCCACCAAGCTTGCAGCCTTGGTGTATGACAGTGCATAAGTCTTCCCATAACTCTTAAAGGAAACAATTTCCCTACCATATTCCATGAAGAAGGAAATTGATTCACAGAATTCTATAAGTAAATCCGGATATACCACATCCTCAGCTCCTATCTTAGGAATGGAAACATCTTCCCATACATTGAGCGTGATGTTCTTGGATATAATGGAGTCATACTTATTGATGAAGTTTGGGTGTACCATCCTCTCCCTATATATCTGCCACTCCGAGATCGGCTTCACTAAAGACATATCCTGAGAAGGGGCTTCTATAGAAATTCGGACTGAGCACTTCTAAAGAATTCAGAAAGGGCTTTTGTAGAGGACCAGAGCTTCGAGACGCGAGGGCATGGAAACCAATGTGCAACAACCATCGGGGGTCCCCATTATATAGGTGCTGGAAGTGACCTTTCAACTTCCAATTCCTATCTAATGGTTGAAAAACTACCTTATCTGATCTGAAGGTTGAAAACATACTCACAAGTAAATCTTGAATATGATCTTTTAATGATTTTTTTAAACAAAAATTCAGATTTACAGAAACATGAATTCAAGAAATTTTGAAAAGAAAAGAAACTTACAGCAAGTAAATGTGACTATGAAAACATAAGTAAGGAAGTCATAGTATTCTTATTGTCTAGGAAGATTATTTGTAACAGTTCAAATTCATCTTGAAGAACATTGGTTTTAAAATAAATGAATACGGGGAAAAAGCATCAGTAGAAAATTTCAAATCTGAAGATTCTATTACGAAAGTTTCTGGTCTAAATAATTTCATTACGAAAACATAAAGTCTAAAGATTTCATTATGTAAAATTTATGTTCTGAAGATTTTCATTAAGAAAAATTTCATTTCTGAAGATTTTCATTATAAAAAATTTCAGTTCCAAAGATTTTCCTTTAAGAAAATTTTTTTGAAAACTTTTTATTACGATTTTTGTTTGAAAAACTTCATTACGATGATTTTCATTAAAAAAAATTAAAAACCAATTACAATAATTTTGATAAACATTAATAACACATGTAATCCCCTATGAAAAGGAATTTAGTACTATAAAGAGATTGGATCAATAGAAAGTAAATGGGGGAAGATTACCTCATGGTTATCATTCCTATCTTCTGTTTAATGTATTCAAATCTATCGAAGGGTAATGAATTAGTGAAAATATCAGCAGGTTAATCATGTGTTCTGATAAACTAAAAAATGATATTTTCTTTTTTGTGTGTGATACCAAAGAAAGTGACACCTAATATCTATGTGTTTTTCTCGGGAGTGATGCGCGGGGTTTTTACTAAGGGAAATGGCACTTTTGTTATCCCACAAAATTTGAGTCTTAGTAAAACTCATGCCATAGTATGTGAGTGTGTGTTGCATCCACAACACTTGAGCACAACAACTTCAAGCACCTACATATTCAGCTTTAGCAGTGGACGGTGCTACATAATGTTGCATCTTGGAAGACCATGAAACTAATGAATCTCCTAAAAAATTACATGTTTTGGATGTACTCTTTCTATCCATTATACATCTACCAAAGTCAGCATCTGAAAAACATTTTAAAACAAAATTATTTTTAGAGGAATAAAATATTCCTAAATCCATGGATCCCTTTAAATAGAGAAAAATTATTTTCACTCACTTTAAATAAGATTACATAGGAGTGGATTGATATCTTTTACATAAGCATAATGAAAACATTATGTCTGGATGACTTGCTGTTATGTAAAGTAGACATCCTATCAAACCTCTAAAAGATGTTTTATCTACTGGTTTCCTAGCTCCACAAGATCTAGTGTGTTTTTAGTACAAATGGGAGTACATATACTCTTAGTGTTGTCATATCCATCATTTTTAAGAAGATATTTAATATATATTTTTGGGATATATAGATTCCTTATGGTTTTTGATAAATTTTAAAATAAAGGAAAAATGTTAACTCACCCATCATACTCATTTCAAACTCAGGTTTCATTAGATCCACAAAGTAATTAGTTATGGATTGTTGAGTTTAACCAAATATAATGTCAACAACAAAAATTTGAACAATCAAAACATTTTTCTTGTCTTTCTATATAAAATGGGATAGATCTTCATTTCCCTTACCATAGTTATTTTCAAGCAATAATTATGTATGTCTATCATAACATGCTTGAGGGGCTTATTTTAGTCCATACAGAGCATTGGTAAGTCTAAAAACATGATCATGATGTTTTGTGTCTTCTAATCTAGGAGGTTGTTCAACAAAAACATTCTCTTGAACATAACCATTAAGAAAAGCACATTTCACATCCATTTGAAAAAGATTTAAATTGAAGAATGCTGCAAAGGCAACTAAAATATGAATAGATTCAAATATAGCTACTAGAGAATAGGTTTATTCATAGTCTATTCCTTCGTGTTGATTATAGACTTTAGAAACTAATATACCATTATTTATAATGATGATTCCATTTTCATCACACTTATTCTTGAAGACCCATTTTACTCCAATAACAGAAGATAACTTAGGTATTTCAACCAAGGTCCAGACGTTATTCCTTTAGAATTAATTTATCTCCTCTTGCATAGCTTTTATCCAATCATCATCACCAAAATCATCCTCAGTTCTTTTTTGTTCTAATTGGTAAAGGAATGCTAGATGTTCTACATAATTTATTAAAGAACTTCTAGTCCTTACACGTTGATTGACATCAGTAATGATACTATCAATGGGATGATTCTTCAGAAATAGCTCGTTTGGGGTTTGTAAAACATGTTGATCATCATAGGGTAGGAAATCATCTAGGGTAAATGATTCAAAAGTATCTTCATGAAATTTTCCAATATCAGTAGGATTTTTTTTATCAAAGGCTGATAATCAGATTTTGAAAACATATCCATGGATGTAGGATGGGGTTGTTTAAAAACAAAAGGATAAGTTTCATCAAATTTACAATGTACTGTCTCTTCAATAGTACAAGTGTTTTTATTGAAAAGTCTATATGCCTTATAAGTAGTGGAGTAACCTAAAAAAATCCTTCATCAGATTTTGGTGTGAATTTTTGTAAATTATCTTTGGTGTTTAGGATGAATACTATGTATACAAAAACATTAAAGTATAAAGGTCTAGGTTTTCTTCCATTCCATAACTCATAAGAAGTTTTATTATGAAAAGGTATAATAAAAACAAGATTTATAGTATAAAAAGAAGTACTTACAGCTTCAGCACAAAAATGTTTGGTTATAGAATACTCACTCAACATGGTTATAGTTATCTCTTGAAGAATTCTATTTCTTCTTTTAACAACATCATTATGTTGAGGGTTTTGGGTGCTGGGATGTTTTGAGAAATAGCTTTTCTACTACAAAAAGTTTCAAAATCAGATTTTTGAAATTCTCCTCTATGATCACTATGGATAGTTTTCAATGGAAGACTTTTCTCAATTTTCACTTGGGATCTAAAACATTTGAAATAAGAGAAGGCTTAAGACTTCTTTGCTAATAAAATATACCCATGTAAATCTAGTGTAATCATAAACTAAGAAGAATACATAATACTTGACCCCAATGCTTCCAGTTTGTTTTGGACCAAAATGATCCATATGCACTAGCTGTAATGCATCAGTATTTGAGACTTCACTGACTGATTTAAAACTTGATTTATTTTTCTTTTCATATTGACAAGTTTCACAAACATTTGATGAATCAAATCTAAGCTCGGTAGATCCTTAACTAGTATTTTCATAGAATGTTTTCATAAGTTTTAAAGGTTATAGTGTCCTAACCTTATATACCTAACTAAGAATGATCTTCCATTGCACTAAGGCAAGGTACGTCATAGATCCTATGGTATTCTAAGTTTAGTGTGTAAAAATTCTTTTTCCTATTGGCAGAAAGAATAAATTCTTTATTATAATTGTGTACTAAGCACTTATCATTCCTAAAATTTACAGGGTTTCCTTCATCACAAAATTGGTTTATGCTAATGAGGTTGTGCTTAAGACCATTAAAAAATAAAAAATTTGAAATTTTTTTTTCTATGAAGAACGATGTTACCAATACCAATAATTTCTCCCTGAGCATTATCTCTGAATGTTACTTTTCATGAATTAGTTTTGATAATAATTTCAAAATAGTTGTCGTTACCAGTCACATGCTAGGAACATCCACTATCCATGTACCACGTATTTTTGTTGGTACATTCCCTATTTTCCTAAAAATAAGAAAAAGTTATGCTTTTGGAATCCAAACATTCTTCTATCCTGAATTTTTAGATAACAATAATTTGGGTATCCACATTTTTAAAAAAAATAAGCTTTATGAAACCCAAAATATTGTACTCTATTTATGGAGAAATTTTTCTTCAATGCCCACCACTTTGACACTTATTACAAAAAGGTGCTCTAGCAAGAAGAAAATAGTTGTTTTTAAAAACTAGTTTTTGGTGAGTATAACCTACTATAGTAGTGTTTCCTTGAGGTATAATTTGAGAATACATCTTGTCAAAATTTTCCTTCCAAGAGGTAAATTTTGCAGAGAGCTTCTAAAGAGAAAATATTTCGGATTTTAGTCTGATGACTAAATTCCTATCCTCAGGAATCATTTCCTTAAAGTTATATTTTTATGCAAAAACTATTAACTTTAAAATAGAATTCTTAAGATCATTAGAATGTTCTTATTTATCATAATTTTATTTCTCAAGGTATTTAGATAGTTTTCCTAAAAAAAACTTCTTTATCTCTAAGATCTCTAGAATGATCTTAAATCTCTTTAGTAATAATTTCTTCTCTAGTATTTTCCTTGATTAATTTCATAGAAATCTTACAATTTATGCTTCATGTAACATGGAAAATCTAGAAACTTCTTTATATGAAGGTAATTGTACATTTTCGGAGGATGAAGTATCTTCATTAGAAGGACTATTTTCGTAATAGTAATTCTATTCAAGAGATAAATTTTTTAAGGCCTCGGCAGAGCGTACATTTTCCATAAGACATGTATTGGAGAAAGAAGTAGTAGCAATGAATCCCATATTCTACTATGTGGATAAATCATATTCAGAAGATTCATTTTATGATGAATATCCACAGTTAGCACTCTATGTATCATTATATATTATTCTTTTCTTTTTCTTTGACCGATATAATTTCATCTTATTCCTTTCATAATTCCTTTCCTTCTTTTCCTTATTTTTCAAAAATGGACAATCAGGTTTGATATGACCTATTCTTTTACACCCATAACGTGTATCTTCTCCATCATTCTTATCTTTGTAGTCTTTCTTCTAGTATTTATTCTAATGGTTCCTTTGAGCTATAATCTTGTTTATTATTTGAGAAAGATTAGCTAATTCATTCTCATACTTTATTGTGTCACTAGATTCTTACTAAAAAATGACTTTCTATGTCATTGATATGGTTACTCATTCTGGGGTCATGGTTTTCATATGTATAGATATGGTTGTAAAATCAACTCCTCCATTTCTATTATTCTTCATAACATTTTCAGCATCTCTATTAATTCTGGTTTTATGTTGAAGAGTTCCAAACAAATCATCTAAGGAAATCTGAGTGACTTTCAGGTTCTCAACAATAGATGTCCTCATAGATTTTAATTCATTTGGAATAATATATATGATCATTTCCACAAGAGCCTCAACATCCAAACTGTTTTCTCCCATAGATTGTAAGTTATTCACAGTAGACATAAACCTTTGCTGAACATTTCTTATAGGTTCTCCATAAAAAAAGTAAACATTATGTTATTCAGCTCTCAAGATAGCTCTTCTTTTCTCTGTGACTTTAGATGTACCAAAATGTGTAAATAAAATATTCTTCTAGATACTATTTTGCAACTTCACACAAATATATTTGACTATATATGTTCCTAGTCATGGAACATAACAAAGTATTTCAAACTCTGAAATTTGATTGATATTCAGATTTTTCCTGATTTGTAAAGGATCTCAATTCCTTATCCAGAATCTTATAATCTCCAGTCATCATTAGATAGTTATCAACTCCAGTATTTATAATGAAATTCTACGTCCTATCTCTCCAGTACTCATAATTATTTCGAGAAAAAACAGGTGGTCTGGTAGGATTTAGATTATCAATAAAACCAACATTTAAACCTGCCATCCTTAAGATAGACTTTGGCACGAAAAACTTGTTAGTAGTATAAGTCTGTAGACAATATAAAATATCCTATGAAAAAAAACAATAAGAAAAAATATATCCGAACAATGTGATTCCAAAAAACAGATTTCGAAAAATTGATTCTGGAAAATTCAATTCTGAATATTCAATTCAGAAAATTATGAGAAGAATAAAGTCTTCTAAACTTAATCGTGAGATTAATTCATATTGTACCAAATCCTCTGATACCAACTGTGAGATGGTATGTGAGTATGATATACTCAATAATACAAAATTTAGGATCAAATATATATGTAGGAGATACCCAAATACAAGAGGGGGTGTGAATTGTATACTTTAAAAAACCCCTATGGAAATTTTGCAGAACCAAAATTCACAACACCTCTATGTTCTAAAAAAATTCATAATTCTAGAAAAGTGATTCCAGAAATGAACCATAATAGATGTTTACTAAAACTACGACTGTACCTTAAAGCGTTTATAATCTAACTAAATCAGAGTACAATTATGAGGACGTATAAGAAATTTATACTTTCCTCAACAATACAAATGCAGAGAAAAACTTAAAACAAAACTAGTAACATGTATTAAACCTTTTAACACAAAGATAAGAGTATCCAACATCCTTGGAAAAAGGTCCCTTGATTTATACTTTCAATAAAGTTTGTCTTACCTACACCACGGTAAGACCTCGATTCGTAGATCAAAGTCTGTCTTGTTATCCCTTCAATCCCTCAACTAGCAGGTAGTCTAAACCTCTGTCTTCTTTTCCCTGGATGCCCTCGATTGTACACATCAACAATTAGAGTCGCAAGAAGAAAATTTTCACCAAGTAAACTTAAACAAGTCGTTCAATCTTTTAGCACGAAGCTTGAGTGTTTATAAGAGCCTCTCTCTAGAAATCACTTCAAAAACATGTAAGCAAGGTTATCAATGATGTTTTCAATTGTTATCAAGTGTCATGTTCATTTCAAATGAGGTCATATTTATAGGCACATCTCCAACGGTCGGCTCCCTCCTCAAATGGTCATATTTTCCTTTTTATTTCGAAGGGACCTGTACACGTGTCACTAAAACAATGGTTATATGATAAATGATGTAATGACATCATTTTAAAATAGAATAAGTGAAATCATAAGGAAAATCAGATATTCTAAATGATGAAAAATGAATGTTCAGAGTCTAATAAAAATGAATTCAGAGTCTATAATACAAGGATATTCAGATTATGTTTATTTGAAGAATTCGGAGATGAACTTCATACAATTTCATATCCATAATTTTTAATCAGAATTCACAATCAGAATTTGTTATCAGAATCCGTAATCAGAATTCCTCATCAGAATTCGTAATGAGATTTTTTAATCAGAATTCATCATCAGAATTCGTAATGGGAATTCGTAATTAGAATTCATCATCATTATTCGTAATAAGAATTAATAATCATAATTATCGTCAGAATTCATAATGAGAATTCGTAATTGGAATTCATCATCAGAATTCGTAATGAGAATTCATAATCAGAATTCATCATTAGAATTCGTAATGGGAATTCGTAATCAGAATTCATTGTTAGAATTCGTAATGAGAATTCGTAATCAGAATTTATCATTAGAATTCTTAGTTATAGCATTATATAAGTTCATAATCAGAATTCAGAGTTGAACATCATAAAATTTCATAACAGATAATTCGTAGTAGAACTTCATAAAAGTTCATAATAGGAATTTGGATCCTAAAATAGAATGCTTCATATCTAAGTATTATACGATTCCGAGGTTTAGATATGATTCTAATTTTTATACTTAAGAAAAATATTAATATGAACAATGAAGTCCAGGAAAGGGTAGATTTCCTTGGGAAGGAAAATTTTCTTATGGAAGAAAAACATGGGTAAAATGAGTTTTTCCTTGAAGGTGTTTGCGATTTTCAAACCAAGAAGGAATGGTAAAGTCATAATTAAAACTTAATGACTTAACAATCCCCCACTTTTCATGGAGAAATGGAAAAGTCATAAGGAAAACCTTATTGACTCAACATATATACAACACTTTGACATGTTATATCATGAATATCAATTTTTTATTATATTTTTAGATTCATTTAATGTTAGTATCTCATGTAGAGTATGATCAATGTTACCAAAGTGGTGATAGTTTATTACTAAAATCACATTATTTATCAACAATCTATATAATCTTTCTTCCATAGAATAATTATTATGACATATCTCTCAAAAAAATATTCAAATTTGTTCTCATGTGGATATCCATGATATATTCATCTATTATTATAACTTTTACACTATGTGGTAATGAAGATAATTTATAAAAGGATTTTATGAAAAACAATCTTCATATCTCTTTATAGTTAGAAATAATTTTTATTTAGCAATCGTGCGATCCAAAAATATTATCAAAAAGGATTTCCTATTATCGTTTGTTGTTCAAATGAAATTTTTTACCAATTGTTTTCCTTTTTTATAAATTGATTGTAAATGCAACCTTCATGTATTTTTCTGATCAAAGTACTTTTAAAAAATTGTTGAGTTGAAAAATAAATATTTGGCGTCTGAAAGCATACTCGATATCATTACCACAATTTCATTGAAGAATCATTTGTATATTTAATATATTTTTGAATAAAATAACTTTTTTATATTATTGAAATATTTTTATTTTATATTGGTTATAAATGATTTTTTCAAAAAAAGGTTTTATGTTAATAAATTATTTTAATTAATTTTCAATGACTCATCTACATGATTTAAAATTTTATATTAATGATGAATAATTATAGTGATTTCACGTTTTATTTATATGTTTTTAAATCTATCATCAAAGAAAATGGTTTCAAATATGATCAAAAAAAATATTTTAGTTTCTAAATGTATTTTTGAAGAAAATGTTTTTTCATATATTTTGAAGATTCTTTTATAAATTCTCAATGTGTTTTCAAGAGACTATCAAAATATTTTCTAGATTCCTTCATCAATTTCAATTCTATATTGAATGAAAAATCCTATAAAAATAATTTTTTTAAAAATTATTTTCTCATAATGGAAATTATATTTCCCTCAAGAAATTATTTAAATGATAATGAATTGAATTCCATAGAAGAAAAATTCTTTTCTAATGTTCTTAAAAAAATAAATTCAATGAAAGGGTATTATCTTTATGATATTTACCATTTAATCATTAAAAATCCATCTAAATATATGATGACAAAAATTGTAATAGTTTAAATGTTTCCAAGGTTATGATCATAAAATACTATTAGTTTTATATCAATAATGGTTTATGTTTTAATAGAATAATTTTTATGAGACTAGAATATGTATCAAGGGTTATATGATTATGAAACCTACTTATTTTCACATGTTATGATTTGATGAAATGATTATATAGAAAATAATTTCTCGAAGGTTAATACATTATTGAATATTTGTTAACCCAATTTGATTTCATGGGTTATGATATGATTTTTTATTAATTTGTGGCACATGTATATATGATTTCATTTTGAGATGGGTGGTACCTATACATCACTCCAATTAAATGGGTAAATATTTATATTTAGGGAGATAATTAAGGGAATCAAGTTGATATGGTTGATCCACTATGGATTATGGGTAAAAATGATCCTCTATGAGAAGATGGGGAATCATGGTCCACTATGGAAATATCAGGGAAACCAAACCCTTACAAGGGAATGACTCAGAATTTGGATTATACGGTGTCCCAACTTGTAGGTTTTAACCCCATGATATTCTCTGACATGTTTTTGGAAATTAAATTTGTCTAATAATGAATGAAATTACATGTTAATGTGTTTAAAAAAATATCTATTTCTTATGCCTATAATATTCTAACATGGTTCATGTTCTTGAATATCATATTATTCATGTCTTATTAACTACCTTTATTTCTGACATGTCTCATGTTTCTGATCATTGATATGTAATGTATGATCATAAAATGTCATTCTCATTTTTGAAAACCCTTATTTTCATGTAATTCTTATTTATTTTCATTATTTACTTATACTAACAATTCAAGATCACCCCTTTTTTATGATTCCATTCCATAAGATATGACAAATGGTTTTATTTATAATTTATAATATATTTATGGGAAAAATTGAATATATTTTACAATGATAGATGATTTTGTTCCATGTTTCATAACACAATATATTATTATGGTCCTTAGGCATTGATTTTTTAATGTGATTAATATTCATAATCAATTGTGTAATATTCATATATGTTAATTCTATGTCTCCATATTTTTTTTCTTAGTAAATGTATAGTCATCATTTGGATACAATGATGAAAAATTATTAGTTAGATACGAAAAAATATTTGTAAGGATATGTCTTGAGATATCTCCTAGGATGATTCTTTGAATTAGTGAATATTATGGATAATATATATGAATTTTGGTGAAGGAATAAGTGATTAGTTTCCTAGAAATACATCTCTAACTAGATAATAAGATTGGATGTGGATGTAAAATAGGTATACATAAGGGTAATATCCCTGAAAACACCATATTAATAATTCATCTTGAGGGAACTAGTTCTAGAAAAAACAACTAGAAACACACAAGGATTGAAATTTTTAGGGAATATTCTTTGGGAACACAAAATCTCATTAATAACCATCATTAAAGATATAAATAAGGGATTAATAATAATATCATAGGATAGACCTATGATTTTATTGATTATATAATTAGGATTCATGATTTAGACATCCTATATGTATCTTTTTTTAATGATTTTGTGGTTTTCCTCTATGAAAACTAATTCCCACACTATGATGTATAATTTTATTTGATGAAAAAACACAGAAATAACAAGATTAATGTTGGATTTGATGGATAATTTTCAAATTAACTATCAAATGGGTTGATTAATTGAGTGAATGATGTTGTGATCATGACAAATAAGTTTTCATGGGACATGATTAACAATGTTTACCTTAAACAAATCTATGAATCACTAATGAACATAAATAATGGGATTTATATGAGGTTTGGTAATGGAGTCCTTGGGGGATAGTGGATTCAGATTCCTTTTTGTAATTACGATATAATGAATCTATTATGTGAATGTGTATAGGAACATTAAGATGTTTAGATTGTAGAAAACAAGGAATCAATTAATGTAATTATAAAATAAAAAAGAATGGTTTTCTCAATACAATACATGGGAATATTTTTCTCTATATTTTTTCATAAGAGGATAAAGGATTTATGTTTGGAATGAAAAATCTTTATAAAAATTTATTCCCTTTGTGGACTATTCATGAAGTGAATCAATAAGGTGGTATGTGTAATAGTAATATTATTAATCATAATGAGAATATATATGAAATGTTAAATTAAAGATGAATTTAGTAATTTTATAAGGTTGTATTATTATGGGTTAACGACGAAGTGGAATAATTAATGTTTTTCGATATATGGTTTCAATAATTATGAATTTTAAAATATATATGGATTGTTCACTTTATGTTTTTAACTATAGATTTTCTATAATATGTTGAATGGTTTTATTGTAATAAAAATTGGATTTAATGGGAATTGGATTTTTCATATAAATCATGTGATTATGGTAAATATAACCATTTATATATTCCTTATTTTAAGATAATTTTTCTTATGGATAAGGATATATTAAAAATTATTAAGTAAACTAGACATCACTATTTACCTTGGAACAAATTATGTAAATAGTGAAAAATGGTTTCTGCTATCATTGCTGATGTTTATGACATTTTTTTATATAAGTAATATATATAATAAAAATTGGAATAAGTGAACATTCATGTTTTCAATATGGATTTTCTGTAATTTCATTTATTACCATGTTTCAAGAGAATCCATGATAATTTTATTCAAATATTTAGTATGTAAATAACATGAGGTATAATAATTTATTTAAGGGATTAATGATATTTGTTTTGGGAAACATAGTAAAATTATTTATAATTTTTTAGACATCAATATTTCAGAAGGATTATAAGTATAAACATCTATGTAATGGGTTAAGTTAAAAATTAAATGAAATTTTATAGATTAATGTATTATCTCATTATATAAGGATTTATAGTTATTAGGTTAAATGTACAACCTTTTTTTGTAAAAAAAATGAATGGGAATTCATTATATTTTTTTTATATCATATTCTTTTAATGCTTCTTGAATCTAAAATTCAACATCATTAATAGGGATGCTAGATGAAGTGGATGTTGATGAAGGCACAACCATGTGTAAGGGTTTCGTGAAATCATGTAAGTATATCTTTTCAAGAAAATTTTCCAAATTTTGTGAAAAAGATATTGAATGAAATTATTTGTTCGTAACACATTTATTTCATATGAATCAATTTTCCACTTAGAAAATAACATATTTATAGATTTTAAATTGGTAAATTTATCATAAGTATGTTTTATATAAATATCTATTAAAACTAGATAGTGCGATTTTCCTTCCATGCATACACTTTCTCTTTACACCTATTTTCTCATATGTGGAAACCTTACTATTTGTTTCCTTTGGTAAACATTTTAATTCCAACATTACATTATTAAAAAAAATATTTAGTATACATTCTTAAAAAGTAGATTTTTTTGAATGTAACTTTTATGGATTATATCTTTGGTAACCCCAATGGATTTTTAGGTCACGAATTCATTTTAAAAGGTTTTAAATGCAACACCCTGGGATTTTATGAAAAATTATTTTTTTCATTAATTTTAATATTTTAATATTTTTCTTTTCCTCAAACATTGATTATATTTTTTCATATATAAAAAAAATATGATTGGATGTCACTATACAGAACAACATTTTAATCATGTACCATAAGAAACAGTAATATTATATTTCATTAAATGCACAACTATATCATAATGGTGTTACACAAAATTCTGAGTCCCTTTGATAACATCTGCAAAACAGATAGCAATGTATTACCGAACCGTAATATACTATTAACAATATAATTAAAATATGAATTTAACTACCACCTATCCATTTGAATGTATGACATAAATCCAATTAGAAAAACTTAAAAATATGATTTATACATGTGTATAAAATTAATCCTTTGGATATAAATAATTATATATGTATGGAATAACTTTTTGAACAAAATTTAAATTTTTATTGAAATTATTTTTATATATAAAAACAATGTTTCTTCAGAAATAAATAAATAATATACTCATGATTAATTATTTAAATAAAACATATATATTCTATATTTAAAAAATATTTTTTATACTCATCCAATATTTTTTATAGGTATAATGTAATAATAAATCCAATTTTATTAATAAAATGTTGTATTTTTCTAAAAGGTAATTTTACCACCTTTTAATGGTGAAGAGACATTAAATATTATTTTAGAAAATTTTAAGACTTTTAGTTGAGAAAATAAAATCAATTTTTGAAGTGTAATATAAAAATTTAATTTTGGAGAAAATTTGGTACTTTTATTAGATGGTTCAAATTTTATCATGGTAAGTGAAAAATAATGAATTTTAATTAAAAACACATTCTCCATTTAATTTATTTATATAGTTAAATTTTATTTTAGTTTGGTTTTAATATTAAATTAGTTAAATTCTAAATCTATTTATATGATTTTGGTCATTTTAATAAATTTCAACCTGAAATTGAATATTAAAAATTTGAAATATTTTTAACATTTATGATTCAGAAACAAGCATTATCTTCTCATCCACAAGAATATATTTAAATTAATTTCTACAACATATATTATTTTATTTTCATAAAATTAATGAAATAATTTGAAATCGAATAAATTATAATTTTTATTATGTTTAACATAGTTGCTGGTGAAAAATATTATTGAATGATATTAAAATTAAATACCTCTAGAAAGAAAAAAAATTATCTTGACAAAAATTTGATCCACAATAATAATGTCCAAAATGTCATATATAATTGTAAAAACCCACTTAATGTTCATATATAGACACACTTCTCCCTTGGAACTAATTCATAACTTTATTGGAGAAAATATTCATTAGTAAAACATTATTGTAATTCCATTTTAAAAAAAATTACATGAATGACACACCACCTCAACTATAAAAAGGCACTCACCCTCCCACTTATTTACACCTATAAAGCCCTTTAACTCACCCACAATCTACTCAAATAATCTCCCAAAATATCTCATATCATAGTAAAATAATCTATTTGGAAGAAAATATATCCAAGGAATCTCTTTGGTTCTAACCAAATGAAGTGTCTGAAAGAAGTGGAGGTTTGAACGTGCACAAAGAAAGTTATGACATATGGCATGGGGATTTCTTGATTAACTATTAATGTATTATTCACCACAAATTAATTTTTTAGAGGTGTATATACTACTCATGAATATATTATATTATAAATAAATGTAAATTTATGGATATTTACATATCCATTTTTGATATTTATTTCATGGGTTATATGTTTTAAAATTTGTCAAATCAATAATCAAATATTTGTCGAGAGATTCCATCATTGATATGAATGAAAAGTTAAACACCTAAATTTTTCTATCAGGTTTATATAATTCATTTGGACATGATATTTCATTAATAAAATTATATTAGTATATCTTAATATTTATTTAATGTTATTATTTCATTATATTATGTGTTAATGTTACCAAAGTAGTAATACATTATTTATTTAATCTCATCATTTATCTTTATTAATTTTTTTATCATGCCTCCCTTGAAGAAATATTATGATCCATCCCACAAAAATTCACGAATTTTCTTCTTATAAGGTTATCCATGATTTATTCTTGTATTAGTAACACTTTTAAAAAGTTTAACTGTTACGATAAATAATTTTTGTTTTAAAAATCCACAATTATTTTTGCTTAGAGTTTTATATATGTTATAAGGCCCCAGCCTTAAACCTTACTTAATATTGAATTAAATGAATAATTCACATTGAGGTTCTTTTCAGGTTTAGAGTTTTTGAGAATTAGGGCATAACTTTTACATCGGAGAGGATTACAAAGTAGACACTTCTACTAAGTTTCCATAAAATAAAAACTCATAGAATGAAACATGTCTAGTTCCATGTTTTAGATAGCATGAATTTTCTTTGATCCCATCCTTGACCCTATTCCACTTTAAGTCCTGTGAAAAACATTTCAAAAACTTGGGGTGAGCATAAAAATCTCAGTAAGGGAAACACAAATAATGAAAACTGTTAGTTTTTCAAAACAACAAGTAAACCATGTATAAGTTATCAAAGTAATGCTTTTCACCTTTATGAAGTAGTAAAAACTCTTCACTGAATAAAACATCAATACTTACCCTTTTGTAACCAAAATATTACCATAAAACACATATAAAGAAAACATAACATATGAAGGTAACTTGGGACATAAACATACTTAAATGGAATAACCATACGGTCGACTTCCACACATATCACTTAATACAATAGCCATACGGCGGACTTCCATACCCAATGCATTGGAGGTTATAACATAACCACCCGTCCTGGTATTCACGGCACCACCCGTCATATGGTTTATCACGTAACCACCCATCAAATGTCCAAGTACCATTATAAAATCATAAGACATACGACAAATATAATGGAAAGAAAACATTTCCTCATTTTGATAATATAACACTTAAATATATTGACATAAAAAATCCATTATATAAACCATTTTCAATACCAAAATACAAAAAAGTGAATATGGTATTTGTTTCATTTTAAAAAACATGATAGCTTGTTGGGGAAGCCAAAGACCAGATAATACTCACGGCGGCGGAAAAAGGTCGTTGTCACCACGTACGTTAAAAGAAACATTCCTCTTTGTCGTTTAGTAAAACGCTTTGTATAAAAAGATTCCTTTTGAATAAAATTAAAATTCAAGGGGGATTATACACTGTATAAAACAAAGTTGTGTATAAAACAAAATATGCCTCAATGAAAGGAGATTGAGACGAAGTCCCTTACATCTGGTGCGACTTGACTCGATCATTCTTTAACGTCCTGAATATTAAACGTGAGTTAATTTCTAATTTCTTAAGAACCTTTTTCAAGTTCATTATTACTTTTATATCACTTATTATCATGTTATAAACAATATTTAATCATTTATGTTAATAATGTTTGTTTTTTCGATATTCGGTTCTTAAGTCGAATGTGGACTTCTTACAATTACGTGTTGTTCGCGTTGTCAAAGGTTCATTATATCCAGAATGATATTCATGATTTGGATATCATATATATCATATATATCCAGCATATACATGTAATTATAATATTAACTAATCATTTATAGGTAAGAAATGAAATGCACCATTCATGGAGATGGTAGGTCGTACGTACGCATGAACGCCACTTTCATTTCTATGTCATATTTATGGAATTAAAAATAAATGATAGGTATGTATATTTTAATTCCATAATTATATTCATCATTTATATGTATCATAAATCATATATAATAACTTTAAATCCATATTTTATACGTCCCACATATGGAATTAACGAATCAAATCATTTTGAGGGGGTGGTAGTCCGTACTTCCTAAATTGAAGATATCGTGTATACCCATAATGGAATCCCCAAAGGTATGACATAAATGAAAAATAAAGAAGCTTAAAGAAAACATAAACATATTATATACCATATATAAATTTAGTGACATCTTAATTGCCACTTTTGAAGGTGTTAGAGGAATATTGAACAATCATTGTTTCGTGAGGCAGAAATTCGCGATCCATAGAAACAGTGTGTTCTTTAACCATTAGATGTAGGTGTGTGTAAGTGTAGCTAGAATTATTCTTATAAAAAAATCCTAGTATATTGAAGATACTGTAGTTGTTACAAAATAAATGAATAAAAAGAGTTTATGGGGTTGGATAAGCAAAATAAAACAAAAGAACACAAGTGAAGACATTACCATAAAATAGGGTAACTCTCTTAGATTTGAGCTCAAAGGCTTCCTTAGGAAGACTTCGCCCAAAGTGAGGATTGTATGAGTAAGAGATGGATGTGGAGAGACAAAAATATAAGAGCATGGCCGAACCATGGGATTGAGAGGTTTGAGTAAGGAGGTAGAGGCGGGGGCCTTTTATAATAGAAGAGGAGGGGCACTCGTGGAAAGTTAAGAAAAGATACTTTATTATAAAATGATTTTCGGATGAAAAGGGTCCCAAAATTATATATTTAGAGGATAAGGTGATAAGAGATCGAAATAAACCCATAAAATAGGTTTTTTAAATCTTTAGGTCTTAGATTTTACATTATCTTTTCATTTTATTTCAATCGTTAAATAATGAGGTAATCGTTGCATCATCATGGTGTCAAAAATAATTTAATTTATTTAATGTCTACAAATTAAAAAAAATATCATGATGTATTAAATCTTTTAGATTTCTAATGAATATTTATAGTCAAAAATATGACTTGTATAACCCCATTTAAGAATTGTTTTAGTAAAACAACTCATGTTTCTGACATTTTTATTTTAACTTTAAATAAAAAGGTATTAATGACATTTTCCTACCAAAGTTGCTCCATGGGGTCCCCAAGTTGACCCATGGATTTTCATGGTCGGACATGCCACATACAATAAGGGTAGGACATGTGTCTAGGTCATTTCATATTATTAAAACATTATTTTTACCTCAAACTACATTAATTAACTCTAATCGCAATTAATAAACATAAAAGTTACTATTCAACAAAAAATTATTTTATTCCCATTGAACCGCATTTTAATTCCTAATGACAACCATTTATGTCGGATTTTTGAAATTCAAAACACAATGGTGGTAAATTTTCATTTAAACCAAAAATTAGTTTTTAAGTACCACTTAGTTGTTTCACTATTCATCAAAAATTGATGTTATTCAGAAAAGTACCAAAAATTCACTCTAAGCTATATTTGATATTCTGAATTCAAAAATGAATTTTATTTTAAAAAATTCAAAACATATAAGTTTAATTAATTAATTTTAATAATTAATTTCCACTGTCAGAGCAAATAGTGTGTTTTTATGAAACAATAAGTATCAAAATATTGACACTAATTTAAGTCTGATTTCAAAGTGAAATTATTTTCAATGACCACTATTGGGTTAAATGGTAAAAATATATTCTAATTTAATTTTAAAAGCAATTAAAATGATAATATAATCATATAAATAAATTAGATTAAAAATAGGCTTTGAATTAAAATACAACATTTTTCACTATTCATAAAAAATGAACTTTATCGGAAAAATACCAAAAATTAACACAAAGTAAATTTTGATGTCACAATTCTAAAAAAGAGTTTTATTTGGTCCAATAGAATGTATAAGAGTGACCAAAACGATATTTAATGACGGTTCTCCATCAAAAGGCGATAAGCGAACCTTTAGTGAAAATTAAGGTATAAATGCCTAAAATTGATTTCTTTTCTTATTTTAAGCCTTTATCTTTTATTGGATAAATGTAAAAACATTTAAAAACAAATATAATCATATTTTAGTTATTTCTATCCATTCCCGCCAATACAACAGCTATGTGTTAACTACCATTTAAAATAATATTATTTTATTACTAGTGTGCAACTTAAGATTTCAATGAAACTATTTGTTGCGTTTCGGGTATGCTATCGAACATAGCAACCCCTTTAAAGTAAAACAAATATTTAATTCATAAATATTAATAAATATGAAAATGATTTATTCTTTATTTCCCGGGGATGTTACATCCTTCCCCACTTTTGGAATTGCGTCCTCGCAATTTTATTCAATTATCAAAATAAGTGGGGGGGTATTTATCCATCATATCATTTTCAGATTCCAACGTTACCTCTTCAACCATATGGTTTTTCCACAAAACCTTTACCTGGTGAATTACTTTATTTCGCAACACTTTCTATCTTCGGTCAAGAATCTGGACTGGTTGTTCTTCATAAGAGATATTCTCTTCCAACTGAACTACCTATAGGCTCAAAACATGAGATGGATCTAGCATATACATTCTCAACATCGAATCATGAAAAACATTGTGTACCTGAGATAAACTCGGAGGTAAATCCACTCGGTAAGAAACTGATACAACATTCTCCAGAATTTCATATGGTCCAATGAACCTTGGACTCGGCTTTCCTTTCATACCAAATCTCATCACACTTTTCCATGGAGAAACCTTGAGAAAACCATGATCACCTACCTCGAAAGATAGATCCTTCTCCGGTTATCCGCATAAATTTTCTGTCTGCTCTGAGCTGTTCTCATGTGTTTCAGAATCAACTGAACATTTTCTGCCATATCTTCTTCCAATTCTGGTCCCATCAGGTTCCTTACACCCTCTTCATCCCAAAAAGATGGAGTTTGACACCACTTCCCATATAATGCCTCAAATGGTGCCATCTGTATATTGGAATGAAAACTATTATTATAAGAAAACTCAACCAATGAATGATGTTGGTCCCAACTTCCTTGATAATCCATCGAACAAGCTCATAGCATATCCACCATGGTTAGAATTGTTCGTTCTGACTACCAATCTGATTGAGGATGAAAATCTGCACTAAAATTTAATTCAGTACCCAACAACTTCTAATGGCCTTTCCAATAGTTAGAAGTAAACCTGGGATCATGATCTGATACAATGGAGATGGGAACTCCATGCAACCTGTCTATCTCTTTAAGATACAATCGAGAAAGTTGATCTTGAGAGAATGTATCTCGAATAGGAAGGAAATGAGAAGATTTTGTCAAGCGATCAACAACAACCCATATTGCATTATTACCTCAAGATGTCCTCGGTAATCCCACAACAAAGTCCATGGATATGTTTTCCCATTTCCACATAGGCACTGGTAAAGGCTGCAATATCCATATTGGTAATTTATGCTCTGCTTTAACCTGCTGAGAAGTCAAACACTTCACAGTAAAATCAGCAATATCCCATTTCATTCCATCCCACCAGTAATACTCTCGCAGATCTCTGTACATCTTAGTACATCCAGGATGACCTGAAAACGAAGAACTATGAGCTTCACATAAAACTCTCTCTTCAATTGCGAATCACAAGGCATGCACAATCTCTTCCCAAATCTCAAAACACAATCATTATCAATGTTGAATTCAGGCAACTTACCCTTATGAACCAGCTCTACCTTTTTCTGCAACTCACTATCTTTCTTCTGTTCTTGCTTAATTCTGTCTGATAGAGAATATTTCACTGATACCTAAAACAAAACAGAATAACTTCCTGCACCAACAACTTCTATACCAAAGTTCATAAAATCAACAACCAAAGGATCTTTTTCCAAACGTAGCATGGTTAAAGAAGCATTACTTTTTCGACTCAAAACATCAGCCACTTTATTTTCTTTTCTCGGATGGTAATTAATTGTACAATCATAATCCTTGATTAATTCTGGCCATCTCTTCTGTCTCATGTTCAATTATTTCTGAGTGAATATATAATTTAAACTTTTTTGATCGGTATATATTTCACACTTTACTCCATACAAATGATGCCTCCAAAATTTTTAAAGCTAAAACAACAGAAGCTAATTCCAAATCATGTGTAGGGTAATTTACCTCATGAATTTTCAACTGTCGTGAAGCATAAGCAATTACCTGATCATTCTGCATTAGGACAAAACCAAGTCCTTTCAACAGAGCATCACTTTAGATAACAAACTCACCATTCCTGGAAGGAAGTTCCAAAACTGGAGCATTCACCAATCTTCTTTTCAACTCCTGAAAACAATCATCACATTCTTTTGTCCAGATAAACTTAACACCCTTTCGAGTTAGCTTAGTCATTGGACTTGATAATCGTGAAAAAATTTCAACAAACCTTCGGTAGTAACCCGCCAAACCAAGGAAACTACGGATCTCGGTTACATTTGTGGGACTTGGCCATCTTCAACAACTTTTGTTTTAATAGGATCATCAGTTATGCAATTTTTTTAAACAATGTTACCAAGTAAAGAAATTTGTTGTAACCAAAAATCACACTTGATGAATTTTCCATATAGTTTCTTTTCTTTTAAGGTTTGCAAGATAACCCTTAAATGACTTTCCTTCTCCTCTTTACTTTTAGGAAACACCAAAATATCATCGATGAAAACAACCACAAACTTATCCAGAACTCATGGAAAATTCTATTCACAAGGTCCATGAATACAGAAGGTGCATTGGTTAACCCAAAAGGCATAACTACAAATTCATAATGGCCATATCTAGTATGGAACAAAGTCTTTGGAACGTCTACTTCTTTTACTTTCAACTGATGGTACCCCGACCTCAAGTCAATCTTCGAAAAATACTAAGCTCCCTGGAGCTGATCAAACAAATCATCGATATGAGTCAAATGATACTTGTTCCTAACAGTAATGTTATTCAAGGCTCTATAATCAATGCAAAATCTAATTGAACCATCTTTCATTTTACCAAACAAGACAGGAGCACCCCATGGTGATGTGCTAGGTCGAATGAAACCTTTATCTAATAACTCCTGCAATTGTTTTATTAACTCTAATAGTTCAACTTGAGCCATTCGATAAGGGGGATTGGAAATTGGATTAAAATCAGGAACTAAGTCAACAGTAAATTCAACTTCCCGGTCATGAATAATACCAGGCAACTCATTAAGAAATACATCAAGATACTCATTTACCACTTCCACATCATTAATCTAAATAGTTCCCTTGTTTTCAACGATATGTGCAAGATAAAATTAATTTCCATATTTTACTAGTTTCTCAACTTCCTGATATGTTATCAAAATCAAGGGTTCATTCTTGTACACAAAATAAAAATATTTCTAAAAAGAAACCATTTTATCTCTACAATCAATCTTAGCATGATAAACAGAAAGCGATTCCATGCCCAAAATAACATCAAACTCTACTAGAGGAAAAAAAATAAGGTTTTCTGGTAGATTATTTCTGCACATAAGGATATAAGGTTCTTATAATTCCTTTTTGTCTGAACGTTCCCTCTGGGTGTTTTTACCATAAGTTCAAGATTCATATCTTGAGATGAAATTTCCAATTTACTAGAAAACTTCTCAGAAATGAAAGAATGTGTAGACCCTGAATCAGATAACACATTGGCATAATCTGAACAGACAAATAGTGTACCTGAAACTAATTCATTCGATGTCCCAACATCTGCAGAAGTAGTTACAAGGGATTTCACCACACCTTTCTTCTTGTAGTCTGGATTCTTTTCCCCAACTAAGTTCATTGTTAGACACTCATTTGCATAATCAACTATTTAATTACACTTAAAACATCTTACAGCTGGCTTTTCCTTGCCTGCTTGATCATCTTCCTTACAGTTACGAGCAATATGACCAGACTTACCACACTGAAAGCACTTTCTAGACTTCGTTAAACATTCTCCAGGATGTATTTTACGACACTTCTCACAGGATGGATATTTGGTTTTCTAACCTCCTTGCTTCTTTGATGAATTTTTCCCCATTGGCTGCCAAATGGACCTCTTATTCTTTTGTTTTTCATAGAACACCTGATCATTGGAAAACTCCATTTCCACCTTCTCCACACATCAAACAAGTTTTTCATAAATTTTGAACTCACGAGAAGCTAAAGCCCTTCGATACTTTGTCTTTAACCCTGAGTAAAAACGGTTGATTTTACTATCCTGTTCTCGTATGAAGTTTAGAGCATACCTTTCCAGTTGAGTGAACATTGCTTCATAAGCAGCCATCGAGTCATACTCCTGCCTCAATTCTAGGAACTGTTTTTCCATCCTAAGACGAACCACCTTAGGAAAATATTTCTCAAGAAACATACCTTTGAATTCATCCCAGTAAATATCATCAATCTCATCACTATCCCTAATATTTTTCACCATCGACCACCACTGATCAGCTTCACCTTCAAAACAGTAAACAACGAGACTAACATTTTGATGTTCTGAACACCCCATGACATCAAAAATATTCTCCAGTGCTTTAATCCACCCTTCAGCTTGCACGGGGTCAGATGATCCTCTGAATGATGGGGTATGTTGCCTCATGAAATGTTCCACCACTGACTTGTTTCTCTGTGATTGATCAGGCTGATCTCGTGCATGAATACCACCACCATTAATATCCTGAGTCAATTGTGCCATCACTGCAACAAACTGTTCAGTTCCAATTCCGACCATCTCAGGTTGCTGATTTGGCTGGTTGTCTTCCTCCTAATGTCGTCCCAACATAGCCGCCTTATTTCATCTGTGGAAAACCATTCTGAACACAGAAATATATTCGGCGAAGAAACATGGTAATCTTGAAATGCAATATCATTTCAGTCATACCATAAATTAATTTATAATGTAACAATTTTATAACTCCTAAAGTTGTCTAAACCGACCTCGGATACCAACTATAAGGCCCCGACCGTAAACCCTACTTAATGTTGAATTAATTGAATAATTCATATTGAGTATCTTTTCAGGTTTAGATTTTTATAGAATTTGGACTTAACTGTTACATCTCAAAGGATTACAAAGTAGACACTTCTACTAAGTTTCCATAAAATACAAACTCTTAAAAAGAAACATGTCTACTTCCGTGTTTTAGATAGCATTAATTTTCCTTGATCCCATCCTTGACCCTATTCCACTTTATGTCCTGTGAAAATCATTTCAAAAACATGGGGTGAGCATAAAAATCTCAGTAAGGGAAACACAAAGAATGAAAACTGTTAGTTTTTCAAAACAACAAGTAAACCATGTATACTTTATAAAATTAATACTTTTCACCATTTTGAAGTAGTAAAAACTCTTCACTGAATAAAAGATCAATACTAACCCTTTTGTAACCAAAATATAACCATAAAATCCATATAAAGAACCCATTTGGTATGAAGGTAACTTGGGACATAAACATACTTAAATGGAATAACCATACGGTCAACTTCCACACATATCACTTAATGGAATAGCCATACGGCTGAATTCCATACCCAATGCATTGGAGGTTATAACGTAACCACCTGTCCTGGTATTTACGACACCACCCTTCATATGGGTTATCACGTAACCACCCATGAAATGTCCAAGTACCATTATAAAATCATAAGACATACAACAAATATCTTAGAAAGAAAATATTTCCACACTTTGATAATATAACACTTAAATATATTGACATAACAAATCCATTATAAAAACCATTTTCAATACCAAAATACATAAAAGAGTATATGGTATTTATTTCATTTTAAAAAACATCACGGCTTGTTGAGGAAGCCAGAGACCAAATAATACTCAAGGTGGCGGAAAAAGGTCGTTGTCACCGCGTACGTTAAAATAAACATTCCCCTTTGTCATTTAGTAAAACTCTTCGAATAAAAATATTCCTTTTGAATAAAATTAAAATTGAAATGGGTTTATACACCATATAAAACAATGTTGTTTATAAAAGAAAATATGCCTCAATGAAAGGAGATTGAGACGAAGTCCCTTACCTCGAGTCCGACTTGACTCGATCGTTCTTTAACATCCTGAATAATAAACTTGAGTTAATTTATACTTTCTTAAGAACCTTTTTCAAGTTCATTATTACTTTTATATCACTTATTACCATGTTATATACATTAAGTAATCATTTTATTTAATAATTTTTGTTTTGTCGATATTTGGTTCTTAAGTCGAAAGTGGACTTCTTACAATTACATGTTGTTCGTGAGGTCAAAGGTTCATTATATCCATAATGATATTCATGATTTGGATAGCATATATATCATAAATATATCTAGAATATAAATGTAATTATAATATTACATAATCATTTATCGGTAAGAAATGAAATCCACCATTCATGGAGACGGTAATCTGGTCGTACGCATGAACGCTACTTTCATTTCTATGTCATAATAATGGAATTAAAACTAAATGAGAGGTATGAATATTTTAATTATAGAATTATATTAATCATTTATATGTAGCATAAATCATATATAATAACTTTAAATCCAACCTTTATACATCCCACATATGATATTAATGAATCAAATCACTTTGAGGGGGCGGTAGTCCGCACTTCCTAAAATGAAGATATCGCGTATACCCATAATGGAAGCCACAAAGGTATGAATTAAATGAAAGATACATAAGCTTAAGGAAAACATAAACATTTTATATATCATATATAAATATATTTACATCATAATGGACTCCATTTAAGGTGTTAGAAGAACATTGAACAATCATCGTTTCATGAGGCAGAAATTTGCCATCCACAGAAAGAGTATGTTCATTAACCATTATATGTAGGTGTGTGTAAGTGTAGCTTGAATGATTCTTATATCAACATACTAGTATATTGAAGATGCGGGAGTTGTTACAAAATAAATGAATAGAATGTTTTTAGGGGGTTGGAGAAGAAAAATAAAACAAAAGAACACAAGTGAAGACATTACCTTAAAATCGGGTAACTCTCTTAGATTTGAGATCAAAGGCTTCCTTGGGAAAACTTATTCCCAAATTAAGGCTTCTAAGAGTAAGAGAGGGATGTGGAGAGTCAAAAAGATCATATATTTTCCGAACTAATGGCTTGAGAGGTGAGAGTAAGGAGGTAGAGGTGGGGGCCTTTTATAAGAGGAGATGAGGGGCACTCTAGGAATGATAAGAAAAGATAATTTATTATAAAATGATTTTCAGAATAAAAGGGTCCCAAAATTATATATTTATAGGATAAGGTGATAAGAGTTCTAAATACACCCATCCAATAGGTTTTTGACATGTGTAGTTCTTAGATTTTACATTATCATTTCATTTTATTTAAATTGTTAAATAATGAGGTAATCGTTGCATCATCATGGTGTCATAAATAATTTAATTTATTTAACGTCTAAAAATTATAAATAAAATATCATGATGTATGAAATATTTTAATCTTTTTAATGAATATTTATAGTGAGAAATATGGCTTGTATAACCCCATTTAAGGATTGTTTTAGTTAAACAACTCATGTTTGTGACATTTTTATTTTAACTTTAAAAAAGGTATTAATGTCATTTTCCCAACAAAGTGGCTCCATGGAGTCCCCAAGTTGACCCATGGATTTTCTTGGTCGGACATGACACATAAAATAAGGTTAGGAAATGTTTCTAGGTCATTTCATATTTTGAAAAAATTATTTTTACCTTAAACTACATTAATTACTTCTAATCGCGATTAATAAACATAAAAGTTACTATTCAGCAAAAAATATTTAATCCCATTGAACCACTTTTTACATCCTAATGATAACCATGTATGTAGGATTTTTGAAATTCAAATCACAAATGTGGTAAAATTTCATTTAAACAAAAAATCAGTTTTTTAAGTACCACTTAGTGGTTTCACTATTCATAAAAAATTGAAGTTTTTCAGAAAAGTACCAAAAATTCACCCTAAGCTATATTTGATATTCTGAATTCCAAAATGAAGCCTATTTTTCAAAATTCAAAACATATAAGTTTCATTAATTAATTTCAATAATTAATTACCACTGTCAGAGCAAATAGTGTGTTTTATGAAACAATAAGTATCAAAAGATTGACACTAGTTTAAGTCCGATTTAAAAGTGAAATTAATTCCAACGACCACAATTGGATTAAATGGTAAAAATATAATATAATTTCACTTTAAAACCAACTCAAACGATAATCTAATCAAATAAATAAATTATATTAAAAAGAGGTTTTGAATTAAAATACAACATTTTTCAATATTCATTAAAAAAATTGAACTTTATCGGAAAAATACCAAAAATTTACACAAATAAATTTTGATGTCCTGATTTTAAAAAAAAAGTTTTATTTCGTCCAATAGAATGTATAAGAGTGACCAAAATGATATTTAATGACGGTTCTCCATCAAAAGGGGACAAGTGAACCTTTAGTGAAAATTAGGGTATAAATGACTAAAATTGAATTCGTTCCGTATTTTAAGCCTTTATCTTTTATTGGATAAATGTAAAAACATTTAAAAACATATATAATCATATTTTAGTTATTTCTGTCCATTCCCGCCAATACAACGACTATGTGTTAACTACTATTTAAAATAATTTCATTTTATTACTAGTGTGGAACGTATGATTTTAATGAAACTCTTTGTTGCGTATCGGGTATGCTATCAAACATAGAAACCCCTTTAAAGTAAAATTTATATTTAATTCGTAAATATTAATAAATATGAAAATGATTTATTCCTTATTTACCTGGGATGTTACATATTTTTTCATCCAAAACCACATTTTACAATTACAGAAATGATTTCATTTTATCCTTTTAGTCTTAATGTCTATTCTGACCCATGATTTGGATTTTAAAAAATTGTATTGAAAGCATTGTTCCTCTCATTTTCCGATCAAAAAAAATTTTTAAATCATTTTATGGTGAATAAGGAATTTTCCAAATTTATTTAATTACCAAACATCTTGAACTTAATTTCCATGAAGAATCCATTGTATTATTACATTATTATTCATAAATAAAACATGTCCCAATATTCTAGATTTTTTTTCATTGTTGTTTTTAACAAAAAAAAAGTTTTAAAAAATTATTCATGATTAAAATTTGTATTAATTTATTTTCAAAAAATCATTTATATGTTTTGAAAATGTTATTTTCAATTAATCATATTTTAATTTTTTTCATGGTTTCTTTATATGTTTTCAAATTCATATTAATATAAAAGTGTTTCAAACATGATTTCATTCCTTCTATCATGTAATAAATGTATTTTCATTGAATTTTTTTTCAAAATGTTATCAATATTTATTTATGAATGTTTACGGTGTTTTAAAAATGTTATAAAAATACATTCTAGATGAAATAATATGTGTCAAATATATTTTAAAATAAAAATGTTATGAAAATTATTTAATTTTTAAAATGATTTTTCCATAAAGTAAATGTTATTTTACATAAGAAATGTTTTATTTCAAATTGGATTTCATTCATTGAAATAAAATTATTTTCAAAATGGTCTTATAAAGTTGATTGTAAAATAATGGCTTTTTCTATATGAAATGTTCCATGTGATCATTAAAAATATATCTCTATATAAGATGACATATTTTTATAGATTATTTTTACTAGGAATATTATCCTAAAATAAAAATCATTTTCTTTCTTGAATGGATAATGTTTTGATGAAGTGGTTTTTATGAAAGAAGTTTCTATTTAGCAAGTTATATGCTTATGAAACAAGATTCTTTACAAAGTATATGCATTAAAGTAATTATTATAAAACCTATATTTCATTAAATGTTTAGAAAATATTACATGTTTATGATATCCATTTAATTTCATTTGTAATGATATGACTGTTTGTGATTTTATAGAACCCATGTGTATGATATCATTATGATATGTGTTAGAATAATATATCCCCACAACATTTTGGGTAATGATGTTTATATCATGAGATAATGATGGGAATAATGTTGATATTCATGATCCACTATGGAATATGGGGAAACCTGATCCACTATGGGGAGAGGGGGAAACACAATTCATAATGGGGAGACTGTGAAACTCAATCCCTTTCAAGGAAAGGACTGTGAATAAAAATGGTGATTTGTCCCACCCTGTAGGTGTAGTCCAATAATGTTCCCTAGTATTTTTATTCCAATGGAACTTGACATATATGGTATTGCTATTACATGTTTATGTTTTTTCTAAAAAATCTGTGTCATATTCCTAGAAAATGCTTACATAGATCATGTTCTTGACAATATTATGATTCCTGTATTAATAACTATTAATATTTATTCATTGTCTCATGTTTATTTTTATTGATATAATGGTTGTGCTCTTCAAATATTAAGCTCATGTTCTCATTCCCATGTGTTCAGGTTATTCAAATTTATTTTTCATTTACCCATATTGATTATTAATGCTCACCCCTTTATAATGATACCTTTCTCCATAATATGAAAAATTGTTTTATGTATATTTATAAAAGAGGAAAATATTTTTGGGAAACATTCAATATATTTCACAAAGTTATATGATTTTGATCAATTATTCAAAACACTCTAAACAATTAGGGTTCATAAGTATTTACATTATTGGTGTGTCAAATATTCATAGAAAATGATGTAATATCAACAAATTTTACATTTGGGTCAATGTAAAAAGGAAAAATAACTAAACATGACAGAAATTTTAGGGCATATGTGTAACAAGAGGGAACCCAATAAGGTCCCCAATGACATTTTACATTACAAGCACCACCAAAGTTGTCCTAAAATTCATGAATGGAATTAGGAAAAAATATTATGATTTAATGATGATACATCATGTTATATAATCCATAGGGTTTCCTGACCAAACCAAATAATAATGGTTCACATATTTGAGTGGTTATGAAGATGACCCCCAACCAATATTTATAATACCATAAGTTTTTTTGATATTTTATCAAAAGAAATTAAATTCATTGATGACTTTCATATCACAGTACACAAATTTAAGAATTCCATATACTCAACAAAATGATATTATTTCACTACACAGAACACATATTTTATCATTTACTATGTGAAACCATGAGTGGGGATTGTGTAACATTCAATCCCATGATTAGATTTTGTTACATAAAACTCTAATATTAATTTATTTTATCAAATCATATATTAAGGCATGATTTTGAATTATTATAGACATAAATCCATAATAGAAGACATTTGTACACCAGGAGGGTGCTGACAACCATGATCTAGAGGTGGTGGGTCCTTAGACACAAGTATAACCTTTAATAATTCCATATGATGCACATTTATTTATACCGAGTATGGCCGATGATACCAAATTTAGAAAGGGTTTACTACACTTTTTGTAAACAATATTATGATCCATGTATGTCTTAGTATCCATAAATTCCATTGTTTTTAGGGGGTGGATGTCTACATGCTCAAGATTCATGGCTAGAGGAGGTACTGTTGATTTTCATGAATATTGAGACAGAATTAAATTTGAGATTAAATCATTATACAGATATTATTTTGGACTATTCCATGAGATTGTGGGATGATATTTCCCATATCGATTATCTTCATCATATGGATTAGGGTTTTTTCATAAGACCTTATATGATTATTTGTATCTCAGTACATTGAGGGTCGGTAGATCCAGATAGTATATGAATGTAGATAAGGGCACTGTTTCAATTAGTGAAAACTCTACAAATTTCACGTAGCACTGTTTCATTACATTAATTAGGTAAGGTGTTGAGTTATTCTTGGATAGGTTATTTGAGGATGGTTTCATGTAATAAATCTAATTTCATTAGAATGTATTTTAGGAACATTTTGTATCTGGGTTAATTAATGAGGCACTTATCACTTTTTGTAACCTGGGAGAGGATGATCATGTGATACATGGTAGTTATAATGATAAATTTTTAATTTCATCATCTATTTGTAGGAATAATCATTTAGATTTTCTGAATAGTGATATTAGTATCCAGGGTAATCACTCAAGAAGCTAGGTGAGGATCCATTAGTAAGGTAGGCTAAGATATGAAAATCACAGTGTACTAGAGATCCAGTCAAATGATTGAATTATGGTAAAATTGATCATCCTTATAATATTTTGTGATTTTTATGTTGTATTTATGGATAGATGTTATACAAAAAATCCACATTCACTATTGGGATCAACATCTCACTATTGGTTAAGGATCTATAGCATGACCGATATATCATGCAGAGGTGATGATATTGTTGGGGGATCCACACACCAGAACATTATTTCCAGTAGAGTAAGAATGCTCTCGGTATCCTAGGTATATTTTAGAGCCATGGATAGGTCCATATGTATGAAGTGCCAGCAATAAATGGGGAGTATAGATCCTAACCCTCAATATTGAATGGCAATATTATAGTAGCATCATATTTAATATCATATCTATTAAAAAAATAAGAATCTCTTTCTTCTTATCTGTTCCTATTTTGGAGAGAATTTGGCTTGATGTTTAGTTTTCCTATAGAATAATGACACTTGATACTCTGTTGGTAATTCAATCAAAGTATGTATGCTATTGTAGGGAGGGACCCCTCGAATGAGATGGGTTTCACTTTTTTTGGGACCTCTTTTTCCTCATAATGATAGTATTAGATATCATTATTGGGAAGGATTGGTTGATTCACTGTAACAAATATCATTATTTATATCATTGAATAGTGGATTTTAGATAACTATTGGGTGGTATTTTAATTCACAAGGTTCAATGGGATGACCAGAAAAAATGATATGAACATAAGCATCATGTCTTAGGCAGGATGATAGCCCATATTACATACTTCTGTATGGATGACAAGGGAATGCAACAGGTGGATTTCCCATGTGTGGTAGATCGATTCAGGTTTGTTTTCGAGAAGAATTTTCAAGAGTAAATCTAAAGAAAGAGATTGATGTTTCTATTGAGTTAGGTTATGGAGGGTCAATGGTATCCATTCCAATATAAAGGATGGATACTACTGAGTTACAAGATCTTAATAGGTAGTTAAAGGTTTTGGACGATAGGGTTTTTCTACGATCTAGTTTTTTTTCATGGGGTTAACAATCCCTTTATACAAAAAATGCCTATAAAACCATCAGTATTAGTATGAATTAATGTTATTTAAATCATTTTTAAGGTTTGGAGTATGTATCAATTCCCTTATATATATTAACTGTTAAAATAGCACTATGGAACACGAGCTTTCTATAACCCAAATTTAACTACGGGTTAACAAGAGGTGAATATTAGAACATAAGATATTCCATGAACAAAATTACAAAGTAGATGTGGCTTGGGTGATTATTTAGACATTCCTTTCAGTCTCATAGATGGGCAAGAAGTTTTAAAGGCACTAATGAATCATTTTTTCACTAATATCAACATTTGTTTTAGGTGGTTTATTTGAACAATATATTGTTGTGTTATAACAATCGATACTTCTTTTCCAAATATCTTATGATCATATTTAATACTCTAAGAGAGTTTAAATTATATTTAATTATCCAAAACATCCAAATTAAGAATTATAATGTTCACTTTCAAGGTTATATTATCTTCGAGATCGGAGTATCATTTGACTTGGATAATTTGAGATACAACGATTCAAAGGAGTTTCCCAAGAACCTCTTTAATATATAATGTTTCATTGGGATATTTGGGTATCAAATGTTCGTAATTTATGATTTATAATGTCTTTTAGTGCCAAAAATATACATTACCATGATAAATTTCATGATTATGTGGTCTGAATAATGAATGACAGACTTTCTATTACTAAAGGGATAAACGATTCAACATTGATTTTGATTCTACCTAGGATTGGTTGCGGTTATAAACAATATTTTCATTCATAAATTATCAATCTATGATCCATACGGATACATAAGGAGTAAGTCAAGGACTAAGGGTCTCAAAATTTGTGGCATCATGAGTAGATTTACCTAAGGTATGATATTGTGGAAGCTGAGGTTGATCATGCCTTACTATATTAGAGGAATATATAGATAGGAGATAATTTTAAAGTTGTTACATTCACAAATGTCTCATGTACATTTATACACTACATGAAATTAATGTCCGGAATTGAAGTATGGTCAATACCTATAATATTTTTACATTTACAATGAATATATTCCAAGGAAGCGAAATTATGTTTCCATTTCATTGACCAATAAAACATTAAAATATATAGTTCAAGAGGTTAGTAATCAATATAATAAAATGGCCCCATTTTCTATGATTAATATTGAGGATTAAATCTATCATGGATAGTCTATTCATGCATCATCATCATTTACCTCTTCACATTTAAAATGAGTGAATATGAGAATATTAGTAAATTTTGAGGACATTGTTATACATTTGAGCATTATAGATGATGAACCACTATTTAGTGGGTTCATTTATGAGGATAGTGTCATAATAATTCATGGGAATATCTAGCTTCCTAAATACATATGAGAGGATTTTATGTGATATTCTCATTTATCTATTTTGGAAATATATTCCATTCATAACAAGATATATCCTTAAAAATTTCCCTAATACACATAGTTAGGGATGAAAATGGTGCTATCTGGTTTGGATACTTATAGTTTCATGTATCAGCGGATGAATCTAGAACACCAGCAACTAGTGGATATTTTAACACAATAAAATATTAACTAAAGTATATGGGTTGACTTCACGATGTATTTCATAATGATTTTTAACAGATCACCATAGGGAATTTATTTCATTTTGGCGATCATATAGATACTAAAAGAGTTCATCCTCTCGTAATCTAAATGGGAGGCATTTTCAGTTGATGAGATTTAAAGGCTCTATATTCATGAGATCATACACCTCAATGGAGTTCCATGTTATATCATATTGAACATATACACTAACATCAAAATATGGTTTTGGAAGTTTTTAGTGAGAGAACATGGTTCATAAATATAATTCTGTACAACATTTAACCAATTGAATGATGGTTGTTCTGAGCATGGAAATTGGTTTTAGAGCACATTCTATGATAATTCTTCCATGATATCATAGATTTTTTCAGGTAAACATTACCTCTCACTGATTTATCATATAATAATACCTTATTGGTGTGCATACATGTGGGTCCTTATGATTCCCTATACATTAGGTTTTTCAGTACACCCGTATGCTTGTAGGATTCAAGAGATTCAATGTTACTAATTCCTTATCTCATTGAATAGAGTTTATATTATGTTCAGAATATTTGAAATAATATGTACACATATTAGTCTGTGAAGAATTAATATGCTGATAAATGTCATTGAACACTCGATTCATAGGTAGGAAGTCATGTTTTCATATTAGATTCATTTTGACAATGATCGAAACAGATTCAAAATCAAGTGAATATATAATCTCATTATGTGGTGATCATTGAAATTTTAGAGAGATTCAAGCTAGTAACCAATCATATATATTTACTATAGTGGTGTCATTCCATGAATGAAATCATCCTTGTAAATTATCTTTATTGATATCAATTATAATCGTCCCTTGATATTAATCCACATGAGATTAAATTTGAGCTTTATTCATCCGATGATGAGAACCCTATAGGTATTTTTGATTGGGGAATTCTGGTTCTCTAAGGATGATCTATTCCTTGAAAAGGGGTGTGTGGTACGAATGACATGTACATAGTGGGGAATTGTAGGAGGTGGCTAATGTATAATCGTATTGGATAGATTTATTCCTTAATGAAACATATCCACCCATGGAAGGGAATATTGTGTGTTATTTTCATTATGGGGGTAATACTATAACAACCATGATTTTTTTTGTATAGATCATTTTTAGTTGGGTTTAAATAGATTAATGATATCTTCATGGATGTTCTAAATGAGGTAATAAGTTATATAGTGGTGTCTAGGAATAAGTTTTTATCCAAGATACCCATCTATTAACGGATTTAGGTAGGATATATGTTTAGTATATAGTATACAACCAATTCCCAATGATTTGTTTTAACCATGTTGTGTGGTCAAATACTCTCCCAAGGGACATATAGATTATCATAACCATGCATCCCATGATATGGTGTCATGTGAGTGTTGCAGTCCTTATTATATAGTTATTTTTCATGTGGTATGCATGGTTAGCCAAACAATATGTTGGGCCTTTATGACTGGTTTATTGGGGTCGTTCATGGAACACTATTGGTGACCAATATTGCCAAATATGTATCCAAATCATGACAAATTTTTTATGAGGGGAAATTACATTTATTCATCCTATCAAAAGAACTCTTTCCCACTTTATTCTTTTATCATCCACATAATGTATGTCCCTCCCTTTAAAATATCTTCATATAAGCTTAAATCTTAGAATTAATATATCTTCTCCATATGGAAACATATCGAGCCATTTCTCAACACATTGGTTTTCTATTGGTAATCTATCGAGTCACCTTTAATTGTTATTCTTCTATCTCATTATTGATTGATATTTTTTGGTTCAAAATAGTATTCCATATTTATGGGTAAATGTTTTATTTACAAGATTTTTCCACTCAATCCTAAATTAGAGGCCAACTAAAGAAAATGGTGTCAACTACCATGATATGGATTGTAGTCTTATGGAATTCCAAAAATTTATTTGTATCAATAAATTAAACCATTGTAATACAAGAATTTTTTTTGATAGAAGCTTATAATTTATAAATATAGTTAAAATAAATTATTAAGTAGGACATATATATTTAATATAAATACTATATTACATATTGAAAGATAAATACGTGGAATTAAAAAACCTTTTATGTGTGTTTCTGTATTGGATAAAACTGAAATGAGTAGCCTAGTAATTTGAATAACACATTGTGGTGTTCTATTTTACCCCATTCACATGGGATGCCAATTGATTTGATTGTTGTTAATTTCAATTTAATTAAAAAGGGAATTGAATAATATATATCTATTTTGTTTTCCATCATCCCTAATCACATAGAATTTAAAAATAAAGCATAGAATGAAAATATTGAAATTATATTAGTGTATAGATGAACTATAATCCAATGAACATATTTCTTTTTCATGCCATAGGTAATATATTCCACACTGCTAGATTTTGTGAAATAATTTTATCAAATTATTTAAATCATATCGATATGTTTTTAATATTTTATGACACTCAATATAACTTCTGTTATATGAAATGACCATATAATTTTTTATTTATATGGAACACGAAGTAGTGGTTGTCCTATAAAAACATATGTATTAGATTTAAGTAAATGAAAATTAATTTTTTTATTGTGTTACAATCAATCAAGCATTCTTTTGATATCAAGTGTTAAACGCAAGACAATGTTTTAACACAAAATATATATTATTTAAATGTTAATATTTTCTATAATAATATATATCATAGATGTTAAATTTGTTGTTATAAATATTATTAACTACATTTATGTAAATAAATTTTATATAAGATGAATCCATTTTTTACCAATTATATAAAATAAAAGTATATAATAATTAAAAAAATTTATGATACCAATTCATTTTTTATTAACAAATTAAATTAATTACAATCAGTGAATCATATTGATGAAAATATCTGTTTTATATTTAGGAAAATATTTTTTATATACTTCTAATATATTTTATTGGAATTAGATAAGAAAATAATCAATTCTATGCATAAAATATATATATTTTTTAAAGGTAATTTTATCACCTTTTAATGGAGAACAAATTTAAATACAATTTTTGACACTTTTTAAAATTATATTTGAAAAAATAGACGTCTTTTTTGAGAGAGGGATGTCAAAATTTAAATTGATTTATCATTTTTTATCATTCTTATATGTTTCATGCTTTCATGAATCATAAAAAATATACCAATTTTTTTTACTGAAAATAGTTTTATCATTTAAATGGAATACATATTTGTAATAATAAGCTCTAAATATAATAATAAATTCCCTTTTATTTATTTCAAATATGAATTGTATATTTAATAATAATTATTACTACATTTAAAAGAAAAATCATGTAATAATTGGTCAAAATAATAACAATAAAGACATTATAAAAATAACTGATAACAGGAAAAAATTTATTGTATTATTTTAGTCACACCCTTAACTCATTTCATTAATATGTTAATAATATAATATACACATTTCCATAAAAATGAATTATATTTTATTAAAATCAATAGAAGTGAAAAAATGACACTATTACATTTGTTAAGTATAATATTTCAAATACAAGAATAAATTGAATATAATATTGACTATATAAATTCTTCAAAAATAGAAATGGATTTTTAAAAAAAAATTACTAAAGTATTTTCTTAAATAATAAAAAAATAATTATGTTGTAATTACATAATTAATAAAACAATAAATTAAATGATATAATAAAAAGTAAAATTAAAATAAACCAACTCAATAATGATTCTTTACAATTTTTCTAGGTTAATATGATATTTTAGGGGTATTATTAAATAACTAAATCTATGATATAATTTAATATATATTTTATTATTTTCCATGTAATTATTTTTTTTCAACAATGACACTAATTATATTTTATGAAAACAAGATTTTACTAATTTAGCTAAAAAATATAGAATTCATTAACAAGGAAAATAGGATATGTTATACTATAAAATATATTAATCTAACCATTTATGGTTGAATTTGAACTTTATTTTTAACAAATACATACTCTTAATATTTAAAACATTGTTACCATAGTTAAAAGTATAATAGATTTTCTAATTGTAAATAAAAAAGATATTGTTCAAAATTAATTCAAAAATAAAAAATAATCTTATGCAAAATCGTATTAATAACATGTTATATATTATATTATAATATATTAACATTTATAGGTATTTATATATTGTTTTTTTAATCCAAAAATAATATTTTTGACAGTTTCCAAAATGTACCCTTCCTCTCTATAATAAACGTGAACCTATCCATATCCTTTATTCACATATCTAAATCCATTTTACTCATCCATACTATGCACAAATATACTCTTTAAACCCTTACCATTATTCTAAAATCCTTCATTTCGATTAAGGATAAAAAAAAGAAGTCTATTTGTGAATATCAAATCGAGATACCCCATGCAGAGGTGACATTCATCAACAATTTTTTTATTTATTCCACGATCTACCTCAATTATTTTTATTTCATGTTTGTATATAAATATAATAACCCTATATATACTGATTTGTTTTAATATTAAGGGTTTTACCAACACATTCACAATATTATGAATAATAAATAATGAACATATCATTTGTGTGTAGGGAAGACTACCATGTTCCGAATAGATGATTTTAATTTTTCCATAACAACGTATCATGGTTGGAAGTATGATAGAAAAACTATTTTTATGAGATATATGATAATAATTAAAAAATTATACTTCTTTAATTTTAAAATGATATCTATATTTTTTCTGTATAATCTTTTGGGAAATGATGATGTCCCTCAGGCATATGTTTTGTTTACCATCTCCCCGATGTGATAAGAAATTTCATTCGAATATATTTCACATGAATGAAAAAAGGATTAATTTTATGATAAATATTATATATATAACATAATAATTATTCTATAATGATAATATATACATCTATTTATTTAAATATGACATGAAAATGAAAACAACATTCATGCAGATGTACGACCTATCGCCTTGATGAATGTTTTATTTAATTTTCACAATTTAAATTTTATGAATGAAAATATGTATGTATATATATATATATTTAATTATTTTATGTGTATTTTTAAATAATGATCTAATTATGAGGATGAAAAATATAATAAATCAAAAAAATATATGAAAAGAAAGTGGTTATTACCCAAATCACAAATTTAACATGGAATTGTTGATAAATTGATAATATAAAGACATAATTATATCATATATGATATGGTATAAATAAATTTGGTTCTTTAATTTATGTATGATAACTTTATATTTATCACATCAGAGGCTTTAAAAGGTATGAGGAGATTCAATACATTTGGTAATGGAATTTTTATATTATCTTTTATTTTGGTGGACCACATGTCATATACAATAACTACTTATTTTGTTTGGTGCATATAATTTTCATTATTGTATTTTGTGAATATTATTCTATACATTTACGATCAATTTGATATCAATTTTATGATATCAGTTTTATGGTGTTTATTGTTCAAATGATACCAAATGGGCCAGGTAATTTTGCCTCAGTTTTCTTTCTTTGAGACACATGTTATGTTATAACCCTATATTAAATTAAAAGGTGTGAATACTACATTTTTACATGATCAATAATGAATCTCCTTATTTTCATGATATTATAATTTTAATGTAATGTTATTTTCTCTTCATTTTGAAATTTGTATTCCTTCAAAGGAATGTTTACTTAAAAATGGTTTAAACATGCTTATATGATATTTTATATTGTTTTAATGAAAAGGAATTTAGGAGATGCTTAAAATTGATTTAAATCAATATTTTTTATACATTAAAGGTTATCAAAAAAGAATTTTTCGTAAATGTTTTATGATTTAAAATGAATTATTCAAATTGTAAAGTGTATGTTCATAATGAACCATTTTAAAAGGTTCTCTCAAAATTATTTTCTATGTAAGAAGACATAATTTGATGATATATGAGATTAATTAGAGATATTATTCAATAATACCATTACTATTGATTATAAGATTTTTTTTTGTTATTATGTAATGATATTTATGAATCTCATTTATTTATGATGGTACTATTATGATTTAATGATTTCTATGAAACAAATTCCATTACCTGGGTTCTCATATAGTGAATGATTTAGGTTCATTGGATCATATATTACTAGTGTTCATTATGTGTTGGGTGGTACCTATATCAACCTCAAATGCATTGGGTATGATTTATATCTTATGACATACAAATGGCTGGAATATAGAGTGTACTTTATTCAGTAAGGGACATTGTTTTCTAGGATGACCACGAGATAAACATTAACTACTATGTTGTTAATCAGAGTGAAAAATGAATATCATTATAGTTGGTGGGGAAAAATAATACTACTCTAATAGCATTGAAAAAAATTCTTTTTTTAATATGAATGTAATTTTATATGCTTCTGTCTATGTACCAATTCTATGTATTTTTTGTTCTCTCATAGAATTTGTTCCATGATTAGATATTAACATCTATGATTTATTAAATGACAAGATATCATGATATTTCAAATATAAGTTATGATTCTGATTTGTTTTTTATTTACATATTCTTCATGATTATTATATGATTGATCTCTACTTTGTCTACCCTTACTGCACATGTATGCTCACCTTTTTTATGTTTCCATTCTGAAGGATATAAAAAAGGCATTAAGTTTGACTTTTGAAAAAGGTTGTTGTTTTAAATTAATAGACAAGAGTTGAAGTATATGTATTATGAACCTATTTTATGTGAATACAAATATCCAATGTCATTAAACTAATAAGGTCATTGTGAATGTGTTTGTGTATTGTATTAAATGTTATGTAAATTTATTATAATGTTAATGCATTATATGATTAAGTCATTATATTTGGTTCCAATGAAATGTTTTAGTCTTTCTATAGAAACTATGATGCAAAAAATTATTGAGATTTATAGAGATATTTCGGAGGATATTTCTAAGGAGGTCTCTAAGGATAATTCAATGTATAGGTTAAAATCGAATAATATTGTTAAAAACAAGAAAACCCAAGAATTAAATGTGAGTTGATATATATTGAAGGAACCTTCCAATTATTATATTGTTTTACATATATAATTTATGTTACACACATTATACAATTGATTTAGTCAATTGTAACACAAAGAAACCTTGATAATGAAGAATGCAATGTGCATTGCAACTATTTTCCTCCAAAGAAAACAAATTTTATTGGAGTGGGAATTTAAAGTATTATATATATACTCCCAAAATATATGATTCATTCTAGAATTCCAAATTATAATAATATGGATCAACATTCTGATGAGACCTTCATGAAGAATCCTCAACCTTCTTTCTATGGGTTTTTGGATCATCATATAGCCGAATAATGGATCTATACCACTAAGATGATATTTTCCTTCCAATATTGTTGAAAATATGATAAACTAATTTTATATGATTATCATTTTGAAGCAGGCACTTACTAGTGGTAAGATATAATCATGAATACGGGGTAGAAAGGTGAAATTGAATCCTTGTATTTGGAATAATTCAATATCTTACTCTTCAATAATTACATTTCTCATGTTCTTTATATAGTCAGTGACTAAGTCCCTGGGGTTAAATTAAAGCTATTATTGGCATGTCAGTACCTATGAGGATAATTTTTCAATACATTCTAGGTATATTTAGGGAATTATCATTAAAACTAAACGTGAAGTTGATATATTCATTAGTATTTTAAAATAATTATTTGAAGGGAATCATCCATAAGAGAATTCAGAGCTATTAATATATTTTTTTATTGTGATATAAAGGTGTAAATAGACATTGGAATTACATACAAATATCATGGTTTTATAAATAAATAGTAGGTGGATATCAAAATATATATATATAACTTGGGGATAATAAGACGATCAATCCATTATAAACAATGTGATGAATGAAACATGATAAATTTTTTTAAGGGGACTAGTAGGGTTTTAAAATGTGTGGAAGATGGTTATAAGGAATTTGACAATGTTAGTGACAAGAAATTTTATTATAATGATGAGAATAGAGAGAATGATACATATAATATAATCTCCACATCTTAATTCCTCATGTTTAAGGAAAACCAGCATTATATAAATCTGGACCCAAATATAATGGTTAATTATGATGATCAAAAACCAACCCTATTAAATCTAATAAAAAATGGAAAATCATGAGATAACTATTGGCTATGTTTTCTATTATAATGATGTGATAGAAAGACTGAATTATTATGTATTGGAATTCAAGAATAATATTATAGAAACACATTTATACTATAGTAGAATCATATTATATTTTTGGATTGGTACACTGTAGTTTTAAATTTTTTTTTAAAAAAAATTGTCTACTTTCATTGGAGGCCATTAAATGTTAATGATGAGTTAATGTGATATTTTTAGAGAACCCTTGATTATAGGAATGATAAGCCATAACATATACAAGATGCTGGGATTATAGTTGGATAAAGAGATGTTTGATTCTATGATATTATAAATGATATAATATTGATATCCTTATTATTGATCAGCTATATTAATGAGAAGGTGTTATAAGGATTGAGTTTATATATTTATGGTATGAGTAAATAGTTAATTATTAAAATAACTCATTTTTACACTATGGGTTTTGGGTATTTAAGGATATTAATATTTTTCAAGAGGGTAAAGGGTAATGGACTTCCCATTAATAGTGCGTAATAGTTAAGAGATAAATCATGCTTTTTGGGGGATTAATGATTTGTTGATTTTTAAAATATAGTGTCCATATATCCAATGTTCTAGATTTTAATATTTTGGAGTTATCATAATGGAATTAACTTATGAAATTATTATTTTCTAAAATTTAGATTAGGTTTTAGAGATTAATGTACTATCTCAAAAAATAAGGATTTATTCATATTGGATAATATTTGTCAACATTTTTTGATATAGTATTAAAACATATGGAATAATATACGATTCGGAAGATTCTGTGATCTTTTAATGCTTCTGAAATGAAAAATTAACCTTCATATATTTGAATAATAGTTGATGTAGAAATTTTTCCATCCATGATGCAGAGATGATATTATTTTCATGAAATAAAATGAAATAAAGTAATTATTTATTCCTATATAAAATTCTCAACTATTGTAAAGGATATTGAAAACCAACAATGCTATCCTAGTACCTTAATTTCCATTGAATCAAATGGTCCCTTAGATCATTGTATTTTTTGTCCTTGTGATTGTTAAATATCTCCTGACCATCTTCTACATCACATTCCATCATAATGTGATAGTAATATCTCATCTCATGTCACTATTCATACCTCCCACCTATGTTCGACAATGTTTAAACCTATTTATAAGTTAATTTTGGTAATAATTCCGTTTCCAAATTACTGTTTTTAAAATGTAGTTTAATATTATTTTTTAAGATGTGTGTTTCTATGAATGTTACATTCATGTATTTTACCATTGTAAAAATAGATGAATTTTGACAATGAAATTCAATCTAAGGGGAGTATAATGTAATGCCCATAAATTTTGTGAAATATATTTTTTCAATTAATTTTTTCTTTTTGATTATTTTTCATTTAACATAACAAGGAATATGGATTGTATTATATGAAAGAACCAAATTATTATTTATTTATACACAAAAGGCATGTTTTCCCAACACCCATCACTTAGATTATCATACAATGTGTGAAACACCATGTCTATATTGTGTTAAAAAACAAATATTTCTTTTCATATCATTCATTACATCCCAGAATGATTTTTACCAAACAAAATTGTATAATTAAAATTTTAATATATAATATAATAAGATATTCTATATGTATTAAATATGTATTAATGAATTATATTGACAATATTTATGAAAAATTATCGTTTATAATATAAATTCATGGGTTTCTAATTAATTAAAAATGATAATACATACTAATTGAATGTATCCCAAATATTATAATTTTCTTCTCCCTAATCATTTTTTATTAAATAATCAAATTAATTAAAATAAGTGAATTATATTAAAGAAATATATATATTATATATTATATCAAACATTTTTTATATTCATAGAATATATTTTATTGTCATATTAGAAGAACAAACACAATGTTATGCATGAAAAACTATATTTTTCTAAATAGTAATTGTACCTCCATTTAATGAAGAACACAATTTAAATTAATGTTTTTTCACTTTTAGGACATTTTTTTGGGAAAATATAATTATTCAACGACATAGTGATATGAAAAATTATATTGATTATTCTTTTGGTATTTTTCTTATAAGTTTGAGGTTTTGATGAATAGTTGAAAATAATAACATTTTAATTGAAAAAATCATTTTCATCTTATTAAAAATTATTTTTAAAATATTTTTTTGATGGTTTTTAAATTATATTAAGATTAAATTTTATTATTTTTAAATTTTTATAATTGTATTCCATATTTAGAATCCCATGTTAATAATTTAGTAGTTTGGTCTATTTTATTTTAGGACAATATGAACAATAACTATAGTAAATTTTATTCCCAAATTTAATGGTAATCAAGTAATTAAGGGTAAAAAATAATATTATATTTATTATTGAACTACCCTATAACATGAACAAAATATTATTGAATGATTATAATTCGACCCTTAACTCATAAGGTTTGAAATTGAAATTTTTAATGGACACTTTTCCAAAAAATGTCTTCGATGTTATTATGGTAAAAAAGAGTGACAAAAATGTCACACACTAACATTTAATAAATATAATTTTTAATATATGGATAAATTGAAGATATGATCTACAATATATATTATTCAGAAATATAAAATGTTTATCTACATCATATAATTTTGATTTTAATTTTTAGTGAAGAAATAATATTCATAAATAAATGAAAACATATGATGTAGTAATTACACCATTTATAAAACAAACAATTAATTTATTTTATAAAAATTATAAAAATTATTATTTATTAAATCGGGAGATAAAAAATTATAGTATAATATGAAATATTCTGGGAGTGTGAAAATAATTTTTCCAAAGTTATATTTTGGTATCCATTATATAAAATTCAATGTAATGAATTTTACAAAATAATGATACTTAAAAATAAAATAAGTTATAAATACAGTTATTTTAGGGAAATATTAAAATGAAGTTTAAAATTTTAATAAATAAATTCATTAAGATGATGAATATTTTGAAATAAATATATAAGTAAGAAATTAAATTATACAAAATTATTATTTTTTATTTAAATTAAGTGGAAAATAGATCTATTGTTTTAGGAACTAGGGAGATAGTAATATTTGAAGGAACATCATAACAATCGTTTAATTCATATAAAATATAATCTATCTTGATTCGTAAAACTAAAAAACAAAATTAGATTGAATAAATGTAAAGATTTATTTTAATATAAGAATATATTAATATTTAATGATGTATGTGACTTTTCATTCATTATATCAGGTGTGTGTATTTGAATATGGACTTGGCCTAATGTAATAATTAATTAAATAGTATTTTCCTTATTAAAATAATATATGTCATGTAAATTTATACTTCAACAATATATCTTCCCGGTTGTTTTTTGAAATATTTTGTTCTTTTTTCAAAAAGAATTCGGGATTTCATGAAATCAAAAAAAAATTATGAGGGTGGAATTTGATATAGATTGAATTTTATACAAGCTTCAACATCTCCATTGGAATTTAATATACTAAAATAATACTATAAATGAGACTCAAAATGATAATTATGGGATTGTGGTCATTTTGAATTTCAAACCATTATTCATTGAATGTCATGAATATAGTTAATGTTTTGGTATTTTAATTACCAGATGTCATGATCTTTGATTTCTTGATTTTCTTATGAAAAATATTCTATGGACTTTTTTCTTCCTGGAATATGTTTTTCATGAAATTTGGATGGATTTAAATATCTTAGATTAATCATTTAGTAATTCATTTTCAAAAAAAATTCTAGATATATTTTCTTAGTTATCATAGTGAAATTTTATTTAATATTGTATGTGTGTTATTCAAAAATTGAATAATAAATTTTCACATCATTAATTTTTTTTATTATAGAAATAAAATGTGAAAAAATAAAATTATATTTTCTATAGACATTTGTTATTGAAAAAATCTTCCACGGATACCATCCTTGGATACCTATTTTAGACAAGTATCGATGCGAAATTGATCAAGGAAAACTGACACAAAAAATCTTACTATGAGGTATCCATACACCATGGTTTAAAAATGTCACTATTAAATGATTTACCGTATGATGATATTCAAAATTCATAATTGGATAAATGAGTTATGTGTTAAAGAAAAATTATTTATTTCCAAAATTAACTAAATATTTTATTTCCAAAATAGTCATTAGAGTGTTGACGGATGTAAATTGAAACACCACATTTGTGAGAGAAATGATTCAAAAAACATATTGATAATTACATTGAGGTAAACATGAAATATCTTGTCACATGAAGCTGTGATGTGGAGGTTAACCAAATATTAGAGTCTCTTATGAAGGAATACAACACCTAATGTACGCCCACCAATTATTTTGATAAATATGTCTTAAATATGGTGGATTTAATTTTAAATCAAAATGTTAATATGTGTTATTAATTTACATATTGATGTTGTTTGATAGTCCTTGTGAAGTTTATTAAAATTAAACACTATCCACATATTAATCCATTCCATATTATCCTCCCCCACTAATAAAAGGTCATCAACTCCCCTCTCCACTTCACACATCCAATATAATTTAGCCCAAAATATCCATGAAAATATATATCCTATAATTCCCTCATTACATCCTATAAATCATAATTCAATTAGTAATCCCTCCAAATGATAGATTTAGGCATATTGAAAAAGTGGTTCTCTAAAGAAGAGGTAATATTTTTATAATTGAGTTTTTCTTTAATTTCTTCCTACACCATCATAAATTATTCCCAAAATATTATGAAATAATAAATATAGTATATAACACATAATAGGATTTTAGTATGTTAATTTAATGACATATACCAACTTTCTCCTCTATGAAATGAAAATATATACCACTAATCATGTTTTTAGTGGACCAATGCCTCATGAGCCACTATAAATATTTTACATCACCGCCTCTCTCTACTAGATATAATAGAATTATTAAAAATATGTTATGATAATAAAGTCATAAATATATGTATATAGTCGTAATACAACATATACATTCCTAAATTCATTTTATATGGGGTATGATAATGTCTCTCGTGTATATGGATGAGGATGCCTGATGATGTAATGTGATTAATTTTTCACATACACTTAATAAGAAATGTAATAAAGATAAATTTAATGAATATAGTTTATATATATATATATATATGAATTCAGAATTAATATATGTAGTTGAAATATTGGTTTTCTTCCTTTTGTTCATTATTTTGAAAAAAATGATGCAGGGTTCAGGCATAAGTAGGACCTATAATCTCAATTAATGGTGTATTTTATTTTATATCACTAATATTTATTAATTAATCAAAATTAAAATATAATGAAATATATAATATTTATATCAAGGTTAATACTCTAGAGTTGATGTCTTAATGATGGGTGAAGGATGGCTAATAATGCACATCCAAAACATACATAAAATGCAAAGTGGTTATTATGAAAAAATTGATTTTAACAAGAAATTTTTATGAAATTAGTAATTAAAATACATATGTAAATAATATAGTTCATGATACATATAATTATGGATATTTTATATTTCATAATAAAATAATATTTATTATATAGGATATTTCAATGTCTAAAGTGGATGTGGAGTCTGAAATCAAAGGATTTTAGTCCCGATATTCTTTCTTTGAGATATATGTATGGTTATGTACCAATAATAATTTATGAGGTTTACATACTACCCATTTTGAATTTTTCTTCATTAATATTCTTAAATTATTTTTATAGAGGTTATAATTTGATTCCATGATTTTGGGAGCTTACGTTTTCAAATGTTCCTATAGTATTACCCATTTGATTATCCAATCTAATTTTTATCTGGATTGTTTATGGAATTTCAATTGATGATAAAATATTATGATTAATTTATCATGAAAATAATTTATTTTCATCTCCAATTATTATTTCTTTTTAATACTATTTTCTCTTAATTTTACACTTTTTATGAAATAAATATTCTAAAAAAATAATTGTAATGTAAAACACCATTATTTATATCTTTGGTAAAAACACCATATTCTACCCCATAAATGAATTAAAAATAGTTTCCAATAATTGATTATTAATCCTATTTTAATTTTTAAATTCATTTTTTACCATTTTTAAAATTTCCATTAATTGATTTAGAATGAAACATCATTTCAATTTCATAATGTGGCATGATTTTATTTTAATTAATTGTGATGACCCAGACCCCCCCCCCCCCCCCCCCTTGGTCCCTTCCTTTGCCAAAATCCGAATACTTAAGGTGTACGAATCGGTGAGACCGATCGGTGAGACCGATCCGTGCGACCGACCGGTGAGACCGATCGGTGCGACCGATCGGCGGAACCGGCTGACGTCATCCGACCTTGCCAGGTTGTTCCAGTAACGCGCACAAAAGTTTAATTAAATACTGAATCGGCTCATGAGTCGTTTTAAACCACTCAGCACCTTTAATGATGGGTTAAGCCGTGTGGTCAACCCACGACTTCCACGTCTTACGCGGTTCAGCGTTTTTATCTCAACCGTCCCCGCTCTTATAAATTAAGGGTTAGGTCGTGGTTTCCCCCTTCTTCGATCGTGACTCTTCTGGTGCATCGGGACCGCCGCGTTGTTATCCGTAAAGTTCAGCGCCCCCGGCCTAAACGTCGATCATCTATCAACAATTAGGGAATTTATTTCGTCTCTCACTTCTGTGCATCATGCGGGGTGGGTGTTATCTTTCGTTCTCATGAGAAATGGTTGAGCCTTTAAATGAAGATAATAACTGGTTAAAGAAGGGGAAGGGGTTGTGATCGTTGTTTATGCCTTATCTTGTTATCATCCTTTTTAGTTGTGCTGGTTTATGTTTTCTGAGAATTGAGGCCGTTGGTGGTCGTTGTATGTGCACTGATAAGTCCCCTCGTGATGTTTTAAATGAATTGCTGAATTTGTGAACTCCTGCTGTGAAATTGGTTAATCACGTATATCCGGCTGAATAAGTTGAAAGCAGCAGGATCAACCCTTCTGTGATAACTCCCGGTTAGAACACACAAAATTCTGAAATCATGGAGCGTGTTAAATCTTTTAAATCTAAAAATCCCTGACTTGTGTTGGTAGCGGTGGTTGGGTGTCTTCCTTTCGGGCCAATTGCTGGAAATGTGGGAGGGGATGGGATCCCCTGTTCTGTTTATACTCTTGGTGGCTGTGTGAATTTGGGGATGGGATCTCTTGTTTGTATGGTTTCAGTGGTTGTGAGTTTCTATCACAAATTGGGGAGAGATCCTCTGTTGGCAGAACCGGGTGCGGGTGTTTTGGTTGATCTATGCTTTTGACGCTTTCCTTGGTTATGCTTATGGTAGTTGCCCAGTAGCGCTTAAAATTAATTAAACATTTTGACTGAACGTTGGACAAGAATGGGACAACTGGTTTTGTGGGCAAGGGTCGTTAACTGTGACTTGGGTGCAGTGGTGTGTTCTGTAGGTTGGCTAGGAAAACCTAAGCTTTGGGTGAGTGTTTGTTACCTATATCTATACTTGTAGCTTTTTGTTTCTTATTCGCGCCCCACTCAAAGTTGAGCAATCAGTGCCGAACACCCCCATTTATGGGGGAAGGGTGTTTTTCCCAACACTATCCTTAGTGGCTGGTTATTAGCTCCTTTTCTGCTCCCTTTCCCGGATAGCCCAAGTATCTTCGGGCAGGCTGTGATGTCCTGAAGTCCATTATTAGCCCAAGAACCTCCGGGCGGGGTGTTGTGGTGGTTGGCCAGGTGTGTGCGGCAGGTGGTTTCCCAAGTGTCTTCGGGATGAGGCCCAGGTGTCTTCGGGCGTGGCGGTGGTTGCTCTGGCCTAGGTGTTTGCAGGCATGGTTACATATGACAGTTGAGGCCCAGGTGTGTGCGGGAGGGATTCGGCAGTGGGACTGCGTGTGGTTGTGGCCCAGGTGTGTGCGGGCGGGTGTGGCAGTGGGACTGCGGTGACAATGGCGGGATTGGTCCGATGCGTAGGATGTCTCAATAACCAGTTGGAAAGTGGCGCGGGGTACCCAAACATCGATGTGCTCTTATATATATATATTACTTGACTTGTGTTATTTGGGGAGCGAGCCATGGTGAGGCCTGGGATGGATAGTTGCCTTGTTAGTTTCTGGTTCTTCTCTTTTCTCACGGGACTTTAGTACGTTCCCCCACTTGTGCACGAGAGTCTTGGTTTTCCCTACTGAGTGTACTTGTATGCTCACCCTACGTATATAAAACTGCTTTCAGGTTTCCAGGAGGACTTCGGGGATCACGCAGGACCTTACTAGCTCGGACTTCTGGAGCAGTTGTAGTTGTTTCTCTTTTTCTTTTGGTACTTACCTTGTAGTCACCTTCTTGCACCTTGTGGCTTTCACTTTTGAAACATGCATGTGGTAATGGTTTACTTTTGGCTTTACTTTTCTCTCTACCTTGGTGTTGTCGGGTTTTCTCCTCCTTATCTTTCGATCCTATAAAATAAAAAGGGTAATGCCTTCCATTTGCGAGGATTTCCTATACCCTTGGTGCTAGTCGCCACTCCGGGAACTATTGAAGGCGGGTTTCGGGGGTCATTATCTCTCCTTCAACTTAAAGAAGGAAGGGCCTGGCAATCTGCTGACCCTTCCCTCCTTTTGGTGAAGGCGGGTCGTGACAGAATGGTATCAAAGGGGAGGTTGAGAGATAGGTTGGAGTCTGGAGTTAGGTACAGTGAGGATTGCATGGGATGGTAAGGCAACAGCGTTGGGTGACCTTGGTGCGTGAATTAGGCCAGGGAAGACTGGCTAGGACACGGGATTTTAGGGCCCCCCGTGATCCCATGCAAGGACTCTGGGCCTACCAAACGACCAAGTGAGGCCACACTGATTGCGGGGTAGAGACCCTAGGAAAGGTACATGCATCATAATGACTTGTGTTCTTGTGTTTCTGGGATGTCTTGGGAAATTAAGAATAAATTAAATCTTAATAAGTTTTAAGAACGATTTTCTTTGCACTACTGGGTTTAGGCATTCCTTGTTTACCTTGCAGCTATGGCACCTGGAAGGTGACCACGTGTGGTACAGGCGATCGAGACTCCTGAGACTACTTTGGCCAATCGGCAGAGGGCTGATCGAGAGGAAGAGGACGACCAGTGGTAGAATACTCTTCGAGCTTTCCAGCGACAGGCCCTCGAGAAGTATGAGGGAAGCACCTCCGATATGAAGACAGAAGGCTGGATAGAGGAGTTAGTCATAGCCTTCGGCTTGATTTGGGCCCCGACCGAATACTGGGTTCCTCTGGCTGTTAGCCAGATGCGAGGAGCGGCACGCCAGTGGTGGATGCTTCACCTGGGGAGTAGGAAAGAGTCTGAGGTTGCATGGGCGGACTTCGAGAAGGAGTTCCAGGCGGAGTTCCTCTCCTCGACAATGAGGGCGGAGAAGAGGCAGGAGCTACTCTCCCTTCAGCTGGGGAGCATGTCCGTGAGGGAACTTGGAATCAAGTTCAAGGACCTCCTGAGTTTTTCTCCGGACCTCTTTCCCGATGAGGAGTCTCGGGCAAGACGTTTGGAGGAGGCGCTCCGACCCTCCCTCCAGTATGCGGTTACCCCCTTTACCCTTCCAACATACTTAGAGGTCCAGAAGAAGGCCGAAGTGGTGGAAAGGATGCATGCTCTGGGCGGAGTGTCACGGGAAGGGGTCCAGCTGGGACCATCGAAGGGGAAGGCCGTCAGCACCAGGCCTCCAGCATCGGGACCCTCCAGGTTCCGACACGTAGGGAGCAGACCACAACAGTTTCAGTTTCGATCCCCTGGCCCACGTTCTTTTCCTTCAGGCTCGGGACCACGGTGCTTCATCTTCGGGAGCCTTGGACATCTCCGGAGTCAGTGCCCCGATCGGGTGCAGTACAGTAGTGGCAGTCATCCCCAGCATCCGCCGCAGCAGCAGTTTCCAGCCAGACCCTTCCAGCAGCAGCAGTAGGGACATCGAGCTCCCGCTCCTCTGCAGGAAGACGTTGGAGGAGGAGGCCGACCTCAGGGCGCTCCCCAGGGACCTCGACCAGGGCGTGGTCGGGGAGGTGGCCGACAGCCGAGGGGCAGGGGAGCTGGGCGTGGACAGTTACACGCCGCAGAAGCAACAGTTCCAGCAGGGACAGAGGTTGTTCGAGGTACGATCAGTGTGTTTAGCACTCTTGCTTATGCTTTTTTCGATACCGGAGCTTCGCACTCTTTTGTTGCACCCAGTCTAGCCCACGCCTTGGGTCTAGATGCCGAGAGACTTCCAGTGCCCCTGGTGTTGAGCACACCAGTTGGAGGTCCGACAGACTTGCTGTTCATTTGTCGGGGATGTAGACTAATGTTAGGGCCACATCAGTCAGTTAGGGATCTCCTTCTGCTACAGATTCAGCCGTATGATGTCATCCTAGGCATCGACTGGACTATTTTCTATGTGCTCTGTCATCGACTATTTCCAAAGAAGGGTGGTGTTCTCCGGTTTGGACGGCCAGCGTGTTACTTTCACCGGTGAGCGGAGCTGTCCGAAGGGAAACAGGAGGGAGGAACCCCTCCTCTCCTTGTTGACCGAACTGAAGATAGAATCAGTAGATGCAGAAATGGTGGAAGTACCAGAGATCGTTCGTGAATTTATGGACGTCTTTCCTGAGGAGGTGACGACTCTACCCCCTCGACGTGATATCGAGTACGGGATAGAACTACAGCCCGGCTCCCGACCAATCTCAATGGCTCCTTACCGGATGGCACCTTCCGAGCTACGGGAGTTGCGGATACAGATTGACGATCTGATGAAGAGGGGTTATGTCCGTCCGAGCGCGTCACCATGGGGTGCTCCAGTCTTGTTTGCAAGGAAGGCGGATGGTGGCCTCAGCTTGTGCATCGATTACAGGAGGCTGAATCAGGTAACGATCAAGAATCGCTACCCTCTTCCGAGGATAGATGATCTTTTCGACCAGCTGAAGGGGGCAGGATGGTTCTTGAAGATCGACCTCTGATCCGGGTACCACCAGCTGAGGGTGAAGGATAGCGACGTCCCGACGACGGCGTTCAGGTGCAGGTATGGGCACTTCGAGTTCGTGGTCATGCCCTTTGGTGTTACGAACGCCCCGGCCGTGTTCATGGGGCTTATGAACTCCATCTTTCGGGAGTACCTGGATCGGTTTGTGGTGGTGTTCATCGACGATATCCTGATCTATTCAAGGTCATAAGAGGACCATGCAGAGCACCTGAGGACAGTTTTGGAGGTCCTCCGATAGCACCAGCTCTATGGGAAGTTGTCAAAGTGCAAGTTCTGGGCACGAGAAGTGCACTTCCTCGGACACGTAGTGTCTGAGCAGGGAGTAGCAGTCGACCCATCAAAGGTTGAGGCAATTGTTTCTTGGGCAGCACCCAAGAATGTGGCGGAAGTTCGGAGTTTCCTCGGACTGGCAGGTTACTATCGGAGATTTGTACCCAACTTCTCCCGAGTAGCAGCCCCTTTAACAGCTTTGACCAAGAAGGACCAGGTTTTCGTGTGGAGCGAGCAATGCGAGTCGTCCTTCAGCTACCTAAAAGAAAAGCTGATTAGTGCCCCAGTGTTGAGATTACCAGAAGAAGGGATGGCCTATGAGGTATTTTGTGATGCTTCAGGACAGGGCCTGGGATGCGTGTTGATGCAGCAACAAGGGGTGATCTCTTACGGGTCCAGGCAGTTACGTCCCCATGAGAATAACTATGCCACCCATGACCTGGAGCTTGCAGCGGTCGTTTTTACGCTAAAGTTATGGCGGCACTACCTCATCGGGGAATGCTTTGTGGTCTTCACCGATCACAAGAGCTTGCGCTATATATTCTCCCAACGGGACATGAACTTGCGACAACGGAGATGGGTAGAGTTCCTCCAGGACTACGACATTGAAATCTCTTATACTGTGGGCAAGAGCAACGTTGTGGCTGATGCCCTGAGCAGGAAGCCGCATCAGGAAGTGGTTCGGGAATCTGCTGATGCTTGGAAGGTGATGGGGGAGTTGGTTGCCTTGCACTTGGATGCAAGGGTGGAAGGTACTAGAGGCTGCTTGTTTCAGATGACGGTACAATCCTCTTTTTTGCAGCAAGTGGAACAGTCTCAGTGGGGAGATCCTGAGGTGGAAGTGTTGCGGGATCGTGTCGATCAGGGGAACGCTCCGGAAGGATGGTCGGAGGACAGCCGACATCGGATGCTCTTTCATGGGAGGTTGTTTGTTCCAGAGGTGATGCGTGATGAAGTCCTTCGTGAGTTCCATAGCTCAGCCTTGGCAGTACATCCAGGTGTTTCGAAAATGTACCAAGGCCTGAGGGGACAGTTTTGGTGGCCCGGGGTGAAACGGGCAGTGGCAGAGTTTGTGGCTAAATTCCTGGTGTGTCAGCAGGTGAAGGCTGAACACTGTGTTCCTGGTGGTTTGTTGCATCCTCTAGATGTTCCCGAGTGTAAGTGGGACGACGTCTCGATGGACTTCGTCACAGGACTACCCAGAGCTCAGGGCGGGCATGATGCTATCTGGGTAGTGGTGGATCGTTTGACAAAATCTGCTCACTTATCGGCTATCAAGGAGTCGGGACCTGTGAGTACCTTAGCACAGAGGTACGTGGATGAGGTGGTGCGTTTGCATGGAGTTCCGAAGACTATCGTCTCAGATTGGGACACTCGGTTCACCTCACGAGTCTGGAAGGGGTTACAGCATGCTTTTGGCACCCAGCTACGCCTTAGCACAACTTTTACCCCCTCAGACTGATGGACATACAGAGCGGACTATCTAGACATTGGAGGACATGCTGCGAGCATGTGTTCTGGATTTCGGAGGATCATGGGTACGACACTTGCCTTTAGTAGAGTTTGCCTACAACAACAGCTTCCACTCTACTATAGGCATGGCTCCTTTTGAGGCTTTGTATGGGAGACCATGTCATTCACCCTTATTCTGGGCAGAGGTTGGTGAGACTGGTACTCTTGGACCAGAAGTAGTGCAGAGCACCACGGAGAAAGTCCAGCTAGTGCGGGAGAGGATGAAAGAAGCTCAGGATCGGCAGAAATCTTATGCTGATCGTCGGAGGAGGCCCTTGGAGTTCGAGGTGGGAGATCACGTGTTCTTGAAGGTTTCCCCTCGACGGGGGCAGCGGAGGTTCGGAAAGGGGAGTAAGCTCTCCCCTAGGTTCATCGGACCTTTTGAGGTGCTGAGGCGAGTTGGCGAGGTGGCATATCAGCTGGCCCTACCACCTCAGTTGGAGAGGGTCCATGACGTCTTCCATGTCTCCCAGCTTCGTCAGTACTTACATGATGACTCTCATGTAATCAACTGGGGAGAGCTAGATTTGGGAGAAGACGCGACCTTAGAGGAACGGCCAGTCAGGATCGAGGATCGCAAGGAGAAAGTGCTCCGTGGACGAACCATCGGCTTGGTTCGTGTGTTGTGGAGGCATGGCGGCCTCGAAGAGAGTACGTGGGACAGGGAAGCACAGATGCGTGCCCAATACCTCGAGTTGTTTTGAGCTTTCTACCTTTTGTGCCTGTTGTGATAGAACGTTTGACTTTTGGCTATGAAATGTACTAGTCCCTTTCCTCTGTTATGTGTGAAAAGCCCTGGCTAAAGGGAAGAGGGAACCCGACCCCTAATCGAGACGCATTAAGGTGGATGCGATTAAACCCGTGCGGGCGAGACAGTGCCGCCCAAAGCGGATAATATCTTGACATGGGGGAGGGGAAGTCCCCAAACCCACATGACCGGGCGGTTTGGCGTGGTATGTTGCTTGGTTCTTGGCAGGGGAGTGTTTTCAGTTGGCGGGGGTTCACTCCTAAGAGGTATCTTTGGAAGATAGTTGTTCAGACCCTCTCTTTCCTTCTATTTCGTTTTGTTTCTCGAGGACGAGAATCGTTTAAGAGGTATCTGATGTGATGACCCAGACCCCCCCCCCCTTGGTCCCTTCCTTTTCCAAAATATGAATCCTTAAGGTGTACGAATCAGTGCGATCTATGAGACCGATCCGTGAGACCGATCGGTGCGAACGATCGGTGAGACCGATCAGTGAGACCGATCCGTGCGACCGACCGGTGAGACCGATCAGTGCGACCAATCGGCGGAACCGGCTGACGTCACCCGACCTTGCCAGGTTGTTCCAGTAACGCGCACAAAAGTTTAATTAAATACTGAATCAGCTCATGAGTCGGTTTAAACCACTCAGCACCTTTAATGATGGGTTAAGCCGCGTGGTCAACCCACGAATTCCATGTCTTACGCGGTTCAGCGTTTTTATCTCAACCATCCCCGCTCTTATAAATTCAGGGTTAGGCCGTGATTTCCCCCTTCTTCGATCGTGAATCTTCTGGTGCATCGGGACCGCCGCGTCGTTATCCGTAAAGTTTCGCGCCCCCGGCCTAAACGTCAATCATCTATCAACAAGTAGGGAATTTCTTTCGTCTCTCACTTCTGTGCATCATGCGGGGTGGGCGTTATCTTTCGTTCTCATGAGAAATGGTTGAGCCTTTAAATGAAGATAATAACTGGTTAAAGAAGGGGAAGGGGTTGTGATCGTTGTTTATGCCTTATCTTGTGATCATCCTTTTTAGTTGTGCTGGTTTATGTTTTCTGAGAATTGAGGCTGTTGGTGGTCGTTGTATGTGCACTGATAAATCCCCTCGTGATGTTTTAAATGAATTGCTGAATTTGTGAACTCCTGCTGTGAAATTGGTTAATCACGTATATCCGGCTGAATAAGTTGAAAGCACTAGGATCAACCCTTCTGTGATAACTCCCAGTTAGAACACACAAAATTTTGAAATCATGGAGCGTGTTAAATCTTTTAAATATGAAAATCCCTGACTTGTGTTGGTAGCGGTGGTTGGTTGTCTTCCTTTCGGGCCGATTGCTGGAAATGTGGGAGGGGATGGGATCCCCTGTTCTGTTTATACTCTCGGTGGCTGTGTGAATTTGGGGATGGGATCTCCTGTTGGTATGGTTTCAGTGGTTGTGAGTTTCTATCACAAATTGGGGAGAGATCCTCTGTTGGCAGAACCGGGTGCGGGTGTTTTGGTTGATCTATGGTTTTGATGCTTTCCTTGGTTATGCTTATGGTAGTTGCCCAGTAGCGCTTAAAATTAATTGAACATTTTGACTGAACGTGGGACAAGAATGGGAAAAATGGTTTTGTGGGCAAGGGCCGTGAACTGTGACTTGGTTGCAGTGGTGTGTTCTGTAGGATGGCTAGGAAAACCTAAGCTTTGGGTGAGTGTTTGTTACCTATATCTATACTTGTAGCTTTGTGTTTCTTATTCGCACCCCACTCAAAGTTGAGCACTCAGTGCCGAACACCCCCATTTATGGGGGAAGGGTGTTTTTCCCAACACTATCCTTAGTGGCTGGTTATTAGATCCTTTTCTGCTCCCTTTCCCGGATAGCCCAAGTATCTTCGGGCAGGCTGTGATGGCCTGAAGTCCATTATTAGCCCAAGAACCTACGGGCGGGGTGTTGTGGTGGTTGGCCAGGTGTGTGCGGCAGGTGGTTTCCCAAGTGTGTTCGGGATGAGGCCCAGGTGTCTTCAGGCATGGCGGTGGTTGCTCTGGACTAGGTGTTTGTAGGCAGGGTTACATATGACAGTTTAGGCCTAGGTGTGTGCGGGCGGGATTCGGCAGTGGGACTGCGTGTGGTTGTGGCCTAGGTGTGTGCGGGCGGGATTTGGCAGTGGGACTGTGTGTGGTTGTGGCCCAGGTGTGTGCGGGCGGGTGTGGCAGTGGGACTGCGGTGAGAATGGCGGGATTGGTCCGATGCGTAGGATGTCTCAATAACCAGTGGGAAAGTGGCGCGGGGTACCCAAACAACGATGTGCTCTTATATATATATTACTTGACATGTGTTATTTGGGGAGCGAGCCTTGGTGAGGCATGGGATGGATAGTTGCCTTGTTAGTTTCTGGTTCATCTCTTTTCTCACGAGACTTTCGTACATTCCCCCACTTGTGCACGAGAGTCTTGGTTTTCCCTACTGAGTGTACTTGTATGCTCACCCTACATATATAAAACTGCTTTCAGGTTTCCAGGAGGACTTCGGGGATCACGCAGGACCTTACTAGCTCGGACTTTTGGAGCAGTTGCAGTTGTTTCTCTTTTTCTTTTGGTACTTACCTTGTAGTCACCTTCTTGCACCTTATGGCTTTCACTTTTGAAACATGCATGTGGGAATGGTTTACTTTTGGCTTTACTTTTCTCTCTACCTTGGTGTTGTCGGGTTTTCTCCTCCTTATCTTTCGATCCTATAAAATAAAAAGGGTAATGCCTTCCATTTGCGAGGATTTCCTATACCCTTGGTGCTAGTCGCCACTCCGGGACCTATTGAAGGCGGGTTTCGGGGGTCATTATCTCTCCTTCAACTTAAAGAAGGAAGGGCCTGGCAATCTGTTGACCCTTCCCTCCTTTTGGTGAAGGCGGGTCGTGACATTAATATTTGAAAGGAATATATGTTTTAGAAAAGTATTACATAATAATAATTTACCACTATTATGAACAATAATTAATTTAAAAAAATATTCATAAATATACACATTTATTTAAAATGGGAAATTTGTTAATTTTTTTTATTAATTTTTTTTTCATTAAAAAATATGTCATTTTACAATAGAATGGATATTTTCCATAAGAAATGATCCATGCGATTTTTATAAATTATTTTCAATATAAAATGACGTATTTTGGTGTTACATAATCTTTATATGGTATATGTACCAATAATACCACCCTTATCATATATCTGGAGGATTTAGGTTTATGATCACAAGTTGTTTATGAAACCTATTTCTTTTCAATAAGTGCTACTATGATGAAATGTTTATGAAACTTATTCATTATGAAAGGGTAATAAAATGATGATATTCTAATGAAACAAAAAAAAATTCTATAGGTTATGATATGGAGAATTATTTATGATCATGTGGCTCAAAAAGTATGGAATAATTGATCGGTAGGACCTATATGTATCTCTAATGAATTGAATAATTATGTATTACAAATGAGTTAATTATAAAATGTGTGAACATGATTTTATAGTCCCAATGATATATATAGACCCTTTATGATGTCTGTATGGTTATGCATGGAATTTCTTTCATGTTAAAGTGGTCATGATTGGGCTTTATTTCATATCCATAAGGTTATCTGTCGTCCTGATTTCATATCCATAATGTCATACATAGACGTTTTTTCATACCCATCAATTCATGTGTGGGTTTGGTGTCATGTCATATTCATTATGATTGAAGGTATATCTATTTAATAATGTTTACAATATTTTAAAATTATGTGTATTCTAAATATATTTATTTTTTTAAGTTTATTATCTCAAGGATTTTTTTCTTTTATTATATTATGATTCAGGTCTTATGAAATTCCATGATATATTTTATGATTCATGTTTATAATCTATAAAATGTAATATATGATTATCAGTTTTTATTTTAATTTTCCATAACATTTATACTTATTTCCCATTGATATATCCTTATTATACCTGAATAGAGAATTTGATCACTCCCATTTCTATATTTCATTTCCTCTAGAAATGAAGAAATGTATAATAAAATTCTAAGCTTGATGAACATAGTAAAATATGATATAGTTAACAATTGTACTAGTTATTTATGTATCCATATTTCCTAATGTAGTTGAAACATATTATTTTTGAATGGATCATTATTTCATTTAATATAAATTCATCAAAAAATTGCAATATATATTTATGGAATTATAGGGCACTATAGTTGGTATCAGAGAAAATGGTTAGTATAATAATGGAAACTAATATGAGAAATCATTACTGATAATTCTAAGGATAATCCAATGATAATTTTAAAAACAGTTTATGGAATATATTATTTTTTCCTAGTAATAGATCCCAATATTGATATTATATGTAGATGTAGTTTTAGAACATATTCATATAGGTTAAACTCCAGGGTGATAGAATTTGGTTAAAAAATTCATTTAAATAAATTATTAATAATTTGAATAGTTCATAATGATCAATGGGCCAGGGTAATGATATGGTTTAATAAATTTAAACCAAGTTTTCATGATATCAACATCATATAAATGATATTTAAAGAGTATATATCGTCCCATTAGGATTATAGTTTCACAAAAAATTATTTTTATATAATGGAAGGACCCCAAAAATATCTTCTTAATACTAAATATAATGGAAAATTTAATTATTTTCCTAATGCGGAAAAATAATATTAGAGTTAGAATTAGAAATATCATTTCTATTCTCACCCAATTTGTACATTCATTGAATTATATTGAACATCCAAATAAGAAAAATATGTAAAATCATTATGTTTAGTCCACCAAGAAAATTCGACATTCCATGAGTGGATCCACTAATCCATTAGTTGCTAAGAAATTTATATGTACAACATAATTTTTTTATTCTCCATTTATTCAAATCATGAAATAATTATTTTGGGAATATATTTTTTGGAATTGAATAAAAATACATTGTTTAAAATTATTATAAATTTAATACAAGATGAGGATATTGACTCAATTGATTGGGATGCGCTTAAGATGGCATTGTTTTATAAGTGCATCTATCATATTCAATGAAAAGTGATAGAGATGTAATTTAAAATGATTTAGTAGAATGACAGTGGAACTATAGTTACATATGAATCCAATTTTATATGATGTTTGAGGTCTTCCTTTTATTTAATCATAAACCCTAAACAGAATTGATTTATTCATTGCTATAATAAAAAAAATATTTATAATATGTATTCTATAAGATTTATTGGTATTTATATAAAATCCTTTTGATTATAAATAATGGAAGAAATTTATACTAGAGATTCTAACCGTTCACCTCATTGTGATAGGAAATATATGGAAAAGTCTCATGAGAAATAAAAAAACACACAGTGAAAATAATATTTATTCCCATATATAATATAATTGTTAAATGAATAACTCAGGTTCTTTCCTAAACATAAAAATATAGTGTTATATGTGTAGGATGTCTAGATATCAAGGAAAATAAGGTAGAAGGGATCAAAAGTTTCCAATCAGTGAAATTAATGTAGAAAGAATAACAAATAGAACCATTTATACTAAAATTATTAAGAAGAATAGTGTTTGGGTTCTATTCAAATCAGTGACCTAATTCAATGGATAATGGGGATGATAAAAACCAATGGAATTTTATGAAAATTATTTAATGTAAATATTATTCAAATTAACAACTTATTTGAATCATTATAATAAAGGAATATAATAGATGTTAATTTCAAGTATGATTTTGTATGAATTAGAAATATGAAAATATAAATATTCCTCATTTAGTGAAATTTGATTTTATTAAAATTATTTATTATTTTCCTCTATATAAATTCAAGAATAAAATTATTCACATTTTATATTATGAATTATATTACTGTCATATATCGGTGAAAGTATGAACCTCGATTTCTAATGGAATCATTTTGGAACAAATATTAATTTATATTTCGGAATAATATATGTTCTTATTGTACATATTTTATAAGTAATAATGGGTTATATATTTTGGTATATGATTTTTTATTATTATGTTAATCATTGTATGATAATACATCAATCCTTTCGAATAGATGGGATTCTATTTTAGTTAGACATATTTTGGAGGAATAGTACAATTAACTTTTTATGGAATGGAATATTTATAATCTTGGAGGTTATTGGACATATTGTGTTAATCATTTTGGTTTTTTAAATTATTTGAAAAGAATAAATTATGGGTTTTATAATGATTTTAGGCCATTAGAAATGAAAAAAACATCACGAATATTCATATTTTGGATAAATACAATATTATATAAATTATCGAAGCAGAACGAAAAGGATGAAATTGTTCATTTGAAATAAAAGAATGTTTATCCATAGAATATGTGTCCCTTTGATATTATTGATCATTTATGGATAGTATATTATCATATCAATCTTCCATTGAATCTATCTTATGTTCTAATTATGTTCAATATACCACTCCTGAGGAAGTTGATTCATTAACCTCTATATATAATGAACCGAATGATTGAATCACTAGTGAATGATAATTAATATGACTAAAACTAGTTGACATAATTTAAATGTTATTATAAATTTCTACCTTACAGGACCACTCATCTGGTAAATTTTATTTTGGATAAACAATTAGTATGATGATGTTATATGGAGCATGGTGATTTAATGGGAAAGTAGTATTAGTAGTTTTTTGTATAAAAGTGATGGAATATTGAGGGTGAAAATAATTTTATAGGTGTATAATTTAACTGCGCTATAATTTGGGAAATTATTTTCACATATTAATTTATCTTCTTCAACAGATTTTGATTAACACTGTATTGAGTTTTAAGGAAATAAGATGTACTAATACTTAAAAAATGAAAATGTTCTCACCATTTAACATGGTTTTTTGAATAAGAATAAAAAATGTAAAATATTATGTATAACCATTCTATATAATGAAAAAGTATTGGAAAAATAAACATAATTTTTTAATTATCATTAAATAAATTAAAAATATAATCTTCTGAATTTAGATAATTTATTTTAATTAATATTATACATTTTTTAAATATGCACATCAATATTATTTATTGATGAATTTATGACCATTTTTTTGAATATTTTAATCTTTGGATGAACAAGACAATATATTGATATTATTTAAAATAATCATTTCATTTAATGAATTCAAAATGATCATGGTTCTTCAAAATATTTTTAAAACTATAATTAGTTCAATTATATATATATTAAGCTAATAAATTTATTTAAATAATTTTCATTTTCAATTATTATATTTTATAGATTTCGTTCTTGGTTAAAATTTTCTTTTTAGAAAAATCAATTTTCATAATGTCTACTTGTGTAATATTACAATTACTTTTTCAAATTTAATTTTGAAAACATATTCCATATTTTCAATTTCCATTAATAATATCATAATATATGATAGAGTAATCATTATTTCAACATTAACAATAATAATAGTAAAAATTATTTATGACAATTAAGGTTAATACAAGTTTACCAAGAGTTAAAGTAAAAAAGATAAGGGGTAAAATGGACTAAATACTTGCTATAATACAATTGGATAGAAATATTTCGACCTTATAACCACAATGATATGTGAATTACAAATATTTGAGCTTCATGGAATGTGAAAAACTTTGTTATACTTTATTCCTTTCAAAAATTCCATCTGTGACCTCTCCACAAATAATAAATGGTCTACCCCTCTCCTCGCTTCTTCACATATCCAAAACCCTTTTGAGCAACCATGACCTTACCAAACAAATTAAATTTGATCCTTCCAACATATTATTTTCCATTTTATTATTCATAACCCCTCTAAATAAGTATTATGGTATAAACCCAAAGTGGTTGTCCGAGGAATAGATAAAATTCATGAACATTTGTTCCTTATTAATTTATTCTTACACCTACTACAAAATAGTCTCCAATATTACAAATATAACCACACTATTATGTCCCATATATTGAGATATTATAGTGTTAATTTTATAACCTATATCAACAACCTTTTCTATAAAATGGGAAACAAAACTATTGCTCATGTGTCTGGTGGTCTACCACCTTGTGAACTACTGTAAGTCTTTTTTCATAACCACCAATCATGACTAGATATAATTATGTATTTAACATATGTATATGATATTTATGACATAATTTTACTTCTATAATTATAATATCAAGTATACATTCTTATGTTACATTTAATGGGTGTACAATAACACCTATTTTCTTTGGATGATTTCCGCCACAAGAAGTAGAATGATTCATTTTTCAAATATTCATTAAATGTAAGGTATTAAGGATTAATTAAATGAATATATGTGATATATATGAAATTATAAACATATTTTTTCATTATCAACATCTAACTGATATATAATACTCTAGATAATTATTTATTGAATATATATGTCATTAATTTCATTATTTACATATTGGATATTCACAAAAAATGGTCGAGGCAAGAGATCCAAGAATACTAAAACAAAAATTATATGTAGAAAAATTGAGGTTTTACCAAAAATGTGATTTTATGTATAAAATATTAACAAAACTGTAATAAAATTTCCTAATTAAATAATATATGTAATGATAAATAGGATTGTGGTTATTTAATATATTTATAATAAAAATATATTAATTGTATGTATTAATAAATGGTGTTTGAATGAAGATAATACTTATAGTATGAGGTTTTTTACTCAATTTTATTTATTATAGAAATACGTAATGTTTGGAATAATTCACATTTTATAAGGCCTATATACTTTTCATTTTACATGTTATGTCATGATTCTTCTTCTATTCATGTGATATAAATCTTCATTTGAAATTTTTTTGTTCATGGAGATTATGATTCAAAGGTTACAAATGTGATAAGTGTTTCATGTTAAAAACAAATTGTTTACCTGGATTTATTATGAAATTGATTTTGATAATAAAATAAAATCATATATTTATCTAGAACTTCAGGTATTTTCTTATCCTATGGTTATTCATTGAGAATAAATTTTTCTTATTATTTTCTTCTCTCTATATACTCAATATTCCAAATGATTCTTTTTAATGAAAACATATTTTAAAATTCTATTTAGTTGAAAACCATTTTCATTTTATACCCATGTTTACTAAATATGTTTTAAATAATTTTTACAGGTTATTTTATGTTTTTAACGTCATTTCTATCCATAAATTATTTTCTATGAAGTTTATTTAAAAGATTAATCATGTGATTTTCCAAATAAGTCCCATTTCACATTTACAAAAAATTTAAATGAAAACATTATTTTAAATGAATATTACATGAATGTAATTTTATTTCATCATTATCAAGAAAGGAAATAATTATTCCATTACAATCATTCATTTTTGTAGAAAAATTTTCAATGTGGAATGTAAATTTTATTGAATGTCTGGTCTATATAGTTTTTATAAATCATTTTCCATTTATGAAGAAGTATTTGATGATAATTAAAATTTAATTGGGATATGATCAAATAATGTCTTCCTTATTATTTATATAGATCATTCGTATATTTGATGACAATATTATTATGAACATCGTTTCATTTCTATGGGTTATATTAAGAAGAAATGTTAACCACCAATTTTCCACGGGTTATTAAATGTTGAAATGTTTATCAAACCCATTTCATCTCGTTGTGTTAAGATATGTTAAATTTTTTATGTTCATGTGGCACATAAATTTATGAATAATTTGAGTTTCGGTGCTTAAAAATAACTAAAATTCATTTGGTGATGATGTTTAACTCATGAGTTAATTATGTAAGGCATGAGAAAGATTTCACGCTCACAATGCTTTGTATAGACATTATTTTATGTTTATAATGAGTTGCATATGACAAATTTCACGCCCATACTGTTATTCATGTTCAATCCTTAATGTTTATAAGGTTATACATAGTCGTAAATTCATATCCATAATTTCATTCATAGATATTCTTTCATGTCTATACAATTACGTTAGGGCCCAATTTCAGGTTCATAACTTAATGAGTGAGCATGTGTCTATTTAATAATGTTTTTAGTGATGTAAGCTTATGTATATGGAATAATTATATATTTTATTACATGTTTAAACTCTTATAAATTATGTTCTATTATCCCATTGTGATTTAAGTCTTATACAATGAAATTTATTGTTCCATGATATATTTTTATTATATATGAAATTTAGGAACAATTATTATAATGTTCATATACAATTATTCTTTTTTATGTTAATATCTCCCTTGTTTACTATTATTGATCATATGATATTAATATTTTATATTTTTCCTCCCCCTTTGTTATAATTATGGGTATTACTTATTATATGTATAAAACAATTCTAGTTATGAAGAACATAATAAGAGATGATGTAGTTCATTTATCAACTAGTTGTTTTTGTAAAAATGTTTCAAAAGGCACTTGACAAATAATATTCTGACATCAATCATTATATTATGTAATAATTATTAATAAAAAATGATTTAATATCTATTTATGAAATCTCGATACACTCTAACATCAGTTTCACCTTTAGTTAAGGGAGATTATTTCTCCATATGAATGCAACTCTTAAAATTTATAAGATTTCACAATTGTATTTAGCATAAAAATGATGTTTTGACCATTTTAAGTTTTAGTTAAAATAATAAAATATGATTTTATTTTCAATATTTAAAATGATATAGGTAGATCTATATTATATATATGATAAAATTACAATTATGATTTTTTGCGATTTTAAATTCTTAATTTTAGTCCACAAATAGTCATGCCACATGTTATTAAGTCACTTATTGAATAACTATAGAATCATCTATTAGACCGAGTTTCCCCACATGGTTTATATGATTGAAGTTCATCTACCATGTTAATTATATTCTCAGTATGATATGACATGAGAAATGTGATGATTTAAGGGAACATGTGTTGATGAATGGATAATTATTCATGTTTTTTGTTGATTCACTCAGTGTTATGATGTGTGTAGAGAATTGATGGAAGTTAATGGATGATATCAAATTTTATTTTTTTCTATCAAGGATGATGATTTTGATAACTATAGATTGTTCTTGTCATGTTCTCTCATTGAATGAAAATAATGATAGTTCCTTAAATTGGGTTATAGCCATGATTTTTTAAATATATGTGTTCTACAAGCTTGACAAAAAAACTCAATGAATCTCAGTAGACATTATCATTTATAAATAGTTGGAGCCTAATAATTCTACCCTATGTATACACTAATGATGGGGGTTCGATGGATGGTGAGTGATCCAGTCCTATTTCTATGATGATATATAAATGTTTCTATATAGACACACAAAAAGACCATGATGCAATCTCAATGGTTGTATAAATATAGAATACACATTGTTGAAATATTATTTTTTTTCTTTTTATAAATATATTATAACTAATATTATAAATCTGTAGAACCTTAATTTGAATGTAAAATCATACTCAAGGTTTTTATGAAACATTTTCATGGTGTTTAATTTAATATTAAATCTATTTTATCATCAAAATAAAGGATATTATAGTTCATTATAAGGAATAATTGAATTCACAAGGGAAGTAATTTATCGATAATCATGTTCTTTTGGATATATTTAATTTTTTAGGGGACATTAAAAAAATTATGGTGAAAATATATAATAATAGTTTTCAAAAGTGATGGTTCTGATGAAATTTATGAGGTTGATGTCATTGATGTTGGTGAGAAGGATGGAATTTGTTTGAAATTTAAAAGGCGACTATGTAGAATTTTAGTGGTGAGGGTAGTGGTGGATGTCCCTATGGCATGATCATTCACACATCATATAGGAACACAATTTTGGGGAGATAGGCTACATTTTTTATAATAGTTGAGGTAAGAAACTTAGGGGGGGTATAGCTGGATATAGATGACTACCTCAATACAAAATCATCATATTGTATTTATCTTACATAATATAAAATATTTTATAATGTTTTTTTTTATAATTTACATTATTTATGCTATATTAATAATGATTAATTTATGTTTTTGGGATTGGGATGGTTGGATGAAAATATTTTCATTCAATATTTTTTAATCAATTTAATAATGGTCTTTTAGTGTGTTTTTCATCAGGATTTTTCATACTAACCTCTTTATGAGAATTTTATTTCCTTTTACCCCATGAACTAAAATAAAAATTTTGTTTTTTCTTTTTCAACGGAATTTATAACATAGGTAAAAAATTATTATGGTTATAGTCTATTTCTATTTATGAGGATGAATCATAATCAGGAGTTATTTCAGGGATACAAATTCATTTGAGATAAAACATGAGAGGTTGTTTCATCTAATGATATTATTTATTACATTCCTCTATTCTCAACATAAAAATCTCTATGATTAATTATGGGAATATGTATTTTTCATTTATATCAATAAAAAGTAGGATAGTATTCATAACTACATATAATATTTTTCTTCCTTATCTATTTCAACTACTTCCACAATATGTCAACATTCTTTAATGATTTCATAAATTCCAATGTCTCTTAATAAATTTCACTATTTTATTGATTATTTTGTTTCATTTTATTTATTCTGGTCACATAATTGATAATTCCTTTTATTTATACCCAACCAACCACTATAATTATAATTGGTATATTATAAAATAATTATTTAAAACACTAACAAGATAATGAACCACTTCACCTTTATCAATGTTATCACCATGGAAATAACATACATCATTACATACTGTTAATTTGGGGGGAAATTTATGTTTTTGAACTATATTGTATGATTTTTCCAAGAATATATTTTCTGATAATTATATTTCAATTAAAACATATCTATTACATTTTTATTTAATAAATCATTGTATTTTCTTTAAAAATGAGTTAGGTGTGTTAGGTAGATGTTATATGAGTTTTTTCTAGTGTGTGGTTGAAATTTTTCTATTGGTGGATCATTAGAGTATGATTGGTGATGGCCATTCCTCAATATGGGTTGTATTGGGAAATCACACTTTAAAATGAGTTGTTTGTCTCATAATAGGAATATGATCATGAAAAATCCTTATGTGTAAGAATAAATCCTCAAAAAAAGGTGGGACAATGTTATAAGAATCCATAATTAGACATTTTTTAAAAATTTCATATAAAGTAAGGTGGTCATTTTTTGACCCAACGGTAATTCCCTTAGGTTTTGAATCCTTATGTATTATATAAAAACCCTTCAATATTCTCTATTATTAATTTTATGGGGTTGGTTGTAAACACGGTGACCCTTGGGATCAACCCATTATTGTCATTGATGGGTCAAATTATATTCATGGGAGTAAAAAAATGAAATAAAAAATATTTAATCTTGGTTTTTATGGTGAGGATATTCCAAGGGAAGTACATGACTATTTTCATCTTTTCTAATGATAGGATATCAAATAATTACTAAAATGATCTCACCATGATGGATAGATATGTGGTATTTTGGTTTTATTGAGGATATTTCTTCAATTTCCTATATAGAGAGGTAACTATAGGATGGTTGTCAATGAGTTTTGTAGGATTATATCACCCCACTGGGTATCAACTTAATTTTAAAATAGGATTTCACATTTTTTTTCATGATTATTAGGGTCATGTGATGTTGTTTCCATTTCCCAAATTTTTGGAGAGGTGTTGATCATTTTATTAAAGTCAATCCATAGTTTTATTTAGTATAAAAGGAATTTTTTAATGGATATTGGGAAGACAACTTGACCATTATTTGAAACCTATCTAACCCCATGTTTCTTCCTCTATTATTATTTAATTTGGAGTAGTTTCATCATAATAGATATGGGTAATCATTCCTCTATCCCTCATTCCTTATTCTTCTTCATAGTATTTATTTTATTTCAGTTGGTATACCCTATTTCAATGATTACTATTAAAATGCAGAAAATATAAATCTAAATTATAATAATGGGTATATTTTTAAGAAGGAATACTAAGGTTTAAAAATGTGTGTTTTCATATTTTTATCTCCACTTAGTTATAGGGATACTTCCTTGTGGAAGTTACATAGTTTTCACTAATTTTGAAAAGATCTGGAACCTGATTGGATGCATTGGGATGGTAATATAGTTTGTAAGGGAGCCAATATTATTCCATGGTATTCTAGATAATTTCACTTTGTGATTCAAAATTAGGAACCCTCTTCCTAAAAATTGGGTGTGTATTCATCCAATAATAATATTGAATAAATAATTGTAATAATTTTAAATTAAATTTTGAGGGGTTGTATATTAATATTTGGACTATGTTATATGGGGAGTATTTGTTCAATTATGGGTAATGATAGTGAGTGTGTCATCATGATTGAAAATCTAATATCATGATATGTTGTCCCTATAAGAGAAATAAGTATTCCTTAATTTATTTAATTTCATATGTGCTCCTTGGGATTGATTTGGGGTTTTTGAAAATGGTTCAATTTGAGACAATGTTTGTTTTTATGTGATTCCACGTTCACAACCTCAATAGATTGAAGAGATAGTGTTGGACCTTGATATTTTTAAAATGAAATTCAATTGGGATATCACAATGGGCAATGGAAGTCATTGGGAGATATGCGATTAGTGACAATAAGGAGTCTAGTAGTCATAATAATTTATTTGGATAAAGATATATAGTGTTTTTTAATAGAAAAGTTAGATCACTGACCATAGATCATACAAAAAAGAATTAAGAGAATGTAATGATATCGAATGGGAACTCTTGAGTAAATATCAACACATGAAGTGGTATGGGAACCAATATGTGTATTGATAGCTAAGAAGAAGATGCACAAAGGCACATATAGTGTACATATGTTATAAATGTCGGTGTATTTAGAACAACTTTAAGAAGATCATCTTTGGATTCATTATTGGAAATATTTGGGGATTAGGAATATGAAATTAGTGATATTCCTCGCAGAATGGTTTTGTACTAGCCATTTTATATGGATATTGTAGTGATTATTAGGGATTACCTAAGAACTTATTAGGTAGTGAAGGGATTATTATAGTATTAACAATTAATTTTAATTATGAATGACCATAGGGTTGGGTTTTTATTTCAAGGATAGTCAGTGAGGATGATGGTTAGTAAAATTACATAAAAGTAGTGGATAGATAGGTGGAAATAGGGTTGTATAACTGGTTGGGTGATAGGTTATCAGCTATATATTTCTTGTGTTTATTGTTAATCTATACACTAGAAATGTTTTCTATAATTTTTGAGACCTAACCCTAATTTGGATGGTGCATTTATGTGATGTGATCTAATAGATTCCATGTGAGGCATGATTTAATATTTCCCTACATTAGAGGTTGTATGTTTATGATGCAGTATGTGATGTGGCATGTTATGATTTTTGAGACCTCAACCCATGTGAGAGGTTTATTCAATGGGATGTGATACTAGATATTACATGTGACCTTTCCCTATGTAAGGGGGTAATTGTTGATTTATATATGAAATATGTGAGACTCACTATGGGATACACTTTATTTCAATTATCCTTGAGGTGACCCCAATATTTCATTAAATATATATATTACACCATTCCAATGATTGGTTTCCTATGTTCCCAAATCTATCAATGTCATAAATGTCCCTTGATATTTTTCCTATTATGGTTATTTTGATATATGTACAAACTGATATTACTGATGTGGGCATGTTCTAGTGTCATGGTGGCCTGGTTAGTATACGAAATCCCAATGAATTTTAATTCATGTTTTATATCACTACCCCATTTATATTTCATGCATGGATTCACTATATATTCCTCAATATACAAATATTTCATGGTCTTACCCTTATATGATTTATGGTAAGACCCAAAATGGGTCCACGGATGCATTGGATGGCCATATATCTGCTTTTATACTAATTTCATTCACAAGGAGGTTCATTTGGAGTAGCTAGATGAAGGGTGTGAGATGGTTTGAGTGTATATTTCAATATTCAATTGTTTTTTCAATGGGTATCAAAGTGTGTGATCATAATTTTATGATTATAATCCCCAAACGAGTTCCATGTATTTATTATACCAGTTGATATTTTCTATTTATGTTGGTTCAAATTTTACTATAATAAATTGCAATAACTATGACCATAATTGATGATTCTATTATTTTTGTGTTTTTATATTGAATGGTACCAATAGTATAGTATCCATAGTATGAGAATAGATTATTTCTCAAATAAAAATCCTTTTGGATGTGAGGAGGTGTTTTTAAGGACATGTGGAACTCTATCATGTTTTTTTTATTTATATATATTTTTTAGGGAATAAAAAATATTCATTATAATTTCTTTTGTATTACTATTTTGGGAATTATAGGTGAACATTATGTGCTATCAACATTTTGGATAGACCATATGCAAGGGAAAAACACACACACATATATATAAAGACATATATTCATTAGAAGGGAGTATTATTCATTGTTTTACATTATTATAATTGAGATATATATTCATTTATGATATTTTGTATTTCATGTTATTTCCTAATTTTACCAATTGAATTATGTGGAAAAATGGAAAGAGTTCATTCATAATAATCATCTTGTTGATATACTAGTACATGTAAATGACAATTTATGGTGGAAATAGAGACATCAAAAAATGAAAATCAGATTAGAGAACAATATAGGAGTCATATGTTTTGGGAATATATGGAATATGCCTCTTTAAAATAAATAAGTAATAATAGCTTATTATATATTTTCTCAAATAGATTATTTTATTCTGATTCATTAGTTAAAGATAATTTATTTTTCTTTTTTCATGGTTTTGATATCATTATTTTTTTTATTTTTATAGATATAATCCATATAGTAAGTATTTATATGTATATGGTTTGTGATCATAGGGTCTAGTAATCATGATGTGGTATGGATTGGAATTTTTGTGAGAGAAAAAGTAGATGAGTGATCTCTATGTCGGTTGAGATGGTTATATTATTATCATGGTACAATGTTTACTTGGTTAAAATGGTCATTATATGAAACCATGATGTTATATAACACTGGATACATTATGATATTACATGGATTCATTCAAAATGAGAGAAATGTGAGTATATTAAGTTTGGTAGGATGGACTCATGGAATTTAGATGATAGTGGTAAGATCAATATTACAATTGTGAAGTTATAGTGGATTTGATGAACTAGTTATAGCCTATAATTTAGGAATGGTAATATAACTCCTTGTTAGGATTGATAGTTGGGGGTATCAAAATTATGTATCATTTTTTAAATTGAATATTATGATTTGTTTGTGGGTTCTTATGATGAGGGTTCATGGATTTATTTTATTTGATGAATAATGGATTTATGTGAATTCACGAGTCATTAGAAGATGTTCATCATGTAGCCAGTATTTCATTGATGGAAATTTCCATAGGAAATTTCATTAGGAACACAAAATGATCTCAGGGAATGTATTTTTTGGGTAGTTCCCCCTGAAATAAGAAATGGAACTTCTGAGATATGAATTTTTTGAATACTCACTAGTATGTTCAAAAATATTATAATGGTGGTTTATTAATTAAGATTCTACAGTAATCTTTCCAAATTGATAGATGATTAAAGGGTATCATATCTTCTTTGTGGGTTAGTATCTATTAGGATGGTGTTTTGGAGAGATAGGTTGTGTTCATTGTCATTATTTTGATATAAGAATATGGTATTTAGATTGGTTTATTACTATCAACGTGTTATTGATTATGGAGATGATGCATTATTGGATGGTAGGCTTGCTGATCGGTCTTATTGAGAACTCTACGGGATGAATATTTTATTGAACTAGATGTTCATGAGAAATATTATATTGTGTTTTTAGCCACTGTGATGGAATCTATTTGGTTTCCAGGATGAGATTCATGGGACATAATCAGTTAGTGTGTATTTCTCACCAGTAGTGATAATAAAGGGTCAAAAATATTGGGTGTGGGTCATTGATCCATTAAAAATTATAAATCACATGAGTAAGACTCATTAATAAATTTTTTTATGTTTCAATGATCAAATATGTCATGAGGTTATTCATGATGTTCTATTAGTGAGATGGTATGTTTTTATTAGTGGTTTGATAGTTTATAAAAATATTTGGATGGAAGATTCATACTGGTCCTAAAGTGAGACATACATTCCATATGAAAATATATTTATTTCAGAAAACAAAATCTTCATGTTGTAGATGATTTAATAATGAGTTCAAAAAATTCTTTGGATTATGTCTTTTTAATCCATATCTTGATACAAAAAATAAGAGAGTTTAAGTGGTTTTTATACTATATCAGAAACTAACAACATATCTATCGACTTACAAGGGACATGTTTAGGTGAATGAAATTTGTTGTTCTCATTACATTATATGATTTCATTTTAGTACATTCACCATGTTTTGGATCATATATTTCACCATGGTGTGATAATATAAATTTTTAGAAAATTATTGCATTGAGGATCTAGGATTAGTTGATATCAATAACAATGAGGGTCATCAGATTCCACTATTCAGATCATGTATTATAGGATCATCATGAATGATTTTTTGGATAAAAATTGATTTTTTTGGAGTTCATATTTACCAATGTGAAAGTGAGTTGTTAATTCCATAATAATTTTTAATTTATTATCATTAGATCCTGGGATGATTTAGAAATTTGGATTCATATATTATTCTTTATAATTTTGATATCGCATAGAGATATTTATACTATTGTATAGATGTTTTAGTTTTGACTATGGTGTTTTGAGGAGGTCATAAGAATATAACCTAGATTTGGGTAGATGTTTTGTAGAATCTAGATAATCACATTGTGATAGAAGTGGGTAATTCAATGAATAGGGGGAGTTGAATACATCACACTACAACAAGAGAATCATTCACCATGATAATAATCTTTACCTATTACATATCTAAATTTCACATGGTGTGTGGTGGTCATTCATTAACCCCGATGAGAACAAAAAAATGTAATAATACATAAGTATCATATCGAAATCCTTTTATATTAAAATTTTAGTATTAATTTCAAAGGATTTTTTTTCATTAATCCTATGCTAATGGTATAATGGTTTGGAATAAACTGCACCATAGTGAGTGGCCATTCACCATAATGTAATGGAAAAGAAACTCACATCATGAGGGGGTGCTATTACATAAATGATAACCAATGAGAGTCATGGTCATCTATTATTGTATGATTCTACATTATGAAAAAAAATTCGACTCATTGATGGGTTAGAATACATGGAAATTGTTCTTCATGGGATATTTGTGTTATTCAATGGCTAGAGATGTCAGAACATGAATTTTGTTTATTGGTTTATCATTTCACCCTAAAATCATCAGTCTTCCTCCTAACAGACCAAATGTTTGGGAATTTTTTGATGATGCTTATAGTTTGTACACTATATTCATGATTTTTTAAGAAGGAATGACTTTCCATTAAATTTTTTTCTTTTTATCTCATTCAGTAATGTGAGAAATTAATATGGAAAATTTAGATATTAAATCCTAATTTATATTTTCACCTTAAAAGCTCATTTTTTTCCATTAATACATAATTGATCTTGACTAATTTCATCAAATAATTTTCTGGTGTCCATTACACTCTTCATGTAGTCTTGGTTATTTTTCCCTTTATTTTATAATATTAAGGTGTTACACCCAAGGGTTTGGTGATGATTTCACAATATCATTGTGGATTCATCCAGATATATTGGATATTTGGGTAGTAGTGGACTAAGAATGACTAAATAAGTTAAATCCTACCCATTGATCACAATTTATTTGTACGCATTTCCAATGGTATAATTTGATAAGGTTTTACAAATCATGGTAGGGAATCACCATAGAATTTTAGGTCTTCTGTTGAGTTTTTTATTGGTATTGTATAATGTTCAATAAGAAATTCAAATAATGATTATCTATGATTCATCCACAATATTTCACTATGAGAATTTGAAAATTATGAAACTTTGAAATAAATATAATAATTAATTACAAGGTATTATAATTAATTATTCATTATATATAGATTTAGACAATGACTCAAGAGTATAGAGAGAATTTTTATTATCTTTTATGGTGATAAATAGAATGAATTGAGGATAATAAGTAAAATAAATTTTTATACGGTTATATTAAATGAAAATATTGTAAGATGGTGTGTGAGTATGAGATACTCTATAATAACAAATGTAGGATCAACTATATAAGTATGAGATGCTCAAATACAAGAGGGGTGAATTTTATACTTTAAAAAATCCTTATAGAAAATTTGCATAACCAAAATTAACAACACCTCTATGTTCTAATAAGTTGCATGATTCTAAAAAAGATATTATAGAAATGAAACTTAACAAAAGTTTACACCAACTAACATTATACCTTAAAGCCTATAGAATCTTACTAAATCAGTGTGCAAGTATGATGATGTATAAGAATGTTATACATTCCCCAACAATATAATATGCAGTGGAAAACATGAAACAGAACTAGTAACAAGTAGTAAATTTTTTAACCCAATGAGAAGGGTATCCAACAACCTTGGATAAAGGTCCCTTGATTTATACATTCAAGAAATTTTGTCTTACCCACACCAGGGTAAGTCCTCTAAACGACGATCAGAGTCTGTCTTGCCCTCTATGTAAGCCTTCAACTATGAAGTAGTCATCACCTCTGTCTTCCTATCCCTGAAAGACCTTGATTGTACACAGCAACAATCAGAGTCACACGAAGAAAGTCTGTATGAAGAAATGTTTGAAAAAATTGTTCAAACATTTTGCATGAAGTCTGAGAGTTTATAAGAGCCTCTCTCTGAGGAAATTACTTCAACAAAAAGTAAGCATGGTTGCCAAAGATGTTGTCAAGTGTTGTATTCTTTTCAAATGAGATCTTATTTATAGGCACAACTCCAACTGTCGGCTCACTCCTCCAACAATCACATTTTTCCTTAAATTTAGGAGGGACATGTATATGTGTCACTCAATCAATGGTTAGTTGATAACTGAAGTCATGACATCATTATATAATAAAACAAGTGAAAGCATAACTAAAACTGATATTCAGAATGTAGAAAATGAAAGTTTAGGGTGCTGAATGTTAAATTTCGGAGTGTAACCAAAAATAAATTCAGAGTTATAATAAAGTGATATTCGGATTCTATTTTGCAGGTGAATTTGGAGTCGAACTTCATACATGTTCATATCCATAATTCATAATCAGAATTCACAATCAGAATTCGTAATGAGAATTCGTAATCAGAATTCATCATCAGAATTCGTAATGAGAATTCATAATCAGAATTCATCATCAGAATTCTTAATGAGAATTTGAAATCAAAATTCCTCATCAGAATTCGTAATCAGAATTCGTAATCAGAATTCATCATCAAAATTCGTAATGAGAATTTGTAGTCAGAATTCATCATCAGAATACATAATGATAATTCGTAAAAAGAATTCATCATCATAATTTGTAGTCAATACTTTATATATGTTCATAATCAGAATTCAGAGTTTGAACTTCATACAAGTTTTTAACAGGGAATTCGGATTAGAACATCATAAATGTTCGTAACAGGAATTTGGATCATAAAACAGAATGCCTCATATCTATGTATTATGTGATTCTGAGGTTTTAGATATGAATCCTATTTTTATACTTAAGAAAAATATTGATATTAACAATGAAGACATGGTAAGCATAGATTACCATGGGGGAGGAAATTTTTCGTTATAGGGGTAAATATTGGGTAAAATCAAATTTTTCTTAAGATAAGGTTTTTGAGGTTTTCAAAACAAGAGGAATGGAAAAGTTATAAGGAAAACCTTATTGACTCAACAAATACATATGTGTATAAATGTTTACATGCATGCATATGCCTTGGGATTGAATCAATTTTTCTGTAAATGGGATTTTGGGAGCCTTAGTGAGCTAGTTGAAAGGCTTCTAACTAGATGTCCCTAAGTAATAGAAAAATCTAGGTCAATCCCAGAAAATATTATAAAAATGTATATCAATATGTATAGGGGATCTTCAATCATATTAATATAGAGGAGAGAGATGACATGAATGTGTTTACTTTCAATCAAAATCCATTTGGATTTGGATGTATGTGTTTTTGAAAAATATATTTTAGAGATCAATATATTTAATATTTATGTCTAAATCATAGTGTATATATATTGGGATCAGGCTATACCCTGGTTTTTGGGATTTAGAGGGAGTTTTCCAGAATCTTTTGAGATGTATTGATAAGTACTTCGACAAAATTTGATTCGTTCAAGAAATAAAAAGGTCTATATAGTAGGCAGACTATGTGGGGTTATATGTATTTATCATATAGTTGTATTTTATGAATGTGTTTGTGATCATAACTGATTTTCTAGTAATAAACAGTATAGTTTCATTGAATAATATTCATGTTCTAGGTATGGTGTATGTGTTAGTGGCAATTCCATGAGACCATTGGAGATAGTTCATGGATTTGGGGAGGAAAATAGGGTTGATATAATCAGTTTAGACCTAATGGTATGGTTATAATGATATGTATAGTTATGTTAAATGATTTTGAGTAGTATTTCTAATCGTATGTCAGAGATATTGGATGAAAAAATTGTGTGTAGCTAACTGGATTCTAGGTTATAGGCTCTGATTTCCTTGTTTTTTATTTTTATTTTTGATATAATAGTATTATGAATCAATGTTGGATCATCATGAAATTTGTGATGGTATTGGTTTGTTATATGATCATATTAATTCCATGTAACTTTTTTCACATCACATTGACTTTGAAGGTGTGTCTTGAGTCATTGTACGAGGTATCTAACTTGATTAGTTATGAGGAAGCACCCTGAGTGGGAGGGATGAAATTATATGATGTTATAGAAGATGTGACATAAGATCTTACCTTGAGTTATAAGGGTATTATCATTTATTTCCAATGTACACGTGGAGTGGAATGTTATTTTTTTCTTAATTATTATTCAAATATACAACGTACGAGATATGTTATGACATTTCTATGAAGTTTTTCCAATATACATAAAATTGGATATCATGTACCATTTACAATATACATAGACAATATGTTTGGAAATAAATATGTTCCAACATTATTTTTATGGTTTATTTATATACCCATGTCTATATGGTATTCCTATTTGAAATAGATAGTAAATTTCATAAGAATGGACAATGCGTATGAAGTCAAGTGTCATAGTGGGCTAGTTTTCACATGGTGACCTGATGTTTTTGGTATTTTGATGTTTTTTATTACAATTTTTATTTTTGGGGAAAATACAAATTATATATGATGGGGTATATATCCTAATCATTGTGATAAAAATGGAGATTTATGCTGACTCATTTCATAGTGACTGTGATGCATGCACAAGCATTATGTATGCTTTTTATGTGATATTTTGAAAAAGGATATCTACATACTAATACTAAACAAGGGTGGATTACTTGAATGAAGATAGATTTTGAGTTTAACATTTTTACTTTCTCTAGTTATTTATAATTATTGAGTTAGTGGGTAACCTTGTATATATTCATATAATCTCATCATGACTACTATTTGTAAGTATAACTTATTCATATTATTTGATATTGAATATTGGAATTTATCTATAATATTTCATGCTTAATTTTATATTGATTTATGATTATATATTAGTAATTTTTTCAGATTGTAACATGATTATAGTAAATTTATTTTTAATGTAAAATTATATTTAATTAGAATCCACCATGATTAGTCGGGTAATACATATAATTTGCGGTGCACTAAAAGTTTTATATATTGGGGATTTTATTTGGGGTATGAAACATATTTTTTTCTTGTTATTTAAATAAACCATATTTTGGTGGGAATCATTTAATCTAAACATATGTAAATTATATATTTAAATAAATTATTTCTTTATATAAATTCCATATCTATAATAAACAAATATATTGCACATTTATACAATATTGCTATGAAATCTATAAATTATGAGATTAAAATTATTAAAGAATTAATATTATTTTACTTTTGTTTATAATTATCCAATATTATAGAATTATCAGAAATCTCTATTTTTTGTGCTATCATGATAATATAAATGATTTCATATTGAATGTTAGAAAAAATATCATCGATCAATTTAAGAGAACATCATGAAATGACCTTTTCTACCATCCTAAATCTCTATTTATACATGTGATTAATATTGAAATATATATAATATACGATATAAATTGTATAGAAAAATTATTTTGGATCATATGGCATTCCCGATGAGTAATTATTTTCATTTTCAAAAAATCATTTGGAATCACTCTCAATTTATCAATAAAAAATAAGTATCAGATAGAGGTTATTACACCCATTTTCCATTAATGTAGCATATAAAAATTTCTTTTGGTAGGAAATTCACTCAAAAAATTTATTTATTATACATTTATTATTATTATTATTTATAAAATATTACAGAACATCACACACATTAAAAAATAGATATAAGACACCACATCCTAATAAAAATTATAAAATATGATATTACCAATGAATATATTAGAAACAGAACTAATTTTTATAATACATTAACTTAAAAACTATAATCTGAAATATTATTTGTAATGAAAAAGATAATGGGTGCCACCAAAATTGGGAAACATATTTTCTTTATATACACATATTTTATATTTATTATATAATGAAGGTGGGGGGGGATAATTTTAATTCACAATATTCCAATTAGAAGATATATTTTAAAACAATTTGTTTCCTCAAATTCATGCATTGAAAATATATAAAGCCTCAAAATTGAATTGGACGGTTTATATTTTATTTCATTTATAATATTCATTGTTAGAGTTACTGGATTTATTTATTTTTTTAGATAATTATTTCCAATTGAATTATTTCCACTCATATTATATAAGAGGAGAAATAATTGACCATACATAAACTGTGAAATCAATATCTCATGGTGTTCATTATTTTCTATATAAATTTTATCGAATCCCACAACATATTACACATATTTATTATGAAATCCATAATAAAATTACAACAATTTTTTTTTTCAAACCATTAGTTTCTTTAACTCATCTTATGACATTATCTAATTGTATGGTGTTATGGGAATACTTTTTTTGAATCTTAATTATTCATAATTTGTGTATAAGGTTTAAATATATTTTGAATCCAGGTGCATAATATTATATATGTGAATCAATATATGTTTCATAAAATAATAATTATCTATTTTATTTGATGAGAGTTGAATAATATAATTCTAGTATTTCATTTAAAAATAATAGACGATATTTGAAGGAAAATTTATTTATTTACATAAATTAATTTGTAATTTCTCATAAAATGTTCATAGAGGTAATTTATATTACATTTCATGATGATTATATTTTTATTTTATTTATATTTCTTTAAAAAATAATATATTTTAAGAATCCTTAGTCGAAAAATATTTTCCTATCATTATATAAGGTTTTTAAGATAAATAAAATAGTTGAGGGATAAAAATGTTGTAATTCCATGTAAAAAATATATATAAATATTTCATGATATTTATAGGGATGAATTTACTATGTATAATGTAGAAGTTATGCCTACTTCATTTTAGGTGGGACTAAATTGTATATATTCATAATGGACTATTATGGGTTAAAATTATTTTTATTTCATAAAAGATATATTATATATACTGTAAAATGTTAACAGATATTGGTAAAGTCAATCTAGGAATCCCATATGGATTAAAAAATATCCTTCTACAAATGAATCAATTTCAATGATGTTATAATAAAAACCAATATAAATATGGTTCATTGATTCAAATAATGATCATCAAAACTGATTCAATGGAATAAATTTTCAAAAATTTACTGGTCAATTCATTGGGTAACTAAATCAATTTAATGGTACACATTTAGAATATGAGGAAATATAAGTTCCTTCTTTGTTGATAATAATAAATAAAAATGGTCAAGTGATAAAATATCATCATGATCCATGGAAGAAGTGGAAGGAACATGAATAAATAAATCTAAAATATTACATTCTTAATATCAAGATAAAATGAAAATTAATCAATTTGAGAAAGAAAAGAATAAATTTAATATTTTGAATAAAAAATATTTATTTCCTTGATAAATTCAAATATAATGACAATGAAAATAAAAAATAAAATGTATAATGAAATTTAATATGACGAAGAAAGACACTCTAATGTCTATGAATTTATTAATTATTCAACTACTAATTTAAAAAATACATTTTAAGAAAATGATAAAATTTAACCAATAATGGAATGTTTACTATAATAATCATATATTACATTTTATGTGTGACATTACAAAAATTAATATTGCTGCTTTTTAAATAATCTTTAGCTTATCCTTGAAAAAAGTTGAAAATTATGATATATTGGATTAGTTTGAAGAAAAATAATTTTTATTTCCACACTCTTCATCAAACTATAATACATTAAATGAATAACAATTTTTGATCACATATCCTATATGAAAAACTTTTCTTAAAAAAACTATGAAATATATTTCATTATTTTAATCTCCATAATAACTTGTGGAACATGAAACCATGAGTTGAAATGAAGTATAATATTTTTGTACATTATATCCTAACTATTATATTTCAATGTATTAATAGTAAAAACATAGTAACCAAAATTTTGGATATCTATTTATTAGAATAAAATATGATTCATTTAAAAGAAACATAATTGTTTATAAAAAATTCTTCTTTATTCTAAAAATCGGTTTATCCTAGTTTTGAAAATATAATTTAAAATTAATATTTACTATTATAATAGATTATATTTGATCAAATAAACATAGTTTTATAAATCATATTATAAAAAATTTCCTTAATCTGAATGTTTTTTTGTGGAAAAAGAATCTTAGTTTTTTTAATTCTGAAATGTTCAAAATTTTAATTAAAAATTATTTTTATTTAAATGATTTATAATAATTAATTATATTATTAATTTTTTAATGGAAATCAATTAAATAATAATTATTAATTCAATTTATGTCATCATAATCATTTTAATATGGATTGTTTATATTAGTATCTTTTAATATTTGTAAAACATTTTATTTGAAATCCCACTTCATTATCATATCTCAATGATTAATTTGAAACTAAATTTTTACACTAAATTAATTTGAATTTTGAAAAATGGATATAATATGTTATATTAGAAAAATATATATTTTCTACAATTATTATAATATTTTTGTACCATAATTATGTATTAAACTATTAATTATTTATCATAGTATAGGTAAAAATTGGTATACATGGCAATTAATAAAATAGATAACTATAAAAGGAAACTACAAACCAACCTAAAATATATTTTAACGAACTATATTCACCATATTATACTATATGTTTTATAAAAAATTAGTTATTACCCTTATTTCATGTGATTAAACATGTTCCCACCTTTTTATTTTTGAAAATTACAAGTTTACTATAGACCTCACTTATAAATGGCCTACCACTCTCCTCTCTTAGTAACACATTCAAAACATTTGTGATAAGTACATATTTTCTAAAATAACATCCTCAATTCTATATTTTTATCCTATATTCCATTATTTTTGATTAAATCCATCCTAAGAAGTATTATGTTTTAATGTTTAGGGTGTTAAAAAAATTATTACATTATTCAATAAGCATTTTTATATAATTTCTTACTCCACATTATAGAATTATTATTAAAACTGCTTGATATTATCTCCTAAATATATTAAATAATCTAATATATTTTTATGTTATTATAATTCATAAATCTATTCCCACCTTCATAAAATGTGTTACAAAAACATTATT